>CM055824.1:36702985-36716361 GCA_029582265.1 Zoroaster sp. YZ-2022 | reverse complement strand
TACCAACCGAAACTATGATATTTTCATAAATTGGCATGGGTTCAAAACTGGTGATTTCCTCGGTCACCTCAACCAACAACATCCGGCATTCAATTCTTAAAACCAAAACATCCGATTTTAACTGCCCTTTGATGTACTAAAGGAAAACCCGGGTTAAATGGCTCATTAGGTTGGGTTTAAAAAACCCCCACAAAACAGAGACCCCCTACCTTCCCCGGTCTTTTAAACCCACCATCCGTGAAACCCTCTGTGAATCCCCCCCTATTTGAAGGGCACACTACCCCAGTGATAAAGAGCACTTGCCATCGGAGTTGAAACATTTTAACGCCGTGTTAAGAAAGGGATAAATTTTTTAAAAACCCAAAAGTTCCCCCCAAATAAAAACGCCCCAAGATCCTTGCCGCAAAAAAACCCTTTTGGGCCGTCCTACCTTTAATTGGCCAAATTTCACCAAACCCAGCGTATCATGAGGAAAGCTGAGTTTAAAGGTTCTCCCGGGACCGCAACAAGTTGAAACAAAACTATACAACCACAAGGACGGGGAACATTACCCCAGCGGTTCCCCGGGGTTTACCAATTTCCCTTGCACTTGCGGTAAAGTGTTTGGCGAGACCGGCAAAACCGGCCCGGGGCTCAAAAACCCGGGCCCCCACGGCCGCAGGGGGGAATTGAGTCTGCGATCAAAAAACACCCACCGAGGACCATTTCATTGACTGGCAGAAGGCGAGATCATACCCCGGAGAAGCACTGGTACACCCGTCGTACCCAAGAGGCTACTAAATCCATAAACATGACACCCCCCCGGGGACATGGGGTTTTTAATAAACGGCAGGTTCAACCCACCATCCACCGCACCCCCACAGTCAACGGGGCCCCCAGCGGGGGTAACTCAAAACAGCTGGAAACCCCCCTACAAGCACAATGTCACGGTGGCACCAATGACCACAAAACCCGTTTAAATGGGAACACTTCCCATTCTACCCATAATTTTTTGGTTTTTTGACCCTTTTTTGGGAACCCCAGGCCCCACCAAATGCATCCCCCGTACTCTCCCCAGATCTGGGGGTCACACACAATGGCCAACCCCACAGACATCCTGAAGGTTCTGGACGACTTCCCCCAGTCAAAAAGGCCCGGGATTTTGACCCATGTTTGGGAAGAACCCCAACCCTTCTCTCTGAGCCCACGATGGAACTTCCTGGGAAAACGGGCCCGAAGTTCCCCTTGGGAAAGGGGGAAAGGTCCTTGCCCCCCAAAAAAAGAGACCCGAATGTCCGGCATACACAAGATTTCCGAATTTTTAAAATCTCCCAAATCCATCATCCCAAAGGGGTTTTCCCGGCCGAGTTACATCCCATGCCGGGACTCTGAATACCAACTTTAAAGAGTAAAACCTCAGGTGACCAAAATTGCAACCACCTCATCGAATCCCCCTGGGGCCCCGCCGAACGAGGGGGGGAGAAACCCCCAAACAATCGGGACTTAAAACCCCCCCCGACCCGGAAGGCGGGAAACCCTCATCCGCAAAATGGCCCCAAAACCAACAACCTTTAACAAAACCCAGACCATCACCCAAACCAAATGCTGTTCCCAAACCATCCCCCCGTCAAAGGGGGCCCAGCTCCTATCGAAAAAAAGGTCAAAAAGTCACCCAAAATTTCCCCCTTTTTTCAAAATCACCCCGGGGGAAAAAACAACCCCCCCAATTGTCAAGGGGAAAACGAAGCTCGGGAAAGGGGAGTGGAAAAGCCCCGGAAGACAATATTCATCCAGAATTTCTGAAACCCCCGGGGCCCCCCTGTCGCTCGGAACGGGCTCCCCGTTTTTTATCAAAATCTAGAGAAAAACCCCCAGTCGGGAGAATTAAACAATCGCTATCCCGAAGCGGGGGAAGGACCTGAAACTTGCATAAAAGCAAACCTATTCCCCCCCTAAATTGCTACAAATTTTAAAATTTCCATCGCATCCCAACTGTGGGGGGTTTCCCACACATGGGAAAAGGTTCTATTTCACCACCTACTTGAAACGGATCCAAGAACAAAAACCGGCGAATTTCCCGTTTCTTCTTCCCATACGACACTTTTCTTTTTGGGGTCTGCTCCTCAAAATTTCCGGCCCTACCCCCGCTGGGTTGTGAACTTGAACTTCTGCTGCAACACCGACGGTTTGCAATGGGGAGCAACATCAGCCCCTGGAACCCACAGAAAAACGCCACAAGGCTCTTACTGGCACCAAAAATTTTCAACCTAAAATCAAATGACCCCCCTGACACACATCCCCAAAATTCATCCCGATGACTCTGCCTCGCTCTCCAAAGTGAAGTTTGAAGACCTGAACACCCCAACGACTTGTTGAAATCGGTGGATACTGAAAACGCTGGGGGGCCCAAATGCTCCCAAACAGCCCCGGTGTTTTCCCACCTCCAAAAACGTAAGGGCACCCGGGAACTGATATTTTTCCTAGAGGGAAGCCCACCCATGACCCAAGGCCAACATACCCTAAATTGGACAAAGGCTCCCAAACCTCATCTTCAAGTGTCGGCTAAATCGGCCGGAACAACCTGCCAACACATGCTCGCCGGAAAAAAAGGGGGGAAAAAACGAAAACGCTTCGCCTTCTGCTCGGCCCCGCTACTCGGTGGAAACTGCGCCCCCGTTTTTGGGGGAACCTTTTGCACACCCAGCCCGGTGGACACCCAGCTAAACCCCAAATGAGAACCATCGCGGGAGCGGTATGTGCCACTGGGAAATTTGGTTTCCCGGTCCCGGCAAAAAGCCCCCCCCGGATGTCCAGGAGATCTTACTGCAAAGCTCGTCATAAAGCCCCAAAAAAAACCGGCCCCCCCCCGGTCCCCCGGACATGGAACACCAAAAAACCCCAAAGGTTGAAGTCCGCCCCCCAACCGGGGACCAATGTCCCAAAAATGGCCCCCGAGAGCATCTATGGAAGGGGGAAGGGGGGGCCCCGGCCCGATTTTGCCAAACAAGTTTCTGGTCGCCGATCCTAGCACTGGACTTCCGGGGAATGGCCCCCCCGCGGGCTGTGGACCCTTTTCCCGGTTCCCCCTGACGGGGGGCCATGCCGGGGAAACCTGGGGGGGTTTTGCCTCTCCCGCCCGCGGTTTCGGGATATCCAGACAATGCGCCACCCCGTAGATGACGCCCAATCCATCACTTCGACGGTGGATAGAAACCCCATACAGCAGACGAGGGTTTCCCCAAGGGGCACCGACATCGTGACCAAATGGAACTAGCATTAACTATATATAAATACCCCCCGGGTTTTGTCATCCATGTATGGTTTTTCTCAACATTCACAACCCCTTGGGGCGTATATTTGTTTTTGTGACCCACGGGCGTTATTCGTTCTCGTTTTTGAGACGGAAAAAAATTTAGCTAATTTGACAATTATTTTTGGGAAAGCGCCCAAAATTTGTGGGTTTTTTGTATTTCAACTTCGGCTGCTGGTTTAGTCGTCTGGCTTTGGGCCCGAGTTTCTTTGGGCCAAAAAGGCTTCGCTTTAATATGTTTGTTCAGTCTTAGTAAAGGGGAGGGGGAAAAATCACAATTTGCTGGGATGTATCGCCTGCCCGGGACCCAAACCCTGTCGTCTTGTTTTCCCCAAAAACAAAAAAAGGGTAATCAAAACGTTGAGAATAACCCCTGAAGTCCCCCTGGCCCCTGAACCATATTAACCCGTGAAGTCCCCCCTTGTTTCTCCCCAAAACCCTATTTCTCCTTAGCGACGAAAAAAAAAACGGGGGTTGCCCCTTTTTTTCTCCCTTGAACCCTTTTCTCGAAGGTTGGGGGATACGGGGGTTTTGCGATGGGGTTTTTTCAGAACCTGTACCTCAACCCCTTCAAAAAGTTGAGATAAACACATGGTGTTACCGCAAACCGGGGAAAAGATATCGATATTCCACCTCCGGGCCCCAAATTTATAACAATTTAGCGGACTTACAAAATTTATTTCCCCTTTGGGGCATTTTTCCCAAAATATCTGGCTGGGTTTATCCAAAAAGGGTACAATTTACATGTTTGAAAAAAGGGTTAAATTTTTGTTGGGGGAAATGACCATTAAACATTATATCCCTACTTTTCATGGTTAAAAATTTGAATCAGTTTTTATTTGTTCACCCTATGTTTGTGGGGTTTTACATTAAATTCAAAAAAAAAAATCTTTTCCAAAAACCCCCGTTGGTCACATAAAAGGGCACATATTGGGAAAAAAAAATAAATATTTTTTATATTTTCTCCCCTTCCCCAAAAATTTCAAATTGTCAAAATTGAAGAAGCAAATGTATTTGGTCATTTTCCAAATTATTCTTAATATTAGAAAAAACAAAACGCCACCTCTCGAAAAATGTCATAAATTTAAAAAAAATTTTAAAATTTGTATTTACTTTTTTTTTTTCCATAACAAATCCCTGGGGAGAATCATGTCGGGGTCTGATCCCGTGGGGGAGACCCCCACAAACTGTTCAAATTTACTGCAAGGATATGTCCCAAAAAACCCCACTATTATTTGGGACTTTGGCTCGGACAAACCCCATCATGAATGGGGAAGTATACAAAAAGGAGAAACTTGGGGGAAAGGGCAAGCTTTCTGAATGTCCAAGACCCTAATTTATAATGGTTTCATTCAGTGCAAAATGCAAACCAAGATAATTCATCAGATAAGAGATGTCCAAATCAGGTGATTGGTAAGTAGGCCTGAAGTTGCCAGACAACAAAAATTTAAAAAAAAAACAAATTAAAAAATTGTAAAAAAATATTTTTTTTTTTAAATTTGGGATGGTAAAAAAATGTTGTATTTTGTATGGTTGGGGTTGAAATTTTGAGACAGGGAAAAATTTTTCCACATTTGAACTAAATAAATAAAGGGGGAATGCCCCTTTCTTTACGGTATCCTGTTGGTGGGGACCCTTGTGACGTAATTAAAATTAAACCTTTCACCCGGGGCGCCCCAACGATCATATGCCCTTGAAAAATGGGGCCTGCCCTTTTTCCCGGTTTTGGGAACCGGAAGGAAAAAAAAATGCGCGAAAACGTTTGGATTGGCCATTACGTATCGATTTTACGAATTTTTTGGGTTCCTTTATGAAAAGAAATTTTCGTCTATAGGAAAAAATTTTTTTTTATAAGCAAAAGGTATTTCACAAAAAGGGAAATTCAGGGGTTTGAAGTTAAACCAGGGTTTGGGGTTGGGTTGCATCACTTTTTTTATAACGGCCAGCAATTTACCCTTTCTTTATTAACAACGGTTAACAGCGCTATAAAATGAATAACATGAAAATAATAATAATAATGGCGGTTTTTTAAAGCCCCACAAAAGGTATCCCCGCTTGTACATTTTCCCCTGCTCATCGGGCGTAAATCTTTCCCAAAACCATCTCAGCTCCTGGGGGAATTAAATTGTGCCTTTTCCCGGCGCATATGGACTAATCAAACACAACAACCAACTCTGCCCCCCGGGGGGCCCATTTACCCCGGGTTGGAAGAAGAAATTATCGAAAAATTTTCCTAAGGAAAAAAAGCCCACGGTCGGGTCGGGAAAAAACCCCCACATTTTGACGACTCAGCCATCGAACACAAATCCGATGACAAAACCCCTCGACCATGGCCTCCCCCACCCCAAACAAGAAAAAAACATTGGGCCCCTGTGTTGATACGCATTTTTGCTGCTTTCGTTTCAAAGCTGGATTCCGCAGTGTTTTGTGGTTTCGTATATACAAACCCTTCAAACGCGATCCTTGGGGGAAAATTATTTGTTAGTAAGATTTTTTTTCTTTAAAAAAAATCATTACGTTGGCGTCTTGTTTAAAACTTAAAAAAAAAGTGTTTAACCCTTTTTAATGGGCGAAGTGGGGGGTTTTATTGGGAAATTTCGTCACACCTTTCGTAAAAATTGGTCCCCCACCCCGCGTATTGGTAGTACATACACGTGTTTTTTTGGGGTTTTGGCTCCCAAAACAAGCATACTTCAGTAACAGGCCTTTATTTCCCTTTTTTTACAAGCAAAATCACGATCAACTTTTAACAGACACGATCTTTTTAGAACTAATTACACTCAATTGGTTCCCCATGGTGTCACCGCAATTGGGCTTCTTATCATCCCCACCATGCAAAACCAAGGGTTTTGTAAATTTCTTTTGTAATTATAAAAAAAAAAAGTGGGGAATCCGTTTTTTTACGTAAATTTTTTTTTGGGGAAACATCCCTTTTGAAAGAGGGGGGTTTTTGTTGAAAAAAACGTCACACTTCCCAAACCGGGGTGTGGGGTGACACTTCATATGTAAGGACTTCCCCACTGAAAAGTTAAAATAGATATGACGTCGTTTCAAAAAAATTTTTTTTCAGGGCGCCCCGGGCCCGCGGTGGGATTTTTTAAATTTCCCTTTTTTTTGGGGTATGAAAAGCAGCCAAAAATTTTTGTGTTTAAACGGGCTTGTTCCTGGGGGAAGGGAAAGTTTGCCCATTATTTAGGCCCTCTTTGCCAATTTTTCAATACATTCAACCTTTACTGTTTTAAACAGAACCCCTTTTTTATAGAACCAAAAAATGGATATCCCCCAAAAAATATTGTAACTTCTATAGCCCTGATTTTTATATATTTGTTTGTAATCTAGGTAATTTGTTTTAACTACCCCTTTTTTTTTGTTATTCGTGCATGACCTTTTAAATAATTTTCCCTTTATACATGTTTTTTTTATTATAAATATCTTCTTTTTTTTGTAGAGTTACCGTGATTTGATGTTGAGTCGTTGTTTGAGTCATGATCAACCCCAAAAAACCTTTTTTGTTTAAAAAAACCTATTTTGGTAAAATTAATTGGGGGGCCTGTTTTGATTTAATAAAGTTCTTTTTAAAGAGATTTGTTTAAAAAAACCTTTAAAAATGTATATTTTTTTTAAATTTTTGTAGAGTTACCAGTGATTGATAATGTTGCATTTGTCGGGGGGCGTGTTAATTATTCCCCCCTTTAATTCCCCTAAAAATGTTTTGGGTTTAAATAAAATGGATGAATCTAGAAAAAACCCACACTGTATAAGAGCCCCCCGGGATGTAAAAATTAACAAGGCGGAATGAGCAACATCTTAAAAAGGTGGACATGTGCACTTATCAACCCAAGAAAGGTTCTACTGACATTTTTGACATTTGCCCCCAAATAAGGGAAATATGCATCGCGCTTTCGGCTCAATACATCACATAATATGAAAGATTAAAAAAAATATTGGGAAAAATTAAAAATTGGGAAATTTTTTCCCCTTGAATAATTTATTATTTATTCATAAAAATGATAAACGTTCAGTTGTTTAATTTGTGGGGGCATTTTTTATTTGAATATTTTTGATCCCTCTGAGCCAAGAACCTTTGAAATGGGGCATTTGGGCCAAAGTTTCAAGTGAGGTCGACCTTTGGAAAAAAACGGACTAATCAGCTTTTAAAATTAATTTGTAGCATCAATGATGAAAAGAAATTTTAAAGTGTTTTTATTTACGTATTTATATCATAAGATTTTTTTTCTCTATCTTAAAAATGTTTTGGGTATATTTTTAATGAATATTAAATTTTACAGTTTTTAGAACCCAAAGTGTTTTGGGAAAACAATCAGTCTTCAAAGGGTTTTCGTCACTACATTGTATAGGGTTTGGCCTTTTAAATAACTGTTGGCCTCGTTCCGTCACTGGTTTTATGAATAGTTTTATATATATTTTCTTTTTTAAGGTCAAATTTCTGTTTTTTTAATTTTAAAAATAAATTAAAAAATAAAAAACAAAATTAATTTAAAATTTTAAGAAAAAAAACTTTTTGAAAATTATTTATTTTGAAATTTTTTTTCAGAAACTATCCTTTTTTCGGAAATTACCAAAAAATTAAAGAGTAAAAAATTTTGTTTAATTTTTTTCACTGATCTGACCTTTTGAGAATCAAAAGTTTTTTTTTTGGGACCAAGTAGTTTGAGTTTTTGGGTTTTTAATTTTTTTCTCAAAAACATGTAAAGTTTTACATGCCTTTTAATGAAAAGGAATTGATGTAATACTAAATTCTTTCCAACCAACAAAAAAATATTGAAATTTGGCTTTTTGAACTTCCAACGTGTAAAAAAATTTAGGGGTATAAGACCTGTCTATTTTATCAGTTTTGAACTTTTGTTTTAATTTTTACCATCAGTTTTAAAAAACCCCAAAACAAATAGACGATCTGAAAATTTACCAGGTTTTTTGGTGGTGATGCATTAATCAACAATTTGGAAAAGTTGAAGGAACCCATCAGACGGTTAAATAAAAGCACAAAATGGTAAAATACTTTTTATTGAACTTATCTAGTTTGACCTTTTATTGATAATTTAATTTTTAAGAATTATATTTAAATCATTTTTCGTGTTATTTATAAAAAAAATTTTTATTTTTATAGCCCTTTCCCCTTGAATGTTTAAAAAAACCTTGAAAACTCAAAATGTGGGGGAAACGAATATAAAACGGAATTTTAGAGTTAACGGGAAATACTGAGAAATAAATATAAATACGTAACATTCAACTATTTGAAAATTTTCATTAATTTTTTGTATGTTAGTATTTCTCCCCAAGAATGCCTTTTTTAAAAAAATATCTGTTTCCATCTCGAAAAAAAAAAATAATGAATTGATTCCAAAAAAATTTTTTTTCATCTTTACAAAAATTGATAATGAATTGGGCTCCCAAAATTTAAATTGATATACCTGTCTGTTTATTGAGATTTGATTAATTTTTAAAAAAAAAGGGTTTCCCCTTATTTCCCCCCAACGCCGCTTCCCATTTTAAAAAATTTAACAAAAAGGGTAGGGTTGGGGTTTTTTGAATTTTCGGTGGATTTTAAAAGAATGTTGAATTTCCTTTTAGGTTTCCAATAAAGGAAAAAAAAAGGGGGGGGGCCCCCCCCAAGGAAAAGGGGGGAAACCCCCCAAAAAATTTTCCCAAGCAAAAAAAATTTAAAAAAAATTTTTTTGGGGGCCCCAAACCCCCAAAAAAATTTTTCCCGGGAAAAACCCCTTTTGGGGGCCCCCGGGGGGGGCCCTTTTAAAAACCCCCCCGCAGGGGGGAAATAAAAACCCCCCAAAGGGGGAAAAAACCCCCCTTCCCCCCCCCCCCCCAAAAAAAAAGGGGGGGGGGCCCCCCCCAAAAAAAGGGCCCCCCCCCTTTTTTTGGAAAAACCCCGGGGTTAAAAAAAACCCCCAAAAAAAAAAAACCCCAATCCCCCCCCCCCCCCGGAAAAAAAAAAAAAACCCCCCCCCAAAACCTAAAACCCCCTTTCCCAAAATTTTTTAAAAAACCCTTTTTTCCCCCAAAAACCCCCGGGGCCCAAAGGGGTTAAATTTAAAAAAAAACCCTTAAAAAACCGGTTTTAACCCACAAAAAAAAAACCAAAAAAAAGGGGGCCCCCCCCCCAAAAAAAAATTTAAAAAACCCCCCCCCCCGGAATACCCGACCCCCTTACCCGGAAATTGAAAAAAAAACCCCCAAAAGGTTAAATTTTCCTTTAAAAAAATTTTAAAAAATTTGGGGGCCCCAAAACCCCCGGAAAAAAAAAAAAAAAATTTTTAAAAAAAAAAACCCCCCCCCTTGGGAAAAAAAAAAAGGGGCCCCAAAAAAATTTTGGGAAAAAGGGCCGAAAAACCCCCCAACCCCCCCCGGGGGAAAAAATTTTGGGGTTTTTTTTTTGGGGGCCCCCGGCCCAATTTTTAAAAAAAAACCCCTTCCCCTTAAAAAAAGGAAGGAAGCGGGTAAAAAAACCCCCGGGCAAAAAAACCTTTCCCTTTTTTTAAACCCCCGGGGGGCCAAAAGGGGAACCCGGTTTCCAAAAAAAAAAAGGGGGGGCCCGGCCCGGCTGAAAAAAAAAATTTTAAAAAATTTTTTTTTTAAAAAAAGGGAAAAAAAAACCAAATTTAACCTTTCCAAAACCCCCCCCCCCCCCAAAAAAAAAAAAATTTTTTTAAAAACCCCCCCCCTTTTTTAAAAAGGGAAAAAAAAATTTTCCCCCCCGGGGAAAAGGCCCCAAAAAAAAAAAAACCCCAAAACCCCAAAAAAAAAAAGGGTTTTTAAATTTTTTTAAAAAACCGGGGGAAAAGGGCCCCCCAAAAATTGGAAAATTTTGGTTTTTCCCCAAAATTTTTTAAATTTGGGGTTTTTTCCCCCCCAAAAAACCCCCCTTAAATTTAAAAAAAATTTTTAAAAAAAGGGCCCCCGGGGAAAACCCCCAAAAATTTAAAAAAACCCCAAAACCCCCCCCCAAAAAACCCCAAAAATTTTAAAAAAAAAAAAGGGGAAAAAACCCCCCCCCCAAAAAAACCCCTTCCCCCTTAAAAAAGGGGCCCAATTTTTTTTTTTTTTGGGGAAAAAAACCCCGGGCAATTTAAAAAAATTTTTAAAAAAGGGGGAAAATTCCCCAAAAACCAAAAAAATAAACAGTTTCCCCAAAACCCCCCCCCCCCGGGGTTAATAATAAATAAAAGGTTCCCAAAAACCCTTCCCCAACCCCCCAAAAAAAAAACCCCCCCGGGGGGGCCCCCCCCCGGGGAAAACCCCCCCCTTTTTTAAAAAAAACCAAAAAAACCCATTTTTCCCCCCTTTGAAAAACCCAAACCCCCCCCAAACCCCAAACAAAAAAACCCCTTTTTTGGGGTTTTCCCCAAAAATTGCTTTTTTTAAATTAAAAACCCCAAAATTTCCAAACCCCCCCCCCAAAAAAAAAAAAACCAAAAAACCCCCCCCAAAAAAAGGCCCCCCCCAAAAAAAGGGAAAAAAAACCTTTTCCCGGAAAAAAAAAACCCCCAACCCGGGGGGTTTGGGAAAACCCCCCAATTTTAAAAAAAAACCCCAAAAAAAACCCCAAAATTAAACCCCCCAAAAAGGTAAAAAAACCCCCTTTAAAAGGGCCCCCAAAACCCCCCCCCCCCTTTTTAAAAATAAACCCCCCCCGGCCCCCCGGGCCCCAAAAAAAAAAAACCCCCCCCCGGGGGCCCCCCCGGAAAAAGGGGGGTTTGAAAAAAACCCCTTTTCCCCGTTAAAAACCCCCCCGGGGAAGAAAAAAAGGAAAAAAAAGGGGCCCCCCCGGGGTTTCCCCTTCCGGGGGCCGAAAAAAAAAAAAAACCCCCCCAACCCCCCCGGGGGGGGGCCCCCCGGGGGGCCCGGCCCCGGAACCCCCCCCCGGAAGGCCCGGGCCGGCCCCGGCCCCGGGGGGCCCCCCCGGGAAGAAAACCCCAAACCCCCCCCCCAAAAACCAAGGGGTTTAAAAGCCAAAAAACCCAAAAAAAGGGAAAAAAAAATTTTTTTTTTTTTTTTTTTTTAAAAAAAAAAAAAATGGGGGCCCCCCCCAAAAAAAATTTTTCCCGGGGGGGTTTTAAAAAAATTTTTTTAAAACCCCAAAACTTTAACATTCCCCCCCAAAAAAAAATTTTCCCCCCCCCCCCCCAAAAAAACCCCCCAAAAAAGGGGGGGTTTTTTTTTCCCCCCTGAAAAAATTTTCCAAAAAAAAAAAATTTTTTTTTTTTAAAAAAAAAAACCCCAAAAAAAGGGTGGGGGGCCCCCTTGCGAAAAAAAATTTTTTTAAAAAATTTAAAAAAATTTTTTTAAAATTTTTGGGAAAAAAGGGGCCCCCCAAAAAAACCCAAAATTTTTAAAAAAAAAAAAAGGGGGTTTTTTTAAATTTTTTTTTGGGGGAAAAATTTTTTTAAAAAAAAAAAAAAAATTTTTTTTTTTTAAAAAAAAATTTTTAAAAAAAAAAAGGGGGGTTTTTAAATTTTTTTTTAAAAAAAAAAAAATTTCTTTTTTCCCCTTTTTGGGGGGGTTTTTTTGGGTTTTTTTTAAAAAACCCCCTTTTGATTGAAATTTTTTTTTTTTAATTTTTTTTAAAATTTTTTGGGGGGAAAAAAAGGGAAAAACCCCCTTTTTAAAAAAAGGGGGAAGGGGGCCCAAAAAATTTGGTACCCCCCCAACCCCCTTTTTAAAACCTTTTAAAAAAAAATTGGGGGGAAAAAGGAAGGGGGGGGTTTTAAACGGGTTTTTTTTAAAAAAGGAAAACCCTTTTTTAACAAAAAAAAAAAAAAATTTTATTTTTAAAAAAAAAAAATTTTTTAAAAAATTTTTTTTAAAAAAGGGGCCCGAGCCCAAAAAAAAAAACAAAAAAAAGGGGGGGAAAAAGGGGCCCCCTTTTTTTCCCAAATTTTGGGGGGGGGGCCCCCGGGGGGGGGCCCCCGGGGGGGCCCCCCCTTAATTTTTTTTTTTTAAAAAAAATTTTTTGGGGGGGGTTTTTTAAAAAAAAAAAAAACCCCCAAAGGGGGGAAATTTTTTTTTTTTAAAATTGAAACCCCCCGGCCGAAAATTTTTTAAAATTTAAAAAAAACCCCCCAAAAACCCCAAAAAACCCCCTTTTTTTAAAAAAAACCCCAACCGGGCCCCCCCGGGGGTTTTTTCCCGGTTTTTTTAAAACCCCTTTTTTTAAAAAAATTTTTTAAAAATGGTTTTTTTTTCCCGCCCCCCCCTTTATTTTAAGGGAAATTTTTGGGGAAATTTTTTCCCCCCCCCTTTTTTCCCCCCCCCCTTTTAAAAAAATTTCCCAAAAACCCCCAACGGAAAAATGAAAAACCCTTTTGGGGCCCATAAAAAAAATTAAACCAAAAATTAAACCCAAAAAAAAAAAAATTTTCCCCTTTTTAAAAAAATTTTTTTTCCCGGGCCCCAAAAAAAATTTTTTCCCCCCTTTTCCCCCCAAAAAAACCCCCAATAAAATTAAAAAAAAAAAAGGGGCCTTTTCCTTTCCCGGGCCCTTTTTAAGAAAAAAAAACCAATTTCCCTTAAACAAAGGGCCCCTTTTTGGAAAAAAAAATTTAATTTTTTTTTAAAAAAATTTAAGGGGGAAAAAAAACCCTTTTTAAAAAAAATTTGGGGGCCCCCTTTTTTTTTTTTTTGGGGGGCCCTTTTTTTAAAATTTTTTAAAAAAAAGGGGGGGAAAAAAACCAAATTTTTAAAAGGGAAAAAAACCCAAATTTGGTTTAAAAACTTTTTTTTTTTTAAAATTTTAAAAAATTTTTTTTTTGGGGGGGCCCAAAAAAAATTTTTAAAAAAAAATTTTAAAATGGGAAAAAAAGGGGGGAAAACCCCCAAAAGGGCCCAAAGGGAAAACCCCCCAAAACCCCCAAAAACCAAAAAAAGTTTTTAAAAATTTGTTTTTTTTTTTGGGGGAGCCCAAAAAAATTTTTAAAAACCCCAAATTTTTTTTTTTGGGGGATTTTAAAAAAACCAAAAATTTTTTTTTTTTTTCCCCTTTTTTCTTTTTTTTTTTTCCCCGGGGAAACCCCCCTTTTGGGGAAAAGGGGGGGGGGGGGTTTTTTTTTTTTTT
>CM055824.1:36682985-36700485 GCA_029582265.1 Zoroaster sp. YZ-2022 | reverse complement strand
GGGAAAAAAAAGTGGGGGGGGTTTTTTTTTTTTTTCCCCCCCCAAAAAATTTTTTTAAAAAATTTTTGGGGGGGAAACCTTTGGAATTTTTTTTTTTTTTAAAAATTTAAGTTCGGGGAAACCTTGGGTTTCCCAAAAAATTTTTTTTTTTTTTTTAAAGGGGGGGTTTTTTTTTTTTTAAAAATGGAAATTCTTTCCGGGGGGGGTTTTTTTTTTAAAAAAAAACCCCCCCTTTTTTTTTTTTTTTGGGGGGGGGGGAAAAAAAAAATTTTTTTTTTAAAAGAAACGAAGGGGGGGGGGTTTTTCCCCCCCTTTTTTTTTTCCCCCGGGGGTTTTTTTTCCCTTAATTTTTTTGGGGGTTATTCTTTTCCGTTGGGGGAAGGCTTTTCCCAGGGGGTTTTTTTTTTTCTTTTTTTTCCTTTTTCTTTTTTTTTGGGGGGGGGGTTTTTAAAAAAAGGGGGGGTTTTCCCCGGGTTTTTTTTTTTTAAAATTTTTTCTTTTTTTTTTTTCCTTTTTTTTTTTTTTTTTTTTTTTGTTTTTTTTTGTTTTTTTTTTTTTTCCGGGGAAAAAACCCCTTTTTTTTTCCCTTTTGGCCCCTTTTTTAAAAAAACCCTTTTTGTTTTTTTTTTTTTTGGGGGGTTTTTTTTAAAAAAATTTTTTTTCCCCCTTTCCCTTCCGGGGGGGTTTTTCCCCCGGGGGGGTTTTTTGTTTTTTAATTTCCCCTTTAGGAAAAAATTTTTTTTTTTTTTCCAAAAAGGGGGTTTTTTGGAATTTTTGGAATTTTTTTTTTTTTTTGGGTTTTTTTTTTGGGGGGGCCCCCCTTGGAGTTTTAAACCCTTTAAAAATGGGAAGGGGGGGGGGGTTAAGTTTTTTTCCAAAAAAGGGGGGGGGGGGGAAAAAACAAGGGGGGGGGGAAATTTTTTTCCTTTTTTCCTTTAACCTCCCAAAAAAATTTTTTTTGGGGGGCCCCCCCCCGGGGGGGTTTTTTTCCCTTTTTTTAAAGGGCCTTTTCCCCCCCCCCCCCCCCCCTTAATTTTTTTTTTTTTTTGGGTTTTAAACCCAAAACTTTTTTTTTTTTTATTTTCCCCCCTTGGGGGGGCCCCCCCCCCTTTTTTTGGGGGGCGTTTTTTTGGGGGGGAACCTTTAAAAACCCTTTTTTTTAAAAAACCTGTTTTTTTTTTGGGGGGTTTTCCTTTTTGGGTTTTTGGGTTTTTTTTTTAAAAAAAAACCCAAAAATACCAAAAAAATTTTTTAAAAAAAAAAAAAAACCCCCCCCCCCCAAAAAAAAAACCCCCCCCAAAAACCCCAACACCCCCCCGGGGGGGGGGGAAAAAGGGGGGGCCCCCCCCCCCCCCTTTTTTTTAAAAAAAAAATTTTTTTTTTGGGGGGGCCCCCCCTTTTTTAAAAAGGGGGGGCCCCCTTTTTTTCCCCCCTTTTTGGGGGGGGGGCCTTTTGGGGGGGGGGCCCCTGGGGGGCCCCCGGGGGTTTTGGGGTTTTTTTTTTTTGGGCCCCTTTTTTTTTTTTGGGAAAAAAAAACCCCCCCAAAAAACCCCCCCCCCAAAAAAAACCCCCCCCCCCACAAAAATTTAAAACCCCGGGGCCCCCCCCCTTTTGGGTTTTCCGGTTTTTAAAAGGAAATTTTTTTTAAACAAAAAAAAAAAAAAATTTTTTTTTTTTTATAAAATTGGAAAAGGGGGGTTTTTTTTTTTCCCCCCACAAAAAAAAACCTTTTTTTTTTTTTTTTTTTTTTAAAAAAAAAAGGGGGGTTTTTAAAATTAAGGGGGGTTTTTTTAACCAAAAATTTTTTTTTTTTTCCCCCCCCCTTTTTTTTAAAAAAAAATGGGGTTGGCCAAAACGGGAAAGGGGGGCCCCCCCCCGGGGCCCAAAAAAGGGTTTTAAAATTTAAAAATTAAAAAAAAATTTTTTTTTTTTTTTGGGTTTTTAATTTAAAAAAATTTTTTTTTGGGGGTTTTTTTTTTTTTGGGGGAAAAAGGGGGGGTTTTTTTTTTAAAAATTTTTTTTTTTTTTGGGGTTTGGGGGGTTTTCCCCAAAATTTTTTTCCCTTTTCGGTTTTTTCTTTTTTCCCCCAACCCCGGGGTTTAAAATTTTAAAAAAAAAAATTTTTTAAAATTTTTTTTTTAAATTTTTTTTTAAAACCCCCCAAAAAATTTTTCCTTTTTTTTTTTTCCCCCCCCCCTTTTTGTTTTAAAAAATTTTTTTTAAAATTTTTTTTTTTGGAAGTCCCCTTTTTTGGGGGAAAAAAAGGGAAAATTTTTTGGTTGGGGGGGCTTAACCTTTTTTTTTTAAAACGGGGGGGGTTTTTTTAAGGTTTGGGAAAATTTTTAAAAAAAAAATTTTTTTTGGGGGGGGCCCCCCAATTTTTTTTTTTTTTTGGGTACTTTTTTTTTCCCCCTTTTTTCGGGGGCCATTTTTTTTGGTTTTTTTTCCCCCCCCTCTTTTTTTTTCCCCCCTTTTTTTTCCCCTCTTTTTTTTTTAAAAAAAACTTTTTGGGGGGGGGCCAAAATTTTTTTTTTTTTTTTTTTGGAACCCCCCAAAAAAAAACCCAAATTTTTTAAAAACCCCCCCGGGGGGGTTTTTTTTAAAAAATTTTGGGTTTTTTTTTTTGGGGGGGGCCGGGGCCCCCCCCGGGGAAAAAAACCCAAAAAAAAATTTTTTTTTTGGGGGGGTTTTTTTTTTTTTTTTAAAAAATTTTTTTTTAAAATTTTAAAGGGGGGTTTGTTAAAAAAAAAATTTTTTAAAAAAAATTTTTAAAAATAATTTTAAAAAACCCTTAAAAAAATTAAAAAACCCCTTTTTTTTAAAAATTTTTTGGCCCGGGGAGGGGGCCTTTTGGGGGGTTTTTTGGGGTTCCCGGGGAAAAAAAACCCCCCGGGGGGGGGGGTTTTTTTAAATTTTTAAAAAAAAAAAATAATTTTTTCCCGGGGCCCCCCGGGGGAAAAAAAAGGGCCCCGGGGGGCCCCCCTTTTTTTTTTTTAAAAAAAGGGAAAAAAAGGGGCCCTTTTTTCTTTAAAAGGGGGAGGGGGGGGGGCCCCCCCCTTTTTTTTTTTTGGGGGGAAAAATTTTTAAAAATTTTTTTAAAAAATTTTTTTCCCAAAAAAAAGGGGGGAAAAGGGGTTTTTTTACAAAGGAAAGGGGGTTTTTTTTTTTTCAAAAAGGGGGGGGTTTTTTTTAAGGGGGGAAAATTTTTGGGGGCCCCCCGGGCCTTTTTTTTCCCTTTTTTTTTTTTGGGGCCCCTTTTTTTGGGGCCTTTTTTTTTTTTTTGAGGGGTTTTTTTTTCCCCCGGGGTTTTTTGGGGAAAAAAAATTTCCCCCCCGGGGGGTTTTTCCCCGTTTTTTGGGGGGTTTTAGGGAAGGGCCCCCTTTTTTTTTGGGGTTTCACCCCCTTTTTTGGCCCCCCCCAAAAAAAACTTTTAACGAAAATTTTTTTTAAAAAATTTTGGTTTTTTTTGGGGTTTTTTTTTGGGGGTTTTTTCCCCCCAACCGAAAAAATTTTTTTTTGGGGGGGGGGGCCCCCCGGAAAAAAAAAATTTTTTTTTTTCTTTTCCCCGGGCCCCCAAAAAAAAAAACCCAAAAGGGGGGGGGGGAAACCCCAGGTTTCCATTTTTTTTCCTTTTCCCTTTTTTTTTTTTTCCCCCTTTTTTTTTTAAAAAAATTTTTTGAAGCAAAAAAAAAATTTTTTTTATTTTTTTTTTTTTTTTAAAAATTTTTTTTTTTAAAAGGGGGGTTGGTTTACCTTTAAAAATTTCCCAAAAAAAAAAAATTTTTTTTTTTTAAATTCCGGGGGGGGGTTTTTTTTGGGGGGGGGTTTTTTTTTTCCCTTTTTGGGGGTTGGGGCCCCCCCCTTTTTTTTTATTTTTTCCCCCCCCCTTTTTTCCCCCCTTTTTTGGGGAAAAAAAGGGTTTCTTGGGGGGGCCCCCCCCCTTTTTTTAAAAAATTTTTTAAAAAAACCCTTCCCCCCTTTTTTTTTTTTAAAATTCCGACCCCCTTTTTTCAAAAAAAAATTTTTTTAAAAAAAAAAAAATTTTTTTTTGGGAAAAAATTTTGGGGAAAAATTTTTTAATTTGGGGGGGAAAAAAAAAAATTTTTTTTTTTTTAAAAATTTTTCAAAAATTTGGGGGTTTTTTAAAAAACTTTTAAGCCCGGTTAATTTTTTTTCCCCCCCGGGGCCCCGGTTCTTCCGGCCAAAGGGGGTTTTTTTTTGGGCCCGGGGGGCCCCGGGGGGGGGTTCCTGAAAAATTTTTTTTTAAAAAAAGGGGCCTTTTTTAAAACCCTTTTTATTTTTTTTTTTTTTGGGGGGGTTTAAAAAAAATTATTTTTTTTTTTTTTAATTTTTTTTGGGGGTTGTTAAAAAAATTTTAAAAAAAATTTTTTTTTCCCCCGGGAAAAGGGGGTTTTTTTTTTTTTTTTTTTTTTTAAATTTTTTTTTTTATTTTTTTTTTACGGGGGCCCCCGGGGGTTTTTTTGGTTTTTAAAAACTTTTTTTTAAAAATTTCCCAAGGGGGGGTTTTTTTTTTTTTTTTTTTTTTTGGGGATTTTAAAAAAGGGGGTTTTTTTTTCCCCCCTTTTTTTTTTTTAAAAAAAAAATTTTTTTTTTTTAAAAAAATTTTTTTTTTTTAAAAAAACCCCCCTTTTTTTTTTAAAAATTTTTTAAAATTTTTTTAAAAAAAATTTGGGGTTTTTTTTTGGTTTTTTTAAAAAAAAAAATTTTTTTTCCCCCCCCCCCGGGGGTTAATCCCCCCCTTTTTTTACCCCCCTTTTTTTACCTTTTTCCCCCCCCAAAAATTTTGGGGGGGCCAAAAGGTTCCCCCCCCCGGGGGGCCCCTTTTTTTTCCCGGGGAAAACCCCGCCCCCCGGGTTTTTTTGGGGATTTTTTCCCCCTTTTCCCCCCCTTTTTTTTTTTTTTTTTTTTTCCCCCAAAAAATTTTTTTTTTTTGGGGAAAAAAATTTTTCCCCCCCAAAAAGGGGGGGTTTTTTTTGGGAATTTTTTTTTGGGTTTAAAAACCCGGGGGAATCCCCCCCTTTTTGGGGGTTTTGGGGGGGTTTTTTTTTTTTGGGGAGGCCAACCACCCCCCAAAAAAAAAAAAAGGGGGGGAAAGGGGAACCCCCAAAAAAATTTTCCCTTTTTCCCCCCAAAAAAAATTTTTTCCAAAAAAAAAATTTTTAAATTTTTTTCCCCTTTTAAAATTTTTTTCCCCCCCCAAAAAAAAAAATTTTTTTTTTAAAAAAACCCCCCTTTTTTGGGGGGGCCCCCCCTTTTTTTAAAAATTTTTTTTAAAAACCCTTTTTTCCCGGGGCCATTTGAAAAAAAATTTTTTAAAATTTTTAAAAAAAACAAAAAAAAAAAATTTTTTTTCCCCCCATTTTTTTTTTTTTGGGAAAAAAAAAAATTTGGGGGGTTTTTGGGAAAAAATCCCCCCCTTTTTTTTTTTTTTCCCCTTTTACCAAAAACCCCTTTTTTAAAAAAGGGGTTTTTGGCCAAAAATTTTTTTTGGGGGAAAAAAAAAAACCAAAAAAAAACCAAATTAAAAAAATTTTTTTTTTTTTTTAAAAAAAAAATTTTTTTTTTTAAAAAACCCCTTTTAAAAATTTAACCCCCCTTAAAACCCCCCCCTTTTGGAAATTTTTTTTAAACCCCTTTTAACCCGTTTAATTTGGGGGAAAAAAACCCCCCCCCCCCCCCAAAACCCCAACTTTTTTTCCCCCCCCCCCCGGGGCCCCGGGGGGAAAAAAATTTCCCCCCAAAAAAAATTTTTTAAAATTTTTTTTTTCCCCCCAAAAAAACCCTAAAAAAAAAGGGGGGCCCCCCCCCCCCCCTTTAAAACCCCCCCCCTTTTTAAAAAAAAAAAAAAAATTTTTTAAACCCCACACCCCCCCCCCCCTGTTTCCAAATTCCCCCCCTCCCCCCCAAAAAACCCCCCCAAAAAAATTTTTTCCCCCCCCCAAAAAAAAAAAACCCCCAAAACCCCCAAAAAAACCCCCCCCCAAACCCCCCCCCCCCCAAAAAAAACCACCCCCCACCCACAAAAAAAAAAAAAAAAAGGGGGGGGGGGCCCCCCCCAAAAACCCCCCCCGGGGGGGGGGGGCCCCCCCCAAAAAACCCCCCCCCGGGGCCCCCCTTTTAAAACTTTTTTAAAAAACCCCCCCCGGGCCCCCCCCCTTTTTGGGGAACCTTCCCCTTTTTAAAAACCCCCTTTTTAAAACCCCCCCCGGGTTTTTTTTCCCCCCCCCGGGGCCCCCCCCCCAAACCCCCCAGGGCCCCCAAAAAAAAAAACCCCCCCCCCAAAAAAAAAAAAAATTTTTAAACCCCCCCGGTTTTAAAAACCAAAAATAAAAATTTTCCCCTTTAACCCAAAAGAAAAAAATTTCCGAAAAAAAAAAAACCCCCCCCTTTTAAAAACAAAAAAAAATTTTCCCCCCCTTTTTTTTTAAAAAAAAAAAAATTTTTTTTTTTAAAAAAATTAAAAAAAATAAAAAAAAAAAATTTTAAAAAAAAAAAAAAAAAAAAGGGACCCGCCCAAAAAATTTTTAAAAAAAATTTTTTTTTTAAAAAATTTAAAATTTTTTTTTTTTTTTTTTTTTTTTAAAATTTTTTTTTGGCCTTTTTAAGGGGTTTTTAAAAAAAATTTTTCCTTTTTTCCAAAAATTTTTTTTTTGGGGGTTTCTTTTTTCCCTTTTTTTTTTAAAAATTTTCCCAACCCCAAAAACCCCAACCCCCCCCGGGCCTTTACACCCCCCCAAAAACCCCCCCCCTTTTTTTCCCCGGGCAAAAACCTGAATTTTTTTTAAAAAATTTTTTTTAAAAAATTTTTTTAAAAAATTTTTTCCCCCTTTTTCCCCCCCCCCCCAAAAAAAGGCCCCGGAAATTTTAAAATTTTTTTTTTTTTAAAAAAAAATTAAAAAAAACAAAAAAAAAATTTTCCCCCAAAAAAAGGGGGGCCCAAAAAAAAATAAAAAAAAATTTTCCCCCCTTTTTTCCCCCCAAAAACAAAAACCCAACCTTCCCCCCTTTCCCCCCCTTCCCCCCCCCCTTTTTTTTTTGGGGGGGGGGGGGTTTTTAAAAAAAAATTTTTTTAAAAAAAAATTTTTTAAACTTTTTTTCCCCCTTTTTTTCCCCCCCGGGGCGAGGGGGGGGGGGGGGGTTTTTTTTTTTCCCTTTTTAAAAAAAAAATTTTTTTAAAAAACCCCAAATTTTTTTTTTTTTTTAAAAAAGGGGAAAAAAAAAAAAAAATTTTTTTAAAATTTTTTTTAACAAAAAATTTTAAACCTTTTTTTTTGGGGGAAAAATTTTTTCCCCTTTTTTTAAAATATTTTTCCAACTTTTTTTTTTGGAAAACCCTTTTTTTTAATTTTTAAAACCCGGGGTTTTATTTTTTTTAAAAAATTTTAAAATTTTTTTAATGTTTAATTTTTTTTTTTAAAAAAATTATTTTTCAAAAACACCCTTTTTTTAAAAAATTAATTTTTTTTTTTTTAAAATTTTTTTTTAAAATTTTAAATTTTTCAAAATTATTTTTTTTTAAATTTTTATTAAAAAAATTATTTTTTTTTGGGGGTTTTTTTTAAATTTAAAAAGGTTTGGAAAAAAAATGTTTTAAATTTTTTTAAAAAAAAAAAAAATTTCCCCCCCTTTTTTAAAAATTTTTTTTTTTTAAAAAAAAAGGGGGGGTCCCCCTTTTTTTTTAAAAAGGGTTTTTTTTTCCTCCCCGAAAAAAGTTTTTTCCCCCCCCCCTTTTTTTTTTTAACCCCCCTTTGGGGGGTTTTTTTTTTAAAGGGGGGGTAAACCAATTTAAAAATTTTTTTTTTAAAAGGGGGGGCCCCAAAAAAAATGGGGGGGGGAAAAAAATTTGGAAAAAAATTTTTTTTTAAAAAAAATTTTTTCCCCAAAACAAAAAAAAATTTTTTTTTTTTTTCCCATTTTTCCCTTTAAATTTTTGAAAAAAGGCCTGGGGTTTTTTTTTTTGGGGGTTTTTTTTTTTAAAAAAAAAAAAAAAAAAAAATTTTTTTTAAAAAAAAAGGGGGGAAAAATTTTAAAAATTTTTTTAAAAAAAATTTAATTTTTTTTTTTTGGTCCCCCCTTTTTTTTGGGGGGAAATTTTTGGTTTTTTAAAAAAAATTTTTTTTTCCGGGGTTTTTTTAAAAAAAAAAAAGGGGGTTTTGGGAAAAAAATAAGGAAACCGGAAATTTAAAAAATTTTCCCCCCCCCTTTTTTTTTTTTCCCTTTTTTTAAATTTTTTTTTTTAAATTTTTTTAAAAAATTTTTTTTTTTTGGGGGTTTTTTTCCCCCCAAAATTTTTTTGGGTATTTTTTAATTTCCTTTTTTTTTTTAAAAAATTTTAAAACCCCCCCCCGGGAAAAAAAAGGTTTTTTTTTTTTGGGGGTTCGGGAAAATTGGGGCCCTTTTAAAAAAAAAAAAAATTTTTTAAAATTTTTTTTTTTTTTTTTAAAAAAATAAAAAATTTTTCCTTTTTTAAAAAAGGGGAAAAATTTTTTCCTTTTTTAAAAAAAAGGGGGTTTTTTTAAAAAGGTTTTTTTTAAAAATTTTTAAAAATTTTTTGGGGGGGTTTTTAAAAATTTTTTTTTTAACCCCCTTTTTTTTTAAAAAAATTTTTTTTGGGGGCCCCCCCCAAAAAAATTCCTTTCTTTTTTTCTCTTTTATTTTTTTTTTTTTTTTTTTTTAAAAAATTTTTTTAATTTTTTTTTTTAAAAAAAAAAAAAATTTTTTTTAAATAAAAATCCCCCCCCGGGGGGTTTTTTTTAAATTTTTTTCAAAAAAAAAACCAAAATTTTTTTTGGAAAAAAAAGGAAAAATTTTTTGGGGTTTTTTTCCATTTTTTTAAGGAATTTTTTTTTAAAAAGGGGGGGTTTTTTTTAAAAAAATTTAAAGGTTTTTTAAAAATTTTAAGGAAAAAATTTAATTTTTAAAATTTTTTAAAAAAAACCCCAAATTTTTTTTTTATAAAAATTTTCAAAAAATTTTTTTCCCCCAAATTTTAAAAAAATTTTTTCCCCCCCCTTTTTCCCCCGGCACCCCCAAAACCCCCCGGGAAAAAACTTTTAAAAAAGACCCCCCCGGGGAAACCCCCTTTTTTTCCCCCCGGGGGGGTTTTCCAAGGGGCCCCCCCTTATTTAAAAAAAAAAAAAAAAACCCCCCCCCCCCCCAAAAAAAACCAAAAACCCAAAGGAAAAAAATTTTAAGGCCCAAACCCCCCCGGGGGTTTTTGGGTTTTTAATTTTTTAAAAAAAAAATTTTTAAAAAGGGGAAAAAAGGGGGCCCCCAATGAAATTTTTTCCCGGCCCAAAAAAAAATTTTTTTAAAAGGGGTTTTAAAAAAAAATTTTTTTTTTTTTTAAAAGGGGGAAAAAATTTTTTTTGGAATTTTTTTTTTTGGCTTAAAAAAAAAAAAAAACCCCCCCCTTTGGGGAAAAAAATTTTTTAAAAAAGGGAAAAACCCCAAATTTTTTTTAAAAAAAAACCCCGGGGCCCGGGCCCCCCCCCTTTTTTTTTCCCCCTTCAAAAAAAAGGAATAAAAATTTTTTAAACATTTTTTTAAAAAAAAAAAGGGGAAAAAATTTTTTTTTTTTCGGGGGTTTTTTCCCTTTGGGCCTTTTTAAAAATTTTCCCCAAAAAAAAAAAGGAAATTTAAAAAATTTTTTCCCCCCAAAAAAAAATTTTTTTTTGGGGGAATTTTTAAACCTTCCTTTTTTTTTTTTTTGGGTTGGGGCGGGGAAGGGGGCCCCCCCAAAAAAAAAAAAAAGGGGGTTTTTAAAAATTAAAAAAAAAATTTTTTAATTTTTTAAAAAAAGGGGAAAAAAAAGCGGGGCCCCTTTTTTCCCCCCCTTTTTGGTTTTTTTTTCCCCCCCAAAAGGTTTTTTGGTTTCCCTTTTTTAAAACCCCCCCCCCCCTTTTTTTCCCCCCCCAAAAAATTAAAAGGGGGCCCCCAAAAGGAAAATTTTTTTTCCCAAAAAAACCCCAAAAAAAAAAATTTTTTTTTTTGGGGGGGGCCCCAAAAAAAATTTTTTTTTTTTTGGGGGGAAAAAACCAAAAACCCCAAAAAAAATTTTTTTTTCCCTTAAAAAAGGGGGGGTTTTTTTTAAAAAAAAAACCCCGGCCAAAAAAATTTGGGGGGGCCCCCCCAAAAAAAAAATTAAAATTTTTCCAAAAAAAAAAGCCCCCCCCCCAAAAAAAAAAAAACCCCCCCCACAAAAATTTTTAAAAAAACCCCCTTTTTTAAAAAAAAATTTTTAAAACCCTTGGGGGCCCCAAAAAAATTTTTTATTTTTTTAAAAAAAAAAAAACCAAAAAAAAAAAAAAAAAAAAAAAATTTTCCAAAAATCGGGCCCCCCAAACAAAAAAAACCCAAACCAAATTTTTGGAAAAAGGGGGGAAAATTTTTTAAAAATTTAAAAAAAAAAAAACCCTTCAAAAATTTTTAAAAAACCAAAAAAAAAAAAAAAATTTTTTGGGGGCGAAAAAATTTACAAAAAACTCAAAACCCCCCTTTTTAAAATTTTTTAAAAAACCCGGGCCCCCCTCCCCCCCTTTTTGCCGGAAAAAAAATTTGGGAAAAAAAAAAAGCAACCCCCAAAAGGGAAAATTTTAAAAAAAAAACCCCCCCTTTTCAACAAATTTTTTTTTTAAAAAAAAAGGGGGGAAAAATTAAATTTTAATTATTTTTTCAAAAATTTTTAAAAAAAAGGGAAAAACCCCCCTTTTTTTTCCAAAAAAATGGGAAAAATTTTTTTTAAAAACCCCCCAAAAAATTTTTTGGGAAAAATTTTTTTTAAAACGGCCTCCCCCAAAAAATTTGGTTTTCAAAAAAAAAAAAATGGGTTTTTTCCCCCAAACCCTTTTTTTTTCCCCTTTTTAACGGAAAAAAAAAAAAGGTTGGGGGTAAAATTTAAAAAAAAGAAAATTTTAAATTTTTTTTTTAAAAAAGGGGTTTTTGGAAAAAAAAGGTTCTTCCCCCCCCAAAAAAAAAAAATTTTTCCCCCTTTTAAAATTTTTTTTAAAAAATTGGGGGGAAACCCCCAACCCAAAAAACTTAAAAAAATTTTTTAAAAAAAAAAAAAAAAAAAGGGGGGAAAAAAACCCCCCCCTTTTTTTTCCCCAAAAAAAGGGGGGGCCCCCCCCAAATTAAAAAAAAAAAAAATTTTTTTTTAAAAAAATTTTTTTTGGGAAAAAAAAAAAAACCCCAAAAACAAAAAAAAAAAAAAACCCCCCCGGGAAAAAAACCCCCCCCCCGGGGGAAACACCCCCCCCGGGTAACCCCAAAAAAAAAAATCCCCCCCCAACCCCCCAAAAAAAAGGGGGGAATGACCCCAAAAACCCGGGGGGGTTTTTTTTCCCTACCCCGGGTTTTGGTTTTTCCCCCCCCCGGGGGGAAAAGGGGTAACCCTACCCCCCGGGTTTTTTTTTTTTAAATTAAAAAACCCTTAAAAAAAATTTTTTTTGGGGGAAAAAACCCCTTTTCCCGGGGTTTCCTTTAAAGGGTTTTTTTTTTTTTTAAAAAAATTTTTTAAAACTTTTAAAACCTTTTTTAAAAATTTTTTTTAAAAAAAAAAATTTTTTAACCCTTGGGTTTTGGGTTTTTGGGGGGGAAAAAAAATTTAAAAAAAAAATTTTTTTTTGGGGCCAAAATTTTTTTGTTTTTTTAAGGGGGTTTTTAAAAATTTTTTTTGGGTTTCCCCTTCAAAAAAAAAATTTTTTAAATTTTTTTTTTAAAATTTTTTTTTAAAAAAAATTTAAAACCCCCCCCCCTTTAAAGAAAAAAATTTTGTTTAAAAATTTTTTTTTTGGGGGGAAAATTAAAACCCAGGGTTTTGAACCTTTTTTTCCCCTTTTTTTTTCCCCCCCCCTTTTTTTGGGGGAAAAAAAAAATTTTCCCCCAACCCCGGGGGGTTTGGGGGGGGTTTTTTTTAAATTTTTTCCCCCCAAAAAAAAAAAAAGGGGGGGGGGGAAAAATTTTTTTCCCCCAAAAATAAAAAAAAAAAACCCCCCTTTTTTTTTTAAAATTTTTAAAACCAAAAAAATTTTTCCCCCCAAAAAAATTTTTTTTTTTAAAAAAAAATTTTTTTAAATTGTTCCGAAAAAAAAAAAATTTTTTAAAATTTTAAAAAATTATTTTTTTTTCCAAAATTTTTTTTCCCAAAAAAAAAAATTTTTTTAAAAAGTTTTTTTTCCTTAAAAAAAGGGAAAAAAAAATTATTTTTAATTTTTTTCCCCCCCCTTTCCCAAAATTTTTTTTTTGGAAAAAAAAAAGGGGGGGGGTTTTTTTTGGGAAAAAAAATTTGAAAAGGGGGGTTTTAAATTTAAAAATTTTTTTCCCTTTTAAACAGGGGAAAAAAATTTTCAATTTAAAATTTTTTTTTTTGGGTTTTTTTAAAAAAAACTTTAAAAAATTTTTAAAAAAATTTTTACCATAAAAAAAAAAATTTTAAAATTTTTGGGGTTTTTAAAGAAAGTTTTTTAATTTTTTAAAAGGTTTTAAAATTTTTTGGGAAAAAACCGGTTTTTTCCCCCAAAAATTTTTAAAATTTAAAGGGGGGCCCCAAAAAAAAAAAATTTTTATTTTTTTTTTGGGTTTTTTTTTAAAAATTTTTGGGGTTTTTTTTGGAAATTTTGGGGGGTTTTTCCCTTTTGGTTTTTAAAAAAAAATTTTTTTTTTTTTGGGGGGGGGAAAATAAAAAAAAACCCCTTTTTTTTTAAATTTTTTTTTTTTTTTTAAAAAAAAAAACCCGAAAAAAATTTTTCCTTTTAAATTTTAAATAAAAAAAAAAAAAACCCTTTTTTGTTTTTCCCAAAAAGTTTTCCCCAAAGGGGGAAAATTTTTTTTTTTTTAAAAAACCAAAAAAAAAAAAAAATTTTTTTAAAATTTTTCCCTTTTAAAAAAGGGAATTTTTTTTTTTTAAACCAACTTTTTTTTTTAAAAAAATTTAAATTAAAAATTTAAAAAAAAAGGGGGGGGGGCCCCCCTTTTTTTCCCCTTTTTTTAAAAAAAACCCCCCAAAAAGTTCCCTTTTTTTTGGGTAAAAGGTTTTTAAAATTTAAAAAAAAAAAAAAACCCCCCTTTTTAAACTTTTTTTGGGGGAAAAAAGGGGGCCCCCCCCCCCCGGGGTTGGGAAAAAATTGGGGGGGTTTAAAAAAAAAACCCCGGGGCCCCCCCAAAAAAAAATTTTAATTTTTTTTTTTTTCCCCTTTTTTTTGGGGGCCCTTGGGGGTTTTTTTTTAAAATTTTTTTTTTCCCCCCCCTTTTGGGGGTTTTTTTTAAAAAAAGGGGGGGAAAACCCCCCGGGGGGAAAAACGTTTTTCCCCCCCAAAAAGGGGCAAAAAAACCCAAAAAAAAATTTTTTTTTTCCCCCTTTTTTTAAAGGGCCCCAAAAAAAAAAAAAATTTTTTTGGGGGGCCCAAAAAAATTTTCCCCCGGGGGTTTTTTTTCCCCTTTAATAAAAATTATAAAAAAATTTTTGGGGGTTTTTTTTTTCCCCCCTTTTTTAAACCCCCTTTTTCCCTTTTTAAAAAAAAATTTTTTTTAAAAAAGGGGGGTTTTTTTTTTTTAAAAAAAACCCGGGGAAAAAAAAAAAGGGGGGCCCCCCCCCGGGGGGGGAAAAAAATTTTATTTTTAAAAATTTGGGGGGGGTTTTTTTTCCCCCGCCCGGCCCTTTTTTTTTTTTGGGGGGGAAAAAAATTTGGGTTTTTTGGGGGGGGTTTTTTTTGGGGGGGAATTTGGTTTTTTTTTTAAAATTTTTTAAAAACCCCCGGGAAAAAAAGGGGGAAAAGGGAAAAAAACCCTTCCAACCCCCAAATTTTTTTTTTTGGTTTTTTTTTTTTTTTTTTTCCCCCCCGGGGGTTTTTTTAAAACCCCTTTTGGGGGGTTTTTAAAAATTTTAAAAAACCAAAAAGGGGCCCCGTTTTTTGTTGTTCCGGTTTTTTGTTCCCCCCCCCTTTTTTTTTAAAAAAATTTTGGGGGGGCCCCTTTGGGGGGAAAATTTGGGGGGGGGGTTTTTTTAAAAAAATTTTAAAAACCCCCCTTTTTTGGGGGGCCCGGATTTTTTTTGGCCGGGGGGGGCCCCCCAAAAAAAACCCCCCTTTTGGGTTTTTTAAAACCGGCCCAAAACCCCTTTTAAAAAAAGGGGGGGGAAAAAATTTTTTTTTTTTTTGGGGGTTTTGAATGGGTTAACGTGTTTTTTTTTAAAAACCCCCCCAAAAATTTTTTTTCCCCCAAAAAAAAGGGGTTTGGGGTTTTTTTAAAAAAAGGGTGGGGGTTTTAAAAAAAAAAAAATTTGGGGGTTAAAAAGGAAATTTTTCCCTTTTTTTTTTTTTTTTAAAAAAAAGGGTTGGGGGTTTTTTTTTTTGGGGGGTTTTTTTTTTTTTTTTTAAAAAACCTTCCGTTTTTAAAAAAAAGGGGGGAAATTTTTTTTTTTAAAAAAGCCCCCCCAAAAAAATTTTTTTTTTTAAAAAAGGGGGGTTTTTTAAGTTTTTTTTAAACGGGCCCCCCCAAAGGGGGTTTTTTTAAAATTTTTTTTTTTTTTTTGGGGGTTTTTAAAATTTGGGAAAAATTGGGGGTTTTTTTTTTCCCCCCCCTTTTTCTTTAAAAATTTTGGGGGGGTTTTTTTTTTTTTTTTTTTTTAATTTTTTTGGTTTTTTTTTTTAAAAAATTTTTTTTTTTAAAACCCTTTTTTTTTTGGGTTTTTTGGGAAATTTTTTTTTTTTAAAATTTTTTTGGGGGAAAAAGTTTTTTTAATAAAAATTTTAATTTTTTTTGGGGGGTTTTTAAAATTTTTTTGGTTTTAAAAGGGGGGGGTTTTTTTTAAATTTTTTAAAAAAAAAAAAATTTTTTAAAAAGGGGAAAAATTTTTTTTTTTTTTAAAAAAAAAAACTTTTTTTTTTTTTCCCCTTTAAAAAAATTTTGGGTTTCCCCGGGGGGGGGTGCCTTTTAAAAAAAAAATTTTTTTTAACCTTTTTCCAAAAAAAATTTTTTAAAACCCCCGGGTTTTTGGGGGTTTTTTTTTTTTGGGGGATCAAAAAAAAAAAAGGGGCCAAAAAAAGGGTTTGGAAAATTTTGGGGTTTTTTTCCCCCGGGGGTTTTTTTTTGGGGGGGGGTTTTTTTTTTCCCCCTTTTTGGGAAAATTTTTAAAATTTGGGGGGGTTTTTTTGGGGGGTTTCCCTTTGAAAAAACCCGGGGGGGCCCAAAAAAAAAAAAAAACCCCAAAAATTTTTTCCTTTTCCCCCAAAATTTTTTTGAAATTAAAAATTTTGGGGGGTTTTTAATTTTTTTTTTATTTTTTTGGGGTTGGGGGGAAAAAATCCCCCCCAAAAAAAAAAAAAAAAAAATTTGGCCCCCAAAAAATTTTTTTGGGGGTCCTTTTTTAATTCCTTTCTTTTGTTGGGGGAAATTCCAGCCTTCCCGGCCGAGGTTTGAAGTCCAGATTGCTGGTGGTTCCCCCCGTTCGGCGTGCATTGTCTAGAGATTCGATGAGGTGGTCTGCAATGTCTGGTCACCTGAGGTTGTGTACCTTCAAAGTTGCTGGTATTCAGAGTCCAGGCATGGGATGTAACTCGGCCGGAAACCTCGCGGTATGTTGATGTGGCAGATTTGAAGATTGCTTGGAATCTTGTGTATGCTTCTGGACATTGCGATCTCTTTGTGGGGATGCAAGTGACACTCTTCTCGTTGCTCAGAGAACTCGGCCAGTTTGCCTTGCGGAAGTTCCATCGTGGTCTCTGTAGAGATTGTATGATTGGGATTCGTATCCCAACATGGGTCAAGATCGGCCTGTGTTGACTGCGTGGGAAGTCGTCCAGAACCTTCAGGGATGTCTGTAGAGGTTGGCCATTGTGTGATGTGACCCAGCACAGATCTGGCGAGTAGTCACGGGGTATGCATGGCTTGGTCAGAGCCTAGGGGTTCCCCATGAAGATCGAAAACACACAAAATTATGTGTAGAATGGGAAGTGTTCCGATTGGTACCACTGTTGTGTGATGTGTAGTCATTGGCTGCCACCGTGACATTGTGCTTGTAGTGTGGGTTGCCAGCTGTGTGTGAGTTACCTCCTCGCTGAGGCATGTCAGTTGACTGTGGGGTGTGAGTGCTGGTGGATGGTAGGATTGAATGCCAAATGCTGCTGATTAAAACGCCGATGTCCCGAGGGACAGTGTCATGTTTATGGATCTCAGTAGCCTCTCTGATACGACGGGTGTACCAGTGCTTCTCCGGGGCTATGATCTCTGCCTTCTGCCAGTCAATGAAATGGTCCAAATCGGTGGAGTGTTTGATGATCGCAGATTTGTCACATTCCCCTCTGCGGCCGTGGGCCTTGTGTTCATTGAGCCTGGTCGCAAGGTCTCTGCCGGTCTCGCCAATGTACACTTTACCGCAAGTGCAAGGAATTCGGTAAACCCCAGCTTGAACCGCTGGGATAATGTCTGTCCTTGTGGTTGTATAGCTTCGTTTCTAACTTGTTGCGAGTCCGGTAGTAGACCTTAATCTCAGCTTTCCTCATGATACGCTGGATTTAGTGTGAAGTGTGGCCAATGTAAGGTAGGACGGCAATAGGTTTGTCGGTTGCGTCAGAGGATCTTGGAGCGTTTCTATTTGGGAGGAACTTTAGTTTATCAGGTCTGTATCCATTGTCTCTTAACACGGCGTTAAGATGTTTCAACTCCGATGGCAAGTGCTCTTTATCACTGATAGTGTGCCCTTCGAAGTAGGGTGCGATTCACAGAGGATTTCACGGATGGTGAACGACGGCATTAGGACGGTCTCTGTAGGTTTTCTGTAAACCGAACGCGTGGTCATTAACCGTTTATAATGAGTACATCAAGGACAGGCAACGAGTCGGATGTTTCAGTTTCCATGGTGAATTGAATGCTCGGATGTTGTTGGTTGAGGTGACCGAGGAAGTCACTCAGTTTTTCGGAACCGTGCTGCCAAATGATGAAAGTATCATAGTTTCGGTTGGTACCGTGCTGTCTCGAGGGCTTTCTGTTCGAAATCTTCCGTGAGAATGCTGGCTAGGACCGGGGATATTGGGAATCCCACATTGGAGTGGCCAAAGACTGCTGATAGTAAGCCTCTCTCCATTAGAAGTATGTGGACTTCACATAAGTTGAAAATAGATCAACGATTTAATCTGACGTTAGGCTGGTTCGTTCCGGGAGCGTGCTGTCATGTTCGAGTATCGACGTGCTCACAAGGATAGCCTCGTCTGTCGGTACGTTGGTGAATAATGACTTGACGTCAAAACTCACTAGCATATCGGAAGGCTGCATTATGGTTCCCTTTATGATGTTGATAAACCCTGCTGAATTGGGTACATGGTGGGGCGTCTTATCCACGAGGTGTGTAGCTTGTCAAGTGTTGGCGAGGTTATAGACAATCGGTCGGAGTGGTCTGTCTGGTTTACATCTTTGGGAGGGAGAATCTGGACATTTCGAGTGGACGGGCGGAGGTGCCTGTATAGTGATGTTGGTTCTCCTTGAA
>CM055824.1:36573519-36682485 GCA_029582265.1 Zoroaster sp. YZ-2022 | reverse complement strand
GGGCGCTTCGAATATAAACAATTATTACATGGTCTATGCAACTAGGAGCAAGTATAGGCAGAAAGGGCATTTCTCTGTAAAGCGATATAGAACAGCCGACGTAAGTAAGTTCAGTAACTGAAACTATGAAAACAAAAACTAATACACTTGTATTTCTAGATCAATTTTAAGAATCTACCTTGTTTGTTTTACTCATTAGGGTTTATAAGGGCCTTCTACATTAGCATTAGTGTAGATTATGACACAATGATTGGCTTTGTAAACAATGTAACAATGTAGATTATGACACACTGGTTGGCTTTGTAAGCAAACTAGATTATAAGACAATGATTGGCTTTGTAACAACGCAGATGATGACACAATGATTGGCTTTGTAAGCAAACTAGATTGTGACAAAATGATTGGCTTTGTAAACAATGTAGATTATAACACAATGATTGGCTTTGTAAACAATGTAGATTATAACACATTGATTGGCTTTGTAAACGATGTAGATTATGACTCAATGATTGGTTTTGTAAACAATGTAACAAGATAGATTATGACACAATGATTGGCTTTGTAAACAATGTAGATTATGACACAATGATTGGCTTTGTAAACAATGTAACAATGTAGATTATGACACAATGTTTGGCTTTGTAAACAATGTAACAATGTAGATTATGACACAATTGTTTCCTTTTTAAACAATGTAGATTATAACACAATGATTGGATTTGTAACAATGTAGATTAATTATTATCGACATTGATTTGCTTTGTGACAAAATGATTGGCTTTGTAACCAATGTAACAATGTAGATTATGACAAAATGATTGGCTTTGTAAACAATGTAGATTATGACTCAATGAATGTTTTTGTAAACAATGTAACAAGATAGATTATGACACAATGATTGGCTTTTTAAACAATGTAACAATGTAGATTATGACACAATGATTGGCTTTGTAAACAATGTAACAATATAGATTATGACACAATGATTGCCTTTGCAAACAATGTAACGATGTAGATTATGACACAATGATTGGCTTTGTAAGCAAACTAGATTGTGACAAAATGATTGGCTTTGTAAACAGTGTAGATTATGACACAATGATTGGCTTTGTAATCAGTGTAGATTATGACAGAATGATTGGCTTTTGTAACAATGTAGATTATGACACAATGATTGGCTTTGTAAACAATGTAACAATTTAGATTATGACAAAATGATTGGCTTTGCAAACAATGTAGATTATGACACAATGATTGGCTTTGTAAACAATGTAACAATTTAGATTATGACAAAATGATTGGCTTTGCAAACAATGTAACAATGTTGATTGGCTTTGTAAACAATGTAACAATGTAGATTATGACACAATGATTGGCTTTGTAATCAGTGTAGATTATGACAGAATGATCGGCTTTTGTAACAATGTAGATTATGACACAATGATTGGCTTTGTAAACAATGTAGATTATGATACAATAATTGGCTTTGTAAACAATGTAACAATTTAGATTATGACAAAATGATTGGCTTTGCAAACAATGTAACAATTTAGATTATGACAATGATTGGCTTTGCAAACAATGTAACAATGTACATTATGACAATGATTTGCTTTTTAAACAATGTAGATTATGACACAATGATTAGCTTTGCAAACAATGTAACAATGTTGATTGGCTTTGTAACAATGTAGATTATGACACAATGATTGGCTTTGTAATCAGTGTATATTATGACAGAATGATTGGCTTTTGTAACAATGTAGATTATGACAATGATTGGCTTTGTAACAATGTAGATTATGACACAATGATTGGTTTTCTAAAATGTAACAATGTAGATTATGACACAATGATTGGCTTTGCTAACAATGTAACAATGTAGATTGGCTTTGTAAACAATGTAACAATGTAGATTATGACACAATGATTTGCTTTGTAAACAATGTAGATTATAACACAATGATTGGCTTTGTAACAATGTAGAATTATGATCGACATTTATTGACTTTGTAAACAATGTAGATTATGACAAAATGATTGGCTTTGAAACAATGTAGAATATCACACAGTGATTGGCATGGTAAACAATGTAGATTATGACAGAATAATCAGTTTTGTAATCAGTTTAGATTATGGCAAAATGATTGGGTTTGTAGCAATGTAATAATGTAGATTATGACAGAATGGTTTGCTTTGCAAACAATAATAATAATAATAATAATAAAGATTTATAGCGCGCACATATCCACCCTGCTGGGCGCTCAAGGCGCGGAAACAAAGATAAAAACATGAATACAAACAATATACAATGATAACATAGGGAAAAATTATGTACTGAGATACACGTACCTACAATGGAATTACAAATATACATCATCTTTGAAGAATTGTGACATAAGATGAGTTTTAAGCATCGACTTAAATCTAGTTATACTATGACAAGATTTGAGTTTAGTTGGAAGATGATTCCAGAGTCTCGGAGCCGCGACAGAAAAAGACCTATCACCCCAGTTCCGTTTGATGTTGGTTCCTTTAGAGTGACATGTTGCTGGAGCGCAAATTGCGTGATGGAGTGTAGACTTTAAGCAGTTCAGAAATATAAATTGGAGCAATGTTATTAAAAGATTTGTGAACAATTAGCATAAGTTTAAAAACAATTCTCTGTGAAACAGGAAGCCAGTGCAGTTCTTTCAAGATTGGCGTGATATGGCATGACTTCTGGACAAAGTCACAACACGAGCTGCTGTGTTTTGTATGTTCTGAAGACGATATTTGATTCTGCGGGAGACTGTAGATTAGAGCATTCCCGTTATCGAGACGTGATGTGACAAACGCATGAATAATTTGTTCAGTAGCACTTTTATTCAAGTATTTCCTTATTCGGCTGATATTTCTGATATGAAATGATGATATGCGAACAATGTTGGAGATATGAGGTTTTAAAGTCATTGTCGAGTCAAATATAACACCCAAATTACGTACTTGTGATGAGGGGGTTATCTGCGAGTCACCTGGTGCAATAGATGGAAGAGAAACTTTAGACAATTGCTGACGTGATCCAAATAGAACAAATTCTGTTTTTCGTCGTTCAATTTCAGGAAGTTTTGTCGCATCCAACTTCGAATCTCTTGAATACATTTCTCCAGTGTTGTAATGCAGGAATCGGCAGGTTCTTGAGAAGATTTAAAAAGTAATGTAGAGCTGCGTGTCATCAGCGTAGACATGGTAATTTAAATTATACTTCAAATGATATCACGAACTGGAAACGTATAAACAGTAAACCACTGTGGGCCGAGCACGGAGCCTTGGGTACAGAATAGTCAAGAATAACAGGCTCGAGGTGGCATTACCAATACAAACATGCTGAGGCCTATTTAAAAAGGTAGGACTTACACCAATCCAGGGCTGTGTCATGTATTCCAAGATGATATTGCAGGCGGGAGAGAAGGATTTTGTGATCGACCGTGTCAAAAGCGGCGCTTAAGTCTAACAAAACTAATGCAGGATTTTTCCATCATCCATGGCAGATAAAATGTCATTGTTGACGCGGAGAAGAGCAGTTTCCGTTCCATGAAATGGTTTATAGGCTGACTGAAATGTATCCGACAGGTTATTCACACGAACATGGTCAGAGATCCGTGATGAAACAACTCGCTCGATTGTTTTTCCAAAGGTACTTTAAATTCGCTACCGGTCGGTAATTTTTGAAAACTTCCTTGTCCAAATTGGGTTTCTTCAGGGTGGTTTAACATGAGCAATCTTCTGGCTATCAGGAAACAAACGTAAGAAAGAGATCTGTTTAAAATAATTGTGATATACTTAGCAAACACATCAATATTTTGTTTTATTAGCGAAGTTGGCACTGGATCAATTTCACACGATTTTGATGGCGATTTAATGATGAGTTTCTTGATCTCCGTAACACTAGTAGGCTCAAACATAGACAGTCTACATTGTGGGATCCTTGCGTGATGGTGTTTGTGATAGAATGACAGGTACTGGGGAAAATAACGACGGATATTCTCAATTTTGTGACAAAAAGTTTGAAAATTCATTAGCGAGGTCCTGATTGGAGTGTGTAGATGGAAGCACTGGAGCTTTGGGTTTATGAAGCAGCTTTTCAACAATGTTAAAGAGTTTTTCTGATCGCCAGAGTTCTCTTCCACAAGAGATGAGTAGTGAGTTATTTTGGCCTGGTTAATCATGTTCTTCACAATATCTCGTTGGTTACAGTATTCTTGCCGATGTACTCCAAGTTTCCCATTGTCACGCCATTTTCGTTCAAGTTGACGACGAGTTTTCCTTGCAGCACGAATATCATCATTGAACCAGGGGATTCAGATTGTAGTTTTACAGTTCTAGTTTTTAGCGGAGCATGATCGTCCAAGATGTTACGGACAGTAGATTCAAATAGATTGACACAGAATCCAGCTCACCATCTTCAAGGTTTACATTTTCCAGTTGAGATTCAAGATCATGACATAAATCTCTAATATTTACATTTTTCCAGTGGCGAGTAGTTACAGAAATGGTAGGCATGGGAGGTTTTTTAAGGTTCATATCTGCCATGATTGCATAATGATCAGATAAGCCGGGATGGATAGTTATATTCGAGATAAGAGGTGAAGTATTTTCACGCGTTATCATGAGGTCAAGACAGTGACCATATCGATGAGTGGGTGCTGTGATATGCTGGATAAGTCCATGAGCGAGAGAGCAGATCTTTAAACTGATTCGCATAATTGTTTGAAGAGATGTCCATATGAATGTTAAAATCGCCGGTTAAAATAATGTCAGATGGGTGCAAGAGATAATCCACAATTAATTTCTCAAATTCCTGCAGAAAACTGGAGAAGTTTACATGTTTACCATCAACATCCCTTTCTGGTCGATAAATATTAACAAGGCGAACAGATCTAGAGTTGCACGTTACCTCAGCATGCAGAGATTCAAATGTTAGGTAGTCAATGTTAACACTTTTCATACTGACAGATAAACTGGACCTAAAGAGAAGTGCAACCCCTCCACCGGTCTTTTTTGGTCTGGGGATATGATGGAGAGAGTAGCCAGCAGGAGTACACTCACGGGGTATTAAGTCATCATCGGGTTTAAACCATGTCTCGGTTATGGCAACAAGATCCAAATTGTTTTGAAGTACAAAGTCAACAAATTCATGTAGAATATCACATAGTGATTGGCTTTGTAAACAAAATATATTATGACACAATGGTTTGCTTCGTAAACAATGTAGATTATGACAGAATGGTTTGCTTTGTAAACAATGTAGAATATTATTATTATTATATACTTTATTTAATCTCGATAGCATCATAGGTTATGACATAATAATAAAATTTAAAATGACATATCCTCTTTACGTGATGGTCGAGAGACACAGTGATTGGCTTTGTAAACAAAATAGATTATGGCACAATGGTTTGCTTCGTAAACAATGTAGATTATGACAGAATGGTTTGCTTTGTAAACAATGTAGATTATGACAGAATTGTTTGCTTTGTAAACAATGTAGAATATCACACAGTGATTGGCTTTTATAAACAATGTAGATTATGACACAATGATTGACTTTGTAAAAATTATTCTTGTTGTTACTACAGTACAAAAACTATACCTTTCGTCTTACCATTGTCATGTTTAGGGAGTGGGGGTGTACACTGTTGTTAACTGACCGAAAAGTTGGTAATCCGAATTGGGTGATATATCTCCACATAAGAATGAATTCAAAAAATGCATGTGGATGCATTTGCTTGCGTTTTACCGAAAGTGTACACTGCCTTTATGGATGCGTTTTTTGTTTGTACTTTGTCTGTGCTTCTGATGAAGGTCCAATATATTTATATATATTCAACAAATGTAATTGGCCGTGACTCAAATATCCCTTCAATCCATTCATCTGCGACCTTATACTGCTCATAAGTGCTGCGTGCAAAATGTCTCTCCACGAAGTCTTCCAATTGTGCCTATACAATATTAGGTCGACGTAGCGTCACACAAGAATAATTGCACTTTTTGACTTCACCTCTTGCATCTCGGCTGTCTATGCTCGATGATTACTGTAGGCCCCTATTGGTTTTAATTGAGACAGGATGGCAAGGATTACTCTGGACTATGTTGCAAGTGTTCCGTTATATTTAGGTGTTCGAGCCACAGCGCGAACACCTCTTGATATTGTTCGTTTTTTTTCTTTCTTTTTTTACTTTTTAGGTGTTCGAGCCACAGCGCGAACACCTCTTGATATGGTTTCTTCTTCTTCTTCTTCTTCTTCTTCTTCTTCTTCTTCTTCTTCTTCTTCTTCTTCTTCTTCTTCTTCTTCTTCTTCTTCTTCTTCTTCTTCTTCTTCTTCTTCTTCTTCTTCTTCTTCTTCTTCTTCTTCTTCTTCTTCTTCTTCTTCTTCTTCTTCTTCTTCTTCTTCTTCTTCTTCTTCTTCTTCTTCTTCTTCTTCTTCTTCTTCTTCTTCTTCTTCTTCTTCTTCTTCTTCTTCTTCTTCTTCTTCTTCTTCTTCTTCTTCTTCTTCTTCTTCTTCTTCTTCTTCTTCTTCTTCTTCTTCTTCTTCTTCTTCTTCTTCTTCTTCTTCTTCTTCTTCTTCTTCTTCTTCTTCTTCTTCTTCTTCTTCTTCTTCTTCTTCTTCTTCTTCTTCTTCTTCTTCTTCTTCTTCTTCTTCTTCTTCTTCTTCTTCTTCTTCTTCTTATTCTTCTTCTTCTTCTTCTTCTTCTTCTTCTTCTTCTTCTTCTTCTTCTTCTTCTTCTTCTTCTTCTTCTTCTTCTTCTTCTTCTTCTTCTTCTTCTTCTTCTTCTTCTTCTTCTTCTTCTTCTTCTTCTTCTTCTCCTTCTTCTTCTTCTTCTTCTTCTTCTTCTCCTTCTTCTCCTCTCTTCTTCTTCCTCCTCTTCTTCTTCTTCTTCTTCTTCTTCTTCTTCTTCTTCTTCTTCTTCTTCTTCTTCTTCTTCTTCTTCTTCTTCTTCTTCTTCTTCTTCTTCTTCTTCTTCTTCTTCTTCTTCTTCTTCTTCTTCTTCTTCTTCTTCTTCTTCTTCTTCTTCTTCTTCTTCTTCTTCTTCTTCTTCTTCTTCTTCTTCTTCTTCTTCTTCTTCTTCTTCTTCTTCTTCTTCTTCTTCTTCTTCTTCTTCTTCTTCTTCTTCTTCTTCTTCTTCTTCACAGGGTAAGTGTTGTACACCTCGAGCTCTGATTGTGACGGTTATTTTACCGGGTTTAGTCCCCTCCTGTCAATTTATTGCTTGCCAGTGTGTTATTTATACTTTATAGATCATTATAGTGTATTTTAAGTCCAACTTACTTTTTGCTAAAGAGGTTTTGAAGGTGTTTTTATTTCTTAATTTTGGGTTGTTTTCCTTGCAAGACTAGCCGTTATGGCCAGTCAAGCGAGAAACAACAATAGCGTAACCTTTGACACTTTTGGAAGCATAACTCGCAAGGACGGTGTCACGTTTCACTCCAACCATGAAATTCCTTTAAACAATTACTTGAAATCTTTTGTTAAAAGCATGCCTGATGCACACATTGTCTCGGCCTCCCGTATTTCAAACAGCCGTATTGCTGTGTACCTAAATTCTCGTAATGACGTGAACACGCCATTCTGGAGGGTTTTGAACATAACAATGAATTCATGGAAATCACTCCACTTGTCAGACCCGCCATTCGTATTGTTTTCTCAAATGTATATCCGGAAATCCCCAACGCCGTTCTTGCGAGTAATGTTGCTGATTTTTGTTTGGGCACATAAGCAGATCGTGCAAAAAACAGTCCACCTTAGATAAATCAAACCCAGAACATACCAATCCCCTGAACCCACCACCCACCTTCGTTCACAAAAAATCGGATCCAAAACACCCACCAAAAAACTCCAAACCCCCTCCCACTGGTCCGTCAACATCTACGGTTTCTAGCTCCCCTGCGGAAGTCCCCGCTCGCAGTGCGCAAGCGAGCACAAGCGCCATCCCCTCTTCGGTAGTGGGGCCATCGGCGGGGCCCTCCGCCTCCACAGGGGTGGGGGCGGCGGGCCTCTCCGTGCCGTCTACTGCCGGGGTGGGCTCCACCGCGCCTTTCACAGCTCCCGTAAGGGTTTCAGCGCGGTCCTCTACATCGACCTCGCCTGGGGTGTCTGGTCCCTCTGCACCGGCATCTGCTGGAGTGGGGGACAGCGCTCCCGTTGGGGTCCTTGCGGAGTCCCACGTCCAGGAATCCCCACTCAGGAAGGGGAACTCTACCAACAACAAAAATGTTGTCTCAGTATGGGGCTCACCACCTGCCCCCTCTAGACTCTTCTCTGAAGTTCTTACAAAACGCAAACAACCCCCCACAAGTCCCACCACTAGCTTACAAAGCAAATCACCCAAATTGATCCCTCTCCAATCCCCCTCCCCGCCCAGGAAAATGGCAAGAAAGGTCCAGCACCCCCATGCAAACAACTTCTCCCACTTTATCTCAAGCTCTGAACACCACAACCCCTACCGTCTCCACCCCAGCCTCTACGGCTGACGCCACCGAAACCGACTCTAGCATGTGGGAAGACACGCAAACCACCGACGATGACCTCTCCGTCGATCTACTTCCCAATTTGAGAGGCCCACTTTCCAATGAAGAATTGATAAAATTTCTCTCCAGTGTCAAATCACGGAAAAACCGGAAGACATTGCTAGGAAATTCACCTCAAACATACCTGGACTTGTCCAACCAACTAAAGCCCCTGCGCAACAGCCCTCTCCTTCAAAAAAACTTGCAGCAGAGGATTCAAAAACTAATTAAAAAACTGGACATGTAATCTCTTTCATCATGGATAAGATAATCATGCTTTTTCTCCCTTTAACGATGGCACTGTCACTGCTAACATTAAACACTGGAGGCTGTTCCACTTCCACTCGAAACGCGGCTTTTAAAACATATGTCGAACAACTTCATAATAACCCGGACATTGTTTTCCTACAAGAGACCTACACGCTCAGTGAAAATTGTTCGTGCTGGTCTCTGTGACTATACCCCTTTCTGCACCCCAGTCCAACACGCGGATCGGGTGTCACTACACTCATTAAAAATAAAGACATCGATGTCTCCAACTCCGATGTTGTTTATGAAGGTCATATTTTATATCACAAAATCGAACTCAATAATATAACCTACCATATCTACAATGTCCTCATCCCACAAGAAAATAACTCGGCTGTAGCAGCCTTACGTGCCCTTTTTAATCATTGTGGCAAAAGAAGTGACGGTATCATGGTTATCGGAGGTGATTTAAATTGTACGGATAATCCATCAATTGATCGTCTGTGTATGCCAACCGAGCATCGGCCCAAGATCGCCACGGCTCTCAAAGACCTTTGTATTTTTTACGATGTGTGCGACGTCTGGCGCAGACTGAACCCCCTAGAACAAAAATTTACATGGCTTAGAAACAACACGAACAATATCAATGGTGTTTCTAAAGCCAGACTAGATCGTTTCTATGTTCCACGTAATCTGGTCTCCTGTATTCGGTCCTGCGATATTAAACCATGCTCTCTGTCCGACCACTCGGCTGTTAGCCTTGTTATCAAACTCCCTATCCCAAAGCGGCACGGAAGTGCTTACTGGCACTTCAATAATTCTCTTCTTGGAGACAAAAATTACAAGGATATTATTACTCATTTTTGGACCAATTGGAGAACTAAACAAAATGAATTTCCCAACTTTTTGCGTTTGGTGGGAGTTTGGCAAGTCTCACCTCAAACCTATCTCAAATGTACGGGTCCAAAGTCTCTCCGTGAAAAACGCGAACTTTTCAGCGAAATTAACCAAACAATAGACAAACTTCAGTCTGCGCCAGACCTCACCCCCGACACGGAACGCGCTCAATGAACAGAGAAATAACCTTAACAATCTTCTTAAGAACGAAGCTCGGGGCGCTCTCGTCAGATCGCGCTTTAAACATATAACGGAGGTTGGCACGAGCTCCTCCTATTTCTTCCAACTAGAAAAATCTCAATCTATCTCCAAAACTATGTCTTACACTCGTCTGCCTTCTGGCATAGTCACTGAAGATCCAGCTGAGATAAAATCACATGTACGGGACTTTTACAAAGATCTCTACACTCAGGTCCCTACTGACGAGTGCGCCCTGAACACTCTCTTATTAGACTTGCCAACTCTCGATCCTCAAGACTCGGAGGACCTTGACAGTCCCCTGACTCCTGAGGAAATTAATGTGGCTGCTAAGCAACTTGGTAAAAACAAAACACCGGGCCTAGACGGCCTATCCTGTGAATTCTTTGAGACCTTCTGGCCTATTCTCAAAGATGATCTCCTGTCAGTCCTCAACTATGCCGTTGCTTGTAGAAGCCTCCCTTTCTCCTTTCACAGAGCAGTTATTTCATTAATCCCCAAAAAGGGCGATCTCTCCGACATTGCCAATTGGAGGCCTGTCTCCTTACTTAATACCGATTACAAAATTTTTGCCAAGTTGCTTGCGAACAGACTCAAACAATTCGTTGGAACTATAGTTCAACCTGATCAAACGTACTGTGTACCAGGTCGCTCTATATATGATAATATTAATCTTACTAGAGATATCTTAAATTTCTCTAATTTAAATGACACCCCGTTAGCTGTGATCAACCTTGATCAAAAGAAAGCTTTTGACAATGTTGACCATGCATATTTATTCAATACTATGAGAGCCATGGGCTTTGGTGACCGTTTCATCTCCTATTTACAACTCCTGTACAGCGGTGCGGAGAGCCTTGTAAAGGTCTGTGGCTCCTTGACCGCCCCTTTCCCTTTCGAAAAGGGCATCCGTCAAGGGTGTCCACTCTCCGGACTGCTATATTCGATTGCCATAGAGCCATTCCTTCACAACCTTCGGAACAAAATGAACAATGACGGCTTCCCCCTTCCGGGAACCAAACAATTTTGCTCGGTCTCCGCATACGCCGACGACGTTTCCATTTTTATCACCGCCGACTCCGGTTTCAAAATTATTGATGAGGTTTATAATCTCTTCAGTAGGTCCTCTGCTGCATGCTTAAACTCCCAAAAATCTCAGGGATTATGGGCTGGTTCATGGACCGAACGAGCCGACAAGCCCCTAAACTTCCGGTGGAATAATGAAGGGCTCCTCTTCCTCGGAGTTCACTTGGGAAACACCAGTAATTACATCAAACAAAACTGGAACAACTGTAAAACTAAACTAAACAAAACCCTCTCCCGCTGGAGAGGGATCTCAGCTGTCCTTTCTTACAAAGGCAAAGTTCTCATCGCCAACCAAATCGCAGCTTCCAAAATATATCACTGCTTAGCCGTTCTCTCTCCCCCTGATACGATCCTGAGTGAACTCCAGGAAATGCTTGTCGACTTCTGTTTGGTCCAATAAGAGACACCTCCTTAAGAAACAGTTATTATACCAAAAACCTGACAAAGGGGGGTTCGGTCTGGTTAGCCTCCAAGCACGTATCCTCACCTTCAGACTATCTCTTGTCCAACGTTACCTCAATATGTCCCTCAATCCAGCAAACTCCATGCTGAGTTACAACCTCCGTAAATATAGAAAACTCAACTTAGACTTCCACCTCTTTCTCACACACACTGACCCTAAATTTTACACCAGCCTCCACTATTTCTACGGTGAATTGATGCGTGCTTGGACGGCCTCAGGAGCTCGCGTCGAAATACCTCGGGATTCTATCAACCATGTGTTCAACATCCCTATAAACAGTCCCCTTCTCACTAACAAACCTGGTGACGACTTTTCCCTCCCTGCACGACTCACGGCATGTGGAGTCACTCTCACCAGACATCTCGTCAACCTCGACACCGGCTCATGGATCAACGCTGAGGATCTCCAGCATCCATTTCACGGAATGCGCGTTCCCTCTCTCCGCCTTCTCAACCGCGACTTACAAAAACAACAACAATTGCTCATCAAGAACTTCCCAGCCCTTTTTCATCAACATGGTTTCCAGCTCAACATCAATCTTCTCAAGAACCTCCTCGAACACCCAGACATCCCCATTGACTTCAAACTCCCATCCAGTACCAACGGACTCACCACAACATCCAAAATAATCTACTCCATCTTCAACAATGTTGTCAACTCTCATCCCCCCGTTACATTGACATACTGGCACACCTCTGGACTATTCAATTTGTCCCAACCCATTCAATGGAAGGAAATCTACGCACTACCAACTTCCAAAAAGAGGGGAGATCCAATTTAAACTTCTTCACAAAATACTCCCTTCACTCCCAGTACTTCATCACATCAACCCGGATATCTCACCTACTTGCTGCTGGTGCGGAGAGAGGGGTACATTACTGCACCTTTTCATCATCTGTCCATCTATCCAGCCTGCACTTACCTTGCTCCATTCGCTTCTGCATCGTCTTCTTCCTGAACTTGATCTGAACTTGATCTGAACTTTGACCTCTATTGGACCCTGATTCCACATGCCAAAAGTCGTTGCAGGGGGACTGTCCAACTAGGAAACTATCTCATCATTAGTCTAAAAAATGTAATATATTGGCTCTATCGTACTTCTCGCTCCCCCAACCCTCTCATCATCTGGCGCAACCGATTACAATGTAAAATCCTCCTTGAATTCCATTATTACAAACTCTGTGACAATACTCCCGTTTTCCTCAAGAAATGGTCGATTAATAACACATTATTTACCATTATCAATAATGAAATTACATGGTTGATCTGATCCTGTCCTTTTCTTTCCCTATCCTTTCCTCTTTCTTCTCCCCTTCCTTCATTCCCTCCCCTCCCTCCCTCCCTCCCTCCCGTCCCGTCCAAAGCTCCTTATGGTTTTGCCGTCCGATGTGACGGGACAAGGTGAGTCCTGACCCATATCTGCATCATCCCTTCCCCATACCCAACCCATCCCCATCCCCATCCCCTCTAATCTCCTCGATCCTTCCCTCCAATCATGTTTACGTTTATTTACAATTGTATTATTGTTTGATTTAATTTTCTATTGTGAAAATGCTTAAAATATACTAATTAATAATGTAAAGCGCATTGGGACATTATGTGAAATGCGCTATATAAGAATGGAATATTGTTATTATTATTATTATTTTTATTATTACTATTATTATTAGTAGTATTTATTTCCCCCGCTGACTCAATACAATTCTTTTATTATTACTGATTGGCTCAACTATTCTTACCATGGAATATTGTTTGTTTGTTCATATACTCTGTTAACGAATCTTTTATTGTATGTTTTATGTATATAATTATGATTTATGATATGCTTTCTGAATAAAGTTTGTTCTTTGAATAGTCAAAAAATAGTCTTCTTCTTCTTCTTCTTCTTCTTCTTCTTCTTCTTCTTCTTCTTCTTCTTCTTCTTCTTCTTCTTCTTCTTCTTCTTCTTCTTCTTCTTCTTCTTCTTCTTCTTCTTCTCTTCTTCTTCTTCTTCTTCTTCTTCTTCTTCTTCTTCTTCTCTCTTCTTCTTCTTCTTCTTCTTCTTCTTCTTCTTCTTCTTCTTCTTCTTCTTCTTCTTCTTCTTCTTCTTCTTCTTCTTCTTCTTCTTCTTCTTCTTCTTCTTCTTCTTCTTCTTCTTCTTCTTCTTCTTCTTCTTCTTCTTCTTCTTCTTCAGTCCCCCTCTGTCATTTTATTGCTTGCCAGTGTGTTATTTATACTTTATAGATCATTATAGTGTATTTTGGGTTGTTTCTTTGCAAGACTATTATCTTCTGTATCTTAAACTGGGAACATTGGCCTTATCGCGTCCACTGCGCACAGGGTGAATCGCCTGGGACGGGTGTTACAACTTTGTTTAAAAAAAATGCGACTTTAATATCATTACCTGCTGTACTATTTTCAAAAATTATCTTCTGTATCTTAAACTCAACGTTCATTCCACTATCTATCATGTTTATAATTTTCTCATTCCTCAGAAAGACAGTCTAGCCTTTGAGTGCATTAATTCTTTTCTTGCTCACTGTACCGAGCACAATGACGGGTTTGTTGTTCTCGGCGGTGATTTTAATTGCACTGCTAATGCCTTTCTTGACCGTTTCTGTAACTCTGTCATAGTACCGAGACTGCTTTATTAAAGGTTAAAAACGATATTTTAATGGCTATGAATAAGCAACGTGTTACGTTATTAGTTTTACTTGATTTAAGTTCAGCTTTTGATACCTTAAATCATCAAACTTTACTGAACACACTCCATTCTAAGTTTGGTATTGATGGGACTGCTCTCCTTTGGTTTAAATCTTATTTGTTTAACAGATCTCAGCAGGTCTCCATTCATGGCAAATTGTCTCAGAAATTTGACCTCGACGGGGGTGTACCCCAGGGTTCGTGTTTAGGTCCCTTGTTGTTCATTTTGTATACCAATAGTTTGTTTGAAGTAATTGAAACTCAACTCCCAAATGTTCATTGCTATGCTGATGACACGCAACTTTATCTTTCGTTTTGTCCAAATGCTGTATCAAGTCGGGCGTCGGCACTTTCTGCAATGGAGGGCTGTATACATGTTGTGCGCAAATGGATGCTTGGTAATGGGTTAATGCTAAACGATGGTAAAACTGAATTTATTATCTTAGGCACTCGTCAACAATTGGCTAAGATTAACATTGATGGTATTAATGTTGGTTCGTCCAGGGTTTCCCCTACCCCCATTGTAAGGAATATTGGTGCCTGGTTCGATGCAAACATGACAATGGCTACTCATATTACAAAAACTTGTGCTACTGCTTTTTATTACTTACATAATATTAGACATACCAGGAAGTACTTATCTAGGCAATGTACCAAAACATTAATCCATTCTTTCATTTCCAGCCGATTGGATTATTGTAACAGTCTCCTTTATGGATTGCCTGATATTCAAATTAACCAGCTGCAACGTGTTCAAAATTCTTGCGCTATATTGGTTTGTAATGCTTTAAAATACTGTCATATTACACCCTTGTTCATTGACTTACACTGGCTTCCGGTGAGGTTCAGGATTGATTTTAAAATTTTGTTAATAACTTATAAGATTTTAAATGGTCTTGCTCCCTTATATTTATGCCAACTTATCTTCATCTCAATACAATCTTAGAAGTGCCAGCGACGACATGCTCATTAGTTACCCGGTGTGTCGGACTATAATCACGCTGGGTGATAGGGCATTTGAGTTTGCTGCACCCAAATTATGGAATGCTTTACCATTAAATATTCGGAAATCGACTAGTTTGACTGTTTTTAAACAATTACTTAAAACACATTTTTTCTGTATGGCATTCTATTGATATTGTTGTGATGTGCTTTTATTGTAATTTTTTTATATTTTTATTTGTATTGTACATTTGTAATTGTAAATTTGTAATGCGCATTTGAACATCTCATTATGGAATTTGCGCAATATAAGTTAATAAATTATTATTATTATTAGAAGATATAAAGTCGCTCATGCATTAGAAAACTCTTTTAATGAGCTGAGTGTCAGCGACGTCTGGCGGAGACAAAATCCCACTAAGTGCGAATATACCTGGTTCCGAAATAATCCTGCCAAAGCTTCAATGTCTAAAGCCAGACTGGACAAAATCCTAATTTCTGATGCTCTTCTGCCTTTTGTTTCTCTCTGCAAAATTTCACCATGTGCCATTTCCGACCACAGTGCCGTCTCCCTCAACCTTAAAATCGCGTCTTCCAGACAAAGAGGGAGTTCGCACTGGCATTTCAATAATTCTCTCCTTGAAAATAAAGAATACACCGACAGCATTTTTCTTTTTCTGAAACAATGGCAGTCTCAAAAGTTTAACTACGGTAATATTCGCACTTGGTGGGACGTTGGCAAATGTCACATCAAGAGCCTCTCTCAGATGTTTGGCTCAAAAAATGCCGATATCAAGCGGCAAACCATCAAAAATCTCAACGATAACATAGAGCTGCTTCAGTCCTAGCCAGACTTGTCCCCTGACACTCAGCAGGTTCTCAGAGAACAACGAAACGCTCTGAGATCATTATACGAACAGGAAGCCCGCGGCGCCCTCATCCGAGCGCGCTTCATGTATACAAATGAAGTGGACGCCTCGTCCAGTTTTTTCTTCGGTATGGAAAAATCGACATCCATGGGAAAACATCTTTCTAAAATTCGGCTCCCCTCCGGAACTGTCACTGACAACCCGAGTAAAATAAATTCCCATGTCCGCAATTTCTATGAGAACCTTTACAATCGAGTCCATACCGAAGAGCGGGCTGGCGAGCGCCTTTTTCAAAACATCCCAACTCTTGATCCCTGTGACGCGGAGGACTGCGATAGGCCGTTCACACTCAGCCATAAAAAATCTCCCGGTCTGGACGGCTTAACGTCGGAATTTTACCAGTTTTTCTGGCCGGCCCTAAAAAACGATATCTTGTCTGTTTTTAATAATTCTATCTTATCTGGCTCTCTACCAGTTTCCTGCAGGAGAGCTATAATCACACTTCTTCCCAAAAAAGGAGACCTCCTCGATATAGCAAACTGGCGCCCTGTATCTTTACTGAACACGGATTACAAGATCTACGCTAAAGTCGTGACGAACAGATTAAAAAATGTCATTGACCAAGTTGTTCACCGTGATCAGGGACAGTCTTTTGTTTTGTAACTCTAATAATCTTCCCCTGGCTCTTTTAAATCTAGACCAGAAAAAAGCTTTTGACAATGTCGACCACGATTATCTTTTTAACACCTTGAAGGCGATGGGTTTTGGCCAACGTTTCATCTCGTATATCAAAGTCATGTATTTCAATACCCAGAGTCTAATCAAAGTGGGCGGATCGCTCACTTCCCCCCTTTCTTTTGAAAAGGGAATCAGACAAGGGTGCCCGCTCTCAGGCCTACTTTATTCGATCGCCATCGAACCACTTCTACACACACTCCGCATCAAAGTTAATGATTTCGGCCTAAAACTTCCTTGCGACAGTTGAAATTCCCTGGTTGTCTCCGCGTACGCGGATGACATTACTATTTTTTTTAACTAACGATCGTGGTTTCGACATTGTCAAAGACGTTTATTCTTTGTACAGTCTAGCCTCTGCTGCTCAGCTTAATTATGTCAAATTCCAGGGTCTGTGGGTCGGTTCGTGGACATCCAGATCTGATCAACCCCTCCATTTCCAGTGGAATAGTGAGGGTTTGGTGTTCCGTGGAATTCACCTTGGCAACTCTAATCACTTCATTCAAAAAAACTGGCAAGCTTGTCGACAAAAGCTCGACAAGTGTCTCTCGCGCTGGAAGCGCCTGTCCTTTAAAAAGGCCGAGTTCTGATAGCCAACCAACTCGCCGCTTCCAAACTTTTTCACACTCTAGCTACACTATCCCCTCCAGAACACGTCTTAGGTGAATTCCAAGGAAAACTTATTGATTTTATTTGGAATAATGCCAAGCACTGGTTAAAGAAATCTATTTTATATCAAAATCCAGACAGAGGGGGACTTGGACTTTCCTGTCTCCAGGCACGCGTGGTCACTTTTCGTTTCAATTTATTACTTTCATTCCTCAAGCATCCCCACCATCACCCATCGTTTGATTTCATAAGGTTTTATTTTCGCCAATATCGAAAACTCGGGTTCGACCACGAACTCTTCACCTCTGTTATCGATTCCCATTTTTTCTCTCACCTACCCACATTCCACAGTGAGCTACTGCGTAGCTGGGTAACAGTAGGAGCTCGAATTACAACACTGCCTGTCGAATTTTCTTCTTTTGTGAATTTACCACTTAATAGTTCTTTTTTCAATGAGACTGACAGGGACGGGAGGCCTCCTTTCCAACGACTTATGGCGCGTGGGATCCGACTCATCAGACACCTGCTCAACGAAAACACCGGTACCTGGCTTCCCCCTCAACACTACCTGGAATCGACGCTACCTAGGACGTCCACCCGATGTCTCTCCAGCGACTTGGAAAAGATACACATTTTTATTTGTAAACTCTCCAGCGACTTTGACAAAAAAGGATGCCGTACCGGTCGGGTAAATCTTCTGTTTTCAACATCTCCCCCCGCCCCCCCACCGGACATCACAATTGGGCCAGATATCGACGGTCTGACAGCTCCAACAAAAACCATCTACAACAGCATCAACGTAATTATCAACTCCCTTCCTGCCACGACAATCACACGTTGGCACAACATCGGCTACGTCGATGAGAACACCAATTTTAAATGGAAGGAAACTCACCGTCTCCCCACCTCAAAAAAAGAAGGTGATATTCAGTTTAAACTATTCCACAATATATTGCCATCACTTCCGGTACTCCACCACATCGACCCAAATCATTATCCTGAGTGCGGGTGGTGTGGGCAAAAAGGCACAATCGTCCATCTTTTCATCACCTGTCCGGCTATACAACCATCAGTAGTATGTGAGGGGCTTAATGCACCCCTTTTGCTCCCTCATTCCCCTCATTCCCCTCATTCCCCTCAATTACTCCCTCTCAATTCCCTCAATGCTCCCTCTCAATTCCCTCAATTGCTCCCTCTCAACTCCCTCAATTGCGCCCTCTGCATTTTCCCTCGAAGGAGCACGCCCTCAAACGGTCAATATGGATGTGTGTGTGTGACTTAACAATTATGCTGTCTGCTCTTGCCAATTACGATGTCTGCACAGGACGAGATCTGCTCTTGCTACAACCTGACAATTATGATTTCTGCTCACCGTTTTATGAGTAGAGTACGATTTAAAGCATGTTGATAATAAAATAATTTCAAGTTAAAACAAGTGGTTTAGTAACAAAAACTGGAGGAAGCCGTTATTGCTGACTACAGTTTTCTAAGGAACGATCAGTTAACACCAAGTGACAGAATGCATTATCACGCAACGGTGCGAGCTGCTGTCGTGAAAAAAACATATTTATATAGTTTTAATCATATATATTTATGATTATATTCTAATTAATAATTAATAAAGTCTGGTGTATGATAAGTGTGTTTGAGTGAACTGGGTCCTAGATTTCACGTATTAGTGTTTCGTCACCGAGTATAGGTAAGGGCAAGCTAAGACGTGTTGACATCGTGATGAATGGAGTTGTCTGTGTGACGTCACGGACAAGTCTGGACAAGTCGTTACGTAACCATTGTATTGCGCTCTGAATGTCAATTGTGCTGTGTTTTGATTGGATAATAAAGTTTAACCCGAAATAATTTACTCTGCCAATTTGACTGTTGGTGTCTGAAACTAATAAAAGGTTAACTGTTTCACCCTTACGACTCATTCCATACCCGGACGACCCCAGAGAGAGAGCTGACTTCTGCTAGAATATACGTTGGTGTATAGTGTATCTCCAATAAAATGGCTGAACTTTCCAATCTTAATTCAACCTACGATGCAGTATCGATGTCAGTAGCGCCGCCAACTTCCCCAACGTCTCTGTTGGATAGTGGACCGTTTGACTGTGTGAAAAAACTTACACATGAGCAAGCCAAAAGCGGATGGCGTGAAGCGTACAGTTCGACTGAGGGTAGATGTTACTTCTACAACATATTTACCAGAGAGAGTGTTTGGACCATCCCTACCATCATACCGATCCAGCGTGAACAGAGAAGACTGGTTGACTCAACCGGAGTGGACATTCTGGCGGCCGCTGTGAACGAGTTGACCGGTAATTCCTCTCAGGCGCAGGCAGACATCCATGGGGTTTCGGGTTCACCCTACGTGAAGGGAAAGGACACCGTCAAGAGAAGCTACAGCCCAGACCCCGAAGAGGTGGACAACCAGAAGAATGCCAAAAGATTCAAGATCGGAGGTGAGCGTTACGCTTATGTAAAACGTTTCAAGGGGCGCCCCTACGTTAATATCAGAGAGTATTATTGGAACATGAACAAGACCCGATTGCTGACTGGGAAGAAAGGGTTGAATCTTACCACCGAAGAGTGGATGATGCTGGCCGGACAGAGCGCCAACATTACCAAAGCCCTGGGAACAGTGTAAACACAGCTATTTATTAACTTTTCTTTGTTTACTACTCATTCCAGGTGCCATTGAATCACCCGCCAGCGTTGATATCGTAGAAGACGCATCACCCACCAAAATGGTTATCAAAAGAATTCTGACCAAGATCGTTACGGATCACATACTAAAGCTCGTGTATGCTGCTCAGGAACAACTAGGTTGTGAAGGATGTGAGAATAACTGGCCGAGTCTGTATGATCATGAGTGTGGGTTTTTCGGTATGCATCCGCCATGCCGTCTTTATGACTATGTATCTGATTATTACGAAGAAGCGGCGGAGATTGTAGACGCGGACAAAGTTGTTGAAGTTCTTGATATAGTCAACACCTATCTAAATGTTAGTGAATCAAGCGACGAGGGATTGAACATTAATAAACATTCTGTGATTAGGGAAATCCTAAATGAGTGGAGGGCGGACCCTGACGATGTTGCCCGTTCGTTCTACTCTACGTTTTTTAACAATTTAACGGAACTGATTGGTAGCACTATTGAACAGTTGGATGCATAATGTATCGTTTACTTTGAGATGTCTCCATTGAACAAGTTTATTGTGTGAAATCGTTTTATTCTTTTATTTGTTTATTAATATTGCTAATGGATTGATTAAAATTAAAGTGTTTTTTAATGTAATACTGTAATTGGTTTTGAAAATATCAATGATGTCCTTTAAATTAATAAATAAACAATCATAACATTGTGTGTATTACTTTTGTTGAAATGGTTTTAAAATAAATGTAAGGAAATATAACATTGTTTATTTGTGTGTTTTATTCTGGTGTCATTGTATGTAAAGACACAGATTAGTGTTTGTGTCGGGAATGGGTAGGGTAGAAGAGACTAAAGGGTTTTCGTTATGTCATAGGGTATTACAATGGAGTTGGATAGGGTTAACTATAGGAGTTGCATAGGGGTAAATATAAACACGCATAATAAAAGACGACAAGAGGTGCCTAAAACCAACCGGAATTCATCAGAATTCCTTTAGTGGTCAACGGGCGATATACAGTTTCAAGTATTTTATTCATTATCAAAACATACAATATATTACAAATTTTTGAAATGGTGATTATCAATAAAATTAAAGAACAACATTTATAACGCATCAGCTAACTACGGTTCTTTAAACAAAACAAACCCTACTTGGTAAAAGAAACTTGATGTAACAAAGCCCTAGATATTTGCCGTATAATAAATTGTTCGTCATACACTTCTGTTTTAATACGAGGAAAGTGTTTCCTAATAAAGTTATTTACATCCATATCATTATCCATTGTATCCGACGAAAACAATTTGTTAATCTTGTTCATGCTCAGTTCTCGGCATCGATGTAAAAGGAAGAAGATGACGTACTGTCCACAGACGGTTGACAAAGGTCCCGGAAGACGGCGTGTGTTATAGATGGTGTATTTCACATTCTTTTGAAGGAAATGTTCAATCTGCGGTACCTTGGGATGTAGTCCGTATGAGTCAAAATATTCACCCACACCATCTCGTTTAATGTAGATTGCCACCCAGTGTTCTTCTGGCTTATCCGCAGGGTCTGTATTAATGACAATAGCGCTGGGGTGTGGAACAAACTGCTTCGGAAGTTGATCACAGGCAAAAACTCCTCTGAAGAAATGTTTGGTGAACCGGTCCCGTTTCAAAATAGAACTTATCTCCAAGCTATTCATGATGTTCGGTCCGTTTTGACCTAACTGGCGTAGTCAAAGATGATGTTGCGAGCCTGGTCTATTTCCAGAATGTTGTTGAACTCTGCATATATGATCACGTTGACTGTCTCATCCAGAGGACTTGCAAAGTGTATGTCGAGTCGAAGGTTGCCGTGTCTGACTAGATTTAAGTGTCCTCCAATAGATAGGTCGGGGCTCAGATCAAACGCGTACAGTGCGTAACCTCCTTTGTACTCCTCACGAGTGATGGTGTTACCTTCGTCTTGGTACATTTTATCTGTACCCGAGAAGAGGGTTTGGTAGGCTCGGATGTAGTTCCCTTCTGGCGTGTTGAAATTAGGTTTTAGGGGTGTGTATGGGATTTGTTCTCCATCTATGTGTACGGTTAAATAGTTCACGTTTAAATGCTTAAAGTTAAATGGGTTTTTACCATATCGTCCGTTGAAAGCTTTGTTGGTCACACATCCCACCACAATACGACTTGGAAGCTGTCCGAGAAACACGTGATCCTGAGTGAGTGATAGATTACCCCGTGGGACAGACACCATCTTGCAAAGATTCCGTTTTATGGGGTACTTCGCGGTTCCTTTTTCCAAAGCTTTCATGTGTCCAAGCATAACCCCAGAACTTACTTTTACTTTTCTGACAAACACAGTCGCGTTTTGTACCACTACTTTGTAAGCAGGGTTGGCTCCCGTCGCCATGAGACAGAAAGCATCACTGCTGCGGATCAGTTTAAGTTTTACGTCCACACCATTTAACATGTGTCTGTCTTGGAAGAAAATATCGCTGTGTATAGGCCCTATCATATCCACCACGTTGCTGTTCTTGATGAATTTGTACCTTTTCTTCAGACCTTCATTGACTTCCTCGGCTACTGCCGAGGGATCACCATTATCAAACCTTCCCGCGGTATCCTTGTAAAACAAAGAACCCGTGAGCTGAGATGTCTTGGCATCACTGCCGTAACTCAGTAGGGTTTCAATCATCGCTCGGTAGGGGTAGGTGGGTGTGGAGGGAGAGATTAAGCGGTCGTTAAGACTCACGTCGATCTGATTAAACAAAGATTGTAAAAATAAATTCACGGGACCAACATGGTCAGCATCATTAAGGTCGGTGCCGTCTGCCTTTGTTACTTTTGCCTTGATGTAAAGTTGGGTTTGGTTGAGATCCATGTATTCCTCACCCGATCCGGGAATGAAAAATTCAATCGGTCCACCATCAGATATGGTAGAAATAGGGTGATATTCGACCCATTGTCCTTTATCAATACTAGTTTGGGTGGGTGGCATTGAAAACAAATCCAACTCGGATTTGGTGCACTCGCACGAGTGATTATGTAACAGTGACATGACGATTCACAAGGTCTTGTTGATAAGAATACTAATCAAAAATGTCAAACGATTTTTTCGCTCGCTCGCCAGATGCAGAAGTGGAACGTCTACCGCTCGCTTTCCTTTTTATAGCACGTCGCTGGCTTCCCGTTGCTCTCGCTTCTAAACCACGAATAACCTTTTGGGTTAGATTACGTCCAGCTTGGCGGAATCTGGTTTTGGCAGCTGTCTTGATATTTTTACCTTCCAAGGCATCTTGGGCAATGCCGACACCCGTACTGAGAGCCTGCCGACCCAACGTCTTAGTACCTTGTTTGATTAAGGGCATAGCCGACCGGAAGAGTCCTCCAAGAATCCCACCTAGTCCGTACCCTCTTTGGGTCCGCGGTCCCGTAAACACAGGAAGACCCATTCCAACTTGTTGAGTATAGTAATGTTCATAATGTTTACTGTCGGGAATGAATCGTCTCATGATGATCAGTTAAAGTATGACGAGCGCCGTTTCCTAAAGTGAAGTTTCACGATCACCTTACCACTCACGAATGGAATAGGTTGTCCCGTGTCACCCCTTATATCTATTTCAATCGTATCCACTAGCTTTTGTTTCAAGGAAATGTAATGTGGACTGTCGTATGTTTTGTTAATGATTTCTCCAGGGTTTCCTTCCACGTTTACAGTTCGTAGCAAGGGTGCTCTCGTGTCACCCACGGTGTGATACTCTATAATGTTAGAGTATAAAAACATTGAATGAAATGAATTGATGTCTACAACGCGAGAACCTTTTTGAATTCCCGTAACAATTGCTTCATTTTCATTAAATCCGAACAGGTCTTTTATTTTAGTAAACAAGTTGACACTCACGTCATCCTTTGTCTTGATAATTATTTTCTGGTTGTATTTATTATATTTAATACTGACAAGTCCGTCGTGGTCGGGAGGTGGTGTAATATTTTCCAACATTTCCACAGGGTTTGGGTAGTAACCAGGAGGTAGAAAGTGCATATGGAAATTAGGTGGCGAATCTCCGGCTGAACACCCATACATTATTTTAGTGTCGATGACATTGAACCAGCGGTGTGGATAAGCAAATTCCGCCAGTCCCACTTCCCAATCTCCCTCAAACACGAGTGGTGTCGGAAGAGTCACATAGAAATGAGTAAACGTATTATCTGGATGAGTATCCATGGAGCTGTTGCTTGGGAGCGTGACGTAGAATGAGTCCGCCATGATGTAATTTTTAGTGTCGTATGGCATCAATTGGTCTTTATTTGTTTTTTATATGATATGTAGATCAGTCACCCAACTATTGAACTTATCGGGATAGCCGACCATTTGACAAAATACTCTGTCCTTTTACGGCGTTTTCTGGTATCCAGCACTTTCTCCACCTGATACATATCGTCCGTTTTGATCACCCGTTGTAATTCCTGCTCATAGAAAGTACCATCTAATTCTTCACCGTCATAGTCGTTTATCCTGTACACGGGAGGGTGCCGAGCAATTTTAGCGCTGACGGTAAAAATGTCAGTGGTCCAGTTTGGAAGGTAACCCTTGCGAAATGGTCTGGCCGCCATACTGATACGGACTGTAAAATTAGTGCGAGTAGGTCTGACGTCTGCGCCGTATAACGTTCGCCATACATGATCGGCGTTGTGAATATTCACAGATGCAGGAATAGTCTTGATGCTTCGATGGTAGGAATGATTGTAGGCCGATAGTAACTTTGGCAAAACTTCCATGTATGCATACGTATTGTTGGCCGTAAAGTATTTCCACATTTTGGTTTTGAGAGTTCTGTTAAATCTTTCCACCACGCTGGCCTTTGTCTCGTTTTGGGTCGTGAAAAAACGGATCTCTTCTTTTTTTAACAACTTCTGAAAGTTTCGGTTGATAAATTATGTACCTTTGTCTGTCTGGAGGAGGTGTGGCTTACGCCCGCTTTTCAATATTTGTTTGAATGCGTCGATCAGAACAAGCCCCGTCTTGTTTTTAAGGGGAATGGTCCATGCATACTTGGATAATACGTCAATACACGTCAGTAGATATTTATGACCTCCATTGTATTTAGCCAATGACGTCATATCGACCAAATCTGCTTGCCACTGTTGATCGATTCCATCCACCACGACTTTGTTCCGTTTAAAATGTTTACGGATGGGTTTGTGCAACGTGTAGGCCGGTTGTCTGCTCAACCACTTCTCTATCTGTTTTCTGTTGATGTTGACTCCGTCTTTTTTTACAGCACGGTAAACAGCTTCCACACCACCAAAAGCGGCGGGGTGCTGGGGGTCGTAATACACCCTCATAGGTACCCCTCCTCCATCTGTAAATTCAGAGTTTTCAATGATCAAGGTGCTCTTACAACAGACCGATACGCACCGAATTTTCTTTAAAATATTTCTAAATCCACAGGTTGGCTTTGGAGGACAACACGTCATGATGATGTTTGCTGTCAAATGATTGGTTTGTACCTAGTTCGTGTCTTAATATGGAGTCCACTTTCGTTTTGAAAGCTTAGGTGTTGTTTTACTCGTACGTTTCTTATTTACGGATGGAGTATCAAGATGGGAAGCCTCAGCAAATAGTCGGGGTAACCCATACTCGTCTTCGTCTGGCCACTCCCTCAGGGGAACATTTAATTTGGAGGGGGTCTTAAACACCTTTTCTTGTTTTAACTTTCGACGTACTCGAGCCGGGTGAGGTAGTTCACGCTCCAGCTTGGGGGGTTGGTCATCTGTTTTGTCATTTTCCGTTTGTAAAGTCATGGTTAAGGGGGTCATCCTTTGTTTATTTAGTTCAATGTATCTTTGTAGTGTCTGATGATAGAGTTTGATTTTTCTGGTCATCTGTCAGGTCTTGTCGTTCTAGTAATTGCCTCGTATCGGTGTCTATCCCGTGCACAACGCGGGTTGTTGGTGTTTGTTCCAAACGTCTTGCCGACTGAAGTTTTGTCAGAGTCTCTTGGGGGATCAGAACCATTTTCTTTGTGTACTCCATATTTATTTAAACAAAAGTCCTCCAAGCGCACTTAAAACCGGAGTAAGTAACGCACCGAGAAATCCTCCCTTTTGACTCAGAGTTTTCTTCTTCTTTTGGGCACTAAATTTTCTATTGGTAAGAGACCTGAGGTTGTTTTTGTACATTTTAAGTTTCTTTTTGTCAGCTGGTTTTAAGGGTATACTACCATTCAGAACGTTGAGGGCACACTCACACAAACAACTCATTAATTCTTTGCTGGCACCGTGGATTACACCCTGACGTTGCTTGGCGGTTCCCTTTGCCAGAACGTGGAGGTAGGGAGCATGGTTATGCAGCCGCTTCGACATCTTGAAATGATTGACTAGTCGTCAGACACTGTTTATTTATACCTTGGGGACGTACACGATTGGAAATCCACCGTTAAATATATTGGTTCGGAGTCTCATCTCTTCCGAAGTTGTTGGTTTCAGGTCGATAAATAGGTAAGCATAGGGGTTTAAAGTGGCATCTCGGTAAGCTTCCACCATGAACTTTGATTTATTGGGATACATCTGTCGAGCTAGATGATTAATTTGGGAGCCATCTCTTGGGTTTTTAAAGAGGACCATATAGTGTGAATTTAGGCTTATTGTGCGCATTTCCTTCCCTCGGTAGAATAAATTTTGTAATATCCAAATGACTGATAGGTTTCTGTGGTGGCTACCCTTAGTAAAAAATTCAGAGACTTTTTTGTTATTGCCCGATTCTGACATTAAATCATCTAACACAATAATGTTTCTCTGTGTGCGATCCAATGACTGAAGTAGATCATCGGGAATCCCCTCCACAAATCGTATTTCAGTAACCAGACTAGCCATATGGTCGTAAGCATCTTGATATTCTCCGTAACACCAGACGGTATTATCTGGAGGAGGGTCAATGACACTATCACCTTTTGAAATGAATAGACGCTTTGTAAACTGGGTCTTGCCCGAACCTGTCGGCCCTGCTATGACTGCGGTAAAGGGGTGTTTAAGCCGGACGTCCATTGGTACAAATGGGGTGAACCGTGTGATGTAAAGTTATTTTATACATGTTGTCACTCTTCCACATTCAAGCATTTAAGTGATCAGACTCAATAAACAAAAGAAGAAAAAAAATACAGAAGCATTCTGTCTTTTTCTTTGATGTAATAATTTAATCGAATTCCACTCAAAACAATGTTATGTACAATATAAAACAAAATAACCCATTACCGTGTATCAAACCAATATTACTTCGTTATCAAACAATACATCTCAAATATTACTTTGTTATCAAACCAATTCATCTCAAATATTACTTTGTTATCAAACCAATACATCTCAAATATTACTTTGTTATCAAACCAATCCATCTCAAAGATACTACTATACAGTTATAAGTGTAAATATAACAATACATTAATAAAAAATAATAATAAATAATTTTTTTTTTTAATTTAAAAAACCTGTACCTTTAACAAACCAAATTAATTTATCTATCAATATTAAACACTCCATAAGAATACAGGGGTATGTATATTCACTGTGAAAATTTGAACTTTTTGTTTGGTTATTTATTTTTTTATTTGAGTGTTTTTTCTAGAAGAAATAGTTTTACAAGATATTTGGAACATTACAATCTTTTCAATAATAATAATTAACCAGTTCATTTTAATTTGTTTTTGTGTACATCGACTTTAATCCTTTAATCACAAATTGGTCAAAATATAAGCGTGCCTACATATCAAGGAAGGTGGTGGATCGCCCGTCTTCCGCTACCTTCCTCTTAGGGTACAAGTACGTAAAAGCCGTCTTTACTTGTTGGTACGTGTACATACCATCATTCCTCATACGGAATCCACGATTTGTTCCTATTCCGGATGTTTGTGACCTTAAAACATCAAGGTATTTCTCTTTAGTTATGTCATTGGTTCGTTTATTCAACCCTTTACAACTGACTTTGTTGTTGTGAGACCCAAAACAGAAATAGGTCTTACTACACAGGGAAATTATCCCTTCACCTTCCCATTCGACTTTAAACAGCCCCGGGGTCCGTTTATCGTATGCTTTATGCTCCTCCGTATCTTCCCGAGGGAACCACTGCGGCTTTTCTCTTTGAAATTCTGCTCTTTTATCCTCTCTAATGACTGATACCAAACTGTCTTTGGAGAGAGCCAGATACGCAAAATCCGTATCCATCACGCAAAATTCAAAGTCAGCTAGATCAATGAACTTTACCAAAAAGTCATAATAAAATTGCAACATGCGGAGCTTAGCTTACTGATAAACGAAAAACCCTATTTGAATGGGAAGGTTTAATCGTATTATTTTCTTTGTCAAGTCTACTTCATATAAACCACCACCAATATCGTGCAGAGCACGAAAATGGCTGTCGTTGACAAAACGGGGTGCGTCATTATCGTTACATATTTTTACATTTAAGTGGTTTTCTAGATTCGTCACCGATTTCCCATACGTCGAGTTGCCTAAGAGTTTCATTGTGTCAGCTAGAATCGAGTTGGATGGGTCACTATCACCAGCTCTTCTGGCATGACTCACCGAATCAGCGAAACCCTGAAAACAATTTTCTGGCTTGTACTGAATGACTTCGTAAATATGGTCGACTTTTAGTCCATGTGAAAGGTACCATTGAAGTAAGGGAGTTGCTAAAAGTATACGTGAACCAAACATACTTCCTATGAGACTTTTACGGGGTGTTTTAAGAAGCCCTTCCCGCTCGGCATATCTGTTCATATGGTCCCCGATATCGTTTCTGCTTATTTCAACATTTTTGAAAATTGGTGGCATTTCAGAAAATTGTTAGGTCAATGTTTCGGGAACTCGAAGATCACATTCGACGAGTCCAAATAGAGAGCCGTCAGTTATAAAATCTAACACTTGGCGCTGTGTCATTGTTTTTCTCTGATTGTGTGGAAGTCGAATAGACTCTAAAAAGCTGCGTAAGTTAGAATCATTCCCCTGACAAATTTTCCACTGACATTCCCACATTTCAATAAGGTTATACCCCTGATTTCGGATATAGGCAGCGTTTTCTTCGGTCTCCCTTCTAATTGTTTCACAGCTAATTTTTCGAACTGGGTGAATGTCATTCCTGAATACCTGGCATCGACAAACATGCCAGAAACATCCATGAAAATTGAGGACAGTATTTGTCTCACGGCAGAAACCATCAACCGGTAACTTCCGTGTGCCCACACGTTTTTCCGTACCATTGAACTGATGTACGATATGAACCCCTTTGCTACGTGCTTCCCATTCTAACCAATCAGTGGCCATGGCACCATACTTCTGACTCATGATGGGCTTAAAATCTTGTTCTGCTTTTCTTCTCCCAAACAGACCAGTGGGCATGTTCTGCATGAGCGCCCACAAGTAGAAGGCATTTGCATAAAAACCTACAATTTTTTGGCAAACATTGGGCCCGTTTCTAATGTAAGTTTTATTTTGCTCATGGTATCTGTTGAATACTATTGAGGGCCCGCCAACGATATTTTTCTTGATCTTGTAATATAAATCTTTGTTGGGTTTATCAATGAGTGAGAAGTAGGTGCCGTCATCAATTGTGAGAAATAAGTATCTTAAAGAGAGTCCCGGTACGGATATGGCGCATTTGAACATGTCCATTCCACGTTCAGCATAGAACTCGAACATTTTTTGATTCGCTTCTACGAAGGGTCCAACGTCTAAGTTATTATAACATCCCTTTTTCTGCCCAAACACGCTGACAGTATGCATATTCCTCGTCAGAGATGTTTTCATTTTTGAGTTTGCTATGGAAAGCTTGGTGGGGCGGCAACTGCTCCGATTGTAATTTGTCAAGATTGTCAAACCATTCATAAGGGAAGAACCCCTTTTCTTGCGGTACATCGTAAGCTTTGAGGAATTTTGCATAGCTGTAGCCCGGGGCTAAATAATTTGTGATGTCCAAGAATTTTAACATTTTGGTTTTTAGCGCCATATACGTACCGGTCCTCTTTACAATGAATTGGAGAGGATCTACTCTCTGTAATTCCGAATACAAGTATTGTTTCCGTTTTACATTAACATCATATTTACCTGAATTGAATCCAAGCACCGGTAGTTCTCGCAGGAAGTCTTCAAGTTCTGTCTTGAGTTTCTCAGCGGGATGTTTCGTCTTTCCGGCTGCCTGCTCCTCCTCTCCGTCATCTTGTGGGATCAATTGGGTGAGGCGTTCAAAGATGTCCTCGTATTTTTCGACCAACAGTTCGTACGCGACCTGCGATATGGAGTGGAGATAACCCACCACCTGTCCCACAAGTTCACTGGAATTTCCGATAGTGACGAAACACACGGGATCCTCTTGATTCGGCACATTGGTAGCCACGCTGCAGCTTAGAAGTTCGTGTCTGTTTTCCCACGTGAGCCGTCTGCCATCTTGCTGCTGGAGGCGGATGGGAACTTTTTGAAAGTAGCATTCAAAGTCAAAGGTTGCCCTGTAGGGGTAGAACCTACGGTCGTTGGTGACATGTATGCCGAGCTCAGCTAGTTTGTCAAATACTGTTTGAGGGAGGCGGTAAGCACCGCCAGGAAACTGATGTTTAACATCGGTGTCGCATGTGAGTTCGTGGCGTTTAAGATGAAAGGATTTATCGAAACACCGGGTGCACTTTGAACATGTGTATGACTTACTGTACTTATTCAAGTCATTGATGAATGAAAAGTGTCCACCGAACAAATTCAAGTTTAGGGTTCGCGGATATCGACGATGTGACCGGCGCACCAACTCAGCTCTGACAACCTGATCGCCCTCTTCCCCGTCTCCTGTCTGGTTGAGTGCGTACACTTGTACATTTAACTCGAAAATTTGTTCCGCCTTGTTGAGGTCATCGAGTGTCACACCGTTAACGTTGGGATCTCCCACTCCTTGCCTGTACTGGTTCAGTAAACATCCAGCCGCGCGTTCCAGAAAGAGCGGGTCGCCGTTATTAAAAAGAGCCAAACACCGAAAAAAACAACAGGTTATCATCAAAAAATCTGCCCGTTTTTCTGTTACGGATGAGAGTTACAAGTCCTTTGTTGTTGGTTACAAAAGGAGGAAGGTCTGCTGGTGGTGCGCCGATGACAAAGTTAGTTTTGTAGGTATATACTGTCATGTTAGTTATAGCCTCAACCGTCCACTTATAGTGTCGGGTCTCTGCCGTCGTCCATGTTCAGCCAGATCCGCCGCGTTGAGGGTTGTTATCAGTAGGTCTAGGTCTGCTTCGGAGGCGATGGTGAAAGGTTGAGCGAAGAACCCTGAGTTGTTATAACTCGGATGAAAATATCTTAACTGACCAGTCACTGAGTGGCGCAATACTAGACCGAATGAAACATTGATTTTCACTCGACACCGGAGTTGACGGAAAACGGTTTGCAGGGCGGCCTCTATCACTACAGCTCGTCCAAGGGTCCGCGATCCAACCAATCTGAAATTATAAATGTTTTGAATCGGTCTTCCAGTTATGTGATGAGTCCGAATAGAGGCCCAATGTTCACGAAACAAAGTTAAAGGGTCATCATCCTCACCATTAATTCCAACTGGAAAAACCTCCGGATCTTCCCCTAAGAGTCCGTCAAAGCGTTGGACAGGTGGATCCACTGGATTGTTTGGAAGTGGCGCTGCATCAGGAACGGGGATAGCCGGGCCAGGTTGAGCGACTGGAGGTTGGACTTCAACGGGGAGAGCCGGGACCGAATGTGTGGCTGGAAGTGACGCCTCATCGTGAAGTGCCGGTTGCGGTTGAGCGGGTGGAACAAGGAGAGCCGGGACCGGTTGTGCGGGTGGAAGTGGGACTGCATCGGAAACGGGAACATGAGGGGGGTGGACTGTTCTCACGTGACGTCTCAAATTGTCACACCGATTAAATGTTTTGTGACACGTCTCGCAAGAGAAAGATTTACATGTTTTTGGTGAGGGACAATGATCCACCGCGACCTCAGCGTGCTGACGCCTCCTATGCCTATTCAGGTTGAATTTATGAGCGAACGTCTTTTCACAGTCGGAGCAGGAGAATGTCGTCTTCCGTTTCTTTTTAAGAGGATCCGTCTGCCGTTTCTTTTCAAGAGGATTCACCTGATTCACTTCCATGGGCTCAATATCGGAGATAGACTGAAGAGAATGTGAGGAGAAATATAAAGTAAATTAATCATCAGTTCAAAATCAATATTTAAATAAGTTTAAAAAATAAACAAACTTTTAAACAATTGAATTTCGAAAGAAGTGTTAAATAATTATAGTCTGTGAATACAGTATGGGTGGGCTGCACATTGTTTGCCAATAATGTAACTATAACCAACCAATCCCAATGTACGCATTTAGCTCAAACTTTAAGAATATAGTATGTAACAATACGTATTCGTAATATTTTAGCAGAGTACTCCGTAAATATATTACAGAATTTAAACACTTTATCTTTACTTACCATGGGTTCTTCTTCAGATTCTTGCGTCGGGAATTTAATGGATGTTACAAGGTTAGGGTTCAACCAGACATTCACGTTCTGAAACAATGAACGGTAAATAAAATCCAATTCAGTCTTATATATGCGTATACACCTAGCCTTGCATCAAACAATATTAACGATTTAAAAAAAATATGTACATATCTTTACTTGTTGAATTGTTTTAAGCGAGCGACAACATCCAACTGTTGTCGTCAGAGTGGTATACAACCAAGTGATACGGACAGTGGATGAGATGCGTTTGAACAAGTACATTGAAACACTTCTGTAATAAATGACCTAGTGTTGTGACGTCATGGGCGGGTTGAAACAAGTTGAGACAAACAAACAATAGTGGCGCAAAAGTTAACTCATATATTGTGACATCATGGGCGGGTTGAGACAAGTTGAGACAAACAAGCAAAAGTTAACTCGTACATATAATTTGAGTAGGTTATAATTATTTTCCTAAGAGGTGAATGATGATACAACAAAAGGACTATTTTCAAACATTACTTTCTAATTTTCAAAACGAAAACTTATTTCTCTTACCGGTATTTCCATCTTGTCTTGCAAATGCGGGGGAGTCTCAGGGATAGTTCGTGGTTCATCAGAAGGTCCGGCCAACGCCTCCTCCTCCATGGTGGGTAATAAGAGCCAGTTGAGACTCGGTTGGGTCTTGCGAACTAAACGACGGCCCGGCGGTGAATTTGCACCCAGTGTCTTGATGATAGCCACTTTGGCGTCGTGTGAGCATTGTGCGTACACTTTACGCGGGTATACCACACGCGCGTGTACTTCTGCCAGCCAATAATCGCTGAAGATATTCCGCGCGTACGCATATCAACTGCAATACACGCCATATGCGACGCACTGTCGCTTCCCTTTCACCCACAGTGATCTAACAACATTGTGCCCTCCATATGCACAGTTTATGTACGGTAGGAATATTCAGGGAAATTGCCATTTCCAGTTTACCAGTTACCACAGAGACAGGTAGTGCACGTGGAGGATGGGTGTGGGTAAATATTTGATATGTGTTCTAAAAAGCATCTTCCCATGAACTGTTTTAGAGTAAGATGCAGAACTGCTCCGATGAATCTAGGTGCTGCACAGGATATCACTGTCTATGTGGCTAGTGTAGATGGCAGTGGAGATTTACCAAGCACTGGGATAGTACAGTTCACGTACACGGTAAAACAGAAACCTCTTTGACTCACTTAATTGGATCAAAATTAACATAGATATAAATGAATAACAAAAATGTATGAAATCTAAAGCTGTGCTACAAACTTCTCTATTCTTTGACATTATTTTAAACATTAGTGTTGGGAAAATTAGAGTTAAAAAATATATTGTGCATATCAGCAACTTTATAATTATTATTTAATTTTAATGTCTATATAAGGGCAACTTAAAACCAAGTATTTTCTTATTCCTGACAGGATCCCATGATTACAAGTTTCAGTCCTATGGTTGGACCTGAAGCTGGTGGGACCCTTATTACCAATTGTTTAAAGCGTAAATTAGTATTTTCTTATTCCTTACAGGATCCCATGATTACAAGCTTCAGTCCTATGATTGGACCTGAAGCTGGTGGGACCCTTATTACTATAACTGGAAAACACATGGACACTGGTAGAGACATCAAAGCTATGGTAGATCTGAACATACCATGTGCAATCACAAGGTAGGCTATTAAGGCTTCATTATTTTGAATTTTTGAATATTTTTAAATGATTAGCTTTATTCCATTTGAAGTCAACCTCATCCATTGGGTATGGTCTAAAGCTGCCGAGTATCAAGTAATAACAGTAGCGTGAATACAAGTATTTTGTTTAATACATTGACAGTAACGTCTGTTCCTTTGAATGCTTCTCAATATGAAGGGTATTTCAACTATTAAAACAATCTGATAAAGTAGAGTATCATATCATTATTTAAATAAAATATCACTTTCTTTGATGATATGAATGCAGTATAACCAACACAGCTATTCAGTGCCGCACTGGAAACTCAACAGCGGGTAATACTGCTCTCATCTCAGTGATATTTGATGGAGCATTAAGGAGTTCAAGAAAGGCCTTCACCTACCATCCTAACCCAGAAGTTACAGATGTACAACCACGGAGGAGTATAAGAGCGTAAGATTTGTTTGTCGTTGGTCATATACATTGTTCAAAGACGGCTTGGGCGTTGCCACCTTGAAATAGCAATTGTTCAAACCATGTATTTGGTGAGTGACAATTAATGCACGTTACACGAATCTACATGTAATTATGCTGTATTATTAGTCCGTTCAGGACACAATTGTTTGATATTATACAAATTATACATGACATGAATATAATGCCATTTGGGGAAATTCTGAAGTGTAAAATAAACTAATTGTTGTATGATTATTATACAGAGGTGGCAGGAAGCTTGTAGTCTCTGGAACGGGTTTCACGGTTGTGAGCAGTGCAACAATCCATGTTCAATATGACAACAGTAACATGAAATATCAAGAAGTAGGTTTAAATTGATGACCAATTTCTTTAATAAGTTTATTAAAAAATAAATAAATATAAACAAATGCATCTTCCATGTTTTCGCTATTTTACGGCAATTTCTGGAAAATCTATTCATCGGAATATTGTTATTTTACCTGAGGAAGGGAATTCAAATGCTTTAAAATTACAAAAATAATCTTGATAAGCATGGTTTTACAGTACATATGTACCATTATGAATTTATGGTGGGTCCCGTCATAAATAATATTTACACTTTTTCCTGTTAATACCAAGCTTCTGACAGCTATTTTGGTAAATATCTCATTTCAAATTATTTGTATCTAAAAGAAAATCATCAATGTTCCAACATTTCCAGAAATTCCAGGGAAAACATAGTCAATACATTTTTTTCACAAATGTTTGATAATTTGTTTAACTGAGCTAATTATTAACTTGTTTGTTTCTGTTATGTTATTAAGGGAACTATTACTAATAATATTTGATCTTAACATAATCGGTCTGACAGGTTGGCTAACAAGCAAAAAAAATTGTTTAATAAATAAATTATATTATTAATAAAATATTGTCCTAGTTGATTAATTTATTTGACTATATTTTTAGTCGCCATAACTTCCTCAGTTTGAGTTTTAGTATTAACAGGTTTGCATATGTATCACTTTTTATTTCACCATGACAGTCCTGTCAGATAGAAGATGATTCAACCATGTATTGCTTCTCGCCATCCATTGATGTACCAGGAATGACCATGTCATCATGTTTTGAAGTCACTCTGGGTTTCATGTTGGATGGAGTACAACTCCTCTCGTGGTCAAAGTCAACTAGTAATAGCTTCAGCTATTGCTTAAATCCAGTCATCAACAAGTTTGAGAATAACGAGTTTTTGGTAGACAATTTGTACTATCTCATAATTAAAGTAAGTTTACTTCACACGTGTATTTATTATCTGTACACTGAAAACGTATTGCAATACTTGCATAGTGAATTTCAAAGTGAAATGTGAGTTAAAACATATTGTCTTATGTCTTAAAAGGAAAAACATTGACATGATATAGTTTTAACACTCAATATTAACCTGCCTTTAATACTGTTGTGGCTCGACAAAACTGTATTGCAAAATATTTCCAAGAAACATTTTTTGGTTGACAATTTGGACTTTCTCATAATAAAAGTAAGTCTACTCACGCATTATTTATTATGGTAAATTTCAAAATGAAAAAAATGTGTAAATCCAAAATGATTGTATAAAATATGTTAAAGGGGGAAACATTGACATAATTACACCTGTTGCTCCACAACAACGGTGCCAAGGGCGTACATTACTTTTAAAAGAGGCAACATTCCCTCCCAAAAAGAAAAAAAAGAAAAAAAAGAAAACAAGAAGGAAAACAAATGCATATTATATTAGGCAACGTGCTCAGGAAAAAACAAACAAATGTTAACACTTTCGCTATCGGTGGGGGTGACTTGGGGGCATGTTTGCATGTTTGCAGCATGTTTGCAAGTAAACCCTGTCAGAATTTTTTTTTCCATATAGGGTGAGCGACTTCAATCGGCAGCCATGAAGTCAGAAATCGAAGTCACAGTTGGTACCGAAAACTGCACGATCCGCGACCTGTCAGATACATTGATTATATGCAAACTACCCGATAAACGACCACTAGGCCTGGACAAGGATGGACAACCTAACATGGACATAAATCATATTGCTACGGTAAGCATGTCCTTACTATCTGTGCTCCCAGACTGCAGAATGAACTCATATCGGACCCTGTCTCTGTATTGTAAGCGTTATTATCTGTCCATTTATTTGTTTGTTTTGTTTGTTTGTTATTCACTGTTAACCAACATAGTGTTAGACTCAGTCTCAGACATCCAGCCGACTCAGGGGAAACCTGGTTATTATTACAGAGGTCTTACCTCTCAACCAACGATCTTGCCTGTGTAAGACAGGCTGGCTTGACCGAGTGTCGCAGTTAGCATTAATTGATAGAATAAGGGAATAATTGTGTTTTTATAGGCCTTTACTGTATCCAAAACAGAAATGTCCCATTCGAGGTTGAAGTAACCATTTGCAACGTCTTATTTCACACTGCGTTTTGGGAATAGGTTCGCTGGTACGGAAATTTCACATTGAGCCCAGGGACGGTGGTCTACCCTTACGATGACATTGACATCGCTCCAATTCTGATTGCAACCATCGTGTCAGCAATTGCAGCTTTCCTACTGATACTTTCCGCCTTCTTTGCCGTCAAGTATAAAAAACAAAGGCGTCTGCTTAAGGGCTATAATGAGCGTCTTTTGGCTCGCATCAGAGACTTACATGAAGGTAATTAAAACTTCTTTCTCATACTTAAATTAATTTCATAAAAGCAGCAGAAAACCTGTAGATATTCCGTCTTATTTAATTACAATTTCATATTTTGTGGTTTAACTGAAATAACTGCATTGTGTTTGGCCATTTTGCCCATTTTACCCTTTTTAATAATTTTACCTTTTTTAAATAAGTGAAAGTAATGTATTTCTGTGGCGGTCACACCGTATGTCAATAAAGAAGTCCTCATATATCAGAAGACTTGTCCAGTCGTTTAGGAAGTTAACTTGTCTATCGGTTCACTATTGAATTTGCTGTTCAATGTTCTGGTATTTCACTAGCTTGATACAATACAGCTTATTCACTAGGTCACTTTTACTGGCTCATTTTTCACGTAAACACTGAAAACAAGAAAGACAAAGAACAACCAATAACTTTCCATAGTTACTTATACAGAATTTATAGTAAAAATAGGCTATGCTTATGTCCCTAAACTGGGTAAACACTGTTACATTTCTAGTTACCAAAGTCACCTAAATATCATTATTTATATAAAATTACGTAAAAATTACTTATAATTTATCTATATTGTGTAGAAATGTATTTACCTCTGTCCCAATGTCGGTTGCAAAGAGGGAAAACAACAATTTTAGAGTCGGAAGTTTAGGGTCCATTTCAAAACAGGTATAGCGCCACCAAGTGGTGAACAGTATCTTCGACTGCTCAAGGTGTGGGAATATCAAATTTAGGACAGAAACCAGTTAACCTAAACGATAAAATTAGCATCGTACCTGATGATTTAATAATAATTAATAAAGTCACAGTTATAACGCCACCGAGTGGCGAATAGTAAGGCGGAGTAATTAATATCAACTACCTAAATGAATTTACAAACATTTCAATTCTCTTTTGTAACGAAGAGATGCTCCAATTTATGGAAAGTAACAAGCAGGCATCTTCGGCTGCGCAAGGTGTGGGAATCTCAAATTTACGACAGAAACCAATTGTCCTAAACGACAAAATTAGCATCGTACCCGATGATTTACAGATCGAGTTCAACCAGTTAGATATGGGAGGGGTACTCGGACAAGGTAAGCCGGGAGGACGCTCGTGTAGCATCAATGGCTATAGGCCTCTACTAGTTAATATTTGATAGATTGCAACAAAGATACATTGCAACAAAATTTGTTTCCAGAGACAATAACTGATAAAGCCCCAAACCATAAATTAATTGCCAAAATATAAGCATAAATATAGGCCAGCCCTACCCTCAACGTTAACCAACCCAAACCTTAAATTCAGTTCAAAACATATAAGAAATATCTGTAAATGTAAACCAAACCCTACCCTTATAAAGCATGGCACTTAATGAAGCCTTCACCCAAACATTAATGTAGCACAAAACCTTGTCCTAGCATAAGGCCAAATTTAATGTAATCCCAATCCATATTCTTAATGTAGCCCGTTCCACACAATTCTGTATCGTGACGCTTGCTCGTGCAAAAAGCGATTTAAATTTTTGTTAAGCATAGCACTTATCAATGAAGAGGTGTTGTTTGTTTAATTTTTAAAACATTATTTATTTATTTATTTTATTATAAAATAAAGGTATTTTTGGTAAAGTGTGTCAGGCAGCTCTCAACGCTACTCCTACCGGATTACAGCGCACAGTGGCAGTTAAAACAATTCAAGGTATAATAGAAGTTTTAGTTTATTAAAATGATAATGACTTAAAACATAATTTAATTCACAAGCCTCTTTGATAATTATTATGTAATGTAAAAAGGCCAAAAGACTTAGAGGGAGTGTACCATATTTTGTCTGACATTATTATTTCGTAATTTTTGAGAACGTGAAATATATTTATGGGTCATTGGAAAGCACTGAGTATGCAGTGCTATACAGATGTCGGTGTAGGGCAAATTTAATAAAATCACCCGACGCAAGAATTTCATCAACCTATATATATATATATATATATATATAGAGAGAGAGAGAGAGAGAGAGAGAGAGAGCAATAGATAATTGGCATAAGTGGACCGCCCATCAACATAGGGCTGGTTAGCTCAGTTGGTAGAGCGCTCGTCTGGTATTCGAGAGGACGCGGGTTCGAGTCCGGCATCAGCCAATTTTTCTTTGCTCGCGAACCGTTTATATATATATATATATATATATATATATATATATATATATATATATATATATATATATATATATATATATATATATATATATATATATATATATATATATATATATATATATATATATATGTATATATATATATATATATATATATATATATATATATATATATATATATATATATATATATATACTTGTAGTAAAACTAGTGGAACGCTGGTAGTTGTAACTCCGAGTTTCACGCGTTATGCGATCATCAGACAACTGATAGTCACCAAGTGATTACTCCTATATATATATAGGCCTACACGCGCACGTACAGGTTACTCGCTCAATGATGCGTGGTAATTACCTATTGTTTGCGGGCCTTGTGTGTAAGCTTGTTTGTTGGCGGTTTGTGGTTTGTTGACGCGGTACTGTTCCTCGTCACGTGTCATCGCTTTTGAAGTTGCAGAGGTAGAACTTGTTTTCATGGCGGCATTTTGATATGAGTTCGGGTCGTTTGTTCAGGAGTATCCTCTTGTCGGTGTTTATGATGGAGAGCTTCTCTGTGAGGCAAAGGTTACACCGTTTCGATTCGCTGTTGTATGCTTGAGATCTACAGGCTACCGACCAGTTGATGGTGAATGGTTTCTTGTTCCTTTTCAATTGCCAAATGTGCTTGGAGAGTTCCGTGCTGTTCTGGTACTTCTCATGCCTGAAAGACTGTGTGTGGTTGCCGTATCTTAGCTTGAATGGAGGCGCGGTGAGACCTATGTACAGATGAGAGTTGTTTGGTTGCTTAACTTCGGCATTGTAGATGATGTTGCTGGCCTGGCACTTTCCTTGTAGAGGGCATAGGTCTTTCTTGCGGCAGTTGCAGTCCTTACGGTCGGTCCCTTTGTCGTTCGATGAGACTTGTTTGTTGTGTGCCTTGATGATACTGGCGATGTTGAGCATGCAGCTGTAACTGATCTTGAGCGTGTTCCTGTTGAATATCTTGTTCAGTTTGGAGTTCCTCGGGAAGTGCTTGCCGATGAGTTTCAGGAATATACCGCCAATGTTTGTTGTCACGTTTTTGCTGAATGGAGGGTTGAACCAGATGACGTTGCGCTGCCTGTTCCGTTTTTCCTTAGTAGGTTGGCTATCGATGTAGGTCAGGCCTTCCGTGTATCCGCTGGATCTTAGTGCGTCCTCGTAAGCTGGGGAGGCTTTCTTGAAGATTTCTTCATCGTGCGAGATGCCCGATATGCGTCGGCTGATGGAGGCGGGTAGGTTCTTGATGATGTTAGGCGGGTGGTTAGACTGCTTGTGGATGTACATGGGTCGGTCGTTTGGTTTCCGGAAGGGGTAGTGCTTGCCGTTGCTCAGATTGAAGGTGATGTCGAGAAAGTTCGTGATCTTTAGGTTACCGTCGATTGTGATGCTTAGGCCGAGTTCCTTGAATAACTTTATTATGTCCTTCCTGATTCGGTTGGCTCTGCTGCCAGTGATGTTTTTGAAGACTGCCAAGCCGTCGTCCCTGTAGAGTCCAATTCCTTCTTTCCCATACCGTTTTGATAAGGTGTCCAGGATGTAGAGGCCTACCAACTCGCATACCTCAGCCCCGTCGTAGCTGGCCATTGTTACGTCGAAGAGGTCACTGTTGCCCTTTTTCCTCCATGGCGTGCCTTTGTCGAATAGGAGAGACTTCCTGGCGTGCATGATGATCTTGGTGTCTTGTTGGGAGATGTGAGCGTGTTTTTTAGCGAAGGCTATGGCTTTTCTCAGCAGGCTTTCCGATATGGAGGGGTAGAAATCAACAATGTCAAAACTGATGAATGTGTGCTTGTCCTTTTCCTTGATGTTCTTGAACCACTCTATCACTGACGTCGAGTTCCTCCACTAATTGACCGCTATGGCAGCTCTTACGGCGTTGTTGATTCTGTCCAAGATTTTTTTGCTGACAATTCCTGTTTCGCTCTTTGCGGGGTTGATGAGTCGGCACGGTAGGTTGTTTTCGAAGTTGTCCTTGTGGTCTTTGAGGGTTATGAATGCTTGTTTCATTGCCATGGTCTCCATTCGGTCGTCTATTTCGAGTTCTGCAGCGATGGTTTGTGCCTCGGCGTTGATGCTGTTAAGAGTCGTCATGTTGGTGGTTTGGTAGTTCTTTGGTGATGTTTTCTCTGATATATATATATATATACATATATACATATATATATATATATATATATATATATATATATATATATATATATCACGGAACCTGCTGCTATATAGGATTCTAGCTGGCTAATTGTCATCAGGCAAGCTCGGTGGCCGAGAGGTTAAGACGTTTACGATAGTAAGCAGGAGGTCTGGGTTCGAATTCTGCCCAAGTCGCCTGTGAAGTTTTTTCACAGACACTCGGAAAGCACATTGTATGCAGTTATATACACACGTCGGTGTAGGGCAAATTAAATCAGTTGTTTATCACCCGACGCAAGAATTTCATCAACCTATACAAGCTGAATGTAATTAAATTTTTCTTTCAATAATGTTACATAGGAATGAGCTGACATTTTCCAAGTTTAGTTTCTTTATACATTGCTCATAAAGTATGGGTGTATTTACAGACATTTTACTAACATTTGGAACTAACACTTTGACATGAATAAAAGGCATGTAACATTAATTATGGTGCATTTTTTGACTGCAGGGGTTAGGTTTTTATAAAAACATTACGCCTATCCGGATCCGGTTTTCAAACAGCAACTTCGTTGCGTGTGACGTGGGATCTCTATATCTGATGCAATATGTTGTATGATCACGAACATATTAATTGTGAACTTTTATTGTTAAAGCCCCTTTTAACTCTAATCGTATTCTCATAAAAACATGTATGGTCAAATATTTACATACAACTTACTTGGTGTACATTTGATGATGGTATCAAACATATCCCTTGAAATATGAGTTACTATCGATTTAGTACAGTTAAATAATTTCGCAAATGCATTTGTGTTATCCGAATACATAAATTGCACGTTTTGCAATTTCTCGTTATAAAGCTGAAACGAAAGTACGAAAGTATGGATTAAATTTTACAGATATTTTACCAAAGGTGTATACTGACTTTATTAACCAACTTATTTTCAAGCTTTATTATATTATAATACTGCTATAAACAGAAGTTTACATAAATAAAAAGTACACTTGTTATTATTTACCTTTAGACACCAGCGATCCCACCAACATCATCAAATTTTTGGAGGAAGGACTACTGATGAAGAACTTTGATCACCCTCACGTGCTTGGACTTCTTGGATTGACCTTTGACCCACTAGGTCGACCATTGATCGTGCTACCCTTCATGGCAAATGGAGATCTCAAATCGTATATTGTAAAACAAACACTCCAGGTATGTAATGTTTTCTCTATGACTGATAGCATTTATATACAATATATTTATCATGTATTTAGAACACCTGGATTGACGCAATCACAGTCATAGCAGGGTCTTACTAAAAGTCAAGATGGATTTTCTAGTCTTGTATTACTGGAATAGAGTGCCTCAATAAATTTCAGATAATTTTGACATCGTTATCAAGTTAATACACAGTCATTTCGCTTGCCCTCTTTGCTACACGATTGTAACAATAATTACTTTTAATTTGAAGGTCTTCTGAAACGAGAAAGGTTGTATTGTTTTTAATTTACGCTTATGTAATTTCCAGTTATAAACTACTTTTTCTAGACATGAATGAATTCGTTGAGTTATTTACGTGACTGACTTTTTAATTTTGTGTGGGCCTATGTCTCTAAAAGTAATGGAAATGTTAACACCTGCAAGAAACCTTGACATGTGCTAAAACAAATGTGTTCATAGCAACCCGTACGAGGAAATGTGAAAGAGTGTGTATTGGTTGATAGCAGTCAACCGATCTATTGAACTTAAATCGTTTTACTTTAATTTTATGTGTTGCTTGATGTGAAGACATTGACTGTCGATCAGCTGTATATGTTTGCTTTGCACGTGGCTCTTGGAATGGAATACCTAGCTCAGCAGAACTTCGTACATCGAGATTTAGCTGCAAGAAATTGCATGTAAGAATATTTTTTGTGATTGAAATGTTTGCTACAGTTACACTGCCGTATGTTGCATTAATAACGGCCAACTGTGGAGCCGCCTCAAGGTGTCATGCACGTTTAACCATCCTAGACCCACCTCTGTTTTTAAGTCTTGTTATGCAACAGTGATGTTGCCAACTAATGTATACGTTACTATTTTTAAGGCTTTATCATTATGGAGGCCTATACCTGTTTCATTTACACAAGGATTGACGACAAACTTGAAGTAAAGATAGCAGACTTCAGACTTACACGTGATCTGGATGAGACAGATTACTACACTAGTGGGGACAAGAAGGCGAAACTTCCCATTAAATGGATGGCTCCAGAGTCCATGGAACGTAGAGTGTATAACACTAAAACAGATGTGGTGAGTTTATTGTAAAAACTATTCAGCTTAATTTTTCACATAACGGGGAAACCTCAGGGTATATTGTTTCTGTGGGTGGGGTGGTAGGGTGGGTGGTTTTAGTGGTGGAGGGGAGGGGGTGATCACAGCTCAATGGGCCCCGTATAGCTTTACCATGTGACTAATATAATTTGGTCTCGTTTGTTCTACAGTGGTCATATGGCGTACTTTTATGGGAGGTGTTTTCTGGAGGACTGGTGCCGTATCCTGGCATTCAAAACAGTGATGTGTACGACTTCCTAAAACGTGGCCAGCGTATGGATCCACCAAAATTCTGCCCCAAAAAGATGTGAGTAATACATTTTTTCTGTATACCCTACCTTAAAGGATTGTCTACAGTATAAAAATTAAGGTTTTCATTATCATTATTTAAACATTCTGTGAAAAAACACGTTTAAATAATCACGGTAAGGTCATGAATTTACATATACTTTCTTAGACTGTAAAACAATATATATTGTGTGAAAGTTATTCATCAAGTGATGAGTCTAATCTGCTTTGATGTTTCTATTAAACTCTTCCAGATATCGAATCATGCAGAATTGCTGGAAAGAGTCCCCAAAGAGGCGGTGCTCATTTACACAGATAGTTGAAGAGCTGAACGAGCTAACGGCAACAACCTCGGGAAGTTCCCTCCCGTTGGAAGACCCTGGAAGCACTGATCCTAAGGATAAATATCTGATTCCAATGAAAACCAAGCAAAGTAGGAAGGCTGGTTATGCTTACGCTAACATAGAAGGTATCAGAAGAACTCCTCAGACGGTCCATCATTTGAATATAAATACAGCGTTGTAGGGTGTTTATAAGATACATGTATGTCAGTTAAAGGAAGTATAACTCCAAAGGGATTGTTCTCCCCAACGTATTGTTCTCCCCAACGTATTGTTCTCCCCAACGTATTCCCCATTGGTACCCATGGCAATCTCAATTCTATGCAGCTTTATACCCAAATTTAATAATCTAATAATACGCAATTAATGCATTTTGCACCAACGATTTCTTCAATCAAGATAGGACAGTTGGTAATTTAATGTAAAATACGTTCGTGTTAAATTCTCTTTGATGTGACGCTCAACTGGCGCCCAGATTGGGGGTGGGGGAGGGGTGGGGTGCGGGGAGTGTCAAGAACATGCATAATATTGGGCATTAAAAATATCAAAAGCAAAGATAATGCAAGACACCGCTATAAGGACGACACACACCGCTATAAGGGTCATACACATTGAAGAGCTATATTAAATTTGGTTACTTTAGGTAAAAAGTTGATAGCTGCAAACTGTGCCCTACTACCCGATGAGACCACCCCTTCCCGTCAACCCGATGATACCACCCAATGAGACCACCTCTTCTCGTCAACCTATCTGCTACTACCCGATGAGACCACCCCTTCTCGTCAACCTATCTGCTACTACCCGATGATACCACCCCTTCTCGTCAACCTATCTTCTATACGACCCGATGATACCACCCCTTCCCGTCAACCTATCTTTTATACTACACGATGAGAGCACCCCTTCTCGTCAACCTATCTTCTATACTACCCGATGAGACCACCCTTCCCGTCAACCTATCTTCAATACTACCCGATAAGACCACCCCTTCCCGTCAACCTATCTTCTATACTACCCGATGAGACCAACCCTTCTCGTCAACCTATCTTCTATACTACCCGATGAGACCACCCCTTCCCGTCAACCTATCTACTACTACCCGATGAGACCAACCCTTCTCGTCAACCTATCTACTACTACCCGATGTGACCACCCCTTCTCGTCAACCTATCTTCTATACTACCCGATGAGACCACCCCTTCCCGTCAACCTATCTTCTACTACCCGATGAGACCACCCCTTCCCGTCAACCTATCTTCTACTACCCGATGAGACCACCCCTTCCCGTCAACCTATCTGCTACTACCCGATGAGACCACCCCTTCCCGTCAACCTATCTGCTACTACCCGATGAGACCACCCCTTCCCATCAACCTATCTTCTATACTACCCGATGTGACCACCCCTTCCCGTCAACCTATCTTGTATACTACCCAATGAGACCACCCCTTCCCGTCAACCTATCTTCTATACTACCCGATGAGACCACCCCTTCTCGTCAACCTATCTTCTATACTACCCAATGAGACCACCCCTTCCCGTCAACCTATCTGCTACTACCCGATGAGACCACCCCTTCCCGTCAACCTATCTGCTACTACCCGATGAGACCACCCCTTCCCGTCAACCTATCTGCTACTACCCGATGAGACCACCCCTTCCCGTCAACCTATCTTCTACTACCCGATGAGACCACCCCTTCCCGTCAACCTATCTTGTATACTACCCAATGAGACTACCCCTTCCCGTCAACCTATCTGCTACTACCAAATGAGACCACCCCTTCCCGTCAACATATCTGCTACTACCCGATGAGACCACCCCTTCATGTCAACCTATCTTTTACTACCCGATGAGACCACCCCTTCCCGTCAACCAATCTGCTACTACCCGATGAGCCATCCCTTCCCGACAACCTATCTGCTACTACCCGATGAGACACCCCTTCCCGTCAACCTATCTTGTACTACCCAATGAGACCACCCCTTCCCGTCAACCTATCTGCTACTACCCGATGAGACCACCCCTTCCCGTCAACCTATCTTCTATACTACCCGATGAGACACCGCTTCCCGTCAACCTATCTTCTATACTACCCGATGAGACACCCCTTTCCGTCAACCTATCTTCTATACTACCCGATGAGACACCCCTTCCCGTCAACCTATCTGCTACTACCCGATGTGACCACTCCTTTCCGTCAACCTATCTGCTACTACCCGATGTGACCACTCCTTCCCGTCAACCTATCTGCTACTACCCGATGAGACACCCCTTCCCGTCAACCTATCTTCTATACTACCCAATGAGACCACTCCTTCCCGTCAACCTATCTGCTACTACCCGATGAGACACCACTTCCCGTCAACCTATCTGCTACTACCCGATGAGACCACCTCTTCCCGTCAACCTATCTGCTAAACAAAAGAGAAATGTACAAGCAAGCATTTAAACATACACTCTGAAAAACATGCATTTCTAGGTCCTCTAACTAGGAAAACAATGTACAAACTAATACACATTACATCTCTTTTAAATAACAGGAACAGGAAACATAAATGAAATTGTCATGATTGGCAGTCGTCTTTATACAGTGTGTCTCAAAAAAAATGCAAACAAAATTTGCCAGACGTAGAATGAGTAACCAGCATAGATAATATAGATATGGTTTGAAAGATACACCTTTCCACTTTAAAATGAGACATCAAACGTCAAAATCTGAAAATTTTTGACAGAGTTATGAGTACTTTTCTAAGAGAGGTCAAATTGACGATGGGACCAAGTTTTCAATTTTAGGCATTGGGACAAAGGTAGCCTAATTGCCTCTGTGTAGATAATTGCCTGGCCTACAAAAACATGTTTAGCGAGTAAACACAATTCTTGCTATCAGTTTGTAAACATGTTTACATGCTAAACATTTTTAGCATGAGGACAGATAGTGTTTAGCCATTGAAAATTGATGTTTAGGAATTGGGCATGTGCGTTCAGCTAGTAAACATGTTTACAAACTGATACCAAGAAAAGTGTGCTCAAGACGGCGCTCCGGCTCATCGTCTACTGGCTGTCCGAGACCGCCTTCATGAAGCGTTCGGAGACCGTGTCATAGCGTTGAATCATGTGCATGAATGACCACCAAGATCTCTAGACCTCACCCCGTGTGATTTCTACCTCTGGGGATACTTGAAATCCAAGGTGTACACGACTCCCCCTCCGGACCTGCAGACTCTCCGTGACAGAATAACAGCTGAGATTGACGTCCTGCGGCTGACTCCAGATGTTGTTAGGAGAGCGATGGGAGACATGGAGAGACGATGTCGCCTGTGTATCGAGCGAGAGGGAGGGCATGTTGAGGGGGAAGGGGTATAATCATCAACAGTTCATCCACATTGCAACACTTGCACATCTAAACAAAATCGATTATCACTGCATTTAAAAACTTGGTCCCATCGTCAATTTGACCTCTCTTGGAAAAATACTCATAACTCTGTAAAAAAAATTCAGATTTGGACGTTTGATGTCTCATTCTAAAGTGGAAAGGTGTATCTTTCAAACCATACCTATATTATCTATGTTAGTTACTCATTCTACGTCTGGCATTACGTTAAATTTTGTTTGCATTTTTTTTTAGACACACTGTATAATATTGTACTACACTGTTAATTCCAATATACTTATTATCAAAAATAGTATACATAACAGCAAAAGAAACGTCATCCCTAAATTGTATTAAACATAATAAATATACTTTGTTGTGGGATGGTTGGCTGCCAGGTCAACCAAATTTGCCACATTGAGTCCGTGTTACACTCCATACTCATAATATTCTTCATTAAACAAATTATATTAATTATAAAATGAAAATAATAAATATTTTTAGGGGTGACGTTTCTTTTGCTGTTATGTATATTTCATATGAGCTGATGTCTTAATTTTTGTAAAACCTCGAATTGTTTACATTATTCTTATGATAGTTCTTCCTTTCTATCAGAACAAAAAATCCTGAATCCTTCCCCCTCTAAACAAATTCTAATACTCCCGCCCCAGCCGCAGACGCAGACGCCGTGGATAACCCCTTTCATTTTAATCAAAAAAACAACCTTTCTATCGGGCCCCGAACGAAGTTCGGGTGCCCACTAGTATCTACAATGACAAGTGCATTCTGCACAAGGGATCCCATAAATATTTTGTTATACATGACATCACGTGTGAACACAAAGATGGCAAACTGGTTTATAATATTCCAAAACTGGTTCCTTGACGGAAGCTTCCACATCACGTGTTGGTTGCATTATGTTTCTGTATAGCGACATAGAATAGCCAACTACTTACTGTCCAGCACTCCCTATGAAAATTTTACTTATAGAACAAGCAAATGCTCACAAAAACAATAATTGAATACCTAAAACTCTGTAAATAATACAATGTTTATCATGTGATGTTGGTTATGATCCCACGACATTGAAAGTTGTTCTAAAATTTAGTGAAAAGGAGTATAACTTTTTTACTATGGAATTACGGAAGATAGACAGTTGCTATGGAAACTACACTGAAAAAACTGGTGTTAAAACTGCACCATTGGTGTTTATATTAGGCATCTTGCACAATGTAAACACCATGGAAGAATAAAGTTAACACCACTAGTGTTATTTTAACACCTCAATTTTTGCAGTGTATGTGACTTGAGTCTTTGAAGGGCCCTCAAGAAAAGCTTCGAAACAAATTCACCAAGTGCTTGAGTTATGATACGCTATAAAAACGTGTTACCGTGGCCTTATCCGCTTCGTGCACATCGTAGCCCTCAGCGATGAAAACCCACACTGTCTGTCAGGCCAGGTCTTTGTATGAACCAGACTCCAGAGGCTGAACATGCCTCTGAATATAAATAAGAAGTTTATATTCATTGAATAAACTTCTCTGGTAACAAATACACTCTTGAATATAAATTTAGTAAATAGCGCACGCTACGGAGCGATATGTTACATATCCTAGTTTCATAGCTTTCAACATGGATAGACCTACTCTGTATGACAAATATTGCTTGGTCTTGTAAACAGATTATGAAAAAGTGATTGGCTTTGTAAACAATGTACATTATGACATGACTGACTTTGTAGACAATGTAGATTATGACACAATGGTTGGCTTTGTAACAACATAGATTATGACACAATGATTGGCTTTGTAAACAATGTAGATTGTAACACAATGATTTACTTTGTCAACATTGTAGATTATGACTTTATGGCTCAAGTTTGCAATCAGTGTGGATTATGACGCAGTGAGTGGCTTTCTGACAATGTAGATTATGACACAAGGATTGGCTTTGTAAACGTTGTAGATTATGACACAACGATTGGCTTTGCAGACAATATAAATTTATGACATAGTGATTAGCTTTGTAACAATGTAGATTATAATATGATTGACTTTTTAAACATTGTAGATTATTTTTTTTATTTTTTTTTGTAAACATTGTAGATTATGACACAATGAGTGGCTTTGTAAACAATTTAATTTGGATTATTTGATTTTTAATTACCCAATTACCCGGGGGATTTTCAGCCCACTCCCATATCATTTCTGTATGCGATGAATATACTTGTCTTTTAAAAAAATTATATTTATTATTTGTCTTTGAAAAATTTAAATAATTTGTCTGCTAATTTTTTTGTCGGAAAAATTTTCCATAAAAATTTGTTGCCCCCCACTCTGAAAATCCTTGCTACATTACACCACATAAACGGAGGAGCATAGTAAAAAGCAGAGGGCTTGTACGAGACTAGATTCCAAATGTATCACGATAAATTAAACAGTACATTATACATAGTGCAACGTTATATTTCGCTAGATTGTTTTTGGAAGCAACATTAACTCACAGACACACACAATTTTTATACAGGTAGGGAACTGACTTAAATAAAGGGTACGGCTAGGTTTATTCAAACTCCACAGTGGTTAATGAGGAAAACCCAAAATATGGTCTTGCCCTATCTATGTAGTAGCTTATCTTCCCAGACTTGTATTCAAGTACTCAAACATCGAGTCCGAATCCGAGTCCGAGTCCCGAGTCATTTGGGTCAAGTTCGATTCCGACTCACGAGTCACGAAAGTCGAGTCCCAGTCCGATTCACTTAAAAAATGTAAAGAAAAAACAAAACCTTATACATATGTCAAGGTTCAAAGTTAAGTGAAAAATTACTCGACGTATGGGAGAGTATCTCATGAATTTTACTTTTAAAACCCAACATGTATTTCCAAAATCAACACAATTATTAATGGGAAATAATATTTTTTTCAGTTCTCAAACTTGGAAAAAGGGATCATCTTTTTTACACAATGTCCACACAAGGTATCATAAATAAACGGGAAGTCAGAAGCCAGAACACTGAATTGTACAAAGGTATGTCCATTCCATTTCTCTAGAACGAATGAACAATGAAAATTGAGAAACCAGTGATTGGGACAGTGTAATAAGTCGGGTACCCATCGCTATCGAGTTTTTATTCCTATGATGTTGTACGCTGAAACTTGGTTACATCATTCATAGTAATCAATTTGTGGAAGAAATTGTTTTTCGTGCAGCATTATTGGAATCAATTTTATGAAACTGTTCACATTGTTTAAATAAATAAAACGTTATTTTGCAAGAAAATTCTTGTTAGTGTTTAAAAATTTTGGACATAATACATTCGAGCCTGAGTCACAAACATCGTGTCCGAGTCACAAGTCCAAGTCCGAAGGGTCAACTCCGAGACCAAGTCATTGCACATGGTCCGAGTCTGCGTCCGCGTCACAAACATTGTGTCCGAATTACAAGTCCGAGTCCACAGGACCGGCGTGAAGTTGGTTACTTATTCAACGTTTGACATTCAATATCAAACAAGTAACGGTTACTGGTTTGACATTCGACTTAATGCATGTCCTATATGGGACAATTGCATTCGGTCAGTTTCTAGTGGTCAGACCCTTTTGGCCGGGCACTGTTAGGTATCAATGTAAAGAGGATGACCAAAGGATGACCTCAATGGTCACCTTGACCCGGCCAATGGGGTCCTTATATTTTTTATTAATTTTGTAATATTTACTATATTTTATTGTCATATATACATATGTACAGTGTACATGCTGTTAAAAACGCCCCAAATGTAATGGTCAGTTTCTAGTGGTCAGACCCTTTTGGCCGGGCACTGTTAGGTATCAATGTAAAGAGAATGACCCAAGGATGACCTCAATGGTCACCTTGACCCGGCCAATGGGGTCCTTATATTTTTTATTAATTTTTAAATATTTACTATATTTTATTGTCATATATACATATGTACAGTGTACATGCTGTTAAAACGCCCCAAATGTAATGGTCAGTTTCTAGTGGTCAGACCCTTTTGGCCGGGCACTGTTAGGTATCAATGTGTAGAGGATGACCCAAGGATGACCGCAATGGTCACCTTGACCCGGCCATTGGGGTCCTTATATTTTTTATAAATTTTTTAATATTTTTATTGCCGTATGTATACAGTGTACATGCTGTTAAAACGCCCCTAATGTAATGGTCAGTTTCTAGTGGTCAGACCCTTTTGGCCGAGCACTGTTAGGTATCAATGTGTAGAGGATGACCCAAGGATGACCTCAATGGTCACCTTGATCCGGCCATTGGGGTCCTTATATTTTTTATTAATTTTTTAATATGTTTATTGTCGTATGTATTGAGTGTACATGCTGTTAAAACGCCCCAAATGTAATGGTCAGTTTCTAGTGGTCAGACCCTTTTGGCCGGGCACTGTTAGGTATCAATGTGTGGAGGATGACCCAAGGATGACCTCAATGGTCACCTTGATCCGGCCATTGGGGTCCTTATATTTTTTATTAATTTTTTAATATTTTTATTGTCGTATGTATTGAGTGTACATGCTGTTAAAACGCCCCAAATGTAATGGTCAGTTTCTAGTGGTCAGACCCTTTTGGCCGGGCACAGTTAGGTATCAATGTAAAGAGAATGACCCAAGGATGACCTCAATGGTCACCTTGACCCGGCCAATGGGGTCCTTATATTTTTTATTAATTTTTTAATATTTACTATATTTTATTGTCATATATACATATGTACAGTGTACATGCTGTTAAAAACGCCCCAAATGTAATGGTCAGTTTCTAGTGGTCAGACCCTTTTGGCCGGTCACTGTTAGGTATCAATGTAAAGAGAATGACCCAAGGATGACCTCAATGGTCACCTTGACCCGGCCAATGGGGTCCTTATATTTTTTATTAATTTTATAATATTTACTATATTTTATTGTCATATATACATCATATGTACAGTGTACATGCTATTAAAAACGCCCCAAATGTAATGGTCAGTTTCTAGTGGTCAGACCCTTTTGGCCGGGCACAGTTAGGTATCAATGTAAAGAGAATGACCCAAGGATGACCTCAATGGTCACCTTGACCCGGCCAATGGGGTCCTTATATTTTTTATTAATTTTAAAATATTTACTATATTTTATTGTCATATATACATATGTACAGTGTACATGCTGTTAAAAATACCCCAAATGTAATGGTCAGTTTCTAGTGGTCAGACCCTTTTGGCCGGGCACTGTTAGGTATCAATGTAAAGAGGATGACCCAAGGATGACCACAAAGGTCACCTTGACCCGGCCAATGGGGTCCTTATATTTTTTATTAATTTTTTAATATTTACTATATTTTATTGTCATATATACATATGTACAGTGTACATGCTGTTAAAAACGCCCCAAATGTAATGGTCAGTTTCTAGTGGTCAGACCCTTTTGGCCGGTCACTGTTAGGTATCAATGTAAAGAGAATGACCCAAGGATGACCTCAATGGTCACCTTGACCCGGCCAATGGGGTCCTTATATTTTTTATTAATTTTATAATATTTACTATATTTTATTGTCATATATACATCATATGTACAGTGTACATGCTATTAAAAACGCCCCAAATGTAATGGTCAGTTTCTAGTGGTCAGACCCTTTTGGCTGGGCACTGTTAGGTATCAATGTGTAGAGGATGACCCAAGGATGACCTCAATGGTCACCTTGATCCGGCCATTGGGGTCCTTATATTTTTTATTAATTTTGTAATATTTTTATTGTCGTATGTATTGAGTGTACATGCTGTTAAAACGCCCCAAATGTAATGGTCAGTTTCTAGTGGTCAGACCCTTTTGACCGGGCACTGTTAGGTATCAATGTGTGGAGGATGACCCAAGGATGACCTCAATAGTCACCTTGATCCGGCCAATTGGGTCTTTATATTTTTTATAAATTATTAAATATTTACTATATTTTATTTCATATATACATATGTACAGTGTACATGCTGTTAAAAACGCGCCAAATGTAATGGTCAGTTTCTAGTGGTCAGACCCTTTTGGCCGGGCACTGTTAGGTATCAATGTAAAGAGGATGACCCAAGGATGACCTCAATAGTCACCTTGACCTGGCCAATTGGGTCCTTATATTTTTTATAAATTTTTAAATATTTACTATATTTTATTTCATATATACATATGTACAGTGTACATGCTGTTAAAAACGCCCCAAATGTAATGGTCAGTTTCTAGTGGTCAGACCCTTTTGGCCGGGCACTGTTAGGTATCAATGTGTAGAGGATGACCCAAGGATGACCTCAATGGTCACCTTGACTCGGCCATTGGGGTCCTTATATTTTTTATAAATTTTTAAATATTTTTATTGCCGTATGTATACAGTGTACATGCTGTTAAAACGCCCCAAATGTAATGGTCAGTTTCTAGTGGTCAGACCCTTTTGGCCGAGCACTGTTAGGTATCAATGTGTAGAGGATGACCCAAGGATGACCTCAATGGTCACCTTGATCCGGCCATTGGGGTCCTTATATTTTTTATTTATTTTTTAATATTTTTATTGTCGTATGTATTGAGTGTACATGCTGTTAAAACGCCCCAAATGTAATGGTCAGTTTCTAGTGGTCAGACCCTTTTGGCCGGGCACTGTTAGGTATCAATGTGTGGAGGATGACCCAAGGATGACCTCAATGGTCACCTTGACCCGGCCATTGGGGTCCTTATATTTTTTATTAATTTTTTAATATTTTTATTGTCGTATGTATTGAGTGTACATGCTGTTAAAACGCCCCAAATGTAATGGTCAGTTTCTAGTGGTCAGACCATTTTGGCCGGGCACAGTTAGGTATCAATGTAAAGAGAATGACCCAAGGATGACCTCAATGGTCACCTTGATCCGGCCAATGGGGTCCTTATATTTTTTATTAATTTTAAAATATTTACTATATTTTATTGTCATATATACATATGTACAGTGTACATGCTGTTAAAAATACCCCAAATGTAATGGTCAGTTTCTAGTGGTCAGACCCTTTTGGCCGGGCACTGTTAGGTATCAATGTAAAGAGGATGACCCAAGGATGACCTCAAAGGTCACCTTGACCCGGCCAATGGGGTCCTTATATTTTTTATTAATTTTTTAATATTTACTATATTTTATTGTCATATATACATATGTACAGTGTACATGCTGTTAAAAACGCCCCAAATGTAATGGTCAGTTTCTAGTGGTCAGACCCTTTTGGCCGGTCACTGTTAGGTATCAATGTAAAGAGAATGACCCAAGGATGACCTCAATGGTCACCTTGACCCGGCCAATGGGGTCCTTATATTTTTTATTAATTTTAAAATATTTACTATATTTTATTATCATATATACATCATATGTACAGTGTACATGCTGTTAAAAACGCCCCAAATGTAATGGTCAGTTTCTAGTGGTCAGACCCTTTTGGCTGGGCACTGTTAGGTATCAATGTGTAGAGGATGACCCAAGGATGACCTCAATGGTCACCTTGATCCGGCCATTGGGGTCCTTATATTTTTTATTAATTTTGTAATATTTTTATTGTCGTATGTATTGAGTGTACATGCTGTTAAAACGCCCCAAATGTAATGGTCAGTTTCTAGTGGTCAGACCCTTTTGACCGGGCACTGTTAGGTATCAATGTGTGGAGGATGACCCAAGGATGACCTCAATAGTCACCTTGATCCGGCCAATTGGGTCCTTATATTTTTTATAAATTATTAAATATTTACTATATTTTATTTCATATATACATATGTACAGTGTACATGCTGTTAAAAACGCGCCAAATGTAATGGTCAGTTTCTAGTGGTCAGACCCTTTTGGCCGGGCACTGTTAGGTATCAATGTAAAGAGGATGACCCAAGGATGACCTCAATAGTCACCTTGACCTGGCCAATTGGGTCCTTATATTTTTTATAAATTTTTAAATATTTACTATATTTTATTTCATATATACATATGTACAGTGTACATGCTGTTAAAAACGCCCCAAATGTAATGGTCAGTTTCTAGTGGTCAGACCCTTTTGGCCGGGCACTGTTAGGTATCAATGTGTAGAGGATGACCCAAGGATGACCTCAATGGTCACCTTGACTCGGCCATTGGGGTCCTTATATTTTTTATAAATTTTTAAATATTTTTATTGCCGTATCTATACAGTGTACATGCTGTTAAAACGCCCCAAATGTAATGGTCAGTTTCTAGTGGTCAGACCCTTTTGGCCGGGCACTGTTAGGTATCAATGTAAAGAGGATGACCCAAGGATGACCTGAATGGTCACCTTGGCCCGGCCAATGGGGTCCTTATATTTTTTATTAATTTTTTAATATTTACTATATTTTATTGTCATATATACATATGTACAGTGTACATGCTGTTAAAAAAGCCCCAAATGTAATGGTCAGTTTCTAGTGGTCAGACCCTTTTGGCCGGGCACTGTTAGGTATCAATGTAAAGAGGATGACCCAAGGATGACCTCAATGGTCACCTTGGTCCGGCCAATGGGGTCCTTATATTTTTTATTAATTTTTTAATATTTACTATATTTTATTTCATATATACATATGTACAGTGTACATGCTGTTAAAAACGCCCCAAATGTAATGGTCAGTTTCTAGTGGTCAGACCCTTTTGGCCGGGCACTGTTAGGTATCAATGTGTAGAAGATGACCCAAGGATGACCTCAATGGTCACCTTGACTCAGCCATTGGGGTCCTTATATTTTATTAATAGAAACATATTTTAATTTTTTGAATTTAACGGCCAAGTAATAATTTTGATCTCATAACAGATTCCAGTTTCTAAAGAGCCTAAAAAAACAAAATGAATGAGAAATTTTCTGTTGTAGTTGGTTTGTTTTATTTTTAAGCAAATGCTGCATTCTATATGCTTAGGTTCATTATCATTTAGCCAAAATCTGTCGTTATCATCGGGTAAAAAAAGGCTAGGATCACCACCCAATACAATTTCACGTTTCTGGACTCGTTGAAAAACGTTTTCACCGTGAATTATTTTTACAAAAGTTGTGCAATTTGTTATTGGCACAAAGGCGTCAAAACTCGGCCCATATCGACCTCCCCAAGCAAACCAAATTTTATCATCTAAATTATAGAACGTTTCGCTTTGTAAAGCATTATCGATATGTCCACTTTTTCAAGAGTGTAAGCATTGTTATTTTTATTATTAAAATTCTCTTTAGCGCTCGTTCGACTGGGTCCGTAGATGCTCGCCATACTTACAGTATAAAATCATTAATTTAACGGTAAACTTTTAATTTTTATATTATAACAGATTTTAGAATTTAGCGCACCAAAAAAGGTCGCTTCAACAAAAACTTTTTGAACATTTCGTATTCTAAAACACATTTCATATCTTAAATGTGACATTTCATTATCTATAAAATAAAAATTATTATTTTGCCCCGGAGAAGGATAATAAGCGTCAACCGTATAATCATTACGCGTAGACGAATGTGAAACAAAATTATTTGCTTTTGTAAAATGTACAAAAAGAGAGCAGTACGATGGCGCTTCATTAAACATGTAAAAGGGTAGTTTAGTCATAGCCCACCATCCTAGTACGATGTTGTATTTTTTAACTAGAGGTACTGTTTGTAAAATTTAATCTCTGTTTAAATATCCGAAATGTTCGTAAATTTCACTAGGTAAAATTTCACCGCTAGCTCTAGCAGTATCGACAACATCGCTCGTACGACTAGGTCCGTAAATACTCGCCATATTTATACAATCTCTAGATTTAAAATAACGGGGAAACCGTGATTATTTATATCTCTAGCTTTTGAATCTTTAATTTTAAAACTCAATGTGTTAAAAGTATCGACTTTTAATTTTTTAAACAATGGACTATTATATTCCATATACATACTATCTCCAAACGATTTACCTTGCAGGGGAAAAACGTTTAAGACGGTGCTAGGCTGTCCATTAAAATAATTATCAGTTGTAGAAATTTGATCACAATGAATGTATAAAATTTTAAAAAGATTAAAATCGATTTTTTACTATATTCTCCACGTTTAAAAATTCATTATGAAACCCGAGTAAATTAGCTAACCCAGATGTAAATAACGGATTTGTTTTCTTGAGTTAAACTCATCAAGTAAACGCCCGTTATTTTATTGATCGTGAATGTAATCCAAGGTTGATGTCTCGTTATAATATCGATAATATCGATAATATTGTAAAGCCCCGGCTCGATAAACTTGACAACATCTGCTGGCCCACCCGTCGTGCGATAGATTATTCTTTCCTTTTTACGCACATTGTAATATCCTACCCAAATATTTGCGCTAAGTAATGATATCGTGAGAGTACCTTTACGATTATCGATAACGTTACCTAATTGAATTTCTCCACCATTTTTCTCAATTTCAAATTCAACGGTATGAAACATTTTAATATTTAAATTTATAAATTTTATATAATAAATGACGTTTCCATTAGCGTTCGAGAGCAATTTTACGTATCCGTACGAGCAATCTGGAAATTTTAAAGCGCCTCTTTTTTTTAACGCTAGAGATTTAACGAGTATGACAATTTACGTCGGCGAAACAGAGTCATTTAGCGTAACGTTCGTTAACGTGTTTCAAAAATATAAGTTACCTCACGTCGTCAGCAACGACGTTGTAAATGATTGGCGTAGTAACCCGATGAAATTTTATCAAAATCAAATAAATTTTGTAACGTATTGCGCTACGACGAGATGCGGTGTAGGTTACGATCATTTAAATCATTCAAATATGATGATTCGTAGTTTATTTTTAGATTTCACGTACCGGTATATTATCAAATCATTAGACGAATGCTCAAAGAAATGAGTTGCCCCGCATCTTTTTCAATTTTTTTTGACGCGTTCGCCAACAATATAGACGTAAGCGCGTACAATAGACTATGTGCTGAATTTCATTTAGCGATTAAAGACGATTGGAAACAACGAGTAGATTTAAATTCAAACGGATTGGGAACGGCTTATTATCAAAATATTTACGGTTATATTCCGGTGCCGGGCAACGACTACGACAATTCAAATTTACAACATCGGCGTGAGAAAAGGATGGATTTTAATAAAGAAAACGTCGATTTAAATTTAGTAAATAGCGTCGACGATATCGGCGGTTCGTACGTCGTCGAATACATTTCTCAAGATGCACGCGTTGAAACAGCGTGGACAAAGTTTATATTATCTTTAGGGTTAGCTAAAGGTTTTACTGACGTGGGTACCGAACGAATTAACGATTCTATAAGAACTTATGTGTACGCGTTATTGGGAGCTCAAGCGCGAGTTAAAAGCTCGTTTTTTACGGGCGGTACTGGTTTAGACGCTCAGCGCGAATTTATAGACATAACTGAAACCGAGATTGATTCTCCCGTAGATTTACAATCTAGTATTCAACGATATCAAGATGTTTTACTATACGCTCGCAGTCAATTAAACTTTTGTCTCGGAGAAAATTTATACATGATGCCTAGCGATATGAATTTACGAATAGGCACGTACGCGAACTACAACAATAATATTTTGATAGCGACGAGCGATTTAGCGTTGGGTTCAAATTTAGATACAAATTCAAAGGTCGTAGTTGCCCCCGTTTTACAGTTAGACGACAAAAGCTTTAAAACGCAAACGCACGCGCAAGACGATAAAACATCAAACGTTACAATAGCGCATCTACAAGACTCTGGCGACTGTCAAGAAGAGCTACCAGAATCGCAAGACTCTGGCGACAGTCAAGAAGAGCTACCATAATCAAATGATAACCACCGAGAAGAAAAAAATGCTTTAATACTCGGTTTTGTGATTTTAACTGGACTGGGTGTTATGATTTACGAATTGTTATTTTAGCGTTTTTTGCATGTAAGTTATAATTAAAACACCGACCACACTTAGTGTTAACCATAAATGTTGCGCCGCGTACGCGACGACGCCGCTAACTGTTATAAATAACCAGTTTATAACTGCTCCGATAATGTTTGGTAAAGCGGCTAAAGCTTTCGCTCCTAGTTTAGCTAATACGTTCGCAAAGTTTTTTAATGTTTTTTGTATCCACCCTCTATCTGACGGTTCTGGTGGTTCTGGGATAGGTGTTGGTGGTGGTGCTGGTAAAACTGAACTCGCGGTGTTGACTACAGCTTCGACTATAGCGGTAATAGGCATAACAATTGCCGTTAATATACTAACGATCGTTATGCCTTGTTTTTTAAATAAACCTTAAATTTTTTCACCCAACGTGCGTTCTCTTCCATTTAACGCTTCCAACGTTTTTCCATTTCTATTGAAAACGTATTCAATATTTAAACCTATATTTTTTAAAGCTTCTTTCATAACATCAGATTCATCTATTAGGTTTGCTCTTTCTTTACGTAGCGCATCTTCATCTCCTTTTTTTTCATCGATTCTTTGTTTAATATCAGCTATTGCTTTTTGGTTTTCTGCATATCTTAGTCGTAATTCTATTATCGCGCCTCGTTTCGTTCTCATAAATTTATCGATACTTTTTAAAGTTCTTAAATCGTAACTATCTTTTAAATCTGAGTTTTCTGAAAGAACGCTTATTGTTTTATCGTTAGTTTCTATTACTTTGTCTAGCGGTGTTGGTGGTAAAGCTCCTTCTTTGCGACGAACGACAACAACGGTAGGTTCTAACGATATAGGTTGCCTTTGCGCTCCTTCCACCGCATCAAAATTATCGTTTATTACTTCTTGTTCGCGCGGTAGTAATGGTTTTTGTTTATAATCGGTTATACCTAAATCTAATCTTACAAAACCAATACCATATTTATTAACGAGAGTAGATGACTTTTAAGAGCATTCACCAGCGCTTTTCAACTATATTTCATCATACCTAGTCGGACAAATTACGTAAACGTCATTGTATTGGAATAATCGGAACAATGGAATAATGCGTGGAAGTGAATAACTGAAAACTGAGCAAATTCAAGACACTAAATTGGGCTGTTATACGCAACTCGCCAAAAAAGGAGGTGCTACAAAATGTCTACATAGAACATTCAATCCCACAAAGGCTTGATCAAGGAAAAAGACGCTTCCTTTGTATGTATTTTCCCTGCAATGATGTCGAGCTTTCACTGGTGTTGAGTATTATTAAAGATGCATCGGTCCCCACTCGCCTGTTTTTTTGTTTTTTGTTTTTCTTTTTACATTTAAATACTAAATGTAATTTTTCCATTTGTAATATTGTTTTTGAGTTTTCAATTGCTATTTTTATTTTTATTTTATTTTTTATTTTTTTACAATTTCCAGCTTTAAAAAATGGGATTTTATTTTTATTTCTATTTTTACATAGGGGCCTATGTACACAATGCATGTTTTTACATCATATACGAAAGCTTTTAAATAAAAAAAGGAAACTTAAAACCTTCAGCCTGGTGTTCCTCCTCCATCAATCTAGACCAAGAAATACCGTGCAAAAATAGTCTGATGGCTTGAAACTGACTATACATTTATGTGGTGTTTTTACAAATGAACATGTTCATAATTAACAATAATTGTTAAATATTTAAAATAATATGACATATATAGACCCCATTGGCCGGCTCAAACCGACGATTGTAATGTTCATTAGGTCCTCTATACATCCGTACCAAGCAGTGCTTGGCCAACAGGGTCTGGACATTTGCGGCGTTTTAACAGCATGTACACTGTATACATACGACAATAAAAATATTAAAAAATTAATAAAAAATATAAGGACCCCAATGGCCGGGTCAAGGTGACCATTGAGGTCATCCTTGGGTCATCCTCTACACATTGATACCTAACAGTGCCCGGCCAAAAGGGTCTGACCACTAGAAACTGACCATTACATTTGGGGCGTTTTTAACAGCATGTACACTGTACATATGTATATATGACAATAAAATATAGTAAATATTAAAATATTAATAAAAAATATAAGGACCCCATTGGCCGGATCAAGGTGACCATTGAGGTCATCCTTGGGTCATCCTCTTTACATTGATACCTAACAGTGCCCGGCCAAAAGGGTCTGACCACTAGAAACTGACCATTACATTTGGGGTATTTTTAACAGCATGTACACTGTACATATGTATATATGACAATAAAATATAGTAAATATTTAAAAATTAATAAAAAATATAAGGACCCCATTGGCCGGATCAAGGTGACCATTGAGGTCATCCTTGGGTCATCCTCTTTACATTGATACCTAACAGTGCTCGGCCAAAAGGGTCTGACCACTAGAAACTGACCATTACATTTGGGGTGTTTTTAACAGCATGTACACTGTACATATGTATATATGACAATAAAATATAGTAAATATTTAAAAATTAATAAAAAATATAAGGACCCCATTGGCCGGGTCAAGGTGACCATTGAGGTCATCCTTGGGTAATTCTCTTTACATTGATACCTAACAGTGCCCGGCCAAAAGGGTCTGACCACTAGAAACTGACCATTACATTTGGGGCGTTTTTAACAGCATGTACACTGTACATATGTATATATGACAATAAAATAGTAAATATTACAAAATTAATAAAAAATATAAGGACCCCATTGGCCGGGTCAAGGTGACCATTGAGGTCATCCTTGGGTCATCCTCTTTACATTGATACCTAACAGTGCCCGGCCAAAAGGGTCTGACCACTAGAAACTGACCGAATGCAATTGTCCCATATAGGACATGCATTAAGTCGAATGTCAAACCAGTAACCGTTACTTGTTTGATATTGAATGTCAAACGTCGAATAAGTAACCAACTTCACGCCGGTGTCCACAGGGTAGATTCTGAGTCTCAAGTCCGAGTCTGAGTCATTAGTCATACAAGTGGGTAACTTCCATTTTATGAACAGTCACCAGGTTCAACTTGGCAATTGTAATTCGGGGAACTTAATTCGCAATAACAGCCCTGGCAGACTCCTCTATCGCAAATCACAGTCAAAAACAACAAGGTGGGCACTCGCAAATCGACCTCTACTCAACGATGGCACCCAGCATGCAGAAAGAAATCAAGCATCCAATGCACTCTTGCTCTTGTACTAGCTGCGGTGCCAGCCAACGCACCAGCTCGTGCAGTACCACGGACCGCTATCCGCGGTACAGTCAACCTAATGCACTATATACCAACGTTTCTCTACAATAATGCATTACCTGCATACCTTCCAGTTTAAACGCAAAACAAACTACAAGAGTAGGCGGGTAAAGTGTCGCTTTACTGAACACAAAAAGGAGGTTCCATCTGGTATGTTCAGGGTACAGATCGTGCACATTGCGCGAGGCTTTGTGTCGACTATTGTATAGGCCTATTCCAACGGGTCGACCCCCTCCAATCGAATGGTATTTTCCAAATACGGAAGCCAAGATTACTATAAGAAATGCACGCTATGAAATCATATAGCTATTTCATATTCGCCAATTGACACTCACTCTAATCACTAGCTGAGTTCATTGAGCTCCAATAACAATTCCTAAGCTGTTTTTGATGTTGGTGCCTTGAGAAAAAGGTAAGAATCACTGAGCGCGTCCCTTAGCGCGTCACTGAGTGCTCCGACCATGCTCGGTGTACACGGTCTACACGGTCTTTGCTTGACATTTATATTTTCCAAATTGGTGGGCTGAAAACTCCCCATCCTACATTAATAAGTGTTATTGGGTATCCGCATAGGCAATGTTGGAAAGAAAGAATATAGTAAATATCTTTTTCGCAATTTTGTCCTTTGTTTAATAACAAATACATAAGCTTTTTGCACAAGCACTAAACATGAAACACCAAACCTGAAACGACAAGTCTGTCTGAAATTTACCAAAAGATGTGTGCAAATGTTTCCCCAGTGGGAGTCTCAGTGTGTAACATTAGAGACAACCCAATAAGTGGAATATGCAGATATAATGTACAACGTTGTGATAAAGTGAAATAAAGATTGAATTGAATATTTGTGAAAGTATAACCCAAAGTCATGACAGTAGCCTACAGCATTGACTTTCCGCTTTCAGTATTTTGGACAAATGGTCCGTGGAAAGGTGGTAATATGTTGCTAATAAGCGGAAGGAGAGTTTTGAGAAAATTCTTTGGATATTAGCACTCATTTTGGGTTAGTGGTATTGCCACGAAAAAATATTAAATGTCAATCACCATTTGCTATTAGTATTGATGTGATGTAGAATTTCACTTATCCAAATTGCGGTATCTGCTGCTGTATATGATTCTAGCCAGCATGTCGTCAACGAACAAGCTCGCTGGTCAAGAGGTTAAGACGTATGGATCAGTAACCAGGAAGTCATGGATTCGAATCCCGCTCGAATCGCCTGATGAGTCGTTTTTGTCCACAGACACAAGGAAAGCACCGAGTATACAGTGCTTCATACATAGTCAGTGTAGGGCAAAAATATGATCAGTTAATCTGTATTAGAGCATTAGATTTTTATTGAATTTTGTATGATTTTGTTACAGTCACTCAGTCAGAGCTGTTGAGTTGTACTTTAGTGTTACTTCAATCATTATTAATGTGTATGGATTGGAACCATGGATCGTGGACTGGCATTATCACTAGTGCTCCATACACTGGCTCTCTGCTCCTATCTTCAGACCTCTGCAACACAACAGACTGGAAACCTTTCAGATTATAAGATATCGTCATTCCAAAACCGTGATGCCAATACCAAACTGAATCATGTTATTCTTCATAGTCCCTCGGGTAACGTGTACGTAGGGACTGTGAATTCAATCTACCGACTCAACAACAATTTAGAACATAAGAGCAATGTCAGTACAACCCCAGAATGTGACGATATAGGCGAATGTCTGAATTACAACAACGTTCTCTTCATTGAACCAGGAAGAAATGCATTGATCACTTGTGGGAGTGATACCGGGAAGTGTGAGCTGAGATATTTAGAGGAACTAACGGTTACCTCGATGATTGATAATTATGTAGCATCAGATGAAGACAAAACTACAGTCAGTGTCCTAGCACCTGGTTCTGGGAATAGAGACTGGTTGTATGTTGCAGCCACGGTCACAGTTAGTAACCCGCGACTTGCTCAAATTCCTGCAGTCTCAAGGAGAGATTTGAATCTTCCAAATGAGAGACTGTTGTTTGCAAATAGTGATTCACAAGTTCCTTTTAATTCGGATTATAAAGGCAGTTCTTTTGACATCAACTATGTATATGGGTTTTCTGTTAATGGCTACACGTATTACGTCACTGCTCAGCAGGTTGACATAAATAACTTCAATTCAATCTCCAAAGTGGTCCGCGTTTGTCATGCCCCAGTCACATTGGAGCTGCGATTGCCTACGACCATGTCAGTCGTGCGACCTAGGGCGGTCTTGGCCCGGTCGTAGGTTTTTTCTGCGATGTCGGCCTAGCAGTCACACAATAAGACCTGTCCCCGACTGGTCTGCGACTTGTAGCCAACTGATAGCACGACTGGTCGCAAGACCTTGAGGGACTTGTCGTACGATCACCCAAGACTACCTACGATTGTCAAGGATCAGTCGCACGATTATGCATGACTATTCGCAAGACTTGTCGTGCAGTCGCAATACTAGTCACGCATAGTCGTGTGACTAGTCGTGCATTCGCACGACAAGTCGTGCGAATAGTCGTGCATAGTCGTGCGACTGTTGGACGACTGGATAGTCCCACGATGAACCACGGCTACGTAAGACCACCCAAGACTTGTAGCACGACCATCGCACGACTATTGAAGACCTACCTACGACCAGCTACGACCAGCTACGACCAGTTTGGTCGCAGCCAGGTTTTTGAACATGATCGAAAACCTCCCCAAGACCGAATTCGGTCTTGCGACTACCCAAGACCACCCGCAACCACCCGGGACTTGTCGCAGGACTTTTCTACGATTCCTTGTAATTTCCAGTCGCAGACGATCGTAACCTGTTGTAAGTTGTCGTATCCTCCAATGTGACTGGGGCATCACCAGACTGATGTGCCCAGTCCAGACTTGGATGCTTACACAGAGATTACAATACAATGTGGTCAAGGGACGAGTGTGTATCACCTAGCCCAAGCTGCTTATGTTGGTCCAGCAGGACCCAGCTTTGCTACCTCACTGGGAATAGATCCTAATGATTCCATGCTGTATGCTGTCTTTGCCAATGCCAAGAATGATGGAACAGCAGGTGAAAACTCAGCTTTGTGTGCATTCCGTATGACTGAGATTGATGAAGCATTTTTCACAGCCGTAGAAAGCTGCATTCAGAATAACGGAGATAGTGTCAGCTACCTGGATGGAAGTCTATGTATTATGGTAGTAAGTTCAAACATTATACCTTTTGTTACACTGCATTAACCCTTTAAACTCAGCCTTGTAGAATATCGGACGGCAGAGATACAGTCAGAGATAAAGTTACCTATCTAGAGGGAAGTATATGTAATTCTTTGGTAAGTTCAAACAATATACCTTCTATTAACAGCACACTCGCTTGTTTAAATCAACACGTTAAATTTTAATAAGCTTTTTACAAACAAAGGGGTTACATATTGGCATTTCAACAGGTGTACAAAGCTGCATTCAGAATTACAGAGAACGTGTCAACTATCTGGATGGAATTCAATGTACTGTAGACGGTTGTCCAAACATAACACTATCAGCTGACTCAAAACAATCGATTTCAATGAGTTTATTTAATACAGTCCCTAGTTGCCAGATGAAAGCCCATAATTTTCGGTTTTAGGTAATTTCACAGAATATTCCTGAACCAAATATTCCTACAACCTTTATGTGTAAAGTTGTTGGATGTTTAAAAAGACATATTCTGAGTTAAGAACCTTCCCCCGTAATTTCTGAACATTGCTATTTTCCTAGTAGAATGAAATTAAATTTCTTTCAAAATTTTTATTGATTTTTGAAAAGTATTTGAAATGGATATTGATAACTAAAAGTAAATGAGTGAACAAATGTGATGGAGTGTTATCAGTTACTTTTCTGGTCAAATAATGAAACCCAATGTTCTCGCATGATTATTTAACAATGATTCGATCAAATTGGAAATTTGAAAGTTATTTTTTTTCCTATTAAATGGAAAATAGAAGTAAATCAATTGACAAAACTTTTGATGATAAAAAATATCAAAACACAGAATATAGTCTATGTATTTTGAAGGTAGTAGTGATCAAGCTTATATCAGTGGCATAAATTAGTTGTCAAAGCTGAGGGCGGTTGGGTGATTCCAAATGTTCAGCTCAATGACCGCCCTTGAACCTCACTCCTAACCCCTCCCCCCTCTCCAGTAATAATGGTTGCAGCTTGAAAAATTGCATTAAATATAATTAAATTAATACATTTTGAATTATGTGGAGATTTTGTAAATGTTGGGCCAATTTGGTATTTATTTAAACAATATTTCAAAACTTACAATAGTAGCCACAAATTTAGTTTCCAGACGAAAATAGAAAGACCTACCGAGGGATTTGTTTAATTTTTTTTTTTTACTGGGACAAAAAAGTGTGAATGATTCTGTGAACCATCCCACTGGACAAAAGGTGTGCGTGTGTCTCAGAGATATATATGTAATATAAAACATTTCGTCTGTACAATCGACATATTATTGTAAATAGAATTAACTGTCTTATAAATATAAACAAATTAGTATGTTATATGGAGTTGTGGTAGGGATGTATGTGCATTCAATGGAGAGACCTGAAGATCTATTGTGATTATAATTATGGTTGAATCAGCCAATTTGTAATCCCAATAACCCTACCCGTCCACGAAAGGTAGTTTTAGTATAATATTTATACCTTTAAGTGTAATACAGGGTGTCCCCATAAAAAGTATACCGAGATAAAAATTACTGTAATGGCAAAACTACTTTATATATGGGAAAGAGAAATATATCTCTAGAAAGGGCAGAATGTCCTCTTTGCAATGGTATACAGCTTGTGATGTTATTGACACAGATGAGTGAACAAACTAGACAGATGTTAAGGGTACTGAAAGCAGGACTGTGACAAGTTTGCATATTTAAATAACATAGCTCAACCATGCAAGTGTGCAGAATACCAAATGCCTTTGCTTTTTCAACACATTCTTGAAAACAAGGAATGTACCTAAAACAATGTAATCTGCTTTGTTTTCGCTACTTACCTCAAAAGTTTAATGTGCAGGTTTTTAAAAATGTTTTTTGGACCTTTGTTATTCAAATATGCAAACTTGTCACAGTCCTGCTTTCAGTACCCTTAACATCTGTCTAATTTGTTCACTCATCTGTGTCAATAACATCACAAAAGCTGTATACCATTGCAAAGAGGACATTCTGCCCTTTCTAGAGATATATTTATCTTTCCCATATATAAAGTAGTTTTGCCATTACAGTAATTTTTATCTCGGTATACTTTTTACGGGGACACCCTGTATAGTTTTCTAAAAAACTATTACGTTGCTATATTTTAATAATCATGCTTATTTTTTGATCGGTTTGGTAAAATTCAACTACTTTTGAGTGGATGAATGCGGGTTTTCATAACTGGTTTTCTCTTGCAGAATATCCCAGATATCACTCCATTCCTATCACGACAAATACCTAGCCTAAACATTGGGTACAGTTGACATTAGCACACCTGGTATAAACCATTGACACAACTTGAGAACATTTCCATTCGATATTAAGTGTACTTTTATTATTATTATTATTATTATTATTTTATTCAGATAAAAATCAACAAGGACAATGGATAACATACTAATAATACAAAAAATACAAAAATACAGAAAAACAAACAGAAAACAAAATTACAGTTGCTTTCATCTGGGATAGCCCAAAAAGCCAATTACACAGGCTTGTTTCCATTGGGGTCCCTTACTGAGGAACAAAACAATACAAGAATTGGACAATTTACAAAAATACTTTAAAATATTGCACAAATTACAACATTTAAAGGCATCAAAGACATTAGAAACCACCCAGACTGAATATACCATTGGCCCACACCTAAATAAAAAAAATAATAATAAGAATTGCACTATACACATTTAATTTTTTTGGGGGGAATACCCCAGATTACAAATTGTATATTGAGGGCTAAGATTGATTTAAAACTATGGTCACAGCTAATTGAGGAAAACCCACAACCCTAAGGATACCCTCACCCCCACACCTTTACAAATACACCGAAGCATATATGAACAATTAATTTTACTAAGATGACTTTGTTTTTCTCTTGCAGAATGTCCCAGATGTCACTCCATACCTCTGCCAAACACAGAGTCTGTACGTATTCCCCAATAATGCTAATGCAGTTGTTGCAACACCATTACTTGAACTACCAGATACAAGAATGTCATCAATAATTACAAGCATTGAAATGGACCACACCATTGCCTTCATTGGGACTTCAAGTGGAACACTTTTAAAGGTTCGTAAATGGAGTGATACTAAACCAATAAATAGTTTGTTATAATTATTGAAAATGTTGATATGAATGTAAGCCAGACAAGTGTGTAATTGTTATTACAATGTATTACAGTCAATCTAAGTTGTTGAATAGGAAGTTATGCTGATAGCAACCATCTTCACTGCCCCGTGATAACATTAATGGGATACTATACAGTGTACCATGCCCGGGGGTAAGGTTTTGAAAGTCCTCAGAGTCTTCGGCAAAGATATGAAATAATTATTCGAAAGCACAGTCAATTCAGGTATTATTGCACCGAAAACAAAAATCCCTGTTTGTGTTTTAAGCATTTTGAAATAAAAACATAAATACGTCTGTATATTTTTAAGCTGAATAATTAAATATGTTGCATTTTTCAGGTGCACATCGAAAGTTACACATCAGCCCGGCATTATCAGATCATCAAGCTAGGAGACAGCCCAGTAATGAGAGATGTTATTCTCAATGACACTATTCAACAGATACATGTACTAACTGAACAACAGGTAAACTATGAAACATTGCTAATTAATTATTGACTGATTAATAGTTTATTGTTTAGCAGATTCATTAGTACTTCGTTAGATGATTGACTGATTTATCGTAAAGATTAACAATACTGGTTTGTCATGGTACGCTCAGAAACGTAACATGTTGCGCAAAACATTAGCTATAGGTTCACCATTTCATGGCTAAAATTATGTACATTTTATGAAAATGTTTTCATCGGCACAACGAGTTTTTAATTGTTAAAAAAGGTTATTTTAAAATTATGTATTGTGTTTGAACAGATTTTGAAGTTAAGAGTAGAAAACTGCAACCAGTACACGAGCTGCGAGACATGCATCGGTGTGAATGGAGGACAAGACGGAGACCCGTACTGTGGATGGTGCACGCTGCAGAAAAGGTAAGAATGGTTCATACTTTTACATGAGAAACACTTAATTATAATTAGGTCTATTATTCATATTACGCAAATAATATTACTCACGCGATTCTTGCCTTTGCTATAGCCCTCATTCAAATTGGTCTTCTTTAGCTATAGCCCTCATTCAAATTGGTCTTCTTTAGCTATAGCCCTCATCAAATTGGTCTTCTTTAGCTATAGCCCTCATTCAAATTGGTCTTCTTTAGCTATAGCCCTCATTCAAATTGGTCTTCTTTAGCTATAGCCCTCATTCAAATTGGTCTTCTTTAGCTATAGCCCTCATTCAATTAGCTATAGCCCTCATTCAAATTGGTCTTCTTTAGCTATAGCCCTCATTCAAATTGGTCTTCTTTAGCAATAGCCCTCATTCAAACAGAAATAATGATCTTGGAAATATTCAACCTGTTTCAACTATTTCTTGTGCTCGAAGTTGTTTGCACTCTCTGAAATCTGATGATCACTATTGCTACGAGGGACCTACCCACGACTTTATTCGAACGTGGCACCCCTCCACTTTCCAGTGGCACCCCTATCCCCTAGGGAATTAATTATATTAAAATTGTTCTCTGCATTCCCCATTGACTTTTTACATCCAAATGACTTCCCCACATGCCCTGCTATTGTCTAAAATTATTTTCAACCCCCAGATGACTAGACGTTGGCATAACCCCTCCTCTTTTCAGTGGCACCCTAATTTACCTACTGTAAAAAACAGTAGGGCTCACGCGTCGCAGGTTGTAATTAGGTGTTCGGGTACCCGAAACACCTATTGTTTTTGTTCGTTTTTTAAGTTTTTTTTTTAGGTGTTCGGGTATATGCCCGAAACACCTCTTGTTTTTGTTCGGTTTTTATTATTATTATTTTTTTTTTTTACTTCTTCTTCTTCTTCTTCTTCTTCTTCTTCTTCTTCTTCTTCTTCTTCTTCTTCTTCTTCTTCTTCTTCTTCTTCTTCTTCTTCTTCTTCTTCTTCTTCTTCTTCTTCTTCTTCTTCTTCTTCTTCTCCCCCGTCTTGTCCGCAAACAAAAACATACTTGCCAAGTTTAAAAAACCTTCAAACTTCACACATAGTTAGACCTTAACTTGTAGATGAACCCTAGTGACGTCATGATGATCAGGAAACCGCAACAGTGACGTCATAATGACGTTAATTCCACATAGGTAATGACCCACATTCAGTGTCCACGAGCGTGCGTTAGAAATTCTAACTATAGAGGGCGCTATGCAACTTTAGTGGTCTTTACACAATCGGTGCAAAAGTGGTCACTTGGTGGCGCTGATCATCACATATATTGTTTGTGGAGCATATCGCTGTAAAAGGTAACGAAAATTCATTCCACTTTTCTATTGATTCAAAGTTTTCACAAGCACATCGAAGTCATCTGCAGACACCTGATTGGTGCTTCTTACTATGGTGTAAGTAAAAAGGTGAAAACAGCGAGAAATCACTTTAAAAAATTGGTCAAAGTTGATGATTTTTGTAAACAAGCTTACGTACATCATACACGACGGTATACCCTTCCGATGGTACCCTTCACACTTACACTGTCAAATCGGCGTTTGTTGACAAAATGGCATGTTGATTTGGAGGAATTTGATATGGGGCTAGTTAGGTTTTGGTGAGTTTACTTCGTAGTTTGTACAAATGTAGGCTTACCAGTAGGCAGTACCACACATACACATAGTGAATGATGTACTTCAATATTATTATTAATAATTGAGGAAGGAAGTCAGATTCTTATGACTGTTAGTGACTGACCTTGTGTGTAGTAATATTAATTTAAAAAACAAATATTAATCTAATCCCTTCCAAAGACGTCCATGATGCTATTGGTATGCAACTTTCATCATTACATTAATTATTTGTGTAAATTTAAGAAACTAAAAATTATTGAAAATATTTTCCTCATTAACGTTAGTCGTTAGGCATGGTATGCATTATATTGGAAGGGTGTGTAGGGACCTACCAATAGAATAAGACATACCTGATGGCTGCATTGCAGTTTACTTTATAGTGGCACTTAATTTTCTCACTAAAGTAGCCCAGAAACAAATATCAGCACCTTTATTGAGATAATGAAACAGTCACATCATGGAGGAAGGATTTTGTCAAGAATAATTGTGTGCAATTTTGAAAACAACCAATGCCCTTTTCAATTTCAATGGTCCAGCTACTCCAAAATTATACACTTTTTCCCATTTTATTTACATAAATTAGAACTTCTCTATAATTTTCAAATACTTTATTCTTGGTCCATGTACTTATAAAACCTTCCTATTATTTTTACAGCATGTTCACTGTGACATATTATTTTCCTCATTCACATGAATTAGAACTTCTCTGAAATTTCAAATACTTTATTTTTGGTCCATGTACTGATAAAACCTCTGAAATTTCAAATACTTTATTCTTGGTCCATGTACTTATAAAACTTTCCTATTATTTTTTACAGCATGTTCACTGTGACGTATTATCTTCCTCATTCACATAAATTAGAACTTTTCTGAAATTTCATATACTTTATTCTTGGTCCATGTACTTATAAATCTCCAACACTTCGAATTAATGACGTAACCATTTTAACTTCAACCGAACACCTTGTTTTTGTTGTGACGAAAACTTATATCTAGTTTTTTTTTTTTTTTTTTACTTCTTCTACTTCTTCTTCTCCCCAATAACTGTCCGGTAACAAACACATACTTGCAAACTTCACATGAACTTGAAACTTGGCATGTACTTAGAACTTAATAAGTAGATGAAACACGAGTTGTGAGTGACCCCAATTTGACCTTACTTCCTGTCCAAACCGGAAGTCAAAGTTTAATATTTAAAAAAAATCATATCTCAACAACCACAAGAGGTAAATTCACAATTGTTGTACCATTGTACAGATCGTTAATTGTCAAAAAATATTTACAAAAAGGTGACCCCAATTTGACCTTACTTCCTGTCCAAACCGGAAGTCAAAATTTAATATTAAAAAAAATTATATCTCAACAACCACAAGAGGTAAATTCACAATTGTTGTACCATTGTACAGGTCGTTAATTGTCAAAAAATATTTACAAAAAGGTGACCCCAATTTGACCTTACTTCCTGTCCAAACCGGAAGTCAAAGTTTAATATTTAAAAAAATTATATCTCAACAACCACAAGAGGTAAATTCACAATTGTTGTACCATTGTACAGGTCGTTAATTGTCAAAAAATATTTACAAAAAGGTGACCCCAATTTGACCTTACTTCCTGTCCAAACCGGAAGTCAAAGTTTAATATTAAAAAAAAATCATATCTCAACAACCACAAGAGGTAAATTCACAATTTTTGTACCATTGTACAGATCGTTAATTGTCAAAATAATTTACTCAAAGGTGACCCCAATTTGACCTTACTTCCTGTCCAAAGCGGAAGTCAAAGTTTAATATTTAAAAAAATCATATCTCAACAACCACAAGAGGTAAATTCACATTTTTGCACCATTGTATAGATTGTTAATTGTCGAAAAATATTTACACAAAGGTGACCCCAATTTGACCTTACTTCCTGTCCAAACCGGAAGTCAAAGTTTAATATTTAAAAAAATCATTTCTCAACAACCACAAGAGGTAAATTCACAGTTTATGCACTATTGTACAGATTGTTAACTGTCAAAAATATTTACAAAAACATGACCCCAATTTGACCTTACTTCCTGTCTAAACCGGAAGTCAAAGTTTAATATTTAAAAAACACATCTCAACAACCACAAGAGGTAAATTCAAAGTTTAATATTAAAAAATAATAATACAAAGTTTCTTTAAAAAACATTCTAACGTCATCATCACTGCCCTGACAAAACTCGAACACCTCTGTGTTTGTAATATCACAAACACTGCCGTCTAGTTTTTACTTCTTCTTCTTCTTTTTCTTCTTCTTCTCCCCCATCTTGTCCGGAAACAAAAACATACTTGCCAAGTTTAAAAAACCTTCAAACTTCACACATAGTTAGACCTTAACTTGTAGATGAAACCTAGTGACGTCATGATGATCAGGAAACCGCAACAGTGACGTCATGATGACGTCAAGTCCACATACGTAATGACCCACATTCAGTGTATGTTCGCCATTTTGTGCGTTAGAAATTCTAACTATAGAGGGCGCTATACAACTTTAGTGGTCTTTACACAATCGGTGCGTAAGACGTCAAGCCAACATACATAATGACCCACATTCAGTGTCCACGATTGTGCGTTAGAAATTCTAACTATAGAGGGCGCTATACAACTTTAGTGGTCTTTACACAATCGGTGCAAAAGAATTTAATTCGTCTTATCCTATCAATGCCAAGTTTAGCGTGAAGTTTCCCGTTACGCTAATCGGATTGCTTAATAGTGGACATGGAATGTAAGAGGGGTTTCACCGAGAGATGTCCACCTGGGCACCTGCTTTACTGATTTGTGTGTCTTTTAATAATTATTTTATTTGAGTTTGTTGAATTTCAAAACTTTTAGTGGTGACTTGGTGGCGCTGATCATCACATATATTTATAAACTTATAACGCGTTTGTGGAGCATATCGCTGTAAAAGGTAATGAAAATTCATTCCACTTTTCTACTGATTCAAAGTTTTCACAAGCACATCGAAGTCATCTGCAGACACCTGATTGGTGCTTCTTACTATGGTGTAAGTAAAAAGGTGAAATCAGCGAGAAATTACTTTTAAAAATTGGTCAAAGTTGATGATTTTTGTAAACAAGCTTACGTACATGTGTACACGACGGTATACCCTTCCGATGGTACCCTTCACACTTACACTGTCAACTCGGCGTTTGTTGACAAAATGGCATGTGATTTGGAGGAATTTGATATGGGGCTAGTTAGGTTTTGCTGAGTTTACTTCGTAGTTTGTACAAATGTAGGCTTACCAGTAGGCAGTACCACAATACACATAGTGAATGATGTACTTCAATATTATTATTAATAATTAAGGAAGGAAGTCAGATTCTTATGACTGTTAGTGACTGACCTTGTGTATAGTAATATTAATTTAAAAAACAAATATTAATCTAATCCCTTGCAAAGACGTCCATGATGCTATTGGTGTGCAACTTTCATCATTACATTAATTATTTGTGTAAATTTAAGAAACTAAAAGTTATTGAAAATATTTTCCTCATTAACGTTAGTCGTTAGGCATGGTATGCATTATATTGGAAGGGTGTGTAGGGACCTACCAATACAATAAGACATACCTGATGGCTGCATTGCAGTTTACTTTATAGTGGCACTTAATTTTCTCACTAAAGTAGCCCAGAAACAAATATCAGCACCTTTATTGAGATAATGAAACAGTCACATCATGGAGGAAGGATTTTGTCAAGAATAATTGTGTTCAATTTTGAAAACAACCAATGTCCTTTTCAATTTCAATGGTCCAGCTACTCCAAAATTATACACTTTTTTCCCCATTTTATTTACATAAATTAGAACTTCTCTATAATTTTCAAATACTTTATTCTTGGTCCATGTACTTATAAAACCTTCCTATTATTTTTACAGCATGTTCACTGTGACATATTATTTTCCTCATTCACATGAATTAGAACTTCTCTGAAATTTCAAATACTTTATTTTTGGTCCATGTACTTATAAAACCTCTGAAATTTCAAATACTTTATTCTTGGTCCATGTACTTATAAAACTTTCCTATTATTTTTTACAGGATGTTCACTGTGACGTATTATCTTCCTCATTCACATAAATTAGAACTTCTCTGAAATTTCATATACTTTATTCTTGGTCCATGTACTTATAAATCTCCAACACTTCGAATTAATGACGTAACCATTTTAACTTCAACCGAACACCTTGTTTTTGTTGTGACAAAAACTTATATCTAGTTATATTAAAAATTGTTCTCTGCATTCCCCATTGACTTTTTACATCCAAATGACTTCCACACATGCCCAGCTATTGTTTGGTATTATTTACAACCCCAGATGACACACAACGGCTGTGTAGTGTATCTATCTCCTGTATAATCTTGCAAACAGTAAACAGCCGTCTGGTTTATCTCTCCAGCATGTAACCCAACCCAGACACTCTGTCTGGGGGTGGGGGGGGGGTTATGCCTGGCACTGGCTGTCGCAAGACATCAAACAACACAGTCTGATGGTCAACAGATGGTTCCACTTATCAGTGGGTTAGATTTGGGGGGGTCTTTATGTTTACACAATGGATGGTTGATTTTGTGCACAGACATATGGCAGCAATTTCTTTTCCAGCCCAGAAAAAAAACTACACAGCTCTGGGAACTGACACCCCGTCTAAGATATGTGGAATGGTCCCCTTTAGGATATCAATGACTCTCAGCCATCTGTGGGTTTTTTTTCTGGGAGAAACAATGAAATACATAAAATCTGCCAGTGGCGAGTGGAGGGCTCCCTCGTCGGAGGGTTTTAAATAGGGTTTAGATAAAGGAATACCTTTCCCCTAAAGATTATTGGGTTCATTGAAATTAGTTTCTCTGTTTGTGTTGGTACTACTATTAAGGAAGTGGAGGCCCATTATTAAAGTCACACTGAACTACATTTTGTTTTGTTGGTGTAGCAGTTCTCAACTATTTTGTAATTCAAGGAGATCCCAAATGTTGAAAAATATGGTTTTTATATATTATGAGAAATTTAGTTTGTGTTGAAATATGTATTCAGGGTCCATACATGATGCCATATTTTAAATCTGTTCACGATTTGTAAATTGTATCATTACGGCAAAAATGATTAATGCTGATTCAGTGAGTACTTTTATAACAATAAATAAATATTAAAAACAGCTTGGTTGATCATCTAGTGATCCAAACAGCCATGGGACAGGAAGGGCACCATAATAGACAATGGAAAAATAAATACATCATGACAGGAATAAAACGTAAATGAAGCACACTAGACACTTGTTGTTTTGGGAATTAAGGAACTTATATTATGGAATAGGCTTATAATCCTGGAAACTGCTAATTCCAAAATTATATAACCAATTTTTTTAAATTTAATTAAAAAATTACGTAATGGTGATGTCATAAATTTCCCAAGATTTTGTCCAAGGTTCTTAAGTGAAATTATTGCCAATAGGCCAAAGTTGATCAGAAAGTGTGCATGCTATTTCTTAAATTACACGTTAGAATGAACAAAAAATATTGAATGCGTTTTTCATTATTTTAAAACATTTAAAACATAAGTTGAAACTTTTACAGATTGCTTTTGAATGTATATCTTGATTCAAAGAGTGTAAGCATACTCATATAAAAGCAGTTCAGCCAACATTACCAATGCTGTACCTTCCCTTCAATGTATATCTTGATTCAAAGAGAGTAAGCATACTCATATAGAAGCAGTTTGGCCAACATTACCAATGATGTACCTTCCCTTCAATGTATATCTTGATTCAAAGAGTGTAAGCATACTCATATAGAAGTAGTTCAGCCAACATTACCAATGTCGTACCTTCCCTTCAATGTATATCTTGATTCAAAGGGAGTAAGCATACTCATAGAAGCAGTTTAGCCAACATTGCCAATGTCGTACCTTCCCTTCAATGTATATCTTGATTCAAAGAGTGTAAGCATACTCATAGAGAAGCAGTTCAGCCAACATTACCAATGCTGTACCTTCCCTTCAATGTATATCTTGATTCAAAGAGAGTAGGCATACTCATACAAGCAGTTATGCTAACATTACCAATGCTGTACCTTCCCTTTAATGTATATCTTGATTCAAAGAGTGTAAGCATACTCACAGAAGCAGTTGTACATACAAAACCAATATTGTTGCCTTCCTAAAACCAATATTGGTATTTTCCGTTTAATTTGCGAAACGTGTACACATTTTGACACAGACCATGTACACGTTTAAACGAATAGTGTTATCACTAATAACTGGCATGATGATTGTCCGTATATTTACTATTTACGAAAAAATATCAAAAAAATTACGAAAAAATCCAAAATACGGCAATAAAGATTCTAACAAATCCAGGTCTGGCACAAAACATCATCCGAAAACAAATAAAGAATTAACTGTTGGAAACTGCTTACCAACCTAAAGGACCTGTAGTATAAATGCAAAATAATAGTTATTGGCCTTACGTTTCGAACCTAGCAGGTTCTTTCTCAAAGGCACAATGAGACAGAAAACAAACATACATATATGAACACAAGAGTGGACAGAAGTTAGTCAGGTGTGAAATGAACACAAAGGTACAGAAAGCTTCCTGTAATCGTGATATAATAATAGCGGGCCCACTGGTCGTACTACATATCGTGGACATGGAAGGTTTCATTTTTTTTAAATGTAGGATTCGTTTACACGTTTCGTGAATTTGAAAACATTTAGTGAATTTATTTTCTTGTAAACGGCACAACCATAACCCAATGCTGAACCTGTATTTTCAATCAAATACTGAAAAAAGAGAAACTCCCCTTTAAATTATACTGCTTTTAAAATAAAAATGTATATTTAAGAATTCTTCTTTTTATTTAGAGTAAGGAATTTACTCAAAAGCAGAAATGACATATATTTAAATTTTACATGGAAATTTCCAAAACACGGAGAACATACGTGAGGAAGTTGAAGTGGACACGGTGTATGGAAGTAAATGGTAAACAACGTATTTTCACACAACGTGTATATACCAAAGGTCAAAGGTATCTTCCATTCACTGAAAAGTTGATGAAAGCAAAAAGGAAAATTCAGTAGAGGGAAAGGTGAAGGTACAGAAGAAGTAGTTAACATAAACACAAGCGAGATTTTTGTGTTGCCCTTCTTTTAATTACGCGTCAAATATGTTCAATCTTTGACCCCCAATCTACACACGGCTTTACAGGGGTGACACCCCTGAACTTATTCTGAAGTAATACTTATTTTGGCTTGAGTCTCCATTGGCAAGTTAGACGGTATAAAAACGTGTCATTCCCCTATAACACCCATTGTGTTTGTAGGAAACCTTAACCTTGTGGTTAGCTTTTAGGTTATTAAAAAGATAAGTCAGTCTTAAGATAAGTATAAACATAAGGAAAAGACGAGTAAAACAAAAATGCCCTCTAATAAAATGATGGTGAGGATGATGAGAATGATGAGGATGATGAGGATGATTAGAATGATGATGATGATGATGATGATGATGATGATGATGATGATGATGATGATGATGATGATGATTGGAATTTATAAAGTGTACGTATCGACGTATTTACCAAAAAGACGCTTCGAATTAACAAACCAACTAAATAAATAACCATACAAGATAAATGAAAATGATTACATGCAAAAATATCAGTGTATACTCACTACTGATACCGTTCCACGTACACAGAACATACTGTGGAAAAAGAAAAATATTACTGCAAATTCCACTGCCTGATCCTAATAGGGTTTGAAAATTTTACTTTCGTGGATATTATTCAAATTTGAAAAGCAAGTACTGTAAAGACTTTTTTCAAATAGTGCCCCATTCAACAAAAATAGTCATGGAGTAATTTGATTATTATTGAACAAATTATAGCCTAATATACAACCATTATGTTTGTCGTCATCATCATTTTTACACCTTTATTCAGACATGATTTGCTAGAATTTGGGTGCGTGAACAGCGGTGAAACTAATTCAGCAATAATCCGATTGCTTGAATCGGTATGCAGCTGCCCGGAAAATGGAAACAAATTGCTAATGCGAATTTTAGGCCAAGTTCAGCCCTGAAAAACCGTATTACTATTTCATGATATAAAAATTGCATTATTTAATCAAGTTTTATGATCGTTTTATGGTTAATAATGTAAAGACTATATCAGAGGTCAGTTTATATAATGGACAGACTGGCATTTGTGTACCACTGTTTTTTCCCCAATTTTGCAAGCTAAAAAGTCATGATATTTCTGACATTATACAGAGACCTGCTTAAAAAAAAACTAGTAATGTTTTTGTTTTACGAATAAAGTGCAGTATACCATGTTTGGTATTACAATAGAAGTGACGTCACCGTTAGCCATATGAATTAAACAATTACCAATCACCAATAAGAGTCTTTCTTTTTTAAATTTGGTATATTAGCACAAAGTGAGTTCCGCAAGTACAGAAGGATCCAGGCGCGACGACGAATGGTCACGTATGTACTGTACCTGCACAGTGTACTTGTACATGCACATGTATGCATATGTATCCATGTACACATGTTCACTGGAGCTGAGTTCGGATAGCTGAGCGGGGCAAAATCATGAGACCAAACCTCTCCAATGCGCTTGGTCAAGGCTATAGGGTGGGGCAGCGCTCAACACCCTTGAATAGGCGGAACGCGATTACACCAGGCTTAAAAATTAAATTTAACATGAAACATGGGACAGACATGATATAGAACACCATAACAGAGGAAAGTTCACAAATTGTTTGTGGAGATGTTTCCAATAGTTTGAGAGAAGATGGAAACTTATATCACCATGTGAAGAATGTAGTCCAAGAACTTTCAAAAGGAGGTCATTTGAACACCTCGGATATGGACTTGGATGGTATGTTATTAGCGATGAGTGTCGAGGGTTATGACCAAATTTCCTGTCCATGTGAAAATGAACACACATCAGCATTTTCGGAGTATATAAGTTATTATGATATTAAGCTATTTAAGGCACGAGAATAACGACAGATACCAGGTGTGCCGCCATGTTTGTTTCCCGGAGATTCAACTTTGACCTTGGTTGGTAGCAAGCGCGAGCGCGAAATCCCTTGAAAATACGCGAGGAGTCTGCCAGGGGGCCAGTCTACTACCATTACCCAACTGGAATATCACCAAGACGTGTATTTGACCGAAGCAGGATTATCTGATAGCACTTTCCTTATTCTTCTTACTTTCCTGATTTGGGCTTAAACAGATTGACAGACTTGAAATGATGTGCATCCATTATTATGATTATTGTTATTAAATTGCAATAAATTTCCAGTGCCCCAACAGGTGCCCCCACGAAAAAATCCCAATAGTGACCCCCCAAAAAACATACCCCTGTGCCCCCACTGAAAGTCCTGGTTACGCCGCTGTACATACAGCATCATAAAAAAGAAGATAACCAGACATTGATTGATTAAAAAATAAACATAAGTAACAGGTGTGTAAAACTACATGGGCTATAAAAACCAAGGAGAACAACCCATAAAGCCCCCATACCTCCCACAGTCCAACCTACCAAAATCAAATAATTTTAATAAATAATAATGTAAACATTAATGTAAACCAGCCTGTGTCTAAATCTGCTTACAAATAAATATCTTAAGATTGGTCATCCAAGCATTAATTGATAATATGACCAAATCTGTTCGAAGATGTTTTGAGACCTCATCCCACATTCTTGGAAATGCATATATAGAAGTGTGATGTAGACGCTGAGTCTGAGCCTTGAAATGAACCAACTTAAGATCATTGACGTGTTGAGTATTTACATGAACAGTATTTCTGACAGTATCACTGGTGACGTTATTATAATGACTTTGTGACAAAATAAAGTAATAAGTACTTCCTCCGAGATGTAAGAGTGAACCAATTAAGAAGTTGCAGTCTGTCGGGGTAAGACATCTCCATCCTCCGTTGTTTCAGGAAAATACGCGATGCTCTCCTTTGTATCCTCTCCAGTTTTATTCCATACAGGCAAAACATATTCCAATATTGGTAAAACCAAAGACAAACAAGAGCATTCGTAGAGAAACCGGTGGCCATACTAGATATTAACCCTAACCTTCTGTTAGATCGTGATGTAATGTATCTCACATGACTGTCCCAAGTAAGGCGATTGTTAAGAATAATCCCGAGATATTTGATCTCATCGACTACTTGGAGGGCAACAGAGTACAGGTTATAAACAGGGCAAGCAGGGTTTTCACTGCAAGTGAACCTCATGACTTTTGTTTTTGCAGGATTCAGTTTCATTTTGTTGTTCACACACCATTGAGCCAGTATGTACAGATCATTTTGTAACATAACGTGGTCTAAGGGGGGAAAACAAAGGGCGGTATATGACAGTGTCATCAGCAAATGAGGAATTAAAACAAGCCGGTAATTCATTAATGAAAATGTTAATGTTAATGTTAATGAAAGTGTTAAAAAATAGCATCAATCACTGGAGGTTTTCGAATATCTAAAATAGTCAGCCAATCATTAGTGATGCTTAGAAGTTGTGTAACACAGAATTTCCCCTTATTGATGTACACTACATGTTGTGCTCTAAATAAATATTGATTTCCTTGGAAAATCCAGCTACCAGGAAAGTAATACCCTGGTACGTCCTGGTGTGAACATCTGCCCTCTTCCTGTTATATTGTTTTATTTCTGCAAAACTGTTGATCTGTGCCATCACGAAATGACACCAAAGCACATGATAGATAGTCGAAAGTTGAGAGCGACCCTTGTATAGAGTCAATCGTGCGTTAAAATGTTAATAAAAGGTCAAAGGTATCTTCCATTCACTGAAAAGTTGATGAAAGCACAAAGGAAAGTTCAGTAGAGGGAAAGGTGAAGGTACAGAAGAAGTAGTTAACGTAAACACAAGCGAGATTTTTGTGTTGCCCTTCTTTTAATTACGCGTCAAATATGTTCAATCTTTGACCCCCAATCTACACACGGCTTTACAGGGGTGACACCCCTGAACTTATTCTGAAGTAATACTTATTTTGGCTTGAGTCTCCATTGGCAAGTTAGACGGTATAAAAACGTGTCATTCCCCTATAACACCCATTGTGTTTGTAGGAAACCTTAACCTTGTGGTTAGCTTTTAGGTTATTAAAAAGATAAGTCAGTCTTAAGATAAGTATAAACATAAGGAAAAGACGAGTAAAACAAAAATGCCCTCTAATAAAATGATGGTGAGGATGATGAGAATGATGAGGATGATGAGGATGATGAGAATGATGATGATGATGATGATGATGATGATGATGATGATGATGATGATGATGATGATGATGATGATTGGAATTTATAAAGTGTACGTATCGACGTATTTACCAAAAAGACGCTTCGAATTAACAAACCAACTAAATAAATAACCATACAAGATAAATGAAAATGATTACATGCAAAAATATCAGTGTATACTCACTACTGATACCGTTCCACGTACACAGAACATACTGTGGAAAAAGAAAAATATTACTGCAAATTCCACTGCCTGATCCTAATAGGGTTTGAAAATTTTACTTTCGTGGATATTATTCAAATTTGAAAAGCAAGTACTGTAAAGACTTTTTTCAAATAGTGCCCCATTCAACAAAAATAATCATGGAGTAATTTGATTATTATTGAACAAATTATAGCCTAATATACAACCATTATGTTTGTCGTCATCATCATTTTTACACCTTTATTCAGACATGATTTGCTAGAATTTTGGTGCGTGAACAGCGGTGAAACTAATTCAGCAATAATCCGATTGCTTGAATCGGTATGCAGCTGCCCGGAAAATGGAAACAAATTGCTAATGCGAATTTTAGGCCAAGTTCAGCCCTGAAAAACCGTATTACTATTTCATGATATAAAAATTGCATTATTTAATCAAGTTTTATGATCGTTTTATGGTTAATAATGTAAAGACTATATCAGAGGTCAGTTTATATAATGGACAGACTGGCATTTGTGTACCACTGTTTTTTCCCCAATTTTGCAAGCTAAAAAGTCATGATATTTCTGACATTATACAGAGACCTGCTTTAAAAAAACTAGTAATGTTTTTGTTTTACGAATAAAGTGCAGTATACCATGTTTGGTATTACAATAGAAGTGACGTCACCGTTAGCCATATGAATTAAACAATTACCAATCACCAATAAGAGTCTTTCTTTTTTAAATTTGGTATATTAGCACAAAGTGAGTTCCGCAAGTACAGAAGGATCCAGGCGCGACGACGAATGGTCACGTATGTACTGTACCTGCACAGTGTACTTGTACATGCACATGTATGCATATGTATCCATGTACACATGTTCACTGGAGCTGAGTTCGGATAGCTGAGCGGGGCAAAATCATGAGACCAAACCTCTCCAATGCGCTTGGTCAAGGCTATAGGGTGGGGGCAGCGCTCAACACCCTTGAATAGGCGGAACGCGATTACACCAGGCTTAAAAATTTAATTTAACATGAAACATGGGACAGACATGATATAGAACACCATAACAGAGGAAAGTTCACAAATTGTTTGTGGAGATGTTTCCAATAGTTTGAGAGAAGATGGAAACTTATATCACCATGTGAAGAATGTAGTCCAAGAACTTTCAAAAGGAGGTCATTTGAACACCTCGGATATGGACTTGGATGGTATGTTATTAGCGATGAGTGTCGAGGGTTATGACCAAATTTCCTGTCCATGTGAAAATGAACACACATCAGCATTTTCGGAGTATATAAGTTATTATGATATTAAGCTATTTAAGGCACGAGAATAACGACAGATACCAGGTGTGCCGCCATGTTTGTTTCCCGGAGATTCAACTTTGACCTTGGTTGGTAGCAAGCGCGAGCGCGAAATCCCTTGAAAATACGCGAGGAGTCTGCCAGGGGGCCAGTCTACTACCATTACCCAACTGGAATATCACCAAGACGTGTATTTGACCGAAGCAGGATTATCTGATAGCACTTTCCTTATTCTTCTTACTTTCCTGATTTGGGCTTAAACAGATTGACAGACTTGAAATGATGTGCATCCATTATTATGATTATTGTTATTAAATTGCAATAAATTTCCAGTGCCCCAACAGGTGCCCCCACGAAAAAATCCCAATAGTGACCCCCCAAAAAACATACCCCTGTGCCCCCACTGAAAGTCCTGGTTACGCCGCTGTACATACAGCATCATAAAAAAGAAGATAACCAGACATTGATTGATTAAAAAATAAACATAAGTAACAGGTGTGTAAAACTACATGGGCTATAAAAACCAAGGAGAACAACCCATAAAGCCCCCATACCTCCCACAGTCCAACCTACCAAAATCAAATAATTTTAATAAATAATAATGTAAATATTAATGTAAACCAGCCTGTGTCTAAATCTGCTTACAAATAAATATCTTAAGATTGGTCATCCAAGCATTAATTGATAATATGACTAAATCTGTTCGAAGATGTTTTGAGACCTCATCCCACATTCTTGGAAATGCATATATAGAAGTGTGATGTAGACGCTGAGTCTGAGCCTTGAAATGAACCAACTTAAGATCATTGACGTGTTGAGTATTTACATGAACAGTATTTCTGACAGTATCACTGGTGACGTTATTATAATGACTTTGTGACAAAATAAAGTAATAAGTACTTCCTCCGAGATGTAAGAGTGAACCAATTAAGAAGTTGCAGTCTGTCGGGGTAAGACATCTCCATCCTCCGTTGTTTCAGGAAAATACGCGATGCTCTCCTTTGTATCCTCTCCAGTTTTATTCCATACAGGCAAAACATATTCCAATATTGGTAAAACCAAAGACAAACAAGAGCATTCGTAGAGAAACCGGTGGCCATACTAGATATTAACCCTAACCTTCTGTTAGATCGTGATGTAATGTATCTCACATGACTGTCCCAAGTAAGGCGATTGTTAAGAATAATCCCGAGATATTTGATCTCATCGACTACTTGGAGGGCAACAGAGTACAGGTTATAAACAGGGCAAGCAGGGTTTTCACTGCAAGTGAACCTCATGACTTTTGTTTTTGCAGGATTCAGTTTCATTTTGTTGTTCACACACCATTGAGCCAGTATGTACAGATCATTTTGTAACATAACGTGGTCTAAGGGGGGAAAACAAAGGGCGGTATATGACAGTGTCATCAGCAAATGAGGAATTAAAACAAGCCGGTAATTCATTAATGAAAATGTTAATGTTAATGTTAATGAAAGTGTTAAAAAATAACATCAATCACTGGAGGTTTTCGAATATCTAAAATAGTCAGCCAATCATTAGTGATGCTTAGAAGTTGTGTAACACAGAATTTCCCCTTATTGATGTACACTACATGTTGTGCTCTAAATAAATATTGATTTCCTTGGAAAATCCAGCTACCAGGAAAGTAATACCCTGGTACGTCCTGGTGTGAACATCTGCCCTCTTCCTGTTATATTGTTTTATTTCTGCAAAACTGTTGATCTGTGCCATCACGAAATGACACCAAAGCACATGATAGATAGTCGAAAGTTGAGAGCGACCCTTGTATAGAGTCAATCGTGCGTTAAAATGTTAATAAAAGGTCAAAGGTATCTTCCATTCACTGAAAAGTTGATGAAAGCACAAAGGAAAGTTCAGTAGAGGGAAAGGTGAAGGTACAGAAGAAGTAGTTAACGTAAACACAAGCGAGATTTTTGTGTTGCTCTACTTTTAATTACGCGTCAAATATGTTCAATCTTTGACCCCCAATCTACACACGGCTTTAGAAGGGTGACACTCCTGAACTTATTCTGAAGTAATACTTATTTTGGCTTGAGTCTCCACTGGCAAGTTAGACGGTATAAAAACGTGTCATTCCCCTATGACACCCACTGTGTTTGTAGGAAACCTTAACCTTGTGGTTAGCTTTTAAGTCTTAAGATAAGTATAAACCAAAAAAAAGACGATTAAAACAAAAATGCCCTCTAATAAAATGATGATGATGAGAATGATGATGATGATGATGATGATGATGAGAATGATGAGGATGATGAGTATGGTGAGGATGAGGAGGAGGATGATGATGATGATGGGAATTTATAGAGTGTACGTATCCACGTATCTACCAAAATGACGCTTCGAATTAACAAACCAACTAAATAAATAACTATACAAGATAAATGAAAATGATTAGAGGCAAAACAAATCAGTGTATACTCACTACTGATACCGTTCCGCGTACACAGGAAATACTGTGGAAAAAGAAAAATATTACTGCATATTCCACTGCCTGATCCTAACAGGGTTTGAAAATTTAACTTTCGTGGATATTATTCAAATTTGAAAAGCAAGTACTGTAAAGACTTTTTTCAAATAGTGCCCCATTCAACAAAAATAATCATGGAGTAATTTGATTATTATTGAACAAATTATAGCCTAATATACAACCAATATGTTTGTCGTCATCATCATCTTTACACCAAGTAGGTTTATTCAGACATATGATTTGCTAGAGTTTGGGTGCGTGAACAGCGGTGACAATAATTCAGCAACAATCCGATTGCTTGAATCGGTATGCAGCTCACGGAAAATGGAGAAAAACAATTGCTAATGCGAATTTTAGGCCAAGTTCAGCCCTGAAAAACCGTATTACTATTTCATGATATAAAATTGCATTATTTAATGAAGTTTTATGATCGTTTTATGGTTAATAATCTAAAGACTATATCAGAGGTCAGTTTATATAATGGACGGACTGCCATTTGTGTACCACTGTTTTTTCCCCAGTTTTGCAAGCTAAAAAGTCATGATATTTCCGACATTATATAGAGACCTGCTTTAAAAAACTAGTAATGTTTTTGTTTTACGAATAAAGTGCAGTATACCATGTTTGGTATTACAATAGAAGTGACGTCACCGTTAGCCATATGAATAAAAAAATGACCAATCACCAATAAGAGTCTTTCTTTTTTAAATTTGGTATATTAGCACAAAGTGACCTCCGCAAGTACAGAAGGATCAAGGTGCGACGACGAATGGTCATTGTATGTACATATGTACTGTACCTGCACAGTGTACTTGTACATGCACATATTATGCATATGGATCAATGTACACATGTTCACTGGAGTCGAGTTCGGATAGCTGAGCGGGGCAAAATCATGAGACCAAACCTCTCCAATGAGCTTGGTCAAGGCTATAGGGTGGGGGCAGCGCTCAATCGCCCTTGAATAGGCGGAACGCAGTTACACCAGGCTTAAAAATTTAATTTAAGCCCATAAATGGCACAAGAAGTGTAATTTGTACGTAGATAAATATTGTAGCAAAAATCCTTGCTTCCTTCTGAACAGTTTAAACAAAGTGGGAAGTTTATTTTTAACGTAAAGTGAATATTGAGTTTACTGTTTAAATGTGTCACTCTGTGTAACAGTAGACCTGAAAGTGCACACAATCAAAACCCCTTGCCCGGCAAAATGGAGCCCTCAGTCGGCATATAAATCACAAAATTAAACATTGCAGAAGGCCTGTATTTTTTGTGTCAAAATTGATTTATTATCAGGAGAACATTTCTACCGTACCCCCTCCACATTCATTTGGATTTCTGTGGGGAAAATTGTAAGCATTCACCATACATTTTGAGCAAAGGTGTTGCCAGTGGCCAGTTAATAATTGGCAATCAACATGTGATGAAAATTAATTTAAAAAAAAACATGAAACATGGGACAGACAAAGTGGCAGATATAGAACACCATAACAGAGGAAAGTTCACAAATTGTTTGTGGAGATGTTTCCCATAGTTTGAGAGAAGATGGAAACTTATATCACCATGTGAAGAATGCAGTCTAAGAACTTTCAAAAGGAGGTCATTTGAACACCTCGGATATGGACTTGAATGGTATGTTATTAGCGATGAGTGTCGAGGGTTATGATCAAATTTCCTGTCCATGTGAAAATGCACACACATCAGGAGTATATAAGTTATTATGATATTCAGCTATTTAAGGCACGAGAATAACGACAGATACCAGCCGTGCCGCCATGTTTGTTTCCCGGAGATTCAACTTTGACCTTGGTTGGTAGCAAGCGCGAGCGCGAGCGCGAAATCCCTTGAAACTACGCGAGGAGTCTGCCAGGGGGCCAGTCTACTACCATTACCCAACTAGAATATCACCAAGACGTGTATTTGACCGAAGCAGCTTTATCTGATAGCACTTTCCTTATGTTTCTTACTTTCCTGATTTGGGCTTAAACAGATTGACAGACTTGAAATGATGTGCATCCATTATTATTATTATTAAATTGCAATAAATTTCCAGTGCCCACTAGGTGCCCCCCACGAAAAAATCCCAATAGTGACCCCCCAAAAAACATAGCCCTGGCTCCCCCACTGAAAAGCAATGCCCCCTGTGCCCCCACTGAAAAGTCCTGGTTACGCCGCTGTATATAACAGCATCATAAAAAAGAAGATAACCAGACATTGATTGATTAAAAAATAAACATAAATAACAGGTGGGTAAAACTACATGGGCTATACAAAACCAAGGAGAACAACCCATAAAGCCCCCATACCTCCCACAGTCCAACCTACCAAAATCAAATAATTTTAATAAATAATAATGTAAACATTAATGTAATGTAATGTTAGCCTGTGTCTAAATCCGCTTACAAATAAATATCTTAAGATTGGTCATCCAAGCATTAATTGATAATATGACTAAATCTGTTCGAAGTTGTTTTGAAAGCTCATCCCACATTCTTGGAAATGCATGTATAGGAGTGTGTTGTAGACGCTGAGTCCGAGCCTTGAGATGAACAAACTTAAGATCATGGACGTGTTGAGTATTTACATGAACAGTATTACTAACAGTATCACTGGTGACGTTATTATAATGACTTTGTGACAAAAGAAAGTAATAAGTACTTCCTCCGAGATGTAAGAGTGAACCAATTAAGAAGTTGCAGTCTGTCGGGGTAAGACATCTCCATCCTCCGTTGTTTCATGAAAATACGCGATGCTCTCCTTTGTATCCTCTCCAAGTGGTCTGCAAGTTTTATTCCATACAGGCAAAACATATTCTAATATTGGTAAAACCAAAGACAAAAAAGAGCATTCGTAGAGAAACCGGTGGCCATACTAGATATTAACCCTAACATTCTGTTAGATCGTGATGTAATGTATCTCACATGACTGTCCCAAGTAAGGCGATTGTTAAGAATAATCCCGAGATATTTGATCTCATCGACTACTTGGAGGGCAACAGAGTACAGGTTATAAACAGGGCAAGCAGGGTTTTCACTGCAAGTGAACCTCATGACTTTTGTTTTTGCAGGATTCAGTTTCATTTTGTTGTTCACACACCATTGAGCCAGTATGTACAGATCATTTTGTAACATAACGTGGTCTAAGGGGGGAAAACAAAGGGCGGTATATGACAGTGTCATCAGCAAATGAGGAATTAAAACAAGCTGGTAATTCATTAATGAAATGCTAATGTTAATGTTAATGTTAATGAAAGTGTTAAAAAATAGCATCAATCACTGGAGGTTTTTGAATATCTAAAATAGTCAGCCAATCATTAGTGATGCTTAAAAGTTGTGTAACACAGAATTTCGCCTTATTGATGTACACTACATGTTGTGCTCTAAATAAATATTGATTTCCTTGGAAAATCCAGCTACCAGGAAAGTAATACCCTGGTACTTCCTGGTGTGAACATCTGCCCTCTTCCTGTTATATTGTTTTATTTGTGCAAAACTATTGATCTGTGCCATCACGAAATGACACCAAAGCACATGATAGATAGTCGAAAGTTGAGAGCGACCCTTGTATAGAGTCAATCGTGTGTTAAAAATGTTAATAAAAGGTCAAAGGTATCTTCCATTCACTGAAAAGTTTATGAAAGCAAAAAGAAAAGTTCAGTAGAGGGAAAGGTGAAGGTACAGAAGAAGTAGTTAACATAAACACAAGCGATATTTTTGTGTTGCTCTACTTTTAATTACGCGTCAAATATGTTCGGTCGTTGACCACCAATCTACACACGGCTTTAGAGGGGTAACACTCCTGAACTTATTCTGAAGTAATACTTATTTTGGCTTGAGTCTCCATTGGCAAGTTAGACGGTATAAAAACGTGTCATTCCCCTATGACACCCATTGTGTTTGTAGGAAACCTTATCCTTGTGGTTAGCTTTTAGGTTATTAAAAAGATAAGTAAATCTTAAGATAAGTATAAACAAAAGGAAAATACGAGTAAAACAAAAATGCCCTCTAATAAAATGATGATGATGATGAGAATGATGATGATGAGGAGGATGATGAGGATTTTGAGTGTATAAAGTTTGGAATGGTCACCATTTTCCACATGGATCATATGCTGGTCTTTATGACAGTCCAATGATGGTATAATAACCACCACCATGATATATAGATGTCATAAAACCACGCGAGACAGTAGAGAGGCTACCAGTCAATCACATACGATGCGCGGTGGACAGATACAATGTACTCCAGATCTCATACACGGGATATAACAAAAGACGAAAGGGAGCGAGAGCTGATCAACTTAGTACATTGTGGTGGGACCAACACAAGAGTCATTAGAATCAATTGACCAGTGTAAATCGTTATTCCATGTTGATATACAGGGTCAGGCAGTGAGATATGAGAGGCTCGAATTGAGAGACCATAATTATTTGAGAGGCCATTTGTACAACAACCACATAAATAAAACGCAGAAGTGGTGGTAAATCAAGCTAACAATGATGACAGTTGCAGACAAATCTGAAGATTTTGTCTAGGTGTTAAAACTTATTTGGGAATTGTTGAAACGTAAAATATTTTGTTTATATCTAAAATCTTGGAAATGCATGTATAGGAGTGTGATGTAGACGCTGAGTCCGAGCCTTGAGATGAACAAACTTAAGATCATCGACGTGTTGAGTATTTACATGAACAGTATTACTAACAGTATCACTGGTGACTTTGTTATATAATGACTTTGTGACAAAAGAAAGTAATAAGTACTTCCTCCGAGATGTAAGAGTGAACCAATTAAGAAGTTGCAGTCTGTCGGGGTTAAGACATCTCCATCCTCCGTTGTTTCAGAAAAATAAGCGATGCTCTCCTTTGTATCCTCTCCAAGTCGTCTGCAAGTTTTATTCCATACAGGCAAAACATATTCCAATATTGGTAAAACCAAAGACAAAAAAGAGAATTCGTAGAGAGACCGGTGGCCATACTAGAAATTAACCCTAACAATCTGTTAGATCGTGATGTAATGTATCTCACATGACTGTCCTAACTAAGGAGATTGTTAAGAATAATCCCGAGATATTTGATCTCACCGACTACTTTGGAGGGCAACAGAGTACAGGTTATAAACAGGGCAAGAAGGGTTTTTACTGCAAGTGAACCTCATGACTTTTGTTTTTGAAGTGGGCCTATTCAGTTTCATTGTGTTGTTCACACACAATTGAGCCATTATGTCTAGATCATTTTGTAACGTAACGTGGTCTGAGGGGGAAAAACAAAGGGCGGTATATGACAGTGTCATCAGCAAATGAGGAATTAAAACAAGCTGTTAATTCATTAATGAAAATGTTAACGTTAATGTTAATGTTATTGAAAGTGTTAAAAAATAGCATCAATCACTGGAGGTTTTCGAATATCTAAAATAGTCAGCCAATCATTAGTAATGCTTAAAAGTTGTGTAACACAGAATTTCCCCCTATTGATGTACACTACATGTTGTGCTCTAAATAAATATTGATTTCCCTGGTACTTCCTGGTGTGAACATCTGCCCTCTTCCTGGTAGATTGTTTTATTAGTGCAAAACTGTTGATCTGTGCCATCACGAAATGACACCAAAGCACGTGATAGATAGTCGAAAGTTGAGAGCGACCCTTGTATAGAGTCAATCGTGCGTTAAAAGTGTTAAGTTGATGACGAATGTTTAAGTAGGCCTACTGTGTTTTCACAAAAATGACCCCAACAGCAAGGTTAAAGCGTTCCCTAATGAAAAATGTGATTGGTCATTAGGTCTTGATAACGTCATTAATATATAGTAATTAACACTACAGCTGTACCAAGTTTCACGAACATCGACTGGAGATAAAGAGAAAATCAAACTTCCTTTTTGATGCACCGTTACATTCATTAATGTACATTTCAAGTTGATGACGTATGTTGAAATAAAACAAAAGGTATGCCTGCCCATGGTTAAGGACCTATTATGCTAAGGAGTGAGCAATTACATGTTCTACTCTCTAAACAAATTTCGTTTTTCTTCATATTAACTGGAAAATCCAACCACCTGCAAAGTAAAACCCTCGTATTTTATTATACACTACTCAAAAAAATTAAAGGATCAAACTTGTCTACTAATATTTTTTTTAAATAGCATTGACATTGTAACTCATATGAGTGCCATTTTATTCAGTTATGTTCAGGCAACAAAACAAGACACACTTTTGTTCCAGTCCAAGGCACACTTGCACTGCAGAGTACAGAAGACCCATGACATTGAAAAAACAGTTTGGTCAACACCATGAGCACAAAAGCAGAAGGAATTCAAATCGCGATTTTCAGTGTCTTAGCTGTCTTTTCTGCCATCTCAATACCGTGTGGGACCTCCACGGTTGCGAATGCACTCCCTGTAGCGTTGCGGAATGCTTCTGATGAGTCTGCGAACGACATCTTGGCCAATATCTTGCCAGGCCCTACGGAGTGCTTCAGTGAGTTCCTGTACTGTCTGAGGAGGACGTGGCTGCCTTCGAACAGTGCGCTGAAGCAGGTCCCACAAATGTTCAAGGGGATTAAGATCGGGGGATCGTGCTGGCCAGTCCATTCGCTGAATCCCTTCCTCTTCAAGGAAGTTGTTCACCACCCTAGCTCTGTGCGGACGGGCATTGTCATCCATGAACACAAAGTTTTCACCTACTGCACCAGCATATGGCATAACAATTGGGATTAGGATCTCATTGAGGTAGCGCTGTGCATTAATCCCACCCCTAGGGAAGACATAGAGGTCTGTACCAGTAGCGGAACAAGTTACCGCCGGGCCGGGGGGCAGAGCGCACGGTCGGCCCCCCCCCCCCCCCCCAGGCATCATTCCCTAACCACACGTGATTTCCGAGAGACCCGTCATGATTACACTTCATGTTTTCAGGGGAGCTCAAAATAAAGAAAGGGCCCGGTTGATTTGTGTAAGTTCCAGCTCGGGCCCGGTTGTTAAAAAAAAAAAAAGAAAAAAAAAAAAAAAAAAATCTTTGGGGAGGGGGGTCCGGCCCTCCCCCTCCGGGCCGGGGGACGGCTGCACCCCCAGCCCCCCCTGACGGTCCGCCACTGGTCTGTACGACCCCCAATGCTGATTCCTCCCCAGACCATTACTGAACCACCTCCAAAATGATCGTGTTTCACCATGTTGTCCACTTGAAAACGATGTCCTCTCTCTCTCCAGACTCGGACATGTCTATCGTTAGTCGAAACACAAAACCTGGATTCATTGGTAAAGAGAACAGGAGTCCAGTGTCTGAGCTGCCAGTCCACATGAGCGTTGGCAAAGTTGCATCTGCGATGTGCTACAGTCAGAACAGGTACCTCATTTGGTCTTCTGGCATGAATACCATCACCGTGAAAACGATTGCGTATAGTTTGGTCACAAACTTGCACTCCTGTTGCATTGTGGAAGGCACCTCGCAGTTGGACAGCTGTATGGAACCGGTTCCTTGTGGTCAGAATTCTCAGGTAGCGGTCTTGGGCAGGGGTTGTGGCCCTTGGCCGACCTTGTGCAGGTCTCCTATGGTACTGACCAGTCTCTCTGTACCTCTGTACACCTCTACTAATGACACTCTGAGACACTTCAAGTCTATCAGCCACTTGCCTCTGAGTCATCCCATCTTCAATCATTTGAACTGCTCTGGCAACTTCAACTTCAGTAAGTTGTCTCCGAACAGCACCACAAGTGACTACCACCAGAATTAATGTGCAAAGACAGTGAAAGATGGCCATCTTGAAATTGTGCAATACCTGACCAATGCACATCACCAAATGCTTTTTGATCCTTCCAGTCAACTGGACTCTGAAACACATGACTGAGAAATTGCATCATATGACATTCTCTGGTGCTTAACCAAGCATGAACATGTGCTGCAGTGTACAATAAGTAAAATCAATGAGGTATACACCTGGCTGAAATTTCCAAAGGCAAATGTTTGATCCTTTAATTGGTTTGAGTAGTGTACTTTTTAGTTAATCAAAGAAGGGGAAACAAGAACATTTTGTCTCTACCTTGTCATGAAATCTATACACGTAGGGCATATTCTCGGGCTGAGTTTCTGAGTTTTGCCAGGAGGTATATAAGCGTAGAACTGCTATTAAAGTAGATGAAAATAATATTAACAGTGAAAGGTGTTTAGCAGCTTTCAATGCAGTTACGAAGAATGAATTCAATACAAAATTACAGAGTGTGTTGGATGAATTTCATTAACTTCAAATATTGTAATCTAAATTAAGAATCTCTGTCGCATCTCTGGCCTTATCATTTTTTGACATATTGCAGAAGTTGACTCATCGTTAAGTTGTGATTGGGAGGTGGAGCAGATTCTGAATACTCAACAACACAAATATGTTCGTCCCTTTTTTCAGTTACACTGTACAAATGTGACGTGGACCGACGGGATTGTAGCCGCTGTCTGTCAGAGGAGACAGCAAGACCAGAACTCCAGTGTCGTTGGTGTGGTACCCAGTGTGCATTCAATGAGAGTAGTGTCTGTACAAGTAGTGCTCTAAGCCCTGGTGGTCAGTGTCCGGCACCTGCTCTTGAAAAGGTACACAGTGATTTATTAAATGACTTATATGCTAGGTAACTTTTGGCTTACTTTGTATTTTTAAGCCCTGGTGGTCAGTGTCCGGCACCTGCTCTTGAAACGGTAAACAGTGATTTAGTAAATGGCTATATAATGGCAATTTATATGATACGTTACTTTCAGCTTACTTTGTATTTTGCTTTACTGAAAAGTCTACTGAATGGCAAGTCTGAGGTATGTTGCACAATTTGATGTCAATCTGGCCCACGACACCCAAACGACACCAGAACATTGTAGAGTAACCTGTTCATAAGGGAAATGGAAATTATGATTAGTATTGAAATGTGTTAGAATAGGAAGATGCACAGCGTGGAAGAGATACCTAAATTCAATTTTAAAAACACGCAAAGAAGAAAATGCGGCATACCAATAATTTTTAATGAGATAGTAGCTGGAACTTGATATTTTGGACAGGTGCTTCCCACAACTGGGCCGATTGAAGGCAATACGATCATTGAGGTAATGGGAACCAATATCGGACAGAGATTCCAAGATGTCACAAATGTGACAGTTGGTCAACAGTCATGTGACTTGACAGGATTGAAGGATCAGTACATCACCGGACAAAGGTAAAATTACTTTTGTATTGCTGCGGCCATCTTTGTCTGATATCCTAAATGCATAGGACAATTACAGTGTACAAAACATGGTGTCTCGAACATACTACAATATACTAGAATATTTGCATTCTGTATTTTTTTAAATAATAGATATTCCGTAATGCAGTGTCTGTTCAGTACAACATTACCTGGATCTTTGCTCATAAGAATGTCATCTTGCATATATCATGGCAAAAATCATAATTTGGGATTACAGTATTTTCCCATAAACTGTTTTAGAGTAAGATGCAGAACTGCTCCGATGAGTCTAGGCGCCGCACATGATATCACTGTCTATGTGGCTCGTGTGGGTGGCGGTGAAGATTTACCAAGCACCGGGACAGTACAGTTCACATACAAGGTAAAACATGATAGGCCTATCTCCATTAAAGTGATTTTGATTTCCAATGCTTGCTGTGGTGTATGTTTTCCACTGAAATGAAAATATATGCAATATCCCTAAAATTGATTTTGGCTTCAACACAAAATTGGGTTTTTGTTTTAGATTGTTGCGTTCGAATTAATTTCTAGGGAGTCAATATTTCGTTCCTGTCATTGAGTTTATTTAGTTCTATTTTGTTTTTTGGCATTCATGACTTTGACTATGTCATCCCGGAATTGGATGTGTTGCATAGTTTAGCGATTGATACAGGATTTTCGTAGAAGTTTTTCATTTTCGTTTTTATATGGGCAACCAATTTCATCTTAAGAATATTCAAATGCGCCCGTGGACAATTTTGGTGACTTTTCTCATGATTTTTGTTGTTGTGAGTTATGAAAGTCACTGAAGCCTTTTTCGAAAATACTTCTTTTGTGTCGCTATCCAATTTCTTGATATTTAATGCCAGTGTCAAAACAATTATAGTAGCCCACAAGAATCTGAGTATCACTACGGGGTCATCTTGCATAACAGATCCCTGTTGCAATATTTCCAAGTTATTCGTTAACATTTTCTCTTAATATGTTTCACTTTCTTCCCCCTTTTTTCCTTTAGCCTGCAATCTCCTGACACGCAGGGCAAATGAGACAGTTAAGAAAGGAATGTCCTAATATTTCAGACACAGACCTTAGAATTAAAAGTAAAAATGTGACAAATGAATGCCAGTTGATGCAATTGAATTCTTGATCAACTGCTTGCGACTGGTCTTGATGAAATTGAATGGACTTAGCGACACTTTCAATAAGAAAGTACTTATTTTGGCGATGGGTTGGCTTAAATAACGATATAATCCTCAACTTGTAAATTTGGTGATTGAGTGATGATGTAAAAGAACATTCATTTCCAAATTCAACTGAATGAGTCGGGTATTATATTGAATGAAAAAGGTTTGAAACCTATATTAAAAATATTAGAAATCAAAGAAAAATTTCGCAAATGTGTGTATTTAGGTAACTTTATATATAATTGTAAAATCTACACAAAGGCAAGTTTTTATATCTTACACTAGTATTTTCTTATTCCTGACAGGATCCCATGATTACAAGCTTCAGTCCTATGATTGGACCTGAAGCTGGTGAAACCCTTATTACCATAACTGGAAAACACATGGACACTGGTAGAGATATCAAAGCTATGGTTGATATGAACATACCATGTGCAATTACAAGGTAAGGCTTCATTATATTGAATCCTTGAATATTTGAAATAATTAGGTTTTTTTTCAAGTGCTTTCAAGTCATTCTCATCCCCAATTCATTCAGGCCTGTTTACAACAAGCAAGACCAGTATTATGTTTTATCAATAGTTGGTGGTTAGTCAATCGACTGATGGCTCGTCAGTAAGAAGGGTAATTGAAATATTATTACAATTTGATATTATATTACAATATAATAGCATTATTTCAAAATATATCACTTTCTTTGATGAATGCAGCATAACCAACACAGCTATTCAGTGTCGCACTGGAAACTCAACAGCGGGTCATACTGGTCTCATCTCAGTGACATTTGACCTACCATCCTAACCCAGAAGTTACAGATATACAACCGAGGGAGAGTATGTTGTCGTAAGTCTGTATTTTAGTTGGTCTTAATAGAAAAATAATAACCATGTCCGCTAATACTGTGGACTACATGTAAAATGTAGGACAGATATTTCATGTCACAGGCTTTGTCAATCAGCAAATATATTTCTGTTGTGTTCCTTGCAACAAAAGTAAACCTAACTCTATTCAAATTTTCTTCAAGGTGGGCATTTATGAATGGGCATGCAAGTTAGACAACCTATTGTTACCCATGGCTACACCCCCAGCTGTCTTATATAGTCCCTTTAACCATAATGTAATTTTAGGAAAAGTGTAAACTAAACTAATTATTGTATAATTATTATACAGAGGTGGCAGGAAGCTTGTAGTCACTGGAACGGGCTTCACAGCTGTTGGCAATGCAACAATCCAAGTCCAATTTGACAACAGTAGCCTGGTATACAAAGAGGTAATATTAAATTCCAGAATATGATATTGCTTCAACACAGTCTGCACAATCCCCATCTTGGTTTTGTTAGGTTTTGTTATGTTTGCAATCAGATATTTGAATAATTTGATCATTTCATTAAATATTGTTTTCATTACTTTTTAGTTGGGGTTTTATTATGCCAATGTTTTGCCTTCCCTTCTGCATACACCTACATTTTACGTCAACGACATTAATTCGGACATTTATTTCCCCATGACAGTCCTGTCAGATACAAGATAACACAATTATGTATTGCATCTCACCATCAATTGATGTACCAGGAACGACCATGTCATTATGTTTTGAAGTCCCTTTGGGTTTCATGTTGGATGGAGTACAACTGCTCTCGTGGTCAAAGTCAACTAGTAATGGCTTCAGCTATTACTTAAATCCAGTCATCGACATGTTTGAAAATAACGAGACTTTGGTTGAAACTTCATTTATACTCAGAATTATGGTACGTTTGTTTTTCATATGTTTGTTTTGTTTGTAACTGAACACGTGACAATTAAATAATGATAAAGACCTACTGACATTATGATCCAGAAGAATTTGGTTTAAAAAAAGGGATAAGCCTATTCGACAAGACAAGTTTAAAATTAGGAAAGAATGTTGCTGTCGGGGTGGGAAGGGTGTTCTCATCCTGCTAATTGACTGTTAGTTTTACAGCGGTAAATTTTCAAGTCAATCTGTAAAAATGTTTTCCCTAATAGGGTGAGAAACTTAATGATGCAGTCACGAAGTCGGAAATAGAAGTCACAATCGGTAACGGAAGCTGCCCTGTCGACGACCTGTCAGATATAAGGATTTCATGCAATCTTCCCAAGACACGACCTTCGGGCCTGGACAAGGATGGACGCCCTGCCTGGGACATAACTCCCATAGCTACGGTACACAGCATTTCTACAAGCCTTAGCACTGTCCTTGTAGCGTACATTGCAGCAAGAATTATTATACTCACTATTGATTATTATTATTATTTTTTTTTTAAGTTTTTTTTTTCGAATGTAGTGTAAATTATTGAATCTTTCTAGTTTCTTATAAATTATTAATGCATGTCAGTGGCGTAACTAGGGTCCAATTTTCAGGGGCAACTTGGGGTGCACCACTTTTTCTAGGGGGAACGGTCAATACTTGAACATTTTGTATCATGCAGCCTCAAATTGGGACCTATTTTTTTTCTTCCAAATTCTGAATGGGGGCACGGGGGGGGGGGCACAGACCTCGGAAGGGGGGGGGGGCACGTGCCCCCCTGTGGCCCCCATAGTTACGCCATAGTTACGCCACTGGTGCATTTATAAACATTTTACCAATAGTGTATAATTCCTAAGCACATCCAGACAATTAGAGAAAACATGTATCCTGTTTCAGAAAATTGCAATGTAAACAAATGGAAATTATAATAATATATTAATGTTAATGTTTTCATAATTGTATTCTTATTGTTGTTTCCATATTTGTTTGTTTTGGTAATAGGTTCACTGGTATGGAAACTTTACATTCAGTCCAGGGAAGGTAGTCTACCCCGGTATTGAACTGACTCCAATTCTTATTGCAGCAATTTCAGTAATTGCTGTTTTCTTTATTGTTCTTGCCGTCGTCTTGACTATCAAATATTACAAACAAAGGCTTCAACTGAAGCACCACAATGAACTTCTTTTGTCTCGCATCAGTCAATTACACGAAGGTGATTATTATTATACTCCAAAAACCGTCCAGATCACATTAGCCAGTAGAAGTGTTTACAAATAGGCAGAAAGTGCAAAACTCCCACAAATTAGGAAATAAAAAGATGCAGAATTGTGCACAGTGTTTTGAGTTAAACAATTCCTGTTTCATAGGCCCTTTAAGTTGATTATTTAGTTGTTATATATGCACTGATTTTATTTGTTTTGTGAAAATGTTTGAAAATAGTGTCATATATTTATTAATTATTATAAATGAATTTACAAACATTTACAAACATTTCACTTATATTTTATATCAAAGAAATTCTCAAATTTAAGGAAAGTAATCGACAGGCATCTTCAGCTGCTCAGAGGATGCGAACGTCTAATATTCCACAGAAACCAATTATTCTGAACGACAAACTTAGCATCGTACCTGATGATTTGCAGATCGAGTTCAACCAGTTAGATATGGGAAGGGTACTCGGACAAGGTAAGCCAGGTGGTGCTTGTGAACCCTTATGATTGTTTCCAAGTGTAATTAAGTTAGTTAGCCCACAAACCGAACACTTATTATAACACACATTTAACCTTTAATGTATAGCTGTCGTATAATAGTTAATAACTACATAGGGTCTTCCGTTGAAATAACTCGCGGTATCAGGCAGGGATGTCCATTGTCCATTGTCCCCACTCCTTTTTTCTCTCTGTGCTGAAGGACTAGCTAATCTTTATAGAATTAACAATGAGCTTAAAGGTATTGAAATCCCCGAATGTACGGATTCGATTAAACTCATACAGCACGCGGACGATTCTACGGTTTTTGTGAGTAAAAATAACGATTTTAACATTATTCAGGATATTCTCTGTGTATATTGTAAAGGGAGCGGTTCGAAATTAAATGTTCCTAAAACCAAAGGTCTTTGGTTAGGGAAATGGAAAGATAGATCCGACAATCCATGCGGCTTTAATTGGTGCAGTAGGAAAATAAAAAAAATTAGGAATAGTTTTCGGAAATGACGTCATCCCAGAAGACAACTGGGGTCAGCGTGTGAATAAGTTTAAGTGTATTCTTGATAGGTGGAGTAAGCGTAGTTTGACTCTCATAGGAAAAGCAGTGATTATCAATACTTTGGTGGGATCGGGATTAAATTATTTGGGGAGTATTATTTCATGTCCACGTGAATGGATTAACAAGATCGATAAAAGTATTTGGAATTTTTATTGGGATGACAAAGTAGAAAAGATTAAAAGAAATACCATTAATGCTCCTAGAGACAAAGGAGGTACCGGTCTGGTTAATATAGAATGTAAACTTATGAGTATCAAGGTTCAGTGGTTTTCTAATTATATTAAATCTTGTGGCAAGTGAAAACATTTTTTTGATTACTGGCTTGGTAAGGTCGATAATAAACTGGGTTGGTATGTCCTGTCTAATAGCCGTAATCCTGTCAATACTACTACTTTTTATCAAGATTTGATTCGTGCCTTTAAAGCTGTTGACGGTAAAATTAACTGTTCTTTTTCTGTATGTTCTGAAACGCGAGAAGTTCCTCTATGGAACAATGTATGTGCAACCGATGATGATACTGAACTTAACAGTCCCTTACTCGCTTCTTATAATTTTCATAAAGTTAAGGATCTCGTCGTCAACGATCATTTAATACCTTTTCGTGCCGTGGCTAAAAAATGCAATGTCCCCAATATTATTGCGGGTAGATTAGTCGGTAGAATAGACAATCATATTAATCATAAGTTAATCGAAGAAAAAAGAATCGGTCCCCCTAATCATGTTTGTAATTGGCTTGTCCTCTTCGATAGACAATCGGATGAATATGTTAACGTTTCCAATACCAATGCCAAAACTAATTACCGAAATTTGATTCTAGCCAGATTTGTGGTCCCTAAAGTCCAAATTAAATGGCAAGAAATTCTTAATTACCACATCGATGTCGATTGGACCTGTATTTGGAAAAATGGTTCCAATAATTTTATTATGGACCCAGAAGATAAAGATTTTTGGTACAGATTAAAACACAGATGTCTTCCTACTAAAGACTTTCTCTCTAAAATAGGTAAAACTAAGGATAACATTTGTCCCCTTTGTAATGTGGAGCCGGAGTCTCACGAGCATTTGTTTATTTATTGCGTTAGTATCTTAAATGCATGGATTTTTGTGGAACGTATTCTTAGGAACTATTCGGGTAAGAATTTGTTTTATTTAAACGACTCTAATAGAATCCTCGGCTACAAAATGAGTCCTGTTCATAATGCCATCATCGCTAAAATGCTTCGCGTTATATGGATTATCCAATGTTTTTAGCCTTTGACAATTATTCTGATCCCTCCGATATCGATATTATTTTTCAGTTTAAAGTCCGTCTAAAAAAAATTCTCCTTTTGGAAAATAAAAGAAACAAAGGTAAGAGTGGGTGGGTTAATACAATATCGCCTCTAGTTGCATAATTTTATGTTAAGTTCATTAATTCATTTACTAAACTATTCATGAATTTTTGTTTTCCATGTTTCCTTTGTTTAAGATGTTTTTCTCATTATCATGTTTACATTTTGTTGTTTGCCTTGACTTTTTGTGTTTGACTTTATTTATTTATTTTGTTATTTATTTATTTACTTGCTTATTTGTTTTTTGGTTCAATTATTTGTGTCAATTTAATCCAGCTGTTATATGTATATGTATAAAGCATAAGTATATCTATCTGTGTAGAAATATATTAGTTTATTTTGTATATAAGTTCTTTTTGTATATAATTAATTCTTCTTTATGATGTCTAATTAATTAATTATATTGCACTTTATGTGTTGACTATTTATTTATTTGGTTCAATTAATTGTGTAAATTTAATCCAGTTATGTTTTTTGTATATATTTATTAGTTCATTTTTGTATAATTCTTCGTAATGATGACTAACTAGTTAATTAATTCATTTGCTTACTAATTTATTCGCGAATTTCTGTTTTCTATTTTTCTTTTGTTAAGATGTCTTTGGCTTTTTTCATTATGTTAATATTTGGTTGCTTTAAGTTGACTTTATTGTTTGATTCATTATAATTGCTTTTGATGAGTTAGCTTTATTTTTTTACTTACTTTGTTTCATGTATTTGTCATTTTAATTTGGTTATGATATATGTATGAGTTAGCTGTACTTAAGTAAGTTTATTTGTTATTTTGGTTCTTTTATTTGTGCCAATTTAATTCAGTTATATGATATATGTAGATCTAGACAAACCAAGTTTGTCTTTGTATTATTTTTAACCTGTATATTCTGTAAATAGTCCTGTTTGTGTACACCTGTAATGTATTTTGTATTTTTTTTGTATTGTCAATATGTGTATTGAAATAAATGGAGTATAACTCCACTGAGACAGAACAACAAAAAAAAAAAAAAAAAAAACAACAACAACAACAACAACAACAACAACAACAACAACAACAACAACAACAACAACAACAACAACAACAACAACAACAACAACAACAACAACAACAACAACAACAACAACAACAACAACAACAACAACAACAACAACAACAACAACAACAACAACAACAACAACAACAACAACAACAACAACAACAACAACAGCAGCAGCAGCAGCAGCAGCAGCAGCAGCAGCAGCAGCAGCAGCAGCAGCAGCAGCAGCAGCAGCAGCAGCAGCAGCAGCAGCAGCAGCGGCAGCAGCAGCAGCAGCAGCAGCAGCAGCAGCAGCAGCAGCAGCAGCCGCAGCAGCAGCAGCAGCAGCAGCAGCAGCAGCAGCAGCAGCAGCAGCAGCAGCAGCAGCAGCAGCAGCAGCAGCAGCAGCAGCAGCAGCAGCAGCAGCAGCAGCAGCAGCAGCAGCAGCAGCAGCAGCAGCAGCAGCAGCAGCAGCATCAACAACAACAACAACAACAATAATAACAACAACAACAACAACAACAACAACAATAATAATAATAATAATAATAATAATAATAATAATAATAATAATAATAGTAATAATAATAGTAATAATAGTAATAATAGTAATAATAGTAATAATAGTAATAATAGTAATAATAGTAATAATAGTAATAATAATAATACTTTTTTTACTTTTTCAAGGAAAACTTGATTTCAAATCCTTGAAGAACACAGTATATACAGAAATAAAAGAATTATAATTAAATCAGTTGAAACATTATCAAGTAAACTTACAGTCAATTAATTTGATCAAAAATAGCAATCAGCAGGTATCAGTCATAATTATGCGGGGAAGGTGAGGACTTAGGGAAGGGAAGGAAGGGGAAAGAGGAGTGGGGCCCACTGGCGTCTGGATGTTGGCACCTCGTGCCCACTGCCAGTGGGCCCCTGTTGGGAAATGGTCAGGCCAGCAGGGTGGGCGGTGAAAAGGACACCACGTCCCGCCAAGGAGGGGCGGCAACTACCCACGCCTCGGTGACCTGGGGAGGGAGGGAAACATTTAAATTACAGAATTAAATCAACCAGGTTATTTTGTCATTTTGCATAGTAAAGAGAGTATCATTGATGGACCATTTTAGGAGGAATTTGTTGAGAGAGTTGGTGAAGATATAATAATTGTGCTCGAGAATGACTTTTGTTTTTAATCGGTGGGTCCATACTACAAGGGGGGAGGAGAAATTAGTGGTTCGGTAAAGCCAGTAGATGACGTTTTTAAGACTTATTATTAGGAAATTTGCCAGGCACACGGTCTCCCTGCCTCGACCCCGGGCGTGAGGAATCAAGGCCCAGTAAAGGTCAAAGTTCAGCTTGATATCAGGAAGAAGGTGCGAAAGTAGCTTGTGCAGAAGGTTGAGGGCGGGCTGAATGGATGGACAGATGATGAAGAGGTGATGGATCGTGCCTCTCTCGCCGCACCAGCCGCAGGATGATGGGATGTCAGGATTCAGGTGATGAAGGACGGTAAGAGACGGCAGGATGTTATGGAAGAGTTTGAACTGGACATCTCCCTCCTTCTTGGAAGTTGGCAGCTGGTAGATTGCTTTCCATGGGATGTTGTGTGAAGGAGGGAGGAAACCAAGTTCGTGCCAGTGTGTAGATGAAAAAGAAGAGAGCTCGTTGACGTGGTAATTAAACTTTCCATAGATAGATTTGGAGGTTGCAGTGAGGCCGTTCATATTACCGTCCAGGAAGATTTGGCCGGGTGATTCAGGGCGAGAGGCCGCGATGGTGGAGAAGTGAGGTAGGTCCTGAAGAAGTCCGGTGTTGTCGAAGAGAGACGGAAAGGATGTGGAGATGGCATGGTGCAGGCGAGAGAGTTCATTATGTAGAATAAGAAGTGAAGGGAGACGGAGACTCGAGGTTGGAAAGTGAAGATCCTCAGCATTCAGCCAGGTGCCGGTGTTCAGGTTGATGAAGTTTCTGACGAGCTTGACTCCCCCCGCGAGGAGTCGAACAGAGAGAACCGAGTGCCCGGGCAAGTCACGGATAAAAGGAGGGTAGATTAGGGGGAGATTTATAACATGGTTGATTGATTTGGCGGGTGTTTCTACTCGAGCTCCGAGTGTCATCCAAGCACGCAGGACCTCACTGTAGAAAACAGGCAGACTGGTGAGATATTTGGAGTCGATATCAGTAAGAAAGATTTGGTAATCAAGATTCAAGTGTTTGTATTGTCGAAGAAAGTAATCCATTAGACAGAAACAAGGATGGGAATTAAATTGGAGATAACGTTGAATACAGTTGAATCTGAAAGTGAGGCTGCGTGCTTGGAGACAAGCTAAACCAAGTCCACCTTTATCGGGGTTTTGAAAAAGAAGTTGTCTTTTGAGGAAGTGTTTTTTGTTGGACCAGATAAAATCGACAAGCATGTCTTGGAGTTCACCTAGGACGTTATTAGGACAGGGGAGAACAGCAATACAGTGAAAAAGTTTAGAGGCGGCGAGTTGATTAGCGACAAGAATTTTTCCTTTGAAAGATAGGGAATTTGAAAGATAGATCCAGGAGGAGAGAGTTTTTCGTAGTTTATTTTTGCATTGAACCCAGTTTTCTTGAGTGTAGGTGTTGTTATTACCTAGGTGAACTCCAAGAAAGGATAAACCTTGATTGTTCCAATGGAAAGAAAGGGGCTTGTCGATTCTATCGGTCCAACTGCCGACCCATAGACCCTTGGATTTCTGATAATTGAGACAGGCAGCAGAGGATTTACTGAATATACAATAGGCATTATTAATAATATCAAATCCCTCATCACAGGTGACGAATATAGAAATATCGTCTGCATAAGCCGAGACTGAGCAATATCTATTTGTATTAGGAAGAAGCAGACTTTTACCTGAGAGATCGTTACGTAATTTGTTAAGAAAGGGCTCAATGGCTATTGTGTACAGCAGCCCCGAGAGCGGGCATCCCTGACGTATACCCTTTTCAAAAGGAAAAGATGCGGTCAAAATACCGCAGACTTTGATGTGGCTCTCGGCGCCGCTGTACAAAAGATCGAGGTAGGAAACAAATTTGTCCCCAAATCCCATGGCTCTCATTGTCTTGAAGAGGTAGCCATGGTCAACATTGTCAAAGGCTTTTCTTTGATCAAGGTTGACCACGGCTAAAGGTAGGTTATTGTAGTTACAATAATAAAGGACGTCTCGGGTGAGATTTATATTTATATCATAAATACTGCGTCCGGGGACACAGTATGACTGATCTTCATTGATAATATCATTTATTGATTGTTTTAAACGGTTAGCAAGCAGCTTGGCAAAGATTTTATAATCTGTGTTGAGTAAGGAGACAGGACGCCAATTGGACAGGTCAGAAAGGTCTCCTTTTTTGGGGATCAGAGTAATTATTGCTTTGTGAAAGAAGTTGGGGAGAGAACCAGAATTTGTTGCGAAAAATAGAACTTCGAACAGATCGTTTTTAAACAAGGGCCAAAAGGAAGAAAATAATTCGGAAGTAAGACCATCGAAACCAGGAGTTTTGTTTTTACCAAGCTGCTCGATAACGACATCAAGTTCCTCGGGACGCAGAGGAGCATCAAGGTCCTCCGCGTCCGTGGGATCTAACTGAGATAAATCTTGTAGGAAATCTTCGAGGGTGCCCTCGTCAGTTTGAACAGAACTATATAAGTCTTTGTAGTAATTGCGGCAATGGGTTTTGATTTCTGCGGGGTCCTCTGTGAGTGACCCCGAGGGAAGGCGAACACAAGAAAGATTTTTAGATTGAGAATGAGATTGCTCAAGATGGAAGAAATAAGAAGAACTGGTATCTACTTCATTAATATGCTGAAAGCGGGATCTGACGAGGGCACCCTGGGCTTTATTTTTCAAGAATACATTTAATTCTTCTTTCTGCTGTTGCAGAACTGTTTTAGTCTCTGGTGTGATGTCTGGCGTAGACTGAAGGTTATCGATGTATTGATTGATATTTTGGAATATGCGACGTTTTTCTTGGGCAATTTTAGAGCAATAACTCTGGGTAAGTTTTTTAATTTGAGCTTTACCCAGGTCCCACCAAGAAAGAATATTACGGAATGTGTGTTTTTCTGTTTGCCAATTGGCCCAAAATTGTTGAAGGATCTCACGGTAATTTATATCATCAAGAATGGAGTTATTAAAGTGCCAGTAGGCACTTTTGGTGGGATGAAGAGAGGGAGTGCTGAATACAAGAGAAACAGCAGAATGATCAGAGAGCGAACAGGGAAAAATGGAGCAGGTACGAACAGACGGAATGAAACTAAAGGGGATATAAAAACGATCAAGTCTGGCTTTAGAAACTCGATCAGAATTAGTAAACCTAAACCAGGTGAATTTGCTATTAGAAGGATTCAGTCTGCGCCAGACATCACAAAGAGAGTTTTTATTCACAGAATTCCTGAGAGCCATTGAGATTTGGGGTCGATGCTCAGTCGGCTTATTAAGACGATCTATAGAAGGATTATCAGTACAATTAAAGTCACCTCCGATAATAATGGCACCGTCACTACGTTGATTACAATGGAGATCCATATCATTAATATACTTAAGAGCAAAGGAGTTAGATTGAGGAATAAGTACATTATAAATATTGAACATATCATTATTAATTTTAACTTTAACATATAAAATAGATCCACTGGCGATAACACCGGAGGCTATTGCTTCGATATTGCGATGAATAAGTGTGGTGACTCCAGATCCCGGTGCACTCCCAGGAGCACAAATAGGGATGTAGTTGGGCCAATTTTTCCAGCAGGGGTGATTACTTTTAACGTTATAAGTTTCCTGAAGAAGAATAATATCATTTTTGTGGGCAAGAAGTTCAAAATAATCTTTCAGACTGGCATTACGGGTGATATTGCAACAGCCTCCAGTGTTAAGGGTAATTAGTGACAGTGCCATTACATAGGAGAGGGAAAAGAATCTAACAAAGAAATCCATGGTAAGAGAGTTATTAAGCATCGAGTTTTTTTATGAGTTTTTTAATCCACTGCTGCATAGCATTTTGAAGGAGTGGGCTGTTACGTAAGGGCTTGAGTTGGCGAACAAGTCCAGGTATGTTATGGGTGAATTTGCGTGCGATTTCTTTAGGTTTCCGTTGACATTTTACAGACGAGATGAATGTAACAAGGTCTTGGTGATTGAGAGGT
>CM055824.1:36553519-36568519 GCA_029582265.1 Zoroaster sp. YZ-2022 | reverse complement strand
TTGATGCATTTATGCAGCGATTCCCAGATCGAGATCCACCTGCAGCCAGCACTATCTGGAGAAACCTGCGAAAGTACCGGAGGGAGGGTACCAGCCTCAATCTCAATCGAGGGCGTTCCGGGCGACATCGGACTGAGAGGTCGGCGGAAAACATCGAATTGGTGGAGGCGCACCTGGATGCCAACCGCATGTCAGTGCGAGACGGAATGGACTGGGCCTACCACATGCCGCGTTCAATCGCATCACTCGGCTGGACCTGGGCATGCACCCCTACCAAATGCGCGTGCGACATCGGCTGCTACCGCTGGATTTGCCAAGACGGTTGAATTTTTGTCAGTGGGTCGTCGACCAGCTGCAGGCAGATGTGCGATTCGTCCATCATCTCGTCATTGGCGATGAAGCTGGATTTTCTCTCGACGGAAAAGTCAACTCACGCAATGTTCGAGAGTACGCCCCCAAACAACATCCACCTCCCTTCAATTACGAGCACAACTTCCAACGTGAGAAAGTGAGTGTCTGGGTTGGCCTCTGCGGCAGTGGCCTAATCGTCGGACCGGTGTTTTTTCAGGGCAACCTCAACGGCCGGCGTTACCTTGAGATGTTGAATGATGATGTCATCCCCATCCTTGAGGAACATTTCGAGGTTCAGGAGCGAGGTGTGTTTAGGCGCCTGTGGTGGGCTCAAGACGGCGCTCCGGCTCATCGTCTACTGGCTGTCCGAGACCGCCTTCATGAAGCGTTCGGAGACCGTGCCATAGCGTTGAATCATGTGCATGAATGGCTACCGAGATATCCAGACCTCACCCCGTGTGATTTCTACCTCTGGGGATACTTGAAATCCAAGGTGTACACGACTCCCCCTCCGGACCTGCATACTCTCGGTGACAGAATAACAGCTGAGATTGACGTCCTGCGGCAGACTCCATAATTATGTTGTTAGGAGAGCGATGGGAGATATGGAGAGAGGATGTTGTCTGTGTATCGAGCGAGAGGGAGGGCATGTTGAGGGGGAAGGGATGTAATCATCAACAGCACATCTAAACAAAATCGATTATCACTGCATTTAAAAACTTGGTCCCATCGTCAATGTGACCTCTCTTGGAAAAGTACCCTTGGAAAAGTACTCTTGGAAAAGTACTCATAAATTATCAGATTTGGACGTTTGATGTCTCATTTTAAAGTGGAAAGATGTATCTTTCAAACCATACCTATATTATCTATGCTGGTTATTCATTCTACGTCTGGCACTCCGTTAAATTTTGTTTGCATTTTTTTGAGACACACTGTGTGTATATATATATATATATAGAGAGAGAGAGAGAGAGAGAGAGAGAGAGAGAGAGAGAGAGAGAGAGAGAGAGAGAGAGAGAGAGAGAGAGAGAGAGAGAGAGAGAGAGAGAGAGAGAGAGAGACTTTTTGACTTTTCAATGAGATTCTTTATTTACAATTCAAAAAACAAAGTCAAAATTTTACAATAAAAGAATAGTAAATTAATACAGAACATTTTGCAATTTGGAAAACATTAGTACAGTTTTTAAGTAAACAGAAAAGACCAAATATTCGGTACATGTAAACATGTAATAGAAACAATAATATTTTAGTGTACAGATACAATACATATTTTAAATACAAATGAATAAAGTAAATACTTTAACCAATATAAGTATAAAGCTCCTCAGAAAAAGAGAAATACAAAGAAAAGAGAAAAGAAAGAAGAGGAAAGGGGTTCCAGTGCGGAGGGTGCGGCAAACACGTTTTTTGGCGTGAGCCGAACCCACCGTGGTTCCCCTGAGGTGGGGAAGCCACTGGCGTTACTGGTGTGGGCCTTATATCCCACTCCAGTGGCTTCCAAGGATAAGAGAAAGAAAAGAAAAGAGAGGAAATCGGAAAGGAGGAGCAAATTTAGTAATTCTACCGGGTTTAAATCAGCCATGTCAGCTTGTCATTAATGATGATGAACAAAGTATTATTTATATTCCATTTTTTAAGAAATTCATCATCATTATTGACAAGCTTAAAGTAGTTGTATTCAAAAATAATTTTGTTTTTGATGCGATGTACGAAAATTAACAGGGGTCGACGAAATTAGATGTTCTATAAAGATTGTACATGACAAATTTGCAACTGACGATAAGGTAGTTTGACAGGCGCACCGCCTCTCTATTGCGGCCCTTAGCACATGGGATCAAGGCCCAGTAGAGGTCAAAGTTCAGAAGTAGGTCAGGAAGAAGCCGGTGAAGAAGACTGTGGAGACAGTTGAGAAGAGGTTGAACAGAGAGGACACGTGATGAATAGATGGCAGATCGTCCTTGTCTCCGCACCATCCACATGTTGAAGAGATGGCCGGGTTGAGATGATGTAGAACTTGGAGTGACGGTAGGATGTTGTGTAGTAGTTTATTGTAGGTCCCCTCTTTTTGGAAGTTGGGGGACTGTAGATGCTATTCCATTGTATGTTTGTGTTGCTGTCCAGGACTCCGTTTTGATGCCAGTGTGATGTTTCTGTGGAAGGATGCGAGTTGAGATTTGTGTTGATGACATTGTAGATCGTTTTGGATGGTGCGGAGATGGCATTGTCCAAGTTGTTGATGATGACGTTGAGGGGACGATCTGGTTTAGATGGAACATTTTGTAGCGCAGAGACAGGTAGGTGAAAACCCCTCTCGTCGAATAGAGAGGGGAACAGTCTGATGAGTATCGTGTGCATCGAACAAAGCTGGTTTTGAAGAAGTCGAGAAGATGGAGGACGAGATGTACTAGAAGAGGAGATGATGTCATTGGGCTGGTGCCACGATCCGGAAGTGAAGTTGAGAAGATCCCTCACCAGGCCGACCCCACGTGTCGAGAGCCGCTCAGAGAGGGATACGCCATCGTCAGTTGCATTTTGAATTAAAGGAATATTTATGGGTAAATTAATGAAAGAGAGAGAGAGAGAGAGAGAGAGAGAGAGAGAGAGAGAGAGAGAGAGAGAGAGAGAGAGAGAGAGAGAGAGAGAGAGAGAGAGAGAGAGAGAGAGAGAGAGAGAGAGAGAGAGAGAGAGAGAGAGAGAGAGAGAGAGAGAGAGAGAGAGAGAGAGAGAGAGAGAGAGAGAGAGAGGTCGCGGGTTCGAGTCCGGGATCAGCCAATTTTTCTTTGCTCGCTACCCGTTTATAATATTTCAGGTCAGTTTCTCCATATAAATCTACTTTGTGTACAGCCACATAAAAGGCTTGTGTCCCGTGAATTGTGTGATCCCCGCTAATGCCGTTACCCGGGTTGTTTGCATCTGACCGGGGCTTGATCCCGGGCTACTCGGCAGATATGGTTTGGCCTCTGACCTGGCCCCACAGAGCAATAGATAATTGGCATAAGTGGACCGCCCACCAACATAGGGGCTGGTTAGCTCAGTTGGTAGAGCGCTCGTACGGTAATCGAGAGGTCGCGGGTTCGAGTCCGGCTTCAGCCAATTTTTCTTTGCTCGCTACCGGTTGATAATAGTTCAGGTCAGTTTCTCCATATAAATCTACTTTGTGTACAACCACATAAAAGGCTTGTGTCCCGTTAATTGTGTGATCCCCTAACATCTCCAAACGTTTTTGCAACTCCCTGAAGACATATGACTCGTTACCTGTTTTTGTTCTAGAGAGTCCAGTTGCTCCCGCAGTTGTTCTATTTCAGCCATTCAGGAGTTCCAACTGAGGCGTATCATCAACAGACCGTTAACTTATCCTCAACTCCCCTTCAGCCTTCTGACTTACTTCCAACGGTGCTGCTTGCGCTCCATTTTAAAGCTGATTTTGCCTTTCAAATAAATCTTTTTAGAACTAATTACTACTCAATTGAGAATTTCACATGGTGTCACCGCAAATAGTTTTTATTTGATTGATATTGTTTTTCCCACTTCTGACATCATTTGTAGCGCGGCAGATGCGTTCATTTTACTCTACTCTATGGCAAGTAAGCCTCGTACCGTGAGCCCGTGTACAGACTATGAGAACAAACGATTGAGGGTAACCTCGGAAATAGCCTTCAAGTCGCTCGCGGCAACTAAGAACACCTAGCACACAAGCGCCTTTACCAGCTAAAAGGAGAGCGCCCTCGATCGGTGTTTTTCCATAAGACGTGCATTTGTCAGTATATTTGAAGCATTTTATACAAGGCGCACGCGGCAGTCCGGGAAAAAAGCACGACCGCAAGTACCGAATCTACGAGTGCATTTAGCAGTTCGTTGTGGAGACACCTCTACTGAATTATTCATAAACTTCCGGGAATATGAATAATTTATGAATGGAAATTTATTTTAACCAATCAAATTTCTCTACCAAATTGGTAGAACAATATTATGAAACACAAACAGGCGTCTGTGGCCTCGCCAATCACGTGCGTGGTCTTTCTTCGGTCGTTGTATTCCGCGTTGCCGTATTCGCTTTGACTAAAGGCTATGTATTATATTGTTTTGGTCTATTTCGTAGCCTTCAAGGGTATGGCAACACTAGCGACTGGGTTACAGGTCGATCCCCTCCGATTACATGGTATTGCCCGAACACGGATGTCAATATTTCCATTATGATATACATGTTATGAAATCATATGGCTATTTGATATGCAACAATTGCCACTCATTCTAAATATTAGAGGAGGTGCTTTCGATGACCTCCAATAATAATTTGTCTGCTGTTGTCGTTGAGAAAAGGTAAGAACACTGAGCGCTCCAAGCTATCAAATGTGTACACGGTCTACACTCATAGTTTCACGTTTATCTTCAGAAAACAAACAAATTGGTGTGCTGAAAACTCCCCAGCCGACGAATAACATAACTGTTATTGTAAATCCGCAAAAGCAGCATGCAATATTGCAGTAAAGACTTTTTGCTGTCACTATTTTTGAAAATAATGAGAGCAAGTGTGCGCATCCTGTTAGCATTATTGTGGCATTATACTGTAACTTTCAACACACAAAGTACATCATTACCCTGGACACGAAACACCAAATCTGTAACGATCAGTCTGTCTTCAAATTACCAAATTTGTTCAATTGTGTCCCCTTTGGGGGTGTAATATAGGTGCGTAAAAAAAGAGGCAACCAAATAAGTGTGTAAAAAGATTGTTTTGAGGACTGCTATAATTATAAGATTCTAGCCGGTCTGTGGTTCTTGAGCACGCTCGGTGGCAGTGACGCAGACACTTGGAAAGCACTAAGTATGCAGTGCTTCAACTTACGTCTGTGTAAAGCAAAAATCTAATCAAGAAATCTAAATTAGAGCGTGAGGTTTTCATTGAATTAAGTCGATGTATAAATTATGTACTTTTTGTATCTTCATTATTATTCTGTTACAGTGTTACTCAGAGCTGTTGAGTTGTACTTCAAGGCTGCTCTAATTTTAATCATTATTAATGTGTATGGTTTGGAACTATGGATCGTGGACTTGTTTTATCACTAGTGCTCCATGCACTGGCTCTCTGCTCCTATCTTCAGACCTTTGCAACACAACAGACTGGAAACCTTTCAGATTATAAGATATCGTCATTCCAAAACCCTGTTGCTAATACCAAACTGAATCATGTTATTCTTCATAGTGCCTCGGGTAACGTGTACGTAGGGGCTGTGAATTCAATCTACCGACTCAACAACAATTTAGAACATAATAGAAATGTCAGTACAACCCCAGAATGTGAAGATATAGGCGACTGTCTGAATTACAACAAGGTTCTCTTCGTTGAACCAGGAAGAAATGCATTGATCACTTGTGGGAGTGATACCGGGAAGTGTGAGCTGAGACATTTAGAGGAACTAACGGTTATCTCGATGATTAATAATTATGTAGCATCAGATGAAGACAAGACTACAGTCAGTGTCCTAGCACCTGGTCCTGGGAATAGAGACTGGTTGTATGTTGCAGCCACGTACACAAATAGTCCCCCGCGAAATAATCAAATCCATCCAGTGTCAAGGAGAGATTTGGATCAGGATATTGAAAATAAGAAACTGTTGTTTGCAAATAGTGATTCACATGTTCCTTTTAATTTGGCTTATAAAAGCCTTCCTTTTGACATCAACTATGTATATGGGTTTTCTTTAAATGGCTACACGTATTATGTCACTGCTCAGCAGGTTGACATAAATAACTTCAATTCAATCTCCAAAGTGGTCCGCGTTTGTCACCAGACTGATGTGCCTAGTCGAGATGCATACTTGGATGCTTACACAGAGATTACAATACAATGTAGTCAAAGGTCGAGTGTGTATCACCTAGCCCAAGCTGCTTATGTTGGGCCAGCAGGACCCAGCTTTGCTACCTCACTGGGAATAGATCCTAATGATTCCATGCTGTATGCTGTCTTTGCCAATGCCAAGAATGATGGAACAACAGGTGAAAACTCAGCTTTGTGTGCATTCCGTATGACTGAGATTGAAGAAGCATTTTTTACAGCTGTAGAAAGCTGTCTTCAGACTAACGGAGATAGAGTCAGCTATCTGGAGGGAAGTCGATGTACTATGATTGTAAGTTCAAACATTATACCTTTTGTTACACTGTACACTGTTATGTATATAGTCTACCTGTAGGTTGGTGACCATGCCTTTTATTTTTTTATAAATAAATTCAGAATAGTATCCTTTGAAAATGTCAGTAAAATAGCAAGCACATCAATGTTTTTATTCCAAGGTTTCTGAAAAAGTAGCAGGAAAAAATAATTTGAAGGGGAGCATTGGCACAAAAAGAGAATTAAATATTGATTTTTACCAGATTGTGATTGCGCTAATAAATGACCTTGAAGCCTTGTGTCAAAGTCACAGTGAATACATTCAAGCTGACTTTCCCTTGAATGAATCAACAATTTTGAATTGCTATTTTTCTAAGGTAACTAAAGTTATGAACTTTTAAAGATGCCTTCACCTGTGTTTTTGACTGTTCACTGTCAATTGTTGGCGATTTTCTTTTAATCTGAAAGTGTGAAGTAATTTATTTGTATAGAACAACACATTCTTGAAAATGACATATATCGCAACATGAATTTATGGGGATGACATTATAATTTCAATTCATTATTGCAAAAATAAAAATTGCTCCCATTGCTCCACAGTCATTCTAAAAATCCTGGTTAAAATTCTTTTAAAAATTATCAGTTTTATAAGCTTTTATTTAATTGTCATTGTTGTCTGCCTGGAAGTGCCTGATGTAACCCCCATAAAAATGAAATTGACTTTGTTTTTCTCTTGCAGACTCTCCCAGATATCACTCAGTACCTCTGCCAAACACAGAGTCTGTACAGATTCCCCAATAATGCTGATGCAGTTATAGCAACACCATTACTTGAAGCACCAGGTACAAAAATGTCATCAATAATTACAAGCATTGAAATGAACCACACCATTGCCTTCATTGGGACTTCAAGTGGAACCTTTCTTAAGGTGAGACCAGACGCACATTAACGTATGGGTACTCTTTACCATGAATAATTCCTTCTTTGTTTCACTTGTCAATATTACATGTTTTTGTAAAACAAAGTTGCAACTTCCCTTAAATCTGAAGGTTTGTAAATGGAGTGATACTAAAACAAAATAGTTGTACTGAAAATGTTGATATGAATGTATTGCAAATTACTTCAAAAATCAAAACCTAAATGATTGTTCTCATTTGGTCCCTGAATAACACTTCTGTTTGTAGGTGATAATCAGGATTTATCTATCCAAAGATTGTTACTGGACAACGTTATAAAGAGAGACTATTAACCAAACAGCGGACGGGTGTATGTAGCAATATTTGAGTCTAATTGTGTCCCACATCATCGTGTTGAGCCACCCAGGATCTGTGTCCCTTGAGGCTTGCCGATGAACCCGCCAGAAGCAACGTGTACGCGATGAGAACGGAATAGTTCTCCACTGTCAACACCGCACTGTCAACTGACACGCCTCAGCGAGCAGGCCACTCACACACAGCAGGAAACACACACAACAAGAACAATGCCACGGTGGCAACCAATCACAACACATCACACAACAGTAGCACCAGTCGGAACACATCCCATTCTACACATAATCCCAGCAAATACTACTTAAGGAGCTGCATCGGCAAACCTCTTCATTCTCCTGACGAAGACTAGAGCAGGCTAATCGAAACGTTGAGAATAACCCGTGAAGTCCCCATGGTTCTCCCTGAACCATATTAACCCGTAAAGTCCCCATGGTTCTCCCTGAACCATATTTCTCACTTAGCGACAGTAGAGAAAAACGAGTTGCCCGAAATTGGTTCTCCCTTGAACCTTTCTCACTTAACGAAGGTTGAGATACGAGTTGTGCGATACGGTTCTTTTCAGAACCTGTACCTCAGCTTCACGTTAGTTGAGGTAAACACATGGTGTTACCGCAAACCGAAACGATAAACGGAATAGTTGTTGAATGGGGAATTGTGCTGATAAGGAACCATCTTCACTGGCCCAATAACGCTAATATTATTATCATGCCCATGTGAACACTTTTAAATTCCAATTTTTGAAAATCCTCAACGGCCTTAGCCAAGATATTATTCGATATCACATTTGATGGCGTATTATTGCACTGAAAAGCCACATTTATGTTTGAGCATTATGAAATAAAATCATCAATACGTCTGTATATTTTATTTGTCAGGTGCACATCGAAAATGACACATTAGCCCGGCATTATGAGACCATCAAGCTAGGAGACAGCCCAGTACTGAGAGATGTTATTCTCAATGACACTATGCAACAGATACACGTACTAACTGAACATCAGGTAAACTATAAAACATTGCTGATGAATTATTGACTGATTAATAATTTATTGTTCGGCAGATTGATTAGTATTAGATACTTGGTAAGATGATTTATTGAAGAACATTTGTGACCCGCTCTGCGAAAAAGGGTATTAAGGGACGCTATGCTGTTACCCGTAAAGGGCTGTTCTATGTGGAGAGGGTGAAAAAAAATTCACAACGTGACTGTTTTGTTGTTGGTTTATTGGCTTCTATTATATCAATACTTTCATAATTTATTTACAGAAATATTATTATTGATGAGTAAAGATGAAAAAACAAAAGTTTACATTTTAAAAAAAATTGCAAAAATATTTTTAAAAATACTTCAAGATGCTTGATAATTCAAATTTATATTGCACAAGCATTCCTAAAGGAGCTCAAAAGGAACATTCAAGAGAGTTTCTTCTTAGCTCATTTCTTTTTCCACTTCCTGTGTTTAAAGGGCTGTATCTCTGAAGGTATTTCCGTTAATTTGTACAATATGAATATGCAAAAATCAGTATATCTCTAGAATGCAAAATGGGTTCAAACCTACGCCAAATTAAAGCTTATAATGTAACCAATTCAGCTATGTATGTAACTCAATTTTTTAATTTTGTCCCATAATACCCATTTTTGTGGAGCCGGTCACATTTATGAATTTTAACGGTACTTTAATTTGTCGAGTTACAGTCTGGAAGGTACCACGATGCGCGAAACATGAGCTATATGTTTACCAGTTCATGGCTAAAATTATATTACTTGTTGTCACGGTTCTTTATATTTTATGAACAGTTTTTCTTTGACACAAAGAGATTTTAATTGATAAATAATGCTATTTTAATATTATTTGTTTATGTTTGAACAGCTTTTGAAGTTAAGAGTAGAAGTCTGCAACCAGTACACGAGCTGCGAGACATGCATCGGTGTGAATGGAGGACAAGACGGAGACCCGTACTGTGGATGGTGCACGCTGGAGAAAAGGTAAGAATGGTTCATAATTATTACATTGGACACTAATTAATTAATTATTATTATTATTCACATTCCGCGAATATATTACCGACGCGATTCTTGCTTTTGCATTTAATTGGTCTTCTTTAGCTATAGTCCTCATTCAAATAGAAACAGTGATCTTGGCAATATTCTCTCTACATCAATTAAATCTTGCACCCGAAGTTGTTTGCACTCTCTGAAATCTGATCATCACTATTGCTTAGTTACGGTTTGGATGAAGGCACACATTTCCTCTGAAGATTGTTGGGTTCATTAAAATAATTTTCTTAATTGTGTTGGTACCATTGAGGAAGTGGAGGCCAATTATTAAAGTCACGCTGAATTATATTTTTTACATTTTATATAAGATAATCAGCGCAAACAGATGAAGCCTTGCCGATGAAGCAGTTCTCAACATTTTTTTTACAATTTAAGGAGATTTAAAAAAAATTGTTTTTTTGTAAATGAGAATATTTAGTTTTTGTTGAAATTGTGTATTTAGTGTCAAACTCCACATCAGTAACACAAAGTGTTCAAAGCATCATACACAATCAAATATTTAAACTCTGCTCAAGATTTGTAAAGTACGATTACGACATAAAAATTTTGTGCTGAATCAGTGAGTACTTTAATAACAATACTGTAAATAAATAACTTAAAACAGCTTGGTAAACAATAACCCAAAAGATTGGAAATACGCTTTAGTCACACCAATTCATAAGGAGAAGATACATGTAATACAAATAACTAACGGTCCATTTCCATCCTGCCGATTATCTCAAAGATTTTAGAAATATGGAATTTTAATCAGCTCTGTATTTTTACCTTAATGAAAGTAATCTGATTCCTCGCTGTCAATCAGGGTTTAGGCTTTTAAACTCAACTATAAGCACCGTACATTATTTAATCAAGGCTTTGGAGCGTGGGGAAATGACATGAACTGTTTTTTTTTTAGAGATTGACTACAACGGAATAATGATAAGTGCTGTGTTGCTGTTTTCGTTCGAGAAATGTGTAATGATTACTAACATATTATTATTATTCAATAAAACTTGTTCCTTCATGCAAAAAATAATCAATTTGATCGGCGTTCTACGACCCAGAAAAGCCCAGTTTCACCAAAAGCCCTCAACTCATGAATAATTCATACTTCGGGTGTGACGTAGCACCCATGACGCTTTCACTATGAACAACTTCACCATGAAAATACCCTGAAAATCCGTTTTGCCTTGAAATAACAGTTGACCGTAATTTCACTGCAATTTCACAGTGTCTGTTCCTCTCAAATATTGGCAATAATGTTCACGGTGATTTCACAGCAAATTCACGGCGCCTTTGAGAATTAATGAGCTGCCCCAAAACTGCCACGAGAAGTTCATGGCATTTTCACAGCGTTTTCACAGTGAAGGAATCCCAAGAGTATTTCATGGCATTTTCACGGTGTTGTGTTGTCGTGAAATTGCCGTGAACTATTTATTTCACGGTGAAGTGGATTTTCAGGGCATTTTCAGGATAAAGTTATTCATAGTGTTTGTTACCCCCACGCACAACAGTCGATCGTGTGTACTGTATGCATTTACCATACATGCAATGCGGAACAACAGCGGACAAGATACATCTTCTAGACCGAAAAACAGCGAAAATGTACGATAGCAGCGAATATTGCGAAGATCACAGTATAGATGAGGAAGAGGAGTTTCATATAGGCACTTCTGAGGATAGTGATGTCAGCTCTAGCGATGAGGGGAGCTCCCCAGACGAGAGAGAAGGCGACGACGATGACGAAGAAGTCGAAGTACGTGGCGCTGAACCATACCGGTTCGAGCCACTTGCGGCGCCTGCGGAACCAAATCCTTGCGGAACCAAATCCTGATGATAGACGGCTAAACACAGACTGGTAAGCCCACAAAATGATTCATGAATGAAATACTGAATGATGCTTCGTTTGATCAATTCGTTTCTGCTGTACAAAAATAGTTGTAGGCTATACTTGACAAAAACATGAACGAACATGATGGAGACCCAAGGTACATAATGTAGTAGTACATGTACATGTGTACAATTGTACATGTACAATACACGTACAGTGGAAATTTAGGGTAATTACTATGTCTTGCGTTTTATGATTTGTTGGCAATATTAGCCAGTATTTATGAAGACATGATGGGAAAGTGATCACTGCTCAAAATTCAAATAAAATCATGATCTTTTACCATCATGCTTTAAGCATAATTGACATTTAGTCTTTCCTTCAAATCAAAGGTTGTAGCCCCTGCACAATCAAAATGTTTGATCTGCCCATGGAAAAATGTATTCCTTCGTGATGTACCTGTCCTTGATCAGTTCATGGGGATGTATTTCAAGATCAATTTTAAGTAGTGCAACCCAATGACAAAGTTACTAAAATTATATTTTCCAAACCCTGTGTTTTTTTTTGTAATAGGTGTTCATGTGGACATTGTGTTCTTCAGCCTTTGCTCATAAACTGTATATGTTGCAAGAAGTTGAGAAGACAGAAGGCATGATGCAGGCAGCTGGACATCAACGCATGGATGATCCCCAACCAGTGCCTTACCATCCATGATTGGTTTGATACGATCTGCCTCCACCCAGGAGTGCTTGCAACAGCGTATCTTCAGTACTGCGAGCATACTATGGCAGAAAGATGCAGCTTTGAAGGAACGCTTGACCAGTAAGTGATTTGAAGTGTTGACTGAATGTACCAAAGCCAATGTACCATCAGTTTCACTCATTAATTTTTTAAGCAATGTCAGTTTTTGAAATGATCTGCATATCAAGCAGATTACTTTTTTGATTGACCAGAATGAGCACCTGTGTTTACTTCAGAGTAACCGCACACACAACTGAATATGACCCTGGATTTGATCCCACGTGCATCTATATCTTATTGTACATGCATTACATGCTTATGTAATTGCTTTATTTTTGATCACTGATTGCCTTTTGGTATGGTTATAGCTTTATAGCATTTGCTCAGTTTCACCATGCAAATCCCACAAATCTTATGTTTATAATTTTGTCTGATTTTGTTTTGTTTTTACAGAAAATATCGCCATGTTGCATAATCGGCAAGTGAGTGAGGTGGTTGTTGGGGTTATCTTGGCCGTTTTCAACCTGGGGTTGCCACTGCTTTATCATGTGTAATGGACGCAACTCCGCGCAGGACGTCTCCCCAAACCCTGATGGACAGTACAAAGGATTTTCGTATCCACCACTGGATTAAGGCCGATTTGCTTTGTTTTGTTTTTAAATTGGTAACTTATATCTTCCCAAAGTTATAATGATTCTGGAGTGAGTTACAAAATTATTTTGTGCGTTCATAAACCATGATCAATGGCAGAATCAATATGTACGTGTGTATTTCATTTATATGTCTTTTCGGGGGGTGGGTTGAATTAATTTAGCACCTAATAGTAAATAAACCTTGTTTTAATGTTGCCAACAATACACTATAGGTAAAAACATTACAAATTCGGTATGGCAGAAAGATGCCAAGAACTGAAAATTTTACAAGACCTTAGTACTTTCGAATAAATGACACAAGACAAAATATGTATGTATTTGCAACCAACAATTGAGTTAGTTTATTTTCTAAAGTTAAAATATCAAAATTAAAAAGTTGCCTCTTGATGACGAAAACAACTTAATCAAAATCCTGTACATACTTGTTTTGGAACTTGGCCATTGTTCTGTTAAACCGAACTGAAATCCTTTGAAATTCCGTTTCCCACTTGCTGCTCTTTTTCCCAGGAAAAAAACTTGCAATCAGCATAATCCTCTACTGCTGAGCAGAGTTCAGATTTTCTTGCATTAAAGCCCCTAATTCAATTAGGTTTTTATGGCTTCTACATCACAAAAGGAGAAGTGTGAGCAGACTAATATTGTAAAAATCTCATGTTGGTAAATCTCATGTATTCCTGCCTATAAAAACTTAAAACTTTGTTCTAGTGTACAGTGGCAATAAATTGTAAAATACAAGAGATAGAACAACAATAAATGTGTACAGGCTATGTCATTCTGTCTTCAATCAAATATTAATAAAACATATAAAGACATGTATATAGCACCAAATCCATTTGAATAAAATGCTCCCAGGCCCTTTAAATATAATAAAATAACCTAAAGTAACAATAGCAAAGATTATAAAAGATTAAATACATGGGAGCCATGATAAAGCGTATTAAAACAGGCAAATATCAGCAGGGGGCGGATCCCGGAATTTTGGCATGAAGTGTGAAATCCTTTCGTGTATTATTCACGGAACTTCACCCATTCCTTTGATATCGCAGGATCCCGCGGAAATTGGAAACAAAAGAGTCTCTGGATTTTTTATAATTATATTTCTAGTGCATCCACCAACAACACACATGCGAAGTCGGCATTATATAACTGTTACACAACAACGTCGAAAAAAGCTTCATAAAAACTTCATGCCTTCTGTATGACGCATGAAAACGCATGTATAATATGCGGCAGCAGAAGACGCGTAACATGGCGTCTTCTGTTTACTCTCCAGGCACTCATGGGTTATACGTCATCCCTTTTCGCTGGTTTACTAGTCCGCTGGCATTATATCGTGGATTTCATAGTGGATTTTCAATGGAGTCTTTGTCGGGGAACCAGTACAGGGCGGGAAATTTCAAAAATCGACCAGCGGGGGTCTAATTTTTCAGTCAAATTACAACAAAATTATAAAGAGAAAGCATGACCACAAAACAATAAATTGTTACCTGAACACAACATAAACAAGGTTCGATAGTCAATTTATCGTGTAGAGTTCGTTGTAGTCCATCTTTAAATAAATCTCATGTAGTATTTTGACTCAGTCAGTCATGCAATCATGGATAAAATCCTAACAGATAAATATATATCAACTTCTGTAATTAATTGGTTGATAACATACCTAAGTTCTCGTATATGCAATCTGTTAACATTGGTGGTCCTGCCAGTAAAACATCGGTGTACCGCAGGGATCAATTCTGGGACCACTGTTATTCATTATTGCTATACCAGAGTTCTTCAACACACTTTGTATCCCCAAAATTGTACATTATTGATGTATGTACCAACATATAGTTCCTCCAGTGTTAATGAAAATAGAAATTAATTTAAATAAAGCCGTGCTAGCTGGAGTTCACGATTGGTTCCGTTAGAATCAAACTCACAATAAATTTAAACAAAACTAAATCTGTATACTCATTGGATCTAAGAAGAAAGTTTCTACTACTGACCTTAATGTCACCATTGTCA
>CM055824.1:36521944-36553019 GCA_029582265.1 Zoroaster sp. YZ-2022 | reverse complement strand
GTTGTGCGAGTCACGAGTGACGAAGGTCGAGTCCGAGTCACGAGTCACTTAAAAAAAAATCAAACGAAAAAAGAAAACCTTATACATGTCAAGGTTCAAAGTTAAGTGAAAAAATTCTCAACATATGGGTTAGTATCTCATCAATTTTACTAAACCAAACATTTTTCCAATATCAACATTATTTGATTTACTTTTCTTATTTTAATATACTTAAAATAAGAAGGATACATTCTGAATGTACAAATTGTCCACACAAGGTGTTATATTACTAAATAAAAGGGAAGTCAGAACACTTAATTGTACTGTTATGCCGCTACCTCGTGGTTCGCATTCCTGTCTCGACTCTTGAGGTCTTGGAATGCAGAGTGGAATTTATGTTATGTAACGCCTATTTTATAGAACCCTATAAAAAAGGGTGGTGTCCGAGCTCTGAAATCTATACAAAATATGTACTCTCCTGTTTTCTTCTTAACCATTACCACCGGACTTGAAAATGGCGAAGTTGATTCTGAAATAATACCATCATATAACATCTTGTTAACGTGCTCTCTAATGGTCTCCTGTAAATTAGGCGAGTGCCTATAAGGACGAGCTCTAACAGGACGGTTATTACCAGTATTAATTCTATGTTGAATTTTGTCATAAAATCCACGAGAATATTACAGTTTTCAAGGACATCGGTATAATTATCAATTAGAGATTCAAGTTGTTGCCGTTGAATAGGCTCTAAGTGAGTTGGTGAGATATTAATTTTATCTAGTATCTCTTGAGTGTCAAATGAAACAGATTCTGTTCCTTGAACATTTATGTCACCTTTAGGTTCAATATCATCAAAATTAGCGAAATTTGAGACATCATTTTCTGAGACAATGAGTGAACGTGCATGCTGGTACGAGAAAATATGGTTGTTGGATTTACAGATGGATTCATAATTAATCATTACATTTACATCTGAACGAGAGTTCGTCAATCGTCGGGAGCGAGATATAATGTTAGCTTCTGGTCCAATGCTTTGTATGTTACGTCCTCCATGACAATGACCTATTATTCCGTCAGGCAGGGAATTTTTTAATTCTTGCTTCACGAACCGATTAGGAATGTGGAGGGATGGTGATTTTATCTGTGGTGCATAACTGTTTTTCTTACGAATACAAAGTTTGGATTTGCCAAAATCAATAGATACCACAGAGCGTCAAGAAATTCAGAACCAAGGATAATCTTTTGATGCAATTCACTTGCTACATAAAAAATGGTACAATGAATCTGGAAGCTAAAATGTAAATTGGTACATTTAGATATCCTACAATATCTATGTTACCTCCATTAGCTGTTGTTGCATGCTTAAATTTAGGTTTCATTAACCGTAATTGTTTAAAGACAGGGTTTTCCTTGTAGAACGATTCTGAAATAAGATTGCTAGTTGCACCTGTATCAATAAGACAATTATTGCAGTACAAGAAAGGTTTAATGCTGTAATCTTAACGACTGTGTCTCATTATGTGAACAAATTTCACACAAACTGGGATAATTTTGTCCCTGCTATCCAGTTCGCATATCGTAGTACACCAGCAGATAGTTCGATTGGTTTCAGTCCATTTTTTATGTTGTATGGGAGAGAGCAGTACTCGATTGATGTATCACTTTGTCCTAAACCAAGAATACTCTGAACGTAACGTAAGAGATTATATTCATAACCAATCACTCAACTTGAAGTAGCCAGAGAAATTTCAAAGCAACATTTAGAATTGTAACCAAGCATCTATAAAGGACCGTTACGATAGTCGTACGCAAGAAGTACCTTACCAAGTAAGGAGATGTGTGGAATTTAGCCATACCAGCAATACAGAAAGGATTATCTAGAAAACTCAAAAAGTTCTGGTGTGTGGTCCATATTTACTTGTACAACAGACTGGTCCTGTAAATTTTAAGGTTAGAAACCTGGAAAACAACAAACTGCTCCATGCTCCAATTCATGTTAATAGAATGGTAAATTTGCTTATAATCGTTTTATTAGACCATCTAATGAAGAAGTTGCCACGTGATTTTGTTCAAAGGATCCACTTGAACACCTACAAGATAAGTGATTGCCCTGAAAGGATTCGTTTTGAGCCACACATGGCAATCCACGAACCACAACAAAGAAGTCCCCAAATAGCTGGTTTACCCGATGTTGGAAAACCAAGCAGCAAAGAGTTCCAAGTTGAGAAAGTCCTACGAGGAAAGTTTATAAATGGCAAATTGCATTATCTGATTAATTGGAAAGATTTTCCCAGTGGCGTAGCGTAGTTACGACGGGCCCAAGTGCACGCTGTTATGAACGGGCCCTAGTGGAAGGTAGCGATTCGAAGTGCGTGCAGGGGCCCGTTCTCTGCAACACAATGTCGAATGGCCTGCTCTCTCTACGGGCCCTACCACCCCACGGGCCCCAGTGCAGCCGCACTGCCTGCACTGTCTATATTTACGCCCCTGGATTTTCCCAATAATCAAAATTCATGGGAGCTAGTTGAAAACCTGAATGAAACGCTCCGTAAGTTTCTTCATAATAAACCTGTTAGAATAACTGATAAAGTTAAATAAGTCAGCAAGGATTTTAAGTTGTATTGACTTTAAAGTTTTGGGTGTGTTGACATTATTATTCAAAATTTAATTGATATGGATGTCCAATTTTGAATTTAATGTATTGTGAGAGGTACCCGGATCTTCCAGCATATGTTATGGGTGTTGTTTACTCGCGGCAACGGCCGCCACACCCATCGGGATCGTCACAACAGACAAACAGAATAACCAGTTTAAACGTGTCTTTTCGAAATCTACAACTTGGTATTTTATTAACATCAATAACATGTTATACGGCAAACAGAAATCAAAATATTATAGTAGTCTAAATGAGCCCGAGCGACCCGACGGCACGGTTGAGGGACACAGACCCCGAGAGCTCGGACCCCACCCTTTTTATAGGGTTCTTTAAAATAGGCGTTACATAACATAAATTCCACCCTGCATTCGAAGACCTCAAGAGCGGAGACAGGAATGCGAACCACGAGGTAGCGACATAACAGTACAAAAGGTATGTTCATTCTATTTCTCTAGAATGGACGAGAAAACGCCATGAAAATTTAGAGATCAGTGATTGGGATAATGTAATAAGTCTGGTACCCATTACTATCCAGTTCTTATTCCCACGATGTTGTATGCTGAAGCTTGGGTACATAATTCATTATAATCGATTTCTGGAAGATGCACTTTCCGATCGCATTTTACTTCAAACAGAGAAAGAACACTATAGGCTATGCTACAACGGAATATGATGCACGGTGTAAATTTTATAAAACTGTTTTTATTAAGTAACACGACACTATGTTGGCAAGAAAATTCTTTATTTTGTTAATGTTTTTTTAAATCCGAGTCCGAGTCATTGTACATTCGTGCTGTGTGTTTATGGTGTAAACCGAAAACAAAAGAGATGAACAATAATTATAGGTTCTCGGTTTACACCATAAACGTACTTTTGTGTGTGTGTGTGGGGGGGGGGGGGGCTGATTACCATATATACCTGGGATCGGAAGTATACACCTATCTTACATCATGCATCAATTGTCTGATCGCATTGTTTCAATTAAGTAACACTTCCTGGATGTTTTCCTTAGCTAAAGAAGCATATTCCCTGGCTGGTCATCGACTTCAGATTTATAGATGGTTTATACTCCATATAACAATTATTAATATCATTATCATGTGCTTTTGTTTTACGCAGCCGAGTGTCATTAAACAGCTTCAGCTACCAGTGTCTGACAAAGGAGGTATGTACATTTTAATTATTTGGAATTTTGCCTAAGAAAGCAAGTAGGCCTATATGAAACAAGACACTATCAACATTTCAGGGGGAGGCAGGACAGACAGATATTGAGGAAAATGGTAATTGTGTCTGGTTCCTGTCAAGTATTGCTGATTTAAAGCTGTATGTTTTACCGGCTATTTTTGTAACCGTGTAACCGTTATTGAAACGGTCGGTTACAGTTAACTCGACCGGGAAAATGTTTTGATCGCCCTTCGTGTTTTTGTTAAAAAATACTGCAGCAGTGCATTATGCGTTACCAAGGCCTATGCGTGATGAAAGTAGAAAGTTTACGGCGGGTGTTATACCTGCCGTAGCAAATCAAAAACTGCATGTGAAAAACCAATTATTTTCCCGATGAAGCTTACAATTTGATGTAAGACTGATTAAAATAAAAAGCCAAACTAGCAGCAGATTAGCGGCCAACAAAAACAAAAATCTTACATACAATATTTTTTCCATCCACTTTCAAAAACTGCTTCATTGTAGCTTTGGACAAGAAATGAGCTTAGACCAATATTCATGTGTCCTGTCCTAAGTGTCCCTGTATAAATTCCGTCCCCAATCGCAATTTTGTCCCCAGGTTTCAAACCCTCTACATCTCCGACTACGGCCTAGTAAGGTCTACATGTGCAAAACATGGATTCCCTCTCTGTGCATGTTGTAATCACAAGAAACAGTTTCCGTATAGCCACGTGTACATGGACATATTCTTTGTGGGCCGAAAAAGAGAATCAGAATGGGTAAAACAAACAAATATGGAAACGTATTGCAGTTTCATTATTATTCATTATTACAAAAATTGTGTAAATCAGTTTAACACATTTGTTATGTAAAATTGTAATACAGCAAATTGTTGGAAATAGAGTTGCCTGCATTTTGCTGTAATTTTACATGTTTTTTTTTTTTTTTACAGTGTAGCGCGCAGTACACGTACGCAATAAGCCTATAATCGGAATTGTCGCGCACCTGCGCATTGACTTGGTGACTAAATGAGTACCACTGCGTACTAGATTATGTTCAAAGTCAATGGGGTGAGCTTTTTAGTGATTAGTTGTAATTATTTACGTAGGGATATTATGACAACATTATGGAATATTTTTTTCTTTGAAATTCGTTAGATATACCGGTAGTAATTAAATTATTCTGTTTATAAGACTTATAGTTTTGCATGGTGATGAAAATGATAAGTAAAGACTGCTTGCGTTGACAGCATGGAGAAATTCTCTTTCGAGTAATAATTAGTTCGGAAAAGATACATTTTCATGCTTTTTTATAAAAGAATTACTACAAACCCAGCATGTCAGACGGAATAATTTCTCATTGATGCTTGCAGTACCATTACAAACTTCAAATCAAATTAAGTTTTTCGAGGGTGTAATTCAGCAATTTTATTATCGGGTTAATTTAACAAAGTAATGTATAATCCTTGAATAACTTCCTTGAAAGACCTACACGGATAAAGCGTTGCCATGCAATGTTACGCAATTAACTTAACCTCTTCTCTCTTAAGCTATAACACTTTAGGATCTTCTGCATGAGCTCAAGTAATCTAAAGTTATTGAGAAAACGACAAAAAAAAGCACGAGACCTCCACATGTTTATGCGAAGCCGCACAATGTTGACAAGTGCCACTCAAGAGAGGATGGGGGAGGGGGGAGGACACTCCGACATGTTTATGCGACGTGCCGCACAATGACAAGTGTACCACTCAAAGAGAGGATGATGGGAGGGAGGACCTCCCACATGTTTATGCGATGCCGCACAATGACAAGTGTACCACTCAAGAGAGGATGGGGAGGGGAGGACACTCGACATGTTTATGCGATGCCGCACAATGACAAGTGTACCATCAAGAGAGGATGGGGAGGGAGGACCTCCACATGTTTATGCGATATGCCGCACAATGACAAGTGTACCACTCAAGAGGATGGGGAGGGGAGGACCTCCCGACATGTTGTATGCGATGCCACTGGCACAATGACAAGTGTACCTCTCAAGAGAGGATGAGGAGGGAGGACCTCACATGTTTATGCGATGCCGCACAATGACAGTGTATCACTCAAGAGAGGATGGGGAGGGGGAGGACCTCCACATGTTTATGCGATGCCGCACAATGACAAGTGTACCACTCAAGAGAGGATGAGGGAGGATAATAAATTACTTGTGTATTAAAAACAAGGCTTTGCAAAGTACGCAGTAATTTGTTAATTTCACCATTGTAAAAATTCCCTCATTGTCATCAAAATGTACATTTGTATTTTTCAATTAGATTATTTGTAATTGCTATTCAATCATATGACTCCATTAATATCACAGGTAATTCACGTACACTGTACGTGCAGTCGTGCACAGGAGAAACAAAGGCGGATCTAGGGAGGCTTAAAAGGGGGTGAACACCGCCAGTGTGGGAGGATCCAGTGTATAAAACGCAACGACATCAATGTAGTTCATGACAGTTGCGTACTCGGAGTGGGGGGGGGGGGGCAGAATGCCATGGCCCCACTTGTCGGTCAAAATGGGTCTGTCGGTAAATTTGGTATTTTGTCGTTTTTGGTCGGTACTCTCATAAACAATTATAGTTGGCCCTCCAATCTGAAAGTCCTGGGTAGGACACCTGTTGATAACAACCATTCTGTTGTTCACATGACTGTCAGTATAGCTACAACAATATTCTATTGTGAACAAACATTTCAGGATTTCAGTTGGAAATTCAATGGGAAACAATTTGTCCAAAAGGAATAAAAAGCTTGATTATACGGTTCATATACAGTTACCATTTTGGTAATACGTTGTCGAAATAGTTGTCACAGGAGATCAGCGTGACGGGCCCTCAGTTGTCCAAGTCTCGTAGTGAGTCCGTGTCTTGTTTATTTGATACATTTCAATCTCATCATATATTATTATACTATGACGAAGAACTTGTTATTTCTATGGGTAAACAAACCCCATATACACTACTCAAAAGAAATAAATAAACACCGTATCAAATAATACTTATTAGCTATACAGTTATTGACAGTATCTGAAACATCCCTTGAAATCTTCCTGTCTGAGGTGCTATCATTTTAAATAAATTCATACAATAATTTCCCAACTGTATTTTGACATCATGAGACGAGAATACAATGTTAGAATGAATACGAAAGATCTGAATGCATCATCAACATGTTCATAGATTGTATGATTCACATAAAGTGACCATACTCGTAGAAGCAGTTTTGCCAACATTACCCATGGTGTTGTTCCATGCATAGACAGGATACACCGTTGGTAATTTTTATATTATTTGTTGTCCCTACAGATTTCCTATAACAAAACCCCCTGGCTATTGTCCACTGTAGTGAGTTATCAACTTGATGTAGTGGGTGGCAAAGTATTCATTCCACGAAGCACACTTGAAGCATGGAGGAGTTTCCTTCCTCCATGCTTGAACTTTGAAGAGACATTGAATCATTAAATTCCATGCAAAGTTGTTGCTGTGCAACAGCGCGGTTACCAAACAATGGTAGATTATTATTTTTATAAGGTTTTCATCAAAAAAAAACACCCAGTTGCACGTATTTCCAGTAGTAATATTACAACTGACATCGGCGCCGACTGGTTCCACGTATTAGGCCAAAAAAGTCTCCGGTTTCTGGTTATAGGTCGGCTTCAAAATCGGTGAGGTGACGGGCTTTTTTTTTTAAATATTGCCAACCAGTGAAATACGTGATATAGGCGGTTATTGAAACCAGACCAAATTTCCCATACTCAAAGTACGGTGGCTAAGAGAGGCCACACAAATGAGGTAAATACCCCTTTGTGAAAAAGTTGTTTAAAACACTGCATGGCAGAATTTCACGCGGGTCTGAGGCGACGCGCGCAGAGACCAGAAACAGGAGACTTTTTTGGCCTTAGCATCTTGCCCGTCAATTAAAGAGACAAGGTACCAGACTGCCTCCACGCACATATCGCTAATATTACTGTGGAAAACATACGACTAGTCTAAGCAACCACCTTTTGATTACTTGACTGATTTTAGTTTCAACAATTACAGGATAACAACGTATTTTTTCAGGGTTATTTATTGTAGAATGTTATATTCTACTTTAGGAAGACCTTACCAGTCATGTGTACCTTGTATCGTGACATTACACGTCACCCACTCAGAGACTTTGTGTAGGTCTACCTTTAATATTATTAACGAGCACCCCAGATTATATATAATGTAGTCAGTGTTGGTGATGGTCAGCGTTGGTCACTCTTGGTCACGGTCATTATTAATATGCAAATACTCATGAATACATCATACGCAGGGACCAAATTTCCCATGTACAAAGTATGTTTGCTAAGAGAGGCCGCACAAATCGGGCAAACGTTTATAACCCTATGTGAAAAAAGTCATTTAAAACACAGAACAGCAGAATTCCAATCGATCCAGCAATTTTGGCTGCAATTGGACATCGTTTCTTAGCAAAAAAACAAACAATTAAATAAAAATGCCAACGCAGAGACCAGAATCCGGAGAAATTTTTTGGCCTAAAGGCACTATACACAAAAATCAAAAAGAAAAGATTAAAAAAAGTTAATGCGCACAATATTGCTGTATTTAGCGGAAGGTGCGGGGGCCGGGGGACCACAAATGATCATCTACTTTTTAAAATAAAGTACTGTGAAAAGAGAAATATCTGAGATTTCGGACTCCTCTTGGATTTTCCCCCACACTCAGCAATTCTGGATCCGCCCCTAGTTGACCCCTTTGTTCCTCACTGCACAGTATTTTCAATTTTCAATTTGATGAACCTGCTTTATTTAGTGAACAATGAAGGATGATTTATATTGAACAAAAAGCAATTAGCTTTTGAGTTATAACAACTGTTTCTCTGAGCCAACACATCAATTAGTGTCAATACTTGCCCTTGTACACTGCATGCACAAAAGGATTGGCCAGGTATTTAGGGATGAAGGAAAGGATATTATGTGGAAAATAAGGGGCGGATCGAGAGTGGCTTAAAAGAGGAGGCATATGGATAAATAAATATTGGAAATTTGTAACTTCCATGTAAAATAATGAGTTAGTAGCAAGATGAAAGAAACAACTTTTGTATACTTTTGACTTTGCTCAATAGACCTATAAATAAACAATAATTTCTGAAAATATAAAAATAATATTGTAGAAATATAGAAACAGCCGTCGTGTCAGACGAAATGTAAAACTGAGTTTGACACGCTAAACTTTTCATAAAATCAATAAAACCGACATAATAATCGTTATGACAATACATGGTTTTAAGTAAAAAACTCATCAACAATCCACAAAAGGACAACAAATTAATATTTCAAGTTTTCGACGACAATGAATGGTAACTTTGCATCAGAATTGCACTAAACACGACAAATTTCGTCAAACCACTGGAGTCAAATTGATCGAGATCTGCCATTGTGTAATGGCGCGAAATCGGCTAGGCTCATTAATATTGTTACGAATCTTACCCTTTGATTTTTGATAAATATTAGCACCCTTATAGTTCACTTCTTCCACTTCCAATATTTTGCTGACGATGCAATTTCAAGCAGTCTAAGTCCCAGGGTTGTTTCCCCCGGACCCTCGGTTGTTCGCTATGAATATGCAATCCATACAAGGACGCTACTTTTCCTCATGCATATCCAGCGCTAACGCAATGCATAATGCAACACCAGCGAGAGCCTTGCGTGCGTGCCACACCCTCCCGCCACGTGGCTTGGAGCCGTCCTTTGGACTTAGTAATTTTCCGAATACTTTCCTCGGAGTCCACCCTTTCACACCGAACACGGTTCGTGGGTGAACCACGGCCAAACAGTCACCGTGACTGACCCGCTCAGTCATTAGCCGTGGCCCGCGTGTAGTGCTCCCTACCCAAGCACAGCCACTGTTCCCCTCATGCACTAATAGCTTAGCATCCAAGCAAATAGCTTAACATGCCCAGTAAGCATTTTCCCCTTGAACACGCCCTCCTTTCTAAGTTGTCGATCACTTCACTTTCGTCAAATACCTTTCCTTATATGGAACAAGGACCTGTTGTATGTCATGATTTTGCACACGTTTCTACCCTTAGACGCGGAAGCCAAGCTTCTCATTGGCTAAGACGCTAAACTAGGCTTATGTTTTATTTATTCCTAGGCCCCAGATTTCTATATAATCCCCAAGATTTCCTGATCTCGGCGGTAGTGCGGTTCCGAATGAAATCTATGCGACTCGATCCGATCCGATCTATGACAGTGCGATATACCGAACTATTACGGTCCAGAGCCTCGTTCGTTGAACCAATGGTGCAGGGCGTCGATATGGCCATTGGTTCGCCTACATGTAGCTATGCGGTCTGATACACACTCTGGCCCCGTCCAGATGCCCAGTGTAGTCAAACCCCGGTGGTCCCCGTCATAAAGACCGACCAGCCGCCCGTCTCTCGGTATAGCAGTGCCCGTACCGTATGCCGAGTGACACGCCGCATGAACGAACGATGGTCCCCACTGACTGTACCCAATAGTTGGTATTCGTACACCCCTATTCGGAACTTAGCACAAGTATATAAGTTTAACTATTGACATGTACCTATACGCTACCACTCCTGTCATACATGTTACTAGTGCCATTGTTAATTAATTAAATAGTGATGTTAATAATAAACCAACCCCATTGATTGAGATTGTCACAACAAAGTTTGTGTCCGACTATTATTTGTTGACCCACAAAGTGGGGAATGCAACAATATGCAAGTACTCATCAATACATCATTCTTAGATTTGTGTACCCCTCCCGGGCTACATTTCCTCGTCATCCTGGTATACTATGACACAAAGGTGTTCATTTTTGGTGGGAGGTGGCGGTCCTGATGTCCGTGGTAGATCAACGGGCTGTTTAAAAAAGGAAAAGAAAAACAAGGAGAAAAGAAAAACAATTAAATGACAATTTGGTGACTCACCCAAACATATTTTGTTCAATTACCAAAGGTATAGGCTACACACCATTTATACAATACTGTACCTTCACTTTAAAGTATAATTTAAACAAGATACTTGTTTAACAGGATCGGATCGAGGTTGGTTTAAAAGGGTAGGTATATGGCAAAAATGTGGCTCATATGAGAACGTATGGTACATTCATAGAAGCAGGGCAGGGGAACATGCTACCTTTAACCCCCTATAGATCATGTCAGTGTGGGAGAATCCAGTATATAGAACTCAAAGACATGACAGTAGTTCATTACAGAAGCGTAATTTGAGAAGTGGGGGGAAGAATGCCATGGCCACGCTTGTCGGTAAATTTTGTGATTTTGTCAGTTTTTGGTTAGTACCAGATCAATATTGAGCCTCCAAATTGAAGCATCCAAGCAGGCTTAACCATTTGCTGTTGTATTAGTATGACTCTTTTCAGGGAAAAGATTAACATTTGCATGGGTCTGAGCCAACGCATCAAATAAGACATGGGCCGTTTGTATAATAATAAATTACTTGTGTATTAAAAACGAGGCTTTGGAAATTACGCAGTAATTTGTTAATTTCATCATTGTAAACATTCCCTCATTGTCATCACAATGCATTTTTCAATTAGATTATAATTGCTATTTAATCATATGACTCCATTAGTATCACAGGCAATTCATGTACACTGCACGTACAGGTGGATCGAGGGAGGCAAATGGGGCTCACATGAGAACATATGGTATATATGCACATAACCCCTAGGTCCGCCAGTATAAGAGGATCAAGTGTATATCACTCAACGTAATGAAAGTAGGCCTAGTTCATTACAGTAGCGTAGTCGGAGTGTGGAGGAACAGAATGCCATGACCCCACTTGTCGGTCAAAATAGGTCTGTCGGTAAATTTGGTATTTTGTCGTTTTTTGGTCGGTACTCCCACAAACAATTACAGTTGACCCTCCAATCTGGAAGTCCTGGGTACGACACTGAAGTTGATATCAACCATTCTTCTGTAAATTTTCGGTGTAGCCGTATATTGCCGTATTTAGCGGAAGGTGAGGGGGAACACGCTAATGATCGTTTACGAGTAAAATAAATTACTGTGAAAATAAACATCTGAAATGGTGGACTTTTCTTGGATTTTCCCCCACACTCAGAAATTCTGGATCCGCGCCTAGTTGACCCCCTTTGTTCCTCACTGCACAGTATTTTCAATTTTCCGCTTGATGAACCTGCTTCATTTAGTGAACAATGAAGGATGATGTATATTGAACAAAAGTACTTCGCTTTTGTATAATGATTGCTTCTCTGAGCCGACGCATCAATTAGTGTCACAAGTACTTCATGTACACTGCATGCACAAGGATTGGCTTGGTATTTAGGGATGAAGGAAAGGATATAATCAAGGGCGGATCGAGAGTGGCTTAAAAGGGGGGCATATGGATAAATAAATATTGGAAATTTGTAACTTCCATGTAAATTAATGATTTATTAGCAAGATGAAAGGGACATAACAAAAAATACGTTTGACTTTTCTCAAAATAAATAAGGAATAATTTCTGAATAATTATAAAATTGTAGAAAATATAGAAACAGCCGTTGTGTCAGATGTAAAAATCATCAACAATCCGCTAAAGGACAACAAATTAATATTTCAAGTTTTCGATGGCAACGAATAGTAACTTTGGATCAAAATTGCACTCAAAAGCACGACAAATGTCATCATATACCACTGGAGTCAATCCGCATTTGATCGAATCTGCCATGGTGTAATGGCGCGAAATCGGCTAGGCTCATTAATATGCAAATACTCATCAATACATCATTCTTAGATTTGTGTACCCACTCCCAAACTACATTTAAGATCCTTAGTGCGACCTTGGCATCCTGGTACGACACTGCAAAAACTGTGGTGTTAAAATAACACTATTGGTGTCAACTTTATTCTTCCATGGTGTTTACATTGTGCGAGTTGCCTAATATAAACACCAATGGTGTAGTTTTAATACCACTGTTTTTGCAGTGTATAAAGACACCATACACAAAGGTGTTCATTTTTGGTGGGGAGAGGGCGGTCCCGTTGTCCGTGGCAGACTTGTGAATTCTGCTTCTGAATTAATTTTGTAATTTTTAAAAAGTAAAACATAATTTCACAGACACTCAGAAAGCACTGAGTATGCAGTGCTGTTCACACGTCAATATAGGGCAAATTAAATCAATTGTTTATCTCCCGATGCAAGAATTTCATCAACCTATAAATATAAAATAATAATAATAATTTTCCCTGTTTCTGGGTGGCCCCTCAGTGAAGACAATTTAGAGTATTTAGAATTCTAAAATAATTAAGAAGTAGATTTTTTGTGTGAAAGTTGATGATGTTATCAAACATTTGCTTTATGGGATATCATTTTATAAATTTAAAGGTTTGCTAAAATAAAATATCTCAAAATTCATAATGTTCTATAGATTATCAGTATTACAAATCAAAACATATTTCTCCCAAAATATATTGTTTACATGAACGGATCAAAAAGTGGAGCTGTCATCCCATAATTTAATTAATAAGGCTTACAATCGGTGGCTATTATTTGATTGGATTATGTTCGATACATAGTTTGTTGGACCTCTTCACCGTGTACTACGGTGACGTCCAGGATTTAAATCCAAATATTTACTATGAAAATAGGGTTTTGCACAGGTTTTTTTGTGAAACTGCGTAACTTGGCAGTATAATTCTCATCTCCAAATACCATGCATCTCAAAAGAGGTTGGAAATTTAAAAGATAGTTTTCAGTTAGTGTTTTTAATGAAATAATCCCAAGATTTAATGTTAAAATAATTCAATTTTAGTTTTATAATAATAATAATAAAATTAATATAATAATAATAATAATAATAATAATAATAATAATAATAATAATAATAATAATAATATTAATAATAATAATAATAATAATAATAATAATAATAATAATAATAATAATAATAATAATAATAATAATAATATAATAGTATTTATATATAGCGCCTTTACATCGACTGAAAGGTATCATAAAGCGCTTTACAAAAATGGATCAAATTAATAATTTCTTAAATTAACGAGTGAATAAAATGAAATGTAATTTTAAATTAACAGTGAATAAAATGAGATGTACAACAAAGCTAAAATAAATGAGTCTTAAGTTATGCTTTAAACATCTAGTTCACTAGTATGACGAATATCTGATGGGAGATTGTTCCATGATTTGGCGCAGAAGCAAAGAAACCCTTATTTGCAGAATGTAAAGATGAGTGCGGGGTTTAAAGAGCATCTTTGGTCAGAACTAGAGCGAAGTCCACTACGGTTAGGTTGGTATAAGATAAGCTCTGCATAGATAAGATGGTGCATTATTAGAAAGGCACTTAAAAGTAATAGGTCATAATTTTAAAATCGATACGTTTTGTACACAGGTAGCCAATGAAGCTGTTGGAGGAGCGGAGATACACACAGATTCTTTTGTCTTGAATATGAGTTTAGCAGTCCTATTTCAAAGTCGCTGAAGTCTTTTAATTTCTTTATGGCTGATGAACCTATGAGAAGTGAGTTAGCGTAGTCAAGTCGAGCAGTTACTAAAAGCACGGACTGCATGGTGGCATGTGGTATCATCAATGAACATTCTGATACGTGATAAATTATGAAGATGAAAATTAACAGACTTACAAATTGATGATACACGATGGGACATGTTCATTGCACTATCAAATTCTACTCCAAGATTCCTTATAGTTTTGGATGGTTTGATAATAGTTTCACTCTATGGTAAAAGAGATATCTGAAAACTTATGCAAAATGTTGGATTGGTAGCAATAAAATATTCGGTTTTGTCATCATTATGAGTAGTATATTTTTAGACATCCATGATTTGATTTCCGAAATGCATTTAGATAAAGTGGAAATTGTGCGATCTTTTGATTCCACCAGGTGGTCTGGGGATCAACATTACCGTATAACTGAGTGTCATCTGCACAAAATGGGCTTTGATACCAGGGAAGTGTGTGATGACATCATACACAGGTTGAGAGACAAAGAAGAACATTCGAGGGTCCGATGCGTGAGCCTTTGGGGCAAACTGTGAAGAAGAACCTTAGGGACTGAATATTGCCTGGATAAGGATCCTAACTCTGTATGTTCGATTATTATGGTAGGATTTGAACTCAGGTAATAATGTTAATTTTTGGAAACCAAATACATGTGATAATTCATGTAACAAAACATCATAATCAATTGTGTCAAAAGCAGAAGACAGATCCAACAACACCATGAAAACAGCCTGTTGATTATCAAAAGTTTGGATGATGTCACTTTTGACTTTCAACAGGGCTAACTCTGTGCTTGTGATTGGGTCTGTAAGTATGATTGGACCTTACAATACAAGTTCATTACTACTGATGTAATCTGGACATTTGCAACAAAGCAAGCTTTCTCAATTAATTTAGAAAGAAAGCAGGTATTGGAAACGGGCCTGTAATTTTGCTGTATCTCTTATCCAGGGTGGCTTTTCAACAACGGCAACGGCATCCTTGAGTACTGTGGAGGAAGGTCCCTGTGGACAATGACATGTTAGCTATAGAAGTAACATAGCAGGAGTGTGGTCAAGTTGTGTTTAACGAGGCCAAGTGGGGAGAGGATCCAACGTGCAGGATTTATTAGGAGATTTCTTAATTATTTTCGAAATTCCAGCTCGTTAATTGTTCTAAATTCACTATTTCAGGGGAGCAAATTGCATTATGGGAGGTGGGGTATAATCTGTCTGGGATGAGTTAAATTTGTGTTCTGATTTTGACAATTTTGTTCTTTCAAAGTTAATTATTACTAAACTTTTTCGCAAAGATTTTTGAATGAAATGGCACATGGAAGTGGTGAAACCTTTCGGTTGAGCAGAGTGTTTAAAGTTTGGAAAACAATTTTAGTATTACAGTGGATAGCTGCTCAGTGTAATACTTTAGATTTCTAACAGGAATGTACAAGTTTCAAAAAAATCGGTGAACTTGTCCAGATAAAGATTACACATCATGTGGGTTATTATTTTTCCATTTTCTTTCAAGTTTGCGTCGATTGCGCCTAGCAAGATGTATACAAACGGGTTGAGGTTTAAACTTTGTTTACGTTGCGTAAGTGGACAGTGATTGTTCAAAACATAAATTACATTAGAATTATAAATTTTACTTGGTCATCAAGAGGGCACATGAGGAAAACAATTGAAAGAAAGTTTGAGGTCTCTAGAAAGCTGATGATCAATGTTCGAATCCCTGAGTTTGAAGTGATCAACGGTGTTGACTGGTTTAGAAAACCTAATGGACAGTTTACTACGAAATGATCCGAGTTCAAATGTTCAAAACTTCACTGTCGAGAACAAGTGAGTCACCCGGGGTTTGAGATGAGAAGATCAGGTAATGGCCGTTTTTTTGTGTGGTTCAGTTATATGTTGGTGTGAACCAGCATCATTAAAGATGTCAGGAATGCGATGTGTCAATTTCAACGGCGTATCAACGTGAATGTTAAAATCGCCGAAGTAACAGCTTACTGGGTAGGGGTGACACTACATCTAAGGAGATCGTCAAATTCGTTTAGAAATCTGAGTTTCAGATGGTTTTTGGGTGAGGCGGGCGGTACACGAACGAAGAAAACACAAAGGGTCGGTTATGCATGCATATTCAAGGTGGTAGGCGAAATGCTGTTTTTGGAGTGAGAGATTGAGCTGTTCTGAAATCTCAACACCACCATGGCAATCTCCGTTACGGGAAAATTAACAAACGTAAATCCAGGGTGTCTTTCCCAGATAAAAGACGGGATCATTGCTGACAGCCATTTTCTACAATGAACATAACATCGATATTCTTATCCATAATGTGTCATAAGATAACCGATTTGTTACTTAGAGATGTGCTTTCCCAGGAGCTGACGTTGTTATCCAAATTCTTCAGATGTAATTTTGCCATTAGATATGTTAGCTGTTCTGGGATCTCTGTGTGTCGGGGAGTCCTGTTGAAATTCATTGCAAGATTTTAAATTCAACAGTCACTTTCAGCCCCAAATGAAAGCATTTTCATTAAATAAAGGATTAGAATCAAAATGGTTTGTCTTCTGTTTGAAACTTGAAAGACCTCGGACTTGCGTTTCTTTGCTGTCCTCGGACTGCTTTTCTTTGCTGTTCAGTATATTATTAATGAGCCCCCCAGATTTGTATAATGTAAGTCACAGTTTTGGGTGATGTCAGCTTGGTCACTGGTCACGTCGTTAATATGCAAATACTCAAATACATCATACGCAGGGACAAATTTCCCACAGCAAGGAGAACCCTCACAAATCGGCAACGTTCATACCCTATGTTAAAAAATCGTTTAAACACAGCAGTACTTTTCAGGTTTTATTGTATATTGTTATATTATATTTTGGGAAGACCCCCAGTCATCTGTACCCTTAGAGACTTGAGTAGGTCAACCATTATAATACACCTAGATTATGTATAAGGGGTTAGTTGGTGATGGTCAGCATTGGTCCTTGGTCAAGTCCTTAATATGCAAATCATAAATCACATCCGCGGGACCAAATTTCCCTGCAAAGGGGCCCCCCAAATCGGACAAACGTTTATACCCCATGGAAAAAGTCGTTTAATACACGCACGGGAAATTCCCAATCAGTCCAACAATTTTGGCTGCAATTGGACATAGTATCATAAATAAATAAATAAATAAAAAAAATTGACAGAAACAGAAACCTGTGACAAAAAAACAAAGAAAAAAGATTTTAAAACCAATGCGCACAATATTGTGTATTGGGAATGTATTAGGGTGACTGGGTCTAATGATCGTTTCCATCAAAATAAAGAACTGTGAAACTTTGTCTTTGTGGGACTTTCTTGGATTCTCCCACATCAGCAATTTGGATCCGCCCTGGCTGACCCTTTGTTCCCCATCACAGTTTTCATTGATGAACCTTCATCTTTTAGTAACAATGAAGGATGATTTATAAAATAAAAATTTTTTAAATTTTAGGGGACCTCCATCAAAGATGTCGAGGCGCAATACAAAGACTCAATAATACATGTACAAAAAACAAAAATCATACAATATGAATAAAAAGACTATCAAATTCGTGAAAACTACACACAATTCCGTCAGACACCTCACCCCTAAAAAGAAAGGGGAATTCCATTTTTAAATTCCATTCTAAAAATTTCATTTTAAAACCATAATATACTATCACAAATCAGCGGGGGAGACAAGGCAAAATACAATTAAATTAAGAATTAAATGAATAAATAATAAAATTAAACTGGCAACGTACACATACCGGTATATTAGCAAAAGATGTTTTACAAATGACTTCTTTAAACAAGTCTTTTTATATTGAAAATATATTTTAAAATAAAAGTATTACTTTTGTATTCGCTTTGTATAATGACTGCTTCTCTGAGCCAAGGCATCAATTATTAGTGTCCTGTAACACTTTATGTACATATATATGGATATAATAAATATTGGATATTTAATTTCCCATGTAAATAATGATTTAGTGAAATTGAAAGGGGCCTACAAAAACATAACTTTCCTATACTTTTGACTTTGCTCAATACGTCCCTAATTTGCCATAGTGAAAATCCAAATTGTTGGCATGGGTGACATGCGGATTACTTTGCCAAATTACAAAATAGCCAGTTAGGACTTCGTCATTTGAATGCATGCTCTATCTCCAAACTATAGAATACACGCATTGGATTAGATACTACAAGGGTTTGTCTCTTCCTGAATGTCTAATTGGCGGAAAGCTTAAATTGAAAAAAAAAGTCGGATTGGTCATGCAAATTAGGGGAATAGTGCCTAAAAATAAACAATAATTTTTTGAAAATATAAATTGCTAGAAACCGTAGAAAAAGCAGTGGGTATGAACTGGGTTTAACCTTAAACCTTTCATCGGCTAAGTCAATAAAACCAACTAATAATCATTATGACAGTACATGGTTTAAATTTAAAAACTCTCAACAATTCCCAAAAGGTAAAAGTTAAATATTTAGATCTACACTGTAAAAAAAATTATGTGTTTTAACGGGATTTTTGTCTGTTTTTCTACATTTCTCGAATTCTTTGTTTTTTAGCAGTTGTGTCGTAAATGTCATGTGTTTGGCTTCTACAGAAAATAATAACAACAGGTCTGTAATTATATTTTACAAAATAACGGTTAAATAAAATTGGGGCAAAGTGTTCAACTCTGTTGAAACCCCTTTTTCCAATTTTCAAATATTTTTTTAGGCCTTGATTTGGACAACATCTAAACTTAAGTGGAAATTTAATTTTGTTGGGGGAAGGCAAAATAAAATAAAAAATTAAATTAAAAAAAAAAAAAAACAATGACCCGCTTGTTGGAGGGTGCCAAAATTGAGGACGTACAACGGGGAAACAAGGAAAAAAGTTAGAGGGGGGCCTTGGGTCGGGGTTTTGGGCAGGCCGTGTGTTGATCTTGGGGTTTTTTTTGCCGTTGCCTGGGGGGAAGCCCCGTAGTTCCGTTAACTCCCCTCCTGTTGCAGGCTTTTTAGAGGTGCGGTTGACGGATACTGATGCTAGGGGGAGGGGAGGGTGGGTTTAATCGATTTGTGGGTGGGCGTCCCGATAAACGTCGGACAAAAGGAGCGGCTAAATTCCAAATCAAGGAACAGATCTTTTCGTTTCTTACTTCCATTGTAACTTTTATGCGGGTGTTTTCCGTTTTAGGTGTTGTAGGGAAATCCTGTGGTTTCCCCATGTGGCCATAAACAAAATTATCCTGGGGGCCACAGGCTGGGGCGAAGGTTTGAGGGGGTGGGTAAGAGATCTGAACCTTTCCCTGAAAATGTCACAAGGACTGGGACAGAGGATCCCATGGGGGTCCCAGCTGTCTGCTCGTGAATACAAAATAAAAAAAACAATTAGGTAAAAACACGTTTTGTAATGATCGTATCTGGGGAGGAGAGTGAAGTGGTCATCAAGGAAAGGTCTTTCAGTTGGGACATTGTAAAGGTTAGACAACATCAAAACTGACCAAGATCGCTGGTTGTAGAGTGAGACCCTGGGGATCTCAACGAACTGACTGAGTTGGACACATGGTACTTTATGAGACCCACCAAGGGGCGATGATCTAATAGCTGGACGAGCTGTGTTGTGTGGGGATCCTCGGGTATTCATAACTATAATACAAAGTGCAACAAACTTTCATAAGTGCTAAAAGAACCTTTCAAATTTTAAATAAACTATTAGCAACAAATTGTGGGAAACACCAATTCATATTTTTTTTGTTCACAAGTGGCGTTCCCTATGTAATTGTGATCCACTGTATCAAGAAACACAGTGTATCGAAAAAAAGAGGTAAGCCCCACACCGGGCCTTTTGTGTTTGTCTAATGTTCGCCGGTACATTATCGGGTCCCACGTTTGGGCTTACCCCAATTTCCAAAATGTTCGGGTGGGGGGGAAAGTTCCAAATCTGAATGATTGATTGAATCAGCAGATTAGAGATTAAGAACCCCTGATGTTCTAGTCAATAGGGTTTTGGCAATTTAAAGCTTTTGGAAGCAGAATAAAGCATAAGTTGACTTCAGAGAATAGAGATTTTTAACCATTTTATGCACAGGGACTGACACATACACTAAAAGCTTGATTTTTGGTTTCAGTCAATAAACTGGAAACCAGAAAAAGTGGTTTTTTATAAAAGTAAGACCTAAATCCTTCGGCCTATAAGAGCAGTCGTTAAACATTGGCAAACTATTCATTAAGTTTGCTTCATTTGTTTCAGATTTTAGCAACTTTTCTGAGGAATAGCTTCTGGACGAGCAGACAAAAAATGATAATTGACAGTCTAATACCTGTACAAAGCTTTAATGTAGCCTGGAACGTCAATGGCACTGCCCATTCACAATCCTCACACGTCAGTAACCTATCTGACCCAGAGGTCCAGTTTCTGGGTTCAAGCCATTGAACAAATTATCCTCTCAATCGTTAACAATTGAATTGTTTTACTCAATGCCCCCGTAGACCATTTGTAAGATACAATTACTTATTTTTAATTAAAAGTTGCAAAAAGCCAGGTTGTTTTTTTGTTATTTCTCATTAACGACACAACGGGGAAGCTGAAACTTTCGGGTTGCCTTAAGAAAACTTAATTCAAAGAAAAGTGTTATTTAAAACTTGTGTTTGCTCGGTGAGGATAGTAGACTAATTCGTGATTGAATGTCAATGTTGGATTGTTCCAGAATTTAGTAAACTCGACGTTTCCGCATGCCTGACTCGAGGACAATCAGAACATCCGATCGAAACGTCGAGTTACCTTCTTTTAAACAATACCCTAATATACCACATTGTCACCCAATTAGTCTTACTTAAGTTCATTTAAAGAGTTTTTTGAATAACACCAATAGTGTATAATAATAGTTTTAAAACGAAATGTCAATTGCCTTTTCTTCGATCTGTTTAATGTATAGCCACGTTATTTCACACGAGTAATGAAACCAATACGCTCGCCTCAGATAATCATCAATCAAAATTACAAAAGCTCTGTCAGTTTAAGGTTCAATAATACTTTTAGTTCTATGGTTTACGGTAAACAAAACAGAGAAAAATGCGTTGGTACGGGTGGGACTTTTGGGAACATGGTTGAAGCATGTGTAATCTAAATTCAGTAAACATCTGTACCCGGTTTAATGAGATATCGTTTATTTTGCCCTGATTTTGCCATTCTTTGGGAATCACCATGTCCGTGATCTTTTGGGGAAGGGGACATTGTGGGCTATATTCCGAACCGTGATGACCGCAGCCCCTTTTGAGAAGCGCCAACTTTTAAAACAACTTGTCGAAAGGGCGGGAAAAGTGTGAAGGACAAAAACACCTTTTACGTTGCCTAAATCAAATAGTACGAACTATAAGGACAGTTCGTGCAGTTTTAAGAAAATATACTTAGAAATTTAACTATCAAACAATCTATCATTAAATTTAATTCATTTAAAATAATTTGACATATGATACAAATTTCTAATACGGTCTGTACATTTTTGATCATTTATTACAAATTATCATAGTGTTGATCTTGACCAAATTTCCTAAAGGTTGCAAATAAAGTAATAAAAAAACTTATTTGCCGGCCAATTTTGTAAACGTCCCATTTTTATTCCGACAAACCAAAAATGTGAATTAAGAAAAACCAGACTGATTTAATTTATTTTGTCTTTTTGACCCCAAACTATCTAATAATTTTTTCTTTTTTTTATTTTAAAATATTTAACCTGGTAGCCATTACCTTCTTTCCTAGGCCGGAGATACAAAATAACCCAAAAATGAAAAGAAAAATTATAGATACGACAGATAACTAAATACCCGGTATTTAATGTAGATCAGATGTCTTTATACATTTAAAACATAATCTTTTAATGAACGTTTAAAGATTAATACCCGGGATATCACCAGCCCCTTTTATTACATTTGGTAATTCGTTATAAACGAAAGGGCCTATATATTGAAAAGACTGTCAAAAGTTCCACTCTAGGTTTTGGGAAAATATAACATATTAGGGTTGAACATTACGGGTATAAAATTAAAATCGAAGTAATCAGAGCGTCATGATAATTTTTTTGGCGAGCGGCACTCCACGCACGAGGCCTACATTAAGTTCACATTTTGTGAGTGACATGGGTCCAAATCGCTTCTTTGAAATTTTGAATGTTATTACAGCATTATTTGGCAATACTTGAGTGATTTCTTGACTGAAGGATGTTTTTGCAAGTGTACATCAGGAAGGCGTTTTGTTTTTCCCCTGGACGTTGGTCTTTTCTGACTTCAAAGAGACAAAAGGGGATCAGGAAAGTGACTTTTTTCAATATCTTACTGTAATGCTGAGATGATAAAATGTCATTGAATTTCCTCTCTCAAAATATCATAAACATTATAGAATTAAAATATCGAATTAAATATAAAAACCAATTGTGTATATGCGAGCCTTATCTCGTCAATCCAATTCCACTGATTGATACAGACTCGCTAGTGGCGAGTTTCATCCCAGGATTACCACACTCGCGTAAACCGTGTCTCCCCGGGGATGCCCAGCTCTGGGCACAGACTGCGCTTTCTTTATCCCGTCCTCGGACTCCACGACCCTCATCTCAACATAGGCATACCTACATGCCATATGTCATTTCTCAGTGGTGGGAAATCCTTGTTTAAGATGAAATTCTTATGTGATATCTACAAAAGATCTTTAACATTAATGAGGAAGACTTAGTTGCCATCTGTCTCGTCGTCACGTTTCTAAGAACAGAAAAAACTGTTTTACCACCGTATGTTTAATAAAGTCAATCTCTCAAACAAAGCTCGATTATTGCAAGAAATCTTGGTGTGGTGCTTGATAACCGTTTAACAAATGACACATCATCATCCAATAATATTTGTCGGGCTTCTTCTTATGGCTTGTACAATGAATAGGAAAGATTAGACAGATTTCTAAATCAGAACATAACTGAAAGATTAATACACGCTTTTTTTTTTGTAATGAGTCGTATTGACCAACTTTGCTCAAATAGGACTTTTTGTATTGGATTACCTGACTCTCTTCTTGTTAAACTTCAACGTATTCAGAATTCTGCAGCTAGACTTATCACTCGTATTACCTGTTACACATGAACCATTTTCCCAGTTTTGTATAATCTTGCAAACTGGTTTGCCATGATTCAAACAGAAATTATTTTCAAACTCCTATGTAACAACATTCAAATGCAAACATGGTCTAGCTCCTCAATAGCCTCAAGAACTAATCCAAAATTACTGTCACTGCAAAGAAATCTCAGTTCTGGGTAAAGAAACCTCTTAACACCATTTTCCAGCTACCGCACTAAAGCATATGACGGCAAAGGGCATTTCAGGTTTGCATCTCCTGAACTTTGGAATTCGCTCCCCAATAACATCAAAGGCCCCTCACTTAGAACAGTTTCAAGTCTATTCTTAAGACTTATCTCTTTGTCAAATAACTTATGTATTCATTGTATGTATTTTGTAGTTCTATCTATAGTTTTTGTTGTAAATAATAACACCTGTTTTGTTTTATTCTTGCTCATTGTATACCTCCTTTTCCTGGTTTCTCCTTTCCCCTTTCCTTAACGCGCTCTGAGACTTTTATTGTAATTTTGCGCTATAAAACTGTTTATTATTATGTATTATTGTGTATGTATACACTATATGTTGGAATGGGAGGGTATAAGGCTTAAAAGCCACTTTAATTTACCAATGTTAAGCTTTGAAAAGCAAAACATCTGTATCATTTCTTCTACAATGTACAATGTAGAAATTAAGTCGTGCTATAAATACATTTGTTAAACTAGAGGTATAGGGTTTGTAAAAAACAAACTCGAGGTGTTTGAGGATTCATCATGTTATGGTCATCACCTAAAATTGTTTAAAAATAGCCATTAATTTAGTCTATTGTCTATGGCTGTCGCAATAACGAACACACTAAAAAATAACAAGAGTTACTTCAGGAGATATGTGTTTTATTATATATATAATGAAAATAACATATAATGTGCTGAATACATTAACTTCCGGTTCAGTCATCCCATATAATTTTAAATTCACTCCAACCGAATGGTTTGAAGTTGGTAAATATGGTTTTCTCTTCACAAATTTGTCATGACAAAATTCGCATTCGGTGGTGCCAAGTGCGACTTGACAAGAGACTATAACTACAAGAAGGAGTTAAGTTCGGCGTGTTGACTTGACTACTGACCACGGGGTGTGCAATGAAAATGTGTTCCAGAAATTGAGTTTTGTACTGACACATATAAACAGGCATGAGCCGTGGAAACAGTTTAATAGATCATTACCGCTGTAAAATTGCTAATATATCGTAATCCACAATCACGAAACTTGCCAGTTTGGCAGATATGTTTGCATTTGAATGACATGAAAATAGCGCCCTCTTTCGACCATTCTTAGAAAACTGTACATTTCAATGTGGACTTTTGTATAATTTGAATAGTTCACATAGGCTGTGTTTTATGTTTGGAAGAGTTTGGAAAGGGATTCCATATTTGGGGAATATTTGATGATGTCATTGTAAAAGAAAGGTGAACCAGTTTAAAAAATTGCCTTGAATAAAAGGTCTGAACTGACTGCTCCCCTGAACGTCTGATCCCCAGTCCTCTACCCCTTACTCCCAGGGTTGATCCATGGTGTTGTGGGGTAGTATTCCAATTAATTGATCATGTGAAAACATTCTAAATTGACCATTACATTTTCAATATTTTGGGGTTTCGTTTTCCATCCCCATCTCACTTGCCTTGAGCCCCTACCCTCCTTTGGGCAACGCCCTGCCTCTAACCCTGCCTACATCAAGACCAATTTGTAAATCTTTTATCATCTTTAAAAGTTCAGTATTGGTTATTAATTGTCAATGTTTTGTGTAAATATTTAAATTGATAAAACACATTCTTCGTTAATACACACAATTAATAAGGTTATTTAAATAAAGGAAATGCAAAACAATTTATCTTTTGTATGACACTTACTGCTTTATTTTGTCATGGTCAATGATACTCTATATCCATTTTGCACCCATCAATAATAATCCATTTTCATACAGGATAAAGGTTATCAAACTTCTAGATCTAATCTGGTACGTGAAAAAAATTAATTTTTGTGAACAAGTGAACCCTATAGTCCCTGGCATTAACGTCTGGTTTTGGCTGGTATTGTTGAACCTTAAGCACACTTTTAAAAAAACTGTTACTGGTGCATGAAAAAGGTCAACAGAAATTTTCAATTAAAGATAATGGTTAAAGGGCAATATCATCTCTAAATCGGCGATAGACTTTCAATAGGTCGTGGAAACAGTGTCCTAGGGTAAGATGAACAAAGCAGGCAACCAAGAAAATTACTGACTCATTTGTTAAGCAGTCTGCAAGGATAAGTCATCTGAAGTTGATGTGCCAGGGCAGCTGTAATACCATGTGATTTCTTCATTAAAAGTGTATTATATCAGTACAGCGCTGATACACTGACGGTGACCGAAGATATGCACTTTCATGTAAAAATCTCTGTACTTTTTCAGCACCTTCACTGCTGTCCAGTTCTTTTTACGCAGTGATTGGCTGTACACGCAAGTCATTTGTATTCTTAGTAAATGATCTATGAATTACCAGCGTAGAAATGTACTTTTCAGGCGATGTTTTTCAGATTAACCGGTCAACTCCAGTCAACTCCCTCCGCCTTGTACATGCTTGATGAACTTTGATGTAATGACTTTGTGAAAAGAATTTCATTGTTTTTATTATTCTCTTCTGGATGACTTCTTCACAGAATTTTATTTAGCCATCATTGTACCAAATGGGTATTTCATCCAATCTGGATCCGGCCTTGTCAGGAATTGAATTACATACCAATTTCTATACAAAGACAATGATATGCCTTCCAAACCCACAAAGATCTTTTATCTCCGATTTGCAAAGTAACCTCTCATCTTGGATCCAGACTTGGGCTGCTTCAAACAGTTGTGGCATGCAATCAAGGTTTGGCACTGTGAATACTTATCGGTTTTTCTCAATTTTCTCGGTTTGTCGGGAGTAACTCTGAGTGAAGACCACGGTTTTTCTTCTCTGGGGTTCAGTGCTGCGTGTAACGCTCGACCTCATAATTGACCTGAATAATGTATGAAGAAGAATGATAAATATTTAATGAAATGAGGAATAAGTGAGTAGAGAAGTGGGCATGTTATAGAGCAAAGAGAGTGATTAACAAAAGTAAACACACAAGACAAAGGTAAACAGATAGAAGAGAAACGAAACGGCAACATATAACTAGAAACAATTTTACTGCGGCAGACTATTTGGGCGATAAACGATATCGAACTATTGAGATAACTTTTTTATTCGATTACAATATTGAGAACCTATTTACATTATCGTCATATTGGCGAATTACAGAGATACAAATATATCCAATAATATTAAATATAAATCGACATTGTGAGTCAAAGTCACATATTCCATGAAATAAAAATCATTCAGTCTTGCACCAGCGGCTTTTTTAGAAGCCAATGAAACAAAAGCAAACCACTTCAGAAGTACATGTATTTACGCTCTGCAAATAAATTTACAATTTATTGTGACACTTATCAGAAGTTTTACATACCTGTGGTTGTAGAAACAAAAGCAATCATGCATGCATGAATGCAAAAAAAAAAAAAAAGTGCGATCGTATTGAAAATTGCAATATATGTTTGCCGATATATCGTGGATAAAAAAATCGTTATCGCCTAAGCTTAAAACCTGCATACTTGAAACTTGATTTTGGAATTTTTGGAAAGAATGTCGATCAAAACCCACCACTTTTAAAGGGTTTTGGGGAATGTTTTTGCAACCCACTAACCAGTTAAAATTATTCTATCGATTTTGGTGGTACCAAGCAAACTTATATCTTCTAAAATCCACTTTGTTTCCCTTCTAAAAAATCCTCCCCTTCAGAAAATAGAAGGATCCTATTATAGTTGCCACTGCATGCATGTACAAATGACTGTGTTGGTCACTAATTGTGGAGTTTACGACATCAGACTGACATGACTGAGGGAATTCATCACGTATGTAGCAAAATGGCTGATTTTCATGAAAATAAATATCCTGGAATAATGTGAAGTATGTGTCCATCATCATCCATATGTGTACTCCACCTTACAAGGGTAGGTACAAGATTACTTTAATGGTTATACTGAATGAGAAAAAGTGGCGGTCGGATGCGAGCATTTCTACCCGTATTTTCAATATTTGCCTACCTTGATGTTTCTGTTTCTTCTTAATCTTATTTCTTCCTCTCAGTCCTGCAAATGGCATGGAAGCATTTTATTACCCACTCAGAGTGGTACCCATAAATCTGTAAATCGAATGGTAATTCATTTTGGGAATGTCGGCTGATTCCTTCCATGCATGTGTGCAAAATAATAACCAATAATTGGGTCAGCCATCCATCTTCATTGTATACACTATGAAAAAATAACCCAAAACTTTAGTTCAGCTTGAGACTTCATTTCCATACTTATTTACACCTATAAAGGTTGATATTCTTGGCTCATGTACAAAGTTATGTTCCTTCAACTTCAATACATGTAGTACTTACTTTTAAGTATCTGATAAAACTCCATTATAAAAGATTGATTTTTCATATCAGTTTTCTGGTTTGTTTTCACCAAAAATTTTGCAGATTTTGATGGATTTAGGGTGGTTGGGGTTATAAGATTTATTTTGTTGAGGTCAAGGTATTAACATGGTAACTCTTGAAAATAATCACCAGGAATGAGTCTTATTTTAAATTGTCACTACACGATACCCCAGAGGACAGACATAAGGATTAAATTGTCGGAATGGTTTTTCCTTCATGTAAAATAGGCCTAAGTCCAACTATTTTACAAAATATATGTATGTGTGAATGCGATTTGGTCCAGATATTTTTTCAAATTCTTTTAAGGTGTTCCTACATTACCTGTAACGTTATTGCGACGATATGTTATGTACGTTAACTCAGCAGCCCTAACAACAGACATTATGTCTCACTCAACCATACCGTCTATTTCCTTCCCTCCACTTGCACATGAAAGAGATCTTTATCCAACTCATCTCCAAAAATGATAACAATTTGGATTCCATGCTGGTGTAGTACATTTTCACGACGCATTTTCTGCAGATGGGCCCGACACTCAGGAAGCCATTGTTTTGCTGCTGCATTTTACTATACTGCTTGCATGCATGCGTGGCAGGTCATGACCTGCGCGGTGCTTCGTAAGCTCCGTTCTATTCCTATTCTGGTTAGATAATGCCGCCCACATATAGGTGATATGTCTGGGTGTAAGAGAACGTCAGTATCGGCTGTGCTTCTGAATAGTGATTTCATTTTAAACGTCTGTTTTCGACCGGAAGGAGAGGTCGTTGGGGTCATATCATGTAAGAAATGTGACATAGTTCCGGTCACTAAGATGATGCAAGATTGTGAAAATATTTTCATGGTTCTGGCGGATGATTTTTGAATTTTTTTTGATTTGTTTTGAAATTTTCAACTTCCGGTTTCACCGACGGAAGGAGAGGTCAATTAGGATACGTTTGTGTACGAAAATCACATAATTAAAGATCCTATATCATGGTGCAAAGACTGTGAAAATATCGTTTGTGGTTGATGAGATATGCGATTTTGTGAAAATATTAACCTTTGATTTAGTGTAATTCGATATCGATGACCTCACTATGACTTGTCTAATTTAATTAATACGCTACATGGTAAGGTTTAGGAACAACTACATATTAAGGTCTAAGTATGTGGCAAGTTTTAAGGTTCTGGGAACTTTCACAGCTATGTTTTTGTCATGGATAATTCTTATTCGGAAGAAAAAGAAGAAGAAGAAAAAAAACCGAACTAATAATAATGGGTGTTTGAGCACAACCCAAACACCTAACTAGGACTAGTTTGAAAAAAAATGCCATAAATCGTTGAATATTATTCCCCTTCACCATGGATGGTAGGTTTGTCATAGTTCTAATGTTAAATAGTAGTAGTATTGTCAGCGGGATGGTGAAAGGTTTAGATTAAAAGAGACCCTCACTTAAGGTCTTATGGCATGGACATTTATGTAGATAGTTATTTAGAAAATATCCATGCTTCTCGACAAAAGGAAATATATTTTATGAATTTTTATATGTCCATTCTTGAGACACGACTGACACATTACATAGGGGCGCTGTTTTTGAGATTTAAAGAGACACTCAGTGTCACAGCAACACTAATTGTGCACAAAATCAAAACCCAAACCTTTTGAAAACAGTGGTTGCCTTGCTCAAGAGTGATTAGTAAAAACAAAACACTCGGTTAACTAAATACTTGTTTAATCAAAAAAAAGACGAGCTGACTGCTCCAATTCACTTTTATGCAAATTCATGTGATGCCACATCAGACCCAACTGTTACGTCACGAATTTGCGAATGAATATGCAAGTAACTATAAGCATTATAGATCATTGCATATCATGGAAAAACCACACAAACTCCCAATACAACCTTGTACCCCAAAATTAAAATATATAATAAATATTGAAAAAAAATGTAACAAGATTAAAATCCCGTTGATTACCACGCCAAGTATATATTGCATTTACGCTAAGTACATGTTGCATTCACGCTAATTATATTGCATTCACGCTAGAGTGTATATTGCATTCACGCTAATTATATATTGCATTCACGCTAATTATATGTTGCATTCACGCAAAGTTTATATTATGAGTTTTTATGAAGTATATATATTTAAAATTTTAAGTATATACTTTCAACTTATATCTCGCCTAAACGACTTATTATCTTGTTTAAAACGATATCTGACATTACAAGAACAGGTGGTTTACAATCTGAAGACATATCCAACGAAACAGTAGAAATTAAAGTTATGTTTCTAAAAGCAAACAAATTAATTTACCAAAGAAAGGTCTCCTTCAGCATGCAATTGTTTAGTACAACTACAATTCTAGAAAATATAGATCCCTTACAAAAAAGAAAATGCATGTAAATCTTTTCTGAATTTGCACGTGAGGTTATTGGACGCAAAATATAAATCATAACACAAATTGTTGAATTAGATAAATTCCTAAATACATGTGGGCATTATTTTTAAAATCCTGGCTATGACCGTGGCGCTTGTGTCATTGAGCAAGATACTTTACTAATACTATACTTGCTACTCTTGCAGGAATACTGATGGGATACGTTGTTAGGATAGAAATGTTTTTTATTTGTTTTATTATAGAAACTTAGGGGCCATTCAAAATTTTCGATGTTTTTAAATTTCGATTTTTTTTCGAAATAGTGGGTGGAATTGAGTCAAAGGTAAATAATTGAAAATCGAAATTCACTTTTCATTATAAAAAAAACGAAAAAAAGCTAGATCTTTGACTTGCCCACGTGCCAGCGTTCCTATGCGACGTTGTTTTCTAACTTCGTCCCCAATACAGACTATAACAATATGACCTGCAGAAGTACAATGTGTATGTGCGTGACGAAATACCATGTGCGTGACCCACTATGTGAAACACCATGGGAGGACAGCCCGCGTATGATTCGGCACAACGGGCTTGTTGACTTTTTTATTTCCGTGCAGCGGTCGAGTTGGACAACGAACGAGTTGGACAACGAACGAGTTGACTTTTCGATTGAACGCACAACGGTCGAGTTACAACAACGATCAGGTTGGTAAACGGTCGAGTTGGTCGGTCGAAGCGTG
>CM055824.1:36474671-36521444 GCA_029582265.1 Zoroaster sp. YZ-2022 | reverse complement strand
GCATCATGTACAAAATTATACCATGAGGTGACTTAATGAGAAAATTACACTTCAAGAACTCCTTAATCTGAATAACAAAGGAAATGGCAGAGTGAGCAGAGGATTAAGTCATAAACTACAGTAATAAACTTCCAGAAACTGCACAACCCTATGGGGCTCATTAAGTATGCAAATCCTTAAATAAACATCTAAAGGACAATGAGTTACAGTGGCATGGCATGGTCAAAGAACTCACAGTCTCAAGAAAATGGCAGAAATACATATGAACTGGAATAAAAATGGAATATGAAAAGCTATAATATAAAATAATCCTAGAAAAATAAGACATGGCTACATATAAGGAAACAAACTTAACAAGCAAGTAAACAGTGATGGAAATTAACTAACACATAAGGCTTATGGAACAGTTTTGGTCACGGCACTAAAGAAGTGTCTCCAAACTAAAGCAAGAAAATAGCATAAATGAAATAACAAAAATACTCATGAATGTCTCAGCAAAAACTAACCTTAGACAATAACATTACTTTAGTTCAAAAAGAGTTCTGGCAAGATCACAAGTTTTCCAAAGCAACAAAAGCTTCAAAAAAATAATTCTTAGAAAATCGGAACAAACACTTTGGAAATTAAACTTTCCTTGGAAACCTACCAAAAAGGCAAACAAATAGTTTCCACACTATGAAAGTTTGATACAAAATTTACAATAAAGGAGAAATATTTATACAATTAAACAAAAGTAATATAAAAAGAAACTCACCAAGTCCACTGCAGGTCTAGTCTTCAGGGCAGACTTGGACACCAGTATTGTGTGTGTTAACTCATTGACTGCCAACCTGCTTACTGACCATGAGGCTCCAGGCATACCCACAGTGCATGGCCAAGGTCCTTTGTTTACCCATGGCATTACAGGGGTACACACAGTTCGATTTAAGAATGGTAAGAAGGGGGTGCTACACCTATAATAATACACGTTATACAATAAAAAGGCTAAGTAAAATTCACCACTACTACACACACAATCACTTTTAAAATAGGGAACAACGTAGTTCTCCATGAGTTTGTGCATGGTTGTCTCTGCTTCACCGTTGGCGGCGCCATAAATGAGACGTTTCAACTCAATATGTTTGCATATTTACTGATTGTTCCTGCTCTACTCCGTTTCAGGCAGCTGTTGCAGACACAGTTATCGTGGACATCAATGATCTTCGTCTTTTGGATGGTAGCCTGACGTCCGCTGTCCAAAGCCTCGAGATCAATGCAGCTGATGAAGGAGTGTTGCACAAGATGATAGGCTTCGGCATTGCACCCTTGGGGGCACTGCATGATGGGGTGGTCTGATGAGCAGCCAACCATATGGGCAATGGGATCTACGACTATTTCCGCCACAGGTTTGCATCCTGTTAAAACAAGAATATCTATTATTAAAGTAAACCTCCTTTTTTTTCTTCAGGAGTTATGGTGGTAGGCATACACAAAAAATACATGTAAACATGAATTTAAACAGAAAAAGGCGAACTGAACAGATCTATGGCACTGCGTACATAGCATGGCACAATATCAGTGAATATTCAGTCAGCTATCAGATTGGGTATTCCGACAGATGTCAAAAAGACATGCACCATTCCCCCCACCCAAAAAAAAAAAAAACTCACACAGATATGATTTGGTTAAAACCCTGCGCGTCGCCGGCCCAAAATCCATGCGCGGTTGAACCAAGGTACTGTTTGAAACAGTACATGGGGGTTTGGGCGTAATAATCATGTGGGGTGAGCACAATCCTTTATCAAAAGTGTTAATTATAAGAATAGAAGTAGTCTGGGCCCAACCCAACAGATTTTAGCAAAAATGTATTTAATTTTTTTATATAAAAATAATGAATTACTGACAGAACCAGTACCCCTTTCACCATGCCAAAAAGCACTCAGCTATTTACATGCTTGGTTTCCAACTCTTTCTCCTATTACATGCAACAGCCGCCGGCTACAATCCCCGACTCCCAATCCCCACCCTACAACCCCCCCTCCCCCAGTCAACAATAACTATCCACAGTCTGAGCTTATTTTTTAGATCAAAGGTCCCTATGAAGCGCAAAACCAAAATATCTGTGTGGTTGCACTTGGGTACTGTTTGAAACAGTACATGGGGTTTGGGCATTCATGCAACAGCCGCCGGCTAAAGTAAATACAACCCTAACCAAAGTCTGGCCCAAGCTTGATAATCTGAGCTTATTGTGTACATCAAAAGTACCGACCACATGCCCTGAAGGTTTATTTCCATTGAGCCAGTGACAGGATGATTGATTGCCTGATAAGCACTTAGTGTAGAAAACATATGATAGTCTGGGCTGTCTGGGTTGTGCCTCGAAAATCTGTGTGATGTTGACCACTGAGGTTAACGGGGCTCTCACTATAGTTCTAGCTATGTCTGAATAGGGAACTTACGGAGAATGAAAAAAATTGGCCCAGGCAATTAAGAGAAACCCGTTAATTACAAAAAAGCGACTGTAGTAAACAGTACATGCGCTGCGCGCAGGGTAGGGACAATATCGTCACGATCAACGGGGCATGGAATCGGATTGCTAGCTTTAGATCAACCCAGTGACTGAAAATAAGACCCCACATGATAAGGTCATATTACAGTCGCTGCTGCATAAATGAGCCAGTAATTTGTAAGCAAACTAGATTGTGACAACATGATTGGCTTTGTAAACAGTGTAGATTATGACACAATGATTGGCTTTGTAAACAATGTAACAATGTATATCATGACAAAATGATTGGCTTTGCAAACAATGTAACAATGTAGATTTGCTTTGTAAACAATGTTACAATGTAACAATGTACAATGATTGGCTTTGCAAACAATGTAACAATGTAGATTATGACATAATGATTTGCTTTATAAAAATGTAGATTATAACACAATATTTGGCTTTGTAACAATGAAGAATTATGGCACAATGATTGGCTTTGTATGCAAACTAGATTTTGACAAAATGATTGGCTTTGTAAACAATGTAGATTATGACACAATGATTGGCTTTGTAATCAGTATAGATTATGACAGAATGATTGGCTTTTGTAACAATGACACAATGAATGGCTTTGTAAACAATGTATCAATGTAGATTACGACACAATGATTGACTTTGTAAACAATGTAGATTATGACACAATGATTGGCTTTGTAAACAATGTAACAATGTAGATTATGACAATGATTGGCTTTGCAAACAATGTAACAATGTAGATTATGACACAATGATTTGCTTTGTAAACAATGTAGATTATAACACAATGAATGGCTTTGTAAACAATGTATCAATGTAGATTACGACACAATGATTGACTTTGTAAACAATGTAGATTATGACACAATGATTGGCTTTGTAAACAATGTAGATTATGACAAAATGATTGGCTTTGAAACAATGTAGAATATCACACAGTGATTGGTATAGTAAATAATATAGATTATGACACAGTAATCAGTTTTGTAATCAGTTTAGATTATGGCAAAATGATTGGCTTTGTAGCAATGTAATAATGTAGATTATGACAGAATGGTTTGCTTTGTAAACAAAATATATTATAACACAATGGTTTGCTTCTAAACAATGTAGATTATGACAGAATGGTTTGCGACAGAATGGTTTGCTTTGTAAACAATGTAGAATATCACACAGTGATTGGCTTTTATAAACAATGTAGATTATGACACAATGATTGGCTTTGTAAAAATATTCTTGTTACTACAGTACAAAAACTGTACATTTCGTCTTACCGTTGTCATGTTAAAGGAGTGGGGGTGTACACTGCTGTTAACTGACCGAAAAGTTGGTAATCCGAATTGGGTGATTTATCTCCACATCAGAATGAATTAAAAAAATGCATGTGGATGCATTTGCTTGCGTTTTACCGAAAGTGTACACTGCCTTTATGGATGTTTTTTGTTTGTTTGTACTTTGTCTGTGCTTCACCAAACCCGCCATCCGGCGTCTGGCCCGCCGAGGAGGAGTCAAGCGAATCTCCGGTCTCATCTACGAGGAGACCCGAGGTGTTCTCAAGGTTTTCTTGGAAAACGTCATCAGGGACGCAGTGACTTACTGCGAGCACGCCAAGAGAAAAACGGTCACTTCCATGGACGTCGTGTACGCACTGAAAAGGCAGGGACGCACCCTGTACGGCTTCGGTGGCTAGAAGTCCAGCGACTAACGCAGTAAGTTAGCCTTCTTTTTATAATAAAATAAAAAGAAGTTTCCAGGGTGAACCGCGTGAGAAGATATAATTTACTCACGACACGTGGAGGTCTGCATTCGAGCAGAAAAAGTGGTTCTCATCAAGACAAGAAGATCAAATGATCGAGAAATGAGAAGAGTTCGTATAATCACTTTTTCTACCTCACTTTTTTCTACCTCACCCTAAAAATTCAAAATAAATGACAGAATTACAGCTACACAGCTCGTAATGAAATAATTGAAATGCAATCATGCATTGCACAATTGAAAGTGATTTGAATGAAAATTCAGCTGAAAAAAGTTGCAGTACAAAGCATTGATTCAAGGGCATGTCACACATGTAGTTTTCTGTAAGAACTCATGCATCAATAACAATGGTATTGATGGCTGTTTCATAATAAGAAAAGAATATTCAAAGAGCAACATGCAACATGCATGTCCATTGTTTTAGAAGGGTAGAGCAAGAGTTTAATATGGAATTGGTCCTCCATTATTCTCCATAACTGAGTTCTTACAGAAAACTACATGTGTAACATGCCCTTGAAGCAATGCTTTGTACTGCAACATTTTTTTTTCCAGCTGAATTTTCATTCAAATCACTGTCAATTGTGCATGCATGATTGAATTTCAACCATGTCATTACGAGCTGTGTAGAACATGTCATTCTGTCATTTCCTTTTTTAATTTTTAAAATTCATGCAATACGTGTTGAGATATTCTAAAAACTATTAGGGGGACTTAGAAGTTGTGATGGGTGTATATAGATTTGCTGGGTACGTACTACAGTTCATACAAAGTGTGACAGCCTTGTGGCAGCCTTATATTTTGAAGATGGTGGACCCCTCTCCCCAAAAAAAACAAAAAACATTTATCTGATAACTAGAGAAATTGGAGGATTTGAACCTTTGGGTCTAGTATCATGTTATAAGTTTCCAAATTTAGAAACATTTGTCTGTTAATTAATTTGTAATGCTCCTGTTTTTCTTTTCTTTTGTATGATTGTGTGTTTTGACATGAAATTGTATTGATGGATAAACAATAAAATGCCTGGAAAAGGCAAAAAGAAAAAAAATCATGTTATAAGTTGTACGGGTCAACCAGTTAATTAAAGACATTTTAAAATCACTCAACCACAGCTTCAGCAATTAAATTAAATTGTTGTCTTATTTAGGGCCCTGTACAAACTAAAGTATGATGTTATGTTTATATGAATTTGGCATATGCCTTTATTAAAAACGGAAACTGTGTGATTATACATTATATAGATAGAAGTCCATTGGTAAAATTTTTAATTCAACCATTTGGACGCAATTTTGGATTTCAACATGATCACTTATAAGGGTAGATCAGGATGAATGTTGCTTTAATATACTTGTCTTTCATTTTCATAAGAAAGGGAAAGTCGCTTTCTTTCAAATAGTCATTCTTTATTTCTGTGAAAAATAATTTAAAACAAAATGTAGAATGAAGACTAACAATCACAATTATTACACACATTTTAAACTTTGCTGAAGCTAATTTGCTTGTGTTGGGTATTCCCCTCCCTCACCCTTATAACAACAATCTGGTCTTGCCCCTAGATAAAACTACAATGTATACGTACATACGCCAGGGTGAAAATATTAACAAGTTTCATCATCCTATTCCGTGACAGATCCAGGGACAAAGGGGATGAAATGGGGGGGGGGGGTGAAATAGGGGGGGGGGGGGGTGATTGTTTTCACCATTATTGTAATTTACCATACTTTATATGTGATTTTCAGGATATTGTTTTTATTTGGTCTTGTGCCGCCCCACGGTGGGCCAGGGCGAAACCAAAGTGCGCCAAAAGGGGTCATTTGCGTATGTTCCAGATTTGATTTCTTTTACATTTTTTAGGTTGCTAAGAACCCCTACGACTATTTTGTAAACAATTTAAAGTCGAATTAATATTTAATGGCTGTAGAACTGCCTTACAATCTCAAAAAACTGGAATTTTTTGATAAAAGCCGGTTGCTGGTAATAAATTTAAAATTGTCATTGTGGGCTTTTGACAGAAGCTATCGTCATGTAAATTGAAGTAAACCCAGTGCATGATCGATATTCTTTAAAAATTAAGTCGATTGTAAATTAGCTTTTTGATTTCATCAGCAAAAACCGATGAATTTGGTTTAACAAATTATAACATATAGCTTCTTTGTACACTGGATAAATGCATAATTTACTCGATTGCTCTATAACGAGAAACCTCAAGCAAGACATATTCAATCAAAATCTATCAAAAGTATACAATTATGTCGAGTTTGAGTACAAGTACTAAAATAAATACACTTATCATTAAGTATGAGGATTTTTTTCTAATGGCGTAGCCATGGTGGAAATAAATGTTTGCTCACGGATGGCCGTCCATACAAAATGGCGCTCAATGCTTTCAATCAAAATACCCTCCAACAACCCCTGTATTTCATGATGGCGCCCTCATACGGTCACAGACGGGCGAACAGTAAAATGGTTACTAATGTTCTTTACATATTTCTGCTCTTTTCACAGATAACAGTAACAGTGAAGCAGCTTCCTGAACTTGGACTTAATGAAACCTACAGCTGTCAGTTCAATGACGTGCGGATGTTCACAGGGATAACTATTGGACGGATGTTCACAGGGATAACTATTGGAAACAACGTTATCTGTGGTATTCCAGAAATAAGTGATAGACCTACAATTCCTCCATTAGGTAGAGTTATTAACAAATACTAAATTATTTTTTAAAATATATTATTACTTCGTCTACATGCAGCAGACGTTCTATATCTCAGAACTCATTGTGGCCAAAACAAGTACAGGTTTTTTCTGGTCAATTTCAAAACCGTTTTGTAAATTTTTCTTAAAAGAACATTCAAATTTATGCCGATTTAATGCTGATCCGATCAAATTAAGGTTTCTATTTCTAGGTTTTCCCAGCCGATTTGAAACCTGTTTTGTTATTTTTTTAATTTGTATTATTATTTTTTTTAAAGTTTTTTTTAAGAACATTCATATTCACGCCGTTTAAATACTGATCCGATCAAATTAGTGATTTTTAGGCTATAATTATTGTTGCATTCAAATTAATTTCCAAGTAGCCATTATTTTGTTCCTGCCATTCATAACTGCGTTAGTTCTATTTCGGTTTTTGGCATTCATGACTTCAGTTATCTCAACCTAAAATTTGAAGTTTCGCGTCTGTTCGCGATTGATGCAGTCAAATTAACGATCATCGATGCGCAAAGGATTTTGTTTTCCTTCTTAAGGTTGGTACGAACAAACACATCTTCCAGTACAAGAACAGTCTCTATTCACATTTGCATTGGGCAGGTTACTTGGGCTGACCCGGGTGGCAATATTTTTTCTGCAGTAAAGAATTAAATAAAGTACTTCTATAATTAAATCACCGATGATTTAGAGTGGTATGGTAGCGTATTAGTATTCGGGTAGTATATCTGTATTACTAGGATTGATGTTCACCATTTCCATTTTTTTGTTCTGCAGAGGACCATGTGACAATGCAGCTGAGAGTTGTTTCATCTGAAACCAGTGTGGCATTTATTACTACAGAATTCAGCTTCTATAATTGCACTACACACACGAAGTAGGTTTGGAGAAACAATTTAGATTTCTGAATATATGAAATAATTCCAGTGATTGTGGTGGAGGAAGGAATATCGTTCCATTTGCGGGCCTTGTTCGGAAAAACAGTTGGAGATACAGGGAAGGCGTTGTACCTTTCCTGTATCCCTGTATTGAAAGCAAATCTGCTTTAATGATTATACTTATTACAACAACCTATTCAAACATTTAACTCAATGCGAAATCTATATCATGAAAAATGTGTGAAAAGGCATCCACATATATTTAGAAAACACTTGAAGCAATGAAACTTTACACATGTTCGTGATTTCTCTTAGATAAGAAAATGCTGACACAAATTTGTTAGAATAATTGGTACCTTTATTAACGTCAAATTAAGTTCGGTAATTTGTTAATTGTGATTTTTTGTTTTGGTATAGTTTGATTCTCTACATTTTCCACTTTCATTTGATACCAGATTTGTAGAAAAATTGGTGTTCTTATTTATTTTTTTATATTATAAGAACAATTGTTTTTCTGATTTCTACAAATCTGGTATCAAATGAAAGAGGAAAATCTTGAGAATCAAACTATACCAAAATCTCACTTTTGAAAATTGGGTTCAAGTTTAGGGTTTTGCCAGAGCCAGTCACAATTACTAATGTTGTATCTTCTCTATATAATCCATCGGATATGTGCTGTAATGTCATTGAAGTGTGACATTTTGGATAAAACAATCATTTTCAGATAGAAAGCCATCGCGAAAATATACGACCTTTATGTATCATCTGAATCATTTATATTGGTGTCAGTGTGGTCATGTAGAGATGGCTGCCGTAACATATACATGTAAGGGTTGTCAGTTGAATTGGATAGGTTTTTATTTAATAATTATTAACCAATTATTAAAAACAGATTCCAACTAGACCCCTGTCGCTGGATATCCTTAAATACTGGGACGTTTACAACATATTAGATGCTCATCAGCTAACGAAACACATTATGCCTCACAACAATTCACGATGGCTATCAATACTCAACAAAATGATTGCCATAACATAAAAGGCGTCATATTTTATATTGTACGTCATAATAAAGGGCAGAGATTTGGGGGTTATTGAATACGTCTATTGGGATTAATTACTACATTTCCCTCCTCGGTTTATGCATCCCTTTGGTAAATATCCGAAGTGGCCTCCACAGTTATCCCCAAGATGGTTGTCAATATGGTAAGGTATGACTGGTAGCCATCTTGGTGACCACATTGGCAGTCTATCTTGAGTCTATTGGTAAATGATGGCACCAGCATTACCAGCGACAGCAGCAACAACAATATCAGCACCAGCATTATTATCACTAATTTTCGTTTATTTTAATTATGGCACAGGTGTGGTGAATGTGTCACAAGTAACTGGGCCTGTGATTGGTGTGTGTATGACAACAAATGCACACACCAGAGTACTGAGTGTACACCAGGAGACGTCATCGTCATCGGAAACAAGGTAAATAACATTATGCTTAATTCTTGCTTAATGCCACCCAGAAAATATCACAAATTATACATTTGTATAAGAAATGATGTCGCATTGGTCGTAAATTAACATTTGGTAGAAGGGTAAAATACATACTTTGTGACAATGTTATCACAAAACATCCTGCCTGGTGTTATCCATATTAAACGTAGTTTTCATATACGTATTACGTCAAACTGGTTACAGAATCCCAGCGGTGGTGGAAACCAAGGACCAGACTTCTGTCCGCAGCTACAGCAACAGGCTGGAGAGGAACTCCTGCCAGTCGGAATTCCAAGAGAAATATTGGTCACTGTATCGAACTTGCCAAACGCTACAAAGGTAGGCCGTAATCTGAGATAATAAAATAAAATGTTCTGCCCTTGGTACTTTATTTTTTTTATACTAAATTCATAAATCTCCCGGGTATTAATTATACTTTGATTGTACCGAACTTTCCCAATGCCACATGCTGGTTAGATTCCTATATAACAGCGGGTATACTGCAATGTGAATATTGGGATATTGAAGGACTGATTTTATGTTTGCCCATTACTGACCAGTCTAGTCATGTCATCGAATATGGCTGCTTAAGAGTGAGACATGAGTCAAGTGAATATATAACTCGGGTCCCTAATAAGACCACTTCAATGCATTATTCTTTATCAATAGGTGACTGGTTACCAGTGTTCGTTATTGATAGAGGGTAACATACAGACTATCGAAGCGACTCAATTGTCCAATGATGTTATTATGTGCAACAGTCGTATGTTAAGTATGAGTAATTACTTTTCAAATGCAGCTGCAGTATTCCTTTGTGGTTTATTCGATTATATCATTTAAATGTAAAAGAATAGGATATTTGATCCCCAGACTGTCTATTCCCAGGTTGTATCGTAACATAGGACGTGATCCCTGGCTATATAGCAGTCTTTGGTTGATGACTTCTGACTAGCGCCCCCAAACAAAGATATTGACAAAATATGGAGACCACCAACATAGGGCTAGATTGCTCAGTTGGTGGAGTGCTTGGCAGAGCGGCTAAATCACGTGACCATTAACTGTTGTTGAGACAAACCTGTCTACTCCCCTGCTTTGAAATAATTTTCATAATTTTATTTTTTAAAGTACACATATGTAGCAGATGACAGAAATGAACTGATAGTGTCATTGACTGTAATCTGGAATGGTGACAGGGAGCTGGATGATTACTACGGCTTCAATGGTGAGTTTGCATTTACAATGTACTTTTTAGTTAATCAAAGAAGGGGAAACAACAACATTTGTCTCTACATGAAATACCTTGTCATGAAATCTATACACATAGGGCATATTCTCGGGCTGAGTTTCTGAGTTTTGCCAGGAGGTAGATAAGCGTAGAACTGCTATTAAAGTAGATGAAAATAATTAAAAGTAAAAGGTGTTTAGCAGCTTTCAATGCAATTACAAAGAATAAATTCAATACAAAATTACAGAGTGTGTTTAATGAATTTCATTAACTTCAAATATTGTAATCTAAATTAAGAATCTCTGTCGCATCTCTGGCCTTATCATTTTTTGACATATTGCCGAAGTTAAGTTGTCAAGGTTTATAGTTGTGTTTGCAAGGTGAAGCAGATTCTGAATACTCAACAACACAAATATGTTCATCTTTTTTTCAGTCACAATGTACAAAAAAAGACGTGGACCGACGGGATTGTAGCCGTTGTTTGTCAGAGGAGACAACAAGACCAGAACTCCAGTGTCGTTGGTGTGGTACCCAGTGTGCATTCAATGAGAGTAGTGTCTCTACAAGTAGTGCTCTAAGCCCTGGTGGTCAGTGTCCGGCACCTGCTCTTAAAACGGTAAACAGTGATTTATTAAATGACTTATATGCGAGGTAACTTTCGGCTTACTTTGTATTTTGCTTTACTGAAAAATCTACTGAATGGCAACAGCGGCGTAGCCAGGACTTTTTCAGTGGGGGGCACGGGGGGAATTGCTTTTCAGTGGGGTGGGGGGGGGGCAGGAGGTATGGTTTTTTTCCCTTTTCTTTTTCTTTTCTGTTTTTTGGGGTACTATGAGGATTTTTCATGGGGGCACCTGTGGGAGGCACTGGAAATTTGTGGGGGGGAGGCACATGCCCCCCCCCCATGGCTACGCCGCTGAATGGCAAGTCTGAAGTATGTTGCACAATTTGATGTCAATCTGGCCAACGACACCCAAACGACACCAGAACATTGTAGAGTAACCTGTTCATAAGGGAAATGGAAATTATGATTAGTATTGAAATATGTTAGAATAGGAAGATGCACAGCGTGGAAGAGATACCTAAATTCAATTTTAAAAACACGCAAAGAAGAAAATACGGCATACCAATAATTTTTAATGAGATAGTAGCTGGAACTTGATCTTTTGGACAGGTGTTTCCCACAACTGGGCCGATTGAAGGCAATACGATCATTGAGGTAATGGGAACCAATATAGAGATTTCAAGATGTCACAAATGTGACGGTTGGTCAACAGTCATGTGACTTGACAGGATTGAATGATCAGTACATCACCGGACAAAGGTAAAATTACTTTTGTAATGCTGCGGCCATCTTTGTCTGATATCCTAAATGCATAGGACAATTACAGTGTACAAAACGTGGTAACTCGAACATACTACAATATACTAGAATATCTGCATTCTGTATTTAAAAAAAAAAAAATAGATATTCCGTAATGCAGTGTCTGTTCAGTACAACATTACCTGGATCTTTGCTCATAAGAATGTCATATTGCATGTCTCATGGCAAAAATCCTAATTTGGGATTAAACAACATTTTCCCATAAACTGTTTCAGTGTAAGATGCAGAACTGCTCCGATGAGTCTTGGTGCCGCACAGGATATCACTGTCTATGTGGCTCGTGTGGGTGGCGGTGAAGATTTACCAAGCACCGGGACAGTGCAGTTCACATACAAGGTAAAACATGTTATCTCCATTAAAGTGATTTTGATTTCCAATGCTTGCTGTGGTGTATGTTTCCCACTGAAATGAAAATCTATGCAATATCCCTAAAATTGATTTTGGTTTCAACAAAAATTTGGGTTTTTGTTTTAGATTGTTGCGTTCGAATTAATTTCTAGGCAGTCAATATTTCGTTCCTGTCATTAAACAGTTGAGTTTATTTAGTTCTATTTCGTTTTTTGGCATTCATGACTTCGATTATGTCATCCTGGAATTGGATGTGTTGCATAGTTTCGCGATTGATACAGGATCGTAGAAGTTTTTCATTTTCGCTTTTGTATGGGCAACCAATTTCATCTTAAGAATATTCAAATGCGCCCGTGGACAATTTCTGTGACTTTTCTCATGATTTTTGTTGTTGTGAGTTATGAAGGTCACTGAAGCCTTTTTCGAAACTTCTTCTTTTGTGTCGCTATCCAATTTCTTGATATTTAATGCCAGTGTCAAAAAAATTATAGTAGCCCACAAGAATCTGAGTATCACTACGGGGTCATCTTGCATAACAGATCCCTGTTGCAATATTTCCAAGTTATTCGTTAACATTTTCTCTTAATATGTTTCACTTTCTTCCCCCTTTTTTCCTTTAGCCTGCAATCTCCTGACGCGCAGGGCAAATGAGACAGTTAAGAAAGGAATGTCCTAACATTTCATACCCAGACCTTAGAATTGAAAGTAAAAATGTAACAAATGAATGCCAGTTGATGAAATTGAATTCTTGATCAACTGCTTGCGACTGGTCTTGATGAAATTGAATGGACTTATCGACACTTTCAATAAGAAAGTACTTATTTTGGCGATGGGTTGGCTTAAATAACGATAGAATCCTCAACTTGTAAATTTGCTGATTGAGTGATGATGTAAAAGAACATTCATTTCCAAATTCAACTGAATGAGTCGGGTATTATATTGAATGAAAAAGGTTTGAAACCTATATTAAAAATATTAGAAATCAAAGAAAACCTTCGCAAATGTGTGTATTTAGGTAACTTTATATATAATTGTAAAGTCTACACAAAGGCAAGTTTTTATTATTATCTTAAACTAGCATTTTCTTATTTCTGACAGGATCCCATGATTACAAGCTTCAGTCCTTTGATTGGACCTGAAGCTGGTGGGACCCTTATTACCATAACTGGAAAACACATGGACACAAGTAGAGACATCAAAGCTATGGTTGATATGAACATACTATGTGCAATTACAAGGTAAGGCTTCATTATATTGAATCATGAATATTTGAAATAATTAGGCGTTTTTTCAAGTGTTTTCAAGTCATTCTCATCCCCAATTCATTCAGGTCTGTTTACAACAAGCAAGACCAGTATTATGTTTTATCAATAGTTGGTGGTTAGTCAACCGACTGATGGCTCGTCATCAAGAAGGGTAATTGAAATATTATTACAATTTGATATTATATTACAATATAATAGCATTATTTCAAAATATATCACTTTCTTTGATGAATGCAGCATAACCAACACAGCTATTCAGTGTCGCACTGGAAACTCAACAGCGGATCATACTGGTCTCATCTCAGTGACATTTGATGGAGCATTAAGGAATTCAACAGAGGCCTTCACCTACCATCCTAACCCAGAAGTTACAGATATACAACCGAGGAAGAGTATTTTGTCGTAAGTCTGTATTTTAGTTGGTCTTAAAGGGACTATATAAAACAGCTGGGTGTAGCTATGGGTAACAATAGGTTGTCTAACTTGCATGTCCATTCATAAATGCCCACCTTGAAGAAAATTTGTATAGAGTTAGGTTTACTTTTGTTGCAAGGAACACAACAGAAATATATTTGCTGATTGACAAAGCCTGTGACATGAAATATCTGTCCTACATTTTACATGTAGTCCACAGTATTAGCGCACATGGTTATTCTTTTTCTATTAATGTAATTTTAGGAAAAGTGTAAACTAAACTAATTATTGTATAATTATTATACAGAGGTGGCAGGAAGCTTGTAGTCACTGGAACGGGCTTCACAGCTGTTGGCAATGCAACAATCCAAGTCCAATTTGAAAACAGTAGCCTGGTATACAAAGAGGTAATATTAAATTCCAGAATATGATACTGCTTTAACACAGTCTGCACAATCCCCATCTTGGTTTTGTTAGGTTTTGTTATGTTTGCAATCAGATATTTGAATAATTTGATCATTTCATTAAATATTGTTTCCATTACTTTTTAGTTGGGGATTTATTATGCCAATGTTTTGCCTTCCCTTCTGCATACACCTACATTTTACGTCAACGACATGAATTCGCACATTTATTTCCCCATGACAGTCCTGTCAGATACAAGATAACACAACTATGTATTGCATCTCGCCATCCGTTGATGTACCAGGAATTATCATGTCATGTTCTGAAGTCACTCTGGGTTTCATGTTGGATGGAGTACTCCTCTCGTGGTCAAAGTCAACTAGTAATGGCTTCAGCTATTACTTAAATCCAGTCATCGACATGTTTCAAATAACGAGACTTTGGTTGAAACTTCATTTATACTCAGAATTATGGTACGTTTGTTTTTCATATGTTTGTTTTGTTTGTAACTCAACACGTGACAATTAAATAATGATAAAGATCTACTGACATTATGATCCAGAAGAATTTGGTTTAAAAAAGGGATAAGCCTATTCGACAAGACAAGTTTAAAATTAGGAAAGAATGTTGCTGTCGGGGTGGGAAGGGTGTTCTCATCCTGCTAATTGACTGTTAGTTTTACAGCGGTAAATTTTCAAGTCAATCTGTAAAAATGTTTTCCCTAATAGGGTGAGAAACTTACAGATGCAGTCACGAAGTCGGAAATAGAAGTCACAATCGGTAATGGAAGCTGCCCTGTCGACGACCTGTCAGATATAAGGATTTCATGCAATCTTCCCAAGACACGACCTGGACAAGGATGGACGCCCTGCCTGGGACATAACTCCCATAGCTACGGTACACAGCTTTTCTACAAGCCTTAGCACTGTCCTTGTAGCGTACATTGCAGCAAGAATTATTATACTCACTATTGATTATTTGTTTTTCTTTTTTTTAGTTTTTGTTTTCGAATGTAGTGCAAATTATTGAATCTTTCTAGTTTCTTATAAATTATTAATGCATGCCAGTGGCGTAACTAGGGTCCAATTTTCAGGGGGCACTTGGGGTGCACCACTTTTTCTAGGGGGAACGGTCAATACTTGAACATTTTGTATCATGCAGCCTCAAATTGGGACCTATTTTTTTTCTTCCAAATTCTGAATGGGGGCACGGGGGGGGGGGCACAGACCTCGGAAGGGGGGGCACGTGCCCCCCTGTGGCCCCCATAGTTACGCCATAGTTACGCCACTGGTGCATTTATAAACATTTTACCAATAGTGTATAATTCCTAAGCACATCCAGACAATTAGAGAAAACATGTATCCTGTTTCAGAAAATTGCAATGTAAACAAATGGAAATTATAATAATATATTAATGTTAATGTTTTCATAATTGTATTCTTATTGTTGTTTCCATATTTGTTTGTTTTGGTTCACTGGTATGGAAACTTTACATTCAGTCCAGGGAAGGTAGTCTACCCCGGTATTGAACTGACTCCAATTCTTATTGCAGCAATTTCAGCAATTGCTGTTTTCTTTATTGTTCTTGCCGTCGTCTTGACTATCAAATATTACAAACAAAGGCTTCAACTGAAGCACCACAATGAACTTCTTTTGGCTCGCATCAGTCAATTACACGAAGGTGATTATTATTATACTCCAAAAATCGTCCAGATCACATTAGCCAGTAGAAGTGTTTACAAATAGGCAGAAAGTGCTAAACTACCACAAATTAGCAAAATAAAAAGAATTGTGCACAGTGTTTTGAGTTAAACAATTCCTGTTTCATAGGCCCTTTAAGTTGATTATTTAGTTGTTATATATGCACTGATTTTATTTGTTTTGTGAAAATGTTTGAAAATAGTGTCATATATTTATTAATTATTATAAATGAATTTACAAACATTTACAAACATTTCACTTATATTTTATATCAAAGAAATTCTCAAATTTAAGGAAAGTAATCGACAGGCATCTTCAGCTGCTCAGAGTATGCGAACGTCTAATTTTCAACAGAAACCAATTGTTCTGAACGACAAAATTAGCATCGTACCTGATGATTTACAGATCGAGTTCAACCAGTTAGATATGGGAAGGGTACTCGGACAAGGTAAGCCTTGTGAAACCTTATGATTGTTTCCAAGGGTAATTAGTTAGTTAGCCCACAAACCGAACACTTATTATAACACACATTTTACCTTTAATGTATAGCTGTCGTATAATAGTTAATAACTACATAGGGTCTTCCGTTGAAATAACTCGCGGTATCAGGCAGGGATGTCCATTGTCCATTGTCCCCACTCCTTTTTTCTATCTGTGCTGAAGGACTAGCTAATCTTTTTAGAATTAACAATGAGCTTAAAGGTATTGAAATCCCCGAATGTACGGATTCGATTAAACTCATACAGCACGCGGACGATTCTACGGTTTTTGTGAGTAAAAATAACGATTTTAACATTATTCAGGATATTCTCTGTGTATATTGTAAAGGGAGCGGGTCGAAATTAAATGTTCCTAAAACCAAAGGTCTTTGGTTAGGAAAATGGAAAGATAGATCCGACAATCCATGCGGCTTTAATTGGTGCACTAGGAAAATTAAAAAAATGGAATAGTTTTCGGAAATGACGTCACCCCAGAAGACAACTGGGGTCCGCGTGTAAATAAGTTTAAGTGTATTCTTGATAGGTGGAGTAAGCGTAGTTTGACTCTCATAGGAAAAGCAGTGATTATCAATACTTTGGTGGGATCGGCATTAAATTATTTGGGGAGTATTATTTCATGTCCGCATGAATGGATTAACAAGATCGATAAAAGTATTTGGAATTTTTATTGGGGTGACAAAGTAGAAAAGATTAAAAGAAATACCATTAATGGCCCCAGATACCGGTCTGGTTAATATAGAATGTAAACTTATCAAGGTTCAGTGGTTTTCTAATTATATTAAATCTTGTGGCAAGTGGAAACATTTTTTTGATTACTGGCTTGGTAAGGTCGATAATAAACTGGGTTGGTATGTCCTGTCTAATAGCCGTAATCCTGTCAATACTACTACTTTTTATCAAGATTTGATTCGTGCCTTTAAAGCTGTTGACGGTAAAATTAACTGTTCTTTTTCTGTATGTTCTGAAACGCGAGAAGTTCCTCTCTGGAACAATGTATGTGCAACCGATGATGATACTGAACTTAACAGTCTCTTACTCGCTTCTTATAATTTTCATAAAGTTAAGGATCTCGTCGTCAACGATCATTTAATACCTTTTCGTGCCGTGGCTAAAAAATGCAATGTCCCCAATGTTATTGCGGGTAGATTAGTCGGTAGAATTGACAATCATATTAATCATAAGTTAATCGAAGAAAAAAGAATCGGCCCCCTAATCATGTTTGTAATTGGCTTGTCCTCTTCGATAGACAATCGGATGAATATGTTAACGTTTCTAATACCAATGCCAAAATTAATTACCGAAATTTGATTCTAGCCAGATTTGTGGTCCCTAAAGTCCAAATTAAATGGCAAGAAATTCTTAATTACCACATCGATGTCGATTGGACCTGTATTTGGAAAAATGGTTCCAATAATTTTATTATGGACCCAGAAGATAAAGATTTTTGGTACAGATTAAAACACAGATGTCTTCCTACTAAAGACTTTCTCTCTAAAATAGGTAAAACTAAGGATAACAGTTGTCCCCTTTGTAATGTGGAGCCGGAGTCTCACGAGCATTTGTTTATTTATTGCGTTAGTACCTTAAATGCATGGATTTTTGTGGAACGTATTCTTAGGAACTATTCGGGTAAGAATTGTTTTTATTTAAACGACTCTAATAGAATCCTCGGCTACCAAATGAGTCCTGTTCATAATGCCATCATCGCTAAAATGCTTCGCGTTATATGGATTATCCGATGTAAATTACCCTTTGACAATTATTCTGATCCCTCCGATATCGATATTATTTTTCAGTTTAAAGTCCGTCTAAAAAAAATTCTCCTTTTGGAAAATAAAAGAAACAAATGTAAGAGTGGGGGGGTTAATAAAATATCGCCTCTAGTTGCATAATTTTCTGTTAAGTTCATTAATTCATTTACTAAACTATTCATGAATTTTTGTTTTCCATGTTTCCTTTGATTAAGATGTTTTTTCTCATTATCATGTTTACATTTTGTTGTTTGCCTTGACTTTATGTGTATGACTTTATTTATCTATTTTGTTATTTATTCATTTACTTGCTTATTTGTTATTTTGGTTCAATTATTTGTGTCAATTTAATCCAGCTGTTATATGTATATGTATAAAGCATAAGTATATGTATCTGTGTAGAAATATATTAGTTTATTTTGTATATAAGTTCTTTTTGTATATAATTAATTCTTCTTTATGATGTCTAATTAATTAATTATATTCCACTTTGTGTTGACTATTTATTTATTTATTTATTTGGTTCAATTAATTGTGTAAATTTAATCCAGCTATGTTTTTGTATATATTTATTAGTTCATTTTTGTATAATTCTTCGTAATGATGACTAACTAGTTAATTAATTCATTTGCTTACTAATTTATTCGCGAATTTCTGTTTTCTATTTTTCTTTTGTTAAGATGTCTTTGGCTTTTTTCATTATGTTAATATTTGGTTGCTTTAAGTTGACTTTATTGTTTGATTCATTATAATTGCTTTTGATGAGTTAGCTTTATTTTTTTATTTACTTTGTTTCATGTATTTGTCATTTTAATTTGGTTATGATATATGTATGAGTTAGCTGTACTTACTTAAGTAAGTTTATTATTTTGTTATTTTGGTTCTTTTATTTGTGCCAATTTAATTCAGTTATATGATATATGTAGAGATATCTAGACAAACCAAGTTTGTCTTTGTATTATTTTTAACCTGTATATTCTGTAAATAGTCCTGTTTGTGTACACCTGTAATGTATTTTGATTTTTTTTGGTATTGTCAATATGTGTATTGAAATAAATGGAGTATAACTCCACTGAGACAGAAAAAAATAAAAATAAAAATAAAATAACAACAACAACAACAACAACAACAACAACAACAACAACAACAACAACAACAACAACAACAACAACAACAATAATAATAATAATAATAATAATAATAATAATAATAATAATAATAATAATAATAATAATAATAATAATAATAATAATAATAATAATAATAATAATAATAATAATAATAATAATAATAATAATAATAATAATAATAATAATAATATTAATAATAATAATAATAATAATAATAATAATAATAATAATAATAATAATAATAATAATAATAATAATAATAATAATAATAATAATAATAATAATAATAATAATAATAATAATAATAATAATAATAATAATAATAATAATAATAATAATAATAATAATAATAATAATAATAATAATAATAATAATAATAATAATAATAATAATAATAATAATAATAATAATAATAATAATAATAATAATAATAATAATAATAAGCCTCGGAAACAAAGAAAACAAATGAATACAAACAATATACAATGATAGCATAGGAGAAAAAAATATGTACTGAGATACATGTATCTACAATGCAATTACAAATATACATCATCTTTGAAGAATTGTGACATAAGATGAGTTTTAAGCATCGACTTAAATCTAGTTATACCATGACAAGATTTGAGTTTTGTTGGAAGATGATTCCAGAGTCTCGGAGCCGCGACAGAAAAAGACCTATCAACCCAGTCCCGTTTTGAAGTTGGTTCCTTTAGGAGTGACATGTTGCTGGAGCGCAAATTGCGTGATGGAGTGTAGACTTTAAGCAGTTCAGAAATATAAATTGGAGCAATGTTATTAAAAGATTTGTGAACAATTAGCATAAGTTTAAAAACAATTCTCTGTGAAACAGGAAGCCAGTGCAGTTCTTTCAAGTGATATGGCATGACTTTCTGGACAAAGTCACAATACGGGCTGCTGTGTTTTGTATGTGCTGAAGACGAGATATTTGATTCTGCGGGAGACCGTAGAGGAGAGCATTCCCGTTATCAAGACGTGATATGACAAACGCATGTATAATTTGTTCAGCAGCACTTTTATTCAAGTATTTCCTTATTCGGCTAATATTTCTGATATGAAATGATGATATGCGAACAATGTTGGAGATATGAGGTTTTAAAGTCATTGTCGAGTCAAATATAACACCCAAATTACGTGCTTGTGATGAGGGGGTTATCTGCGAGTCACCAATTGTAATAAATGGAAGAGAACATTTAGACAATTGCTGACGTGATCCAAATAGAACAAATTCTGTTTTTTCATCGTTCAATTTCAGGAAGTTTTGTCTCATCCAACTTCGAATCTCTTGAATACATTTCTCCAGTGTTGTAATGCAGGAATCGGCAGGTTCTTGAGAAGATTTAAAAGTAATGTAAAGCTGCGTGTCATCAGCAAAGACATGGTAATTTAAATTATACTTCAAAATGATATCACGAACTGGAAAGGTATAAACAGTAAACCACTGTGGGCTGAGCATGGAGCCTTGGGGTACAGAATAGTCAAGAATAACAGGCTCGGAGATAGCGTTACCAATACAAATATGCTGAGGCCTATTTAAAAGGTAGGACCTACACCAATCCAGGGCTGTGTCATGTATTCCAATATGATATTGAAGGCGAGAGAGAAGGATTTTGTGATCGACCGTGTCAAACGCGGCGCTTAAGTCTAACGAAACTAATGCAGTGATTTTTCCATCATCAATGGCAGATAAAATGTCGTTGTTGACGCGGAGAAGAGCAGTTTCCGTTCCATGAAATGGTTTGTAGGCTGACTGAAATGTGTCCGACAGGTTATTAGCACGAACATGGTCAGAGATCCGTGATGAAACAACTCGCTCGATTGTTTTTCCAAGGTACTTTAAATTTGCTACTGGTCGGTAATTTTTGAAAACTTCCTTGTCCAAATTGGGTTTCTTCAGGAGAGGTTTAACCCTAGCAGTGTCCCATATTAACATGTGAAATGCCATGGATTTTAAGGTGTAAATTACTACTTTTTTATAAACTGCATGTAACAAATCTAGGAACAATGACTGGAGTAAAGGCATATATATGCAAACAAAATTTAACGGAATGCCAGACGTAGAATGAGTAACCAGCGCATAGATAATATAGGTATGGTTTGAAAGATACACCTTTCCACTTTAAAATGAGACATCAAACATCCAAATCTGATAATTGTTGACAGAGATATGAGTACTTTTCCAAGAGAGGTCAAATTGACGATGGGACCAAGTTTTCAATTTTAGGCATTGGGACAAAGGTAGCCTAATTGCCTCTGTGTGGATAATTGCCTGGCCTACAAAAATGTGTTTAGCGAGTAAACACAATTCTAAACACTTTCTTGCTATCAGTTTGTAAACATGTTTACATGCTAAACATTTTTAGCATGAGGACAGATAGTGTTTAGCCAATGAAATTTGATGTTTAGGAATTGGACATGTGCGTTCAGCTAGTAAACATGTTTACAAACTGATACCAAGAAAAGTGTTTACTTGCTAAACAGTTTTTTAGAGTATTATGTAATGTGCTTAATTAACTTCTGCAACTGTGTACTGTCAATTCATTTTTCGTCAAACATTGATCATGGTTGGTGTTCAGCTAACTAACAAGCAGAGAGTTTTTTGTGTCACGGAGTACATCCGTACTGGAAGAGTAAATGGTGTTATCGATGCATTTATGCAGCGATTCCCAGATCGAGATCCACCTGCAGCCAGCACTATCTGGAGAAACCTGCGAAAGTACCGGAGGCAGGGTACCAGCCTCAATCTCAATCGAGGGCGTTCCGGGCGACATCGGACTGAGAGGTAGGCGGAAAACATCGAATTGGTGGAGGCGCAGCTGGATGCCAACCGCATGTCAGTGCGAGACGGAATGGACTGGGCCTACCACATGCCACGTTCAATCGCATCACTCGGCTGGACCTGGGCATGCACCCCTACCAAATGCGCGTGCGACATCGGCTGCTACCGCTGGATTTGCCAAGACGGTTGAATTTTTGTCAGTGGGTCGTCGACCAGCTGCAGGCAGATGTGCGATTCGTCCATCATCTCGTCATTGGCGATGAAGCTGGATTTTCTCTCGACGGAAAAGTCAACTCACGCAATGTTCGAGAGTACGCCCCCAAACAACATCCACCTCCCTTCAATTACGAGCACAACTTCCAACGTGAGAAAGTGAGTATCTGGGTTGGCCTCTGCGGCAGTGGCCTCATCGTCGGACCGGTGTTTTTTCAGGGCAACCTCAACGGCCGGCGTTACCTTGAGATGTTGAATGATGATGCCATCCCCATCCTTGAGGAACATTTCGAGGTTCAGGAGCGAGGTGTGTTTAGGCGCCTGTGGTGGGCTCAAGACGGCGCTCCGGCTCATCGTCTACTGGCTGTCCGAGACCGCCTTCATGAAGCGTTCGGAGACCGTGCCATAGCGTTGAATCATGTGCATGAATTGCTACCGAGATCTCCAGACCTCACCCCGTGTGATTTCTACCTCTGGGGATACTTGAAATCCAAGGTGTACACGACTCCCCCTCCGGACCTGCAGACTCTCCGTGACAGAATAACAGCTGAGATTGACGTCCTGCGGCAGACTCCAGATGTTGTTAGGAGAGCGATGGGAGATATGGAGAGAGGATGTTGTCTGTGTATCGAGCGAGAGGGAGGGCATGTTGAGGGGGAAGGGATGTAATCATCAACAGTTCATCCACATTGCAACACTTGCACATCTAAACCAAATCGATTATCACTGCATTTAAAAACTTGGTCCCATCGTCAATGTGACCTCTCTTGGAAAAGTACTCATAAATTATCAGATTTGGACGTTTGATGTCTCATTTTAAAGTGGAAAGGTGTATCTTTCAAACCATACCTATATTATCTATGCTAGTTATTCATTCTACGTCTGGCACTCCGTTAAATTTTGTTTGCATTTTTTGAGACACACTGTATATATATATATATAGAGAGAGAGAGAGAGAGAGAGAGAGAGAGAGAGAGAGAGAGAGAGAGAGAGAGAGAGAGAGAGAGAGAGAGAGAGAGAGAGAGAGAGAGAGAGAGAGAGAGAGAGAGAGAGAGAGAGAGACTTTGACTTTTCAAAGAAAACTTTATTTACAAAGCAGAACAATACAAAATTACAGAATAGAAAACAATGTTTAACAAAAAATGGTGGTTACCAATATTACTGTAAAAGTAACAAAACTCTGTAAACTTTGTTTAACGAAGGTAATAACAACAATACATTATATAAAGAAAGACAAAAACATTAAAAGATCAAAACAAAACGAAATAACCAAAAGGTAGAGTGGAAGAAAGGATGAGAAAGGAAAGGGAAGGGATCCTCTAAAAGGGAGACTGCAAGCACCATGGTGTAAGCAGACTCCCCTAAAGATTCCCGGGGTGGGGAGCCACTGGCATTACTGGTGTGGGTCTTAAACCCACTCCAGCGGCTCCCAAAGAGAAAGAAAAGAAAGGAAAAGAAAAGGAAAGGAAAGAGAGAGGACCCCACTCGTGAACAGTGGTAGAGACCTTGCCTCCAATCAGAGAGAGATTGGAGTAGCTGTTCACAAGGTGGGTCGAAGAGGGGGAAAGGTGGACCGAGAGGGGTCAGACAGAGAGAGAGAGAAGAGCGAGACTTAACAAATATAATCTTCATTTCGATACATTTTTTAAAACCAAACATTTTTAAAAACCAAACATTACAGAAAATGACATTGTATAAATTGTGATAAAAATGTAAACTATGAAAGGCACATTCTGTAAACAATTCCAGTGAAGTAATATGTACAATAATTATTATATAGATGAAAAAGGATTTTTGTTAAAAAAGAAAGCTGGTGTATTATAACAAAAACAATGTTTGAGTAAAATGTACATGATCGAGGTATAAAAATACAAATGGTTTTAGATAAGAAATATTGAATAAAAGCAAATATGACTTTGTGTTTAAAATGATGGAGATATAAAATGTTTGGTTTGAAATAAAGGTACATTGAATAGATAAAAGGCGCAGTCAAAAACAATAAAAGCACAAGAAAGCTTTGTAATTTTTTTTTTTTTTTTTTTGGAATTTTTTTTTTTTTAATACTAAACGCGGTTAAAAAGCCACGTCAACACGCCATTAACAGTTTTAACTAAAGCATTTTGTGTAGACCATTTTGTTTCAAATTCGTTGAGATTGTCGTTAAGTTTAAAGAAATAAAAATCAAATAATATTTTGTTTTTCAAGCGGTGTTTCCAATTTAAAACAGGATTTACAAATTGGGAAGTTCTATAAAGATAATATATAACGTTCTTGCAGCTGATGATGAGATGATTTGCAATTCGTACAGCTTGTTTGTCGCGTCTCCTGGCATGCGGGATCAAGGACCAGTAGATGTTGAAGTTGAGAGGAAAACCAGGAAGGAGACGACTAATGAGGGTGTGAAGAAGCGTTAGTGCTGGCTGGACGGACGGACACAGGATAAACAGATGCCAGATCGTGCCCCTCTCTCCGCACCATCCGCATGTTGGTAAAATGTTCTTGTTGAGGTGGTGAAGTACTGGCAACGACGGTAGGACGTTGTGAAATAGTTTAAATTGTACGTCGCCCTCCTTTTTTGATGAGGGCAGTTCGTAGGCTTCCTTCCAGTTGATTTCGTTGGGTCGGTCCAGGAAGCCTACGTCGTGCCAGTACGTTTGGGTATGTTCTGGGAGTTCATTGATGTGGCGGTTGATTTCCTGATATATTGCTTTGGATGGTGCGGAGATTCCGTTGATGTTGGTTGATAGCTTGATTCCGAGGGGCGGATCTGGCTTTAGGTCAACACTTGCAGGGGGAGAAGACATGACGAAACCACGATGACTGAAGACGTTGGGGAACAGACGGACGACGACGGAGCGAAGACGAAGGAGTTGACGATGTAGAAGACGAGACGAGAGTGGGCGTGGTCTACACTTAGATTGGATGATGTCGCTGGCGTCAGACCAACGCCCACTCGAAGGATGAAGGAGATGACGAACTTGTTTGATTCCACATGCCAGGAGGCGCGCAGAATCTGGGTCATCGTCAGCTGCAAGAGAAACTAAGATAGAACTGTTAACGGGGAGATTTAAGACGTGACTTAAATTATCGTGTGCTATAATGATTTGAGCTCCGGAGGCCGTCCAAGCACGCAACACCTCGCTGTAAAAACTGGGAAGAGCCACGTGGAATTCAAGGTTTGTTTTTAAAAAGAATAACTGGAAATCGAATTTTAGGTTTTGGTATTTATGAAGAAAATGAGTAAAAAGAAAAAACGAGGGGTGTGAGTGGTTATTTAAAAACTTTTGGATCCGGTTAAATCTGTATGTGAGGGTGCGTGCTTGGAGGCAGGTTAAACCAAGTCCCCCCTTGTCGGGTTTTTGAAACAAAAGTCGTCTCTTTAAGAGGTGTTTTTGTGTGGGCCAGACAAAGTCGATTAACATCCGTTGGAGTTCATCTAGGATGTGATCAGGGGGAGAAAGAACAGCGAGGGCATGAAAAGTTTTAGAAGCAGCTAATTGGTTGCAGACGAGGACTCTGCCTTTAAAAGAGAGGGACAGTGATAAATGTTTCCAAGAAGTTAATGTTTTTTTAAGTTTTTCGTTGCATTTTTTCCAATTTAATTTTTCATAGCTAGAGGTGTTTCCTAGATGAACTCCAAGGAACTCGAGCCCCTCGCTGTTCCACAAGAAACCGAGGGGCCTATCGACCCGTCCGGCCCACGAACCGGCCCATAACCCCTGGGATTTTTTTGTATTTAAGCAAGCAGCAGAGGCGCGGCCGAAGAGGTCGTAAGTCTCCTCGACCGCAGCAAAACCCGCATCAGAGGTGACAAACACAGACACGTCGTCTGCGTATGCCGATACCGAGCAATATTTCTCCGTACCAGGAAGTTTAAAGCCACTCTTGTTAATATTTAAACGAAGTTTGTTCAAGAGTGGCTCTATGGCAATCGAGTACAGCAGTCCCGAGAGCGGACGTCAGGGAGCCACACACCTTGATCAGGCTCTCGGAACCACTGTACAGGAGCCGTAAATGACGGAGAAACAACTCCCCAAAGCCCATGGCCCTCATTGTGTTAAGAAGATAGCCGTGGTCAACGTTGTCGAAAGCTTTTTTGATCAAGGTTGACCACGGCTAACGGGGTGTCGTTAAGATCCGAGTACATTAAAATGTCTCGGATCAAATTGATGTTGTCATAGATAGACCGCCCCGGTACACAGTATGTTTGATCTTCGTTGACGACGCTGTGAATGCACTGTTTGAGCCTGCTGGCGAGCAACCTGGCATAAATTTTATAGTCGGTGTTAAGAAGGGAGACCGGACGCCAATTGGCAATGTCTGAAAGGTCTCCCTTCTTGGGAATTAAAGTGATAACTGCGCGAGAAAAGGAGCTTGGAAGGGAGCCGGAATTGAAAGAAAAATTGAGAAAAGAAAGGAAATCATTTTTAGAATGGGCCAAAAGCATTGAAAAATTCGGAGCTAAGGCCATCGAGGCCTGGGGATTTGTTTTGCCAAGTTGCTCGACAGCAAGGTCAAGTTCCTCAAGAGACAGAGGGCAATCAAGGTCCTCCGCATCTTTAGGCTCAAGCCTATTGAGGTCCTCGGTGATTACATCAAAAGCGCTCTCGTCAGTCGGTACTCGACTATAAAGATTTTGGTAAAAGGAGTGGATGTGGGTTTTTATTTCTGTTGGGTTTTCAGTGATAGTGCCAGAGGGGAGTCGTATTTTAGAGATAGATTTGGAAATTGAATTATTTTTTTCTAGGTTAAAGAAGTAAGATGTGGATGAGTCAGTTTCATTTAGGTGTTTAAAGCGTGATCTGACGAGCGCCTTGAGCTTTATTTTAAGATGTTCATTTAAAATATTATTTTGCTCCTGGAGGACCTCTTTGGTTTGAGGCGTGAGATCTGGCGCAGACTGTAATTTTTCAATATTTTGGTTCAGTTCAGAAATAACCTCTCGTCTTTCTTTTGCAATTTTTTGGCTGTATTTAAGGGTAATGGATTTTATGTGGGACTTGCCAAAGTCCCACCACGAAGAAAGGTTGGGAAAATTATTTTTTTGATGTTGCCAATTGGCCCAGAAGTTGGAGATTATTTCTTTGTATGAATTGTCGGAAAGAAGGGAGTTATTAAAATGCCAGTAGGCGCTACCCCTCTGGCCAGCAGAGGGGAGCTTAATTTGAAGGGAGATAGCAGAATGGTCAGAGAGAGTACAAGGTATGATTTTGGAAGAATGGACAGAGGATAAAATATTGTGTGGGCCATAAAAACGATCGAGTCTGGCTCGGGACGAGCCAGACTTGGACGAGGGGTTATTTCTGAACCATGAAAATGTTTGCACACCTGGGTTAAGGCTGCGCCAGATATCACGCAACGACAGTGCACTCACCGCGTCGCTGAGGGCACATGCAACTCTGGGTCGATGCTCGATCGGCATGCGCAGACGGTCGATAACAGGGTCCTCCGTGCAGTTGAAGTCACCTCCGATGACGATGAGGCCGTCGTCAGCAAGCTGAGCACAATGCTCGCGGAAGGACTGAATAGAGTCTAAAGCAAGTTTGTCATTCTGCGGGATTAAAAAATTGTAAAGATAGAAAAAGGTGTTATTTGTCCTGATTTTTGTGAAAAGAATGTGTCCGTTCGAAATAATTTTAGAAGTAACAATAACTGTATTTGTATTTTTAACTAAGGTTGTTATTCCCGACCCACGGGTGGGGCTTGGGGCACACAGGGGAGTGTACGGCCACATTTTCCATACGGGCTGTGTGAAGTTAAAAAATGGGTTTCTTGAAGGAAGATTATATCTGGGGAATTACAAAGATTTTCTACATATGTTTTCATGGAAGCATTTTTCAAAGTGGCCGTACATCCTCCAGTGTTGAGGGTGAGCAACGACAGCGTCATCGCAAGGAGTAGTGAAAAATACATGTAGAAAGGAATGTTTATTTCTGCAGAGACCTTACGAGTTTCACTAGTCTCTGCTGCATGCTTTTAGAAACGCTTGGGTGGGTTCTGAGGGGTTTTAATTGTTTGGCTAACCCCGGCAGATTGCTCGTAAATTTACGAGCAATCGGCAGGGTTTTCTTTGCCCTTGACAGAAGACAGGAAATGTACAAGCTCGCTGTGAGAGCGGGCCTTTTCTGTGAGAACACTCTCAGAGAACGGCTCGTCGCCGTCCGTCTGAGAGTCTTCCCACATTGTCGAGTCGGTGTCGGGGTAGTTGGAGGGTGAAATGGACATAGGTGTAGGAGGGGTCTGGCTCGGTTTTGAAGTGGGCGTTGGGGCGGGTTCGGATGGGAGTGGGGATGGTTTGCTACAGCGGGTGGGTTTCGGAGGGATTTGACTGTGAGAACAGGGGTTTAGGAGCAGGGTGGTGGGGAGTGGATTTAGGAGCGGGTGGTGGGGAGGGATTTAGGAGCGGTGGTAGGGGATGGGATTTGGGAGCGGTGGCGGGGAGGGATTTAGGAGCGGGTGGTAGGGGATGGGATTTGGGTGCAGGTAGGAGGGAGGATTTGGGTGCAGGTGGTGGGGAGGATTTAGGGAGTGATGGGGTAAGGGTCTGTATGGTGTTAGGGAGAGGAGAGACAGTGGGGTCAACGTGCATGGGTGAAGCAATGCGAACTTTCATTATTTTTTTGGGGGGAGAGGGTGCTTTGAGGGGAATTAAGAGGGGTGTTTGGCGGGGAGCGGGAGTTGGAGGGGTAATTTTACGTTTGGAAACAACATCTGAGAAAAGACGGGGGGCAGGTGGTGGAGTTCCCCAGATGTTGACGGAAGTTGAAGGGTGGGGGGGCGAAGGGATATGGGAGGGCGAGGGGATATGGGAGGGCGAGGGGATATGGGAGGGAGAGGGGATATGGGAGGGAGAGGGGATATGGGAGGGAGAGGGGATATGGGAGGTAGAGGGGATTTGGGAGGTAGAGGGGATTTGGGAGGTAGAGGGGATATGGGAGGGAGAAGGAATGTGGGAGGTAGAGGGGATATGGGAGGGAGAAGGAACATGGGAGGTAGATGGTCTTGAGGTGGGAGAGGGTTGGGCTGGTGAGGGAGGGTGGACAGTGGTAGAAGAGTGGGTAGGTTTGGTTATGTGTGCGGGTTTGGCGGTGGGATTGTGCGTTTGTGCGTTTTTAGCAGGGTGTTTAGGATCGGATTTTTTATTTGCAAAGACTGGGGGTGGGTCGAGAGGATTTGAGTCATTTGTTTTGTTAGGGGCCCTACTCTTCTCACAGAAGCGAGAAATATGCCCCAGTCCGCCACAATTAAAACATTTTACAGTAAATTCAGTGGTGATGTATACATGGTGGTTTCTCCCCGAGTGCTGAAAGGTTATGGCACTCGGGGGTGTAATGTTCTGGGGCATAATCACATGAACCTGCCTTCTGAAAGAAAGGATGTGGGAATTTTCTTTTTTTTTACAACCCAGGGGTAGAGGCTTTACCTGAGAGACGACTTTGCAGAAAGGTGATAGCTGGTGTACGAGAACATAGTCGGGTATTTCTGAGTAAACGTTGCTAAGTGTTAGGCGTACGGTAGGCTGGACCAGGGGTGTCAACTCAAGGTAGGAGCCCTTGTATGAAAAACCAGTTTGTACAGCGTTAAGGGCTACCTGCCTCGAGTCGAAGTAGACTGCAACCCGGCCATGGGAGATTCGTGATGCCGAGTGGATGTATGCCGAAGCCAGTGTATCCGTCATGGCGTCGATGTATGCATTGACGGACACACTGGCATCGGCTTGGAATGTAACCCCACTGTTCCTGTCGGTCGGTCGGTCGGGAGGGAGGGAGGGAGGGAGGGAGGGAGGGAGGGAGGGAGGGAGGGAGGGGGTTCGAGTCCGGCATCAGCCAATTTTTCTTTGCTCGCTACCCCTTTATAATATTTCAGGTCAGTTTCTCCATATAAATCTACTTTGTGTACAACCACATAAAAGGCTTGTGTCCCGTTAATTGTGTGATCCCCGCTAATGCCGTTACCCGGGTTGTTTGCATCTGACCGGGGCTTGATCCCTGGCTACTCGGCAGATATGGTTTGGCCTCTGACCTGGCCCCACAGAGCAATAGATAATTGGCATAAGTGGACCGCCCACCAACAAAGGGGCTGGTTAGCTCAGTTGGTAGAGCGCTCGTACGGTAATCGAGAGGTCGCGGGTTCGAGTCCGGCTTCAGCCAATTTTTCTTTGCTCGCTACCCGTTTATAATAGTTCAGGTCAGTTTCTCCATACAAATCTACTTTGTGTACAAACACATAAAAGGCTTGTGTCCCGTTAATTGTGTGATCCCCTAACATCTTCAAACGTTTTTGCAACTCCCTGAAGACATATGACTCGTTACCTGTTTTTGTTCTAGAGAGTCCAGTTGCTCCCGCAGTTGTTCTATTTCAGCCATTCAGGAGTTCCAACTGAGGCGTATCATCAACAGACCGTTAACTTATCCTCAACTCCCCTTCAGCCTTCTCACTTACTTCCAACGGTGCTGCTTGCGCTCCATTTTAAAGCTGATTTTGCCTTTCAAATAAATCTTTTTAGAACTAATTACAACTCAATTGAGAATTTCACATGGTGTCACCGCAAATAGTTTGTATTTGATTGATATTGTTTTTCCCACTTCTGACATCATTTGTAGCGCGGCAGATGCGTTCATTTTACTCTACTCTATTGCAAGTAAGCCTCGTACCGTGAGCCCGTGTACAGACTATGAGAAAAAACGATTGAGGGTAACCTCGGAAATAGCCTTCAAGTCGCTCGCGGCAACTAAGAACACCTAGCACAAAAGCGCCTTTACCAGCTAAAAGGAGAGCGCCCTCGATCGGTGTTTTTCCATAAGACGTGCATTTGTCAGTATATTTGAAGCATTTTATACAAGGCGCACGCGGCAGTCCGGGAAAAAAGCACGACCGCAAGTGCCGAATCTACGAGTGCATTTAGCAGTTCGTTGTGGGGACACTTCTACTGAATTATTCATAAACTTCCGGGAATATGAATAATTTATGAATGGGAATTTATTTTAACCAATCAAATTTCTCTACCAAATTGGTAGAAACATATTATGAAACACAAACAGGCGTCTGTGGCCTCGCCAATCACGTGCGTGGTCTTTCTTCGGTCGTTGTATTCCGCGTTGCCGTATTCGCTTTGACTAAAGGCTATGTATTATATTGTTTTGGTCTATTTCGTAGCCTTCAAGGGTATGACAACACTAGCGACTGGGTTACAGGTCGATCCCCTCCGATTGCATGGTATTGCCCGAACACGGATGTCAACATTTCCATATGATATACATGTTATGAAATCATATGGCTATTTGATGTGCAGCAATTGCCACTCATTCTAAACATTAGGGGAGGTGCTTTCGATGATCTCCAATAATAATTTGTCTGCTGTTGTTGTTGAGAAAAGGTAAGAACACTGAGCGCTCCAAGCTATCAAATTGTGTACACGGTCTACACTCATAGTTTCACGTTTATCTTCAGAAAACAAACAAATTGGTGTGCTGAAAACTCCCCAGCCGACCAATAACATAACTGTTATTGTAAATCCGCAAAAGCAGCATGCAATATTGCAGTAAAGACTTTTTGCTGTCACTATTTTTGAAAATAATGAGAGCAAGTGTGCGCATCCTGATAGCATTATTGTGGCATTATACTGTAACTTTCAACACACAAAGTACATCATTACCCTGGACACGAAACACCAAATCTGTAACGATCAGTCTGTCTTCAAATTACCAAATTTGTTCAATTGTGTCCCCTTTGGGGGTATAATATAGGTGCGTAAAAAAAGAGGCAACCAAATAAGTGTGTAAAAAGATTGTTTTGAGGACTGCTATAATTATAAGATTCTAGCCCGGGTCTGTGGTTCTTGAGCAAGCTCGGTGGCAGTGACGCAGACACTTGGAAAGCACTATGTATGCAGTGCTTCAACATAAGTCGGTGTAAAGCAAAAATCTAATCAAGAAATCTAAATTAGAGCGTGAGGTTTTCATTGAATTAAGTCGATGTATAAATTATGTACTTTTTTGTATCTTTATTATTATTCTGTTACAGTGTTACTCAGAGCTGTTGAGTTGTACTTCAAGGCTGCTCTAATTTTAATCATTATTAATGTGTATGGTTTGGAACTATGGATCGTGGACTTGTTTTATCACTAGTGCTCCATGCACTGGCTCTCTGCTCCTATCTTCAGACCTCTGCAACACAACAGACTGGAAACCTTTCAGCTTATAAGATATCGTCATTCCAAAACCCTGATGCCAATACCAAACTGAATCATGTTATTCTTCATAGTCCCTCGGGTAACGTGTACGTAGGGGCTGTGAATTCAATCTACCGACTCAACAACAATTTAGAACATAATAGAAATGTCAGTACAATCCCAGAATGTGACGATATAGGCGAATGTCTGAATTACAACAAGGTTCTCTTCGTTGAACCAGGAAGAAATGCATTGATCACTTGTGGGAGTGATACCGGGAAGTGTGAGCTGAGACATTTAGAGGAACTAACGGTTATCTCAATGATTGATAATTATGTAGCATCAGATGAAGACAAGACTACAGTCAGTGTCCTAGCACCTGGTCCTGAGAATAGAGACTGGTTGTATGTTGCAGCCACGTACACAAATAGTCCCCGGCGAAATAATAAAATCCCTGCAGTCTCAAGGAGAGATTTGAATCTTCCAAATGAGAGACTGTTGTATGCAAATGAGGATTCACAAGTTCCTTTTAATGAGGCTTATAAAAGCAGCCCTTTTGACATCAACTATGTATATGGGTTTTCTTTAAATGGCTACACGTATTATGTCACTGCTCAGCAGGTTGATATAAATAACATGGATTCAATCTCCAAAGTGGTCCGCGTTTGTCACCAGACTGATGTGCCTAGTCCAGACTTGGATGCTTACACAGAGATTACAATACAATGTGGTCAAGGATCGAGATTGTATCACCTAACCCAAGCTGCTTATGTTGGGCCAGCAGGACCCAGCTTTGCTACCTCACTGGGAATAGATCCTAATGATTCGATGCTGTATGCTGTCTTTGCCAATGCCAAGAATGCTGGAACAACAGGTGAAAACTCAGCTTTGTGCGCATTCCGTATGACTGAGATTGAAAAAGCATTCTTCACAGCCGTAGAAAGCTGCATTAATTATAACAGAGGCAGTGTCAGCTATCTGGAGAGAAGTCAATGTAATATGTTTGTAAGTTCAAACATTTATACCTTTTGTTACACTGTACACTGTATGTATATAGTCTACCTGTAGGTTGGTGACCTGCCTTTTAATTTTTTATAAATAAATTCAGGATAGTATCCTTTGAAAATGTCAGTAAAATAGCAAACACAGCAATGTTTTTATTCTAAGGTGTCTGAAAAAGTAGCAGGAAAAAATAATTAGAAGGGGAGTATTGGCACAAAAAGAGAATTAAATATTGATTTTTACCAGATTGTGATTGCGCTAATAAATGACCTTGAAGCATTGTGTCAAAGTCACAGTGACTACCTTTTTCATTGTTCTCATTGGTCTGTGTTTATACATTCAAGCTGACTTTCCCTTGAATGAATCAACAATTTTGAATTGCTATTTTTCTAAGGTAACCACAGTTATGAACTTTTAAAGATGCCTTCACCTGTGTTTTTGACTGTTCACTGTCAATTGTTGGCGATTTTCTTTTAATCTGAAAGTGTGAAGTAATTTATTTGTATAGAACAACAAATTCTTGAAAATGACATACATCGCAATATGAATTTATGGGGATGACATTATAATTTCAATTCATTATTGCAAAAATAAAAATTGCTCCCATTGCTCCACACTCATTCTAAAAATCCTGGTTAAAATTATTTTAAAAATTATCAGTTTTATAAGCTTTTATTTAATTGTCATTGTTGTCTGCCTGGAAGTGCCTGATGTAACCCCCCATAAAAATGAAATTGACTTTGTTTTTCTCTTGCAGAATGTCCCAGATATCACTCAGTACCTCTGCCAAACAGACAGCCTGTACAGATTCCCCAATAATGCTGATGCAGTTATAGCAACACCATTGCTTGAAGTACCAGGTACAAAAATGTCATCAATAATTACAAGCATTGAAATGAACCACACCATTGCCTTCATTGGGACTTCAAGTGGAACCTTTCTTAAGGTGAGACCAGACGCACATTAACGTATGGGTACTCTTTACCATGAAGAATTCCTTCTTTGTTTCACTTGTCAATATTACATGTTTTTGTAAAACAAAGTTGCAACTTCCCTTAAATCTGAAGGTTTGTAAATGGAGTGATACTAAAACAAAATAGTTGTACTGAAAATGTTGATATTAATGTATTGCAAATTACTTCAAAAATCAAAACCTAAATGATTGTTCTCATTTGGTCCCTGAATAACACTTCTGTTTGTAGGTGATAATCAGGATTTATCTATCCAAAGATTGTTACTGGACAACGTTATAAAGAGAGACTATTAACCAAACAGCGGACGGGTGTATGTAACAATATTTGCGTCTAATTGTGTCCCACATCATCGTGTTGAGCCACCCAGGATCTGTGTCCCTTGAGGCTTGCCGATGAACCCGCCAGAAGCAACGTGTACGCGATGAGAACGGAATAGTTGTTGAATGGGGAATTGTGCTGATAAGGAACCACCTTCACTGGCCTAATAACGCTAATATTATTATCATGCCCATGTGAACACTTTTAAATTCCAATTTTTGAAAATCCTCAACGGCCTTAGCCAATATATTATTCGATATCACATTTGATGGCGTATTATTGCACTGAAAAGCCACATTTATGTTTGAGCATTATGAAATAAAATCATCAATACGTCTGTATATTTAATTTTTCAGGTGCACATCGAAAGCAACACATCAGCCCGGCATTATGAGACCATCAAGCTAGGAAACAGCCCTGTACTGAGAGATGTTATTCTCGATGACACTATGCAACAGATACACGTACTAACTGAACAACAGGTAAACTATAAAACATTGCTGATGAATTATTGACTGATTAATAATTTATTGTTCGGCAGATTGATTAGTATTAGATACTTGGTAAGATGATTTATTGAAGAACATTTGTGACCCGCTCTGCGAAAAAGGGTATTAAGGGACGCTATGCTGTTACCCGTAAAGGGCTGTTCTATGTGAAGAGGGTGAAAAACAATTCACAACGTGATTGTTTTGTTGTTGGTTTATTGGCTTCTATTATATCAATACTTCCATAATTTATTTACAGAAATATTATTATTGATGAGTAAAGATGAAAAAACAAAAGTTTACATTTTACACATTATGCAAATTAGCAAAAATATTTGAAAAAATACTTCAAGATGCTTGATAATTCAAATTTATATTGCACAAGCATTCCTAAAGGAGCTCAAAAGGAACATTCAAGAGAGTTTCTTCTTAGCTCATTTCTTTTTCCACTTCCTGTGTTTAAAGGGCTGTATCTCTGAAGGCACTTCCGTTAATTTGTACAATATGAATATGCAAAAATCAGTATATCTCCAGAATGCAAAATGGGTTCAAACCTACGCCAAATTAAAGCTTATAATGTAACCAATTCAGCTATGTATGTAACTCAATTTTGAAATTTTGTCCCATAATACCCATTTTTGTGGAGCCGGTCACATTTATGAAGATTAACGGTACTTTAATTTGTCGAGTTACAGTCTGGAAGGTACCACGATGCGCGAAACATGAGCTATATGTTCACCAGTTCATGGCTAAAATTATATTACTTGTTGTCACGGTTCTTTATATTTTATGAACAGTTTTTCTTTGACACAAAGAGATTTTAATTCATAAATAATGCTATTTTAATATTATTTGTTTATGTTTGAACAGCTTTTGAAGTTAAGAGTAGAAGACTGCAACCAGTACACGAGCTGCGAGACGTGCATCGGTGTGAATGGAGGACAAGACGGAGACCCGTACTGTGGATGGTGCACGCTGGAGAAAAGGTAAGAATGGTTCATAATTATTACATTGGACACTAATTAATTAATTATTATTATTATTCACATTCCGCGAATATGTTACCGACGCGATTCTTGCTTTTGCATTTAATTGGTCTTCTTTAGCTATAGCCCTCATTCAAATAGAAACAGTGATCTTGGCAATATTCTCCCTACTTCAATTAAATCTTGCGCCAGAAGTTGTTTGCACTCTCTAAAATCTGATCATCACTATTGCTTAGTTACGGTTTGGATAAAGGAACACATTTCCTCTGAAGATTATTGGGTTCATTCAAATTATTTTCTTAATTGTGTTGGTACCATTGAGGAAGTGGAGGCCAATTATTAAAGTCACACTGAATTATATTTTTTACATTTTATATAAGATAATCAGCGCAAACAGATGAAGCCTTGCCGATGAAGCAGTTCCCAACTTTTTTTTTACAATTTAAGGAGATTTAAAAAATTAAGTTTTTTTTGTAAATGAGAATATTTAGTTTTTGTTGAAATTGTGTATTTAGTGTCAAACTCCACATCAGTAACACAAAGTGTTCAAAGCATCATACACAATCAAATATTTAAACTCTGCTCAAGATTTGTAAAGTACGATTACGACATAAAAATTTAGTGCTGAATCAGTGAGTACTTTAATAACAATACTGTAAATAAATAACTTAAAACAGCTTGGTAAACAATAACCTAAAGATTGGAAATACGCTTTAGTCACACCAATTCATAAGGGAGAAGATACATGTAATACAAATAACTAACGGTCCATTTCCATCCTGCCGATTATCTCAAAGATTTTAGAAATATGGGTACATTCAGCTCTGTATTTTTACCTTAATGAAAGTAATCTGATTCCTCGCTGTCAATCAGGGTTTAGGCTTTTAAACTCAACCATAAGCACCGTACATTATTTAATCAAGGCTTTGGAGCGTGGGGAAATGACATGTACTGGGTTTTTTTCAAATAAATCTCAGTGAAGTATTTGACTCAGTCAGTCATGCAATCATGGATAAACTTAAACAGATAAATATATCAACTTCTGTAATTAATTGGTTGATAACATACCTAAGTTCTCGTATACAATCTGTTAACATTGGTGGTCCTGCCAGTAAACATCGGTGTACCGCAGGGATCAATTCTGGGACCACTGTTATTCATTATTTATACCAGAGTTCTACCACTTTGTATCCCCAAAATTGTACATTATTGATGTATGGCAACATATAGTTCCTCCAGTGTTAATGAAATAGAAATTAATTTAAATAAAGCACTAGCTGGAGTTCACGATTGGTCCGTTAGAATCAAACTCACAATAAATTTAAACAAAACTAAATCTGTATGCTCATTGGATCTAAGAAGAAAGTTTCTACTACTGACCTTAATGTCACCATTGTCAATAGTCCACTTGTAAAGATGAAATCTTGTAAACGTTTGGGTGTTATTACTTTAAGTTAGACCCCATACGTTGAATACATAAAGAAAAGTTTCTTCTAAGCTGGCTATGCTGATTACTGAGAATTCGCGACTGTGTCCCTCAAAGCTGTTTTTATAAGCTTAGTTATGCCATCTTTAGATTACTGCTGTACTGTGTGGGGATGTCGGTACGTATTTCACAATTTTCTACTTAACAAATATCTGAAAAGAGCCGCAAGGACAATTCTGAAGTGTGCCTTTCTAACCCCCTCAGTAGATATTTTGGCTTTCGTTCTCTGAAAGAGTTAATAGACTGTGTAAGTCTTGCGATGAAAAGGTCACCATTGACTTCCGGGCACCTCTGAGCCATCAGCTATGGGAGGTTAACGCGTGTATACTTTTGTATGATTGTTATTTTTGTCACATCGCCTTTTTTCCACCCCAAAAACATATTGATGGAATGATTACATTTAAAACTTACAATGTAATAAATAAAATATTAAAAAGCTTGGAAATTTTCGAGAAAATGAAGAAATAATGCTTGACCTCCAACGTCCGGTTTGGAGTGTCAAATTGCGAATTTAGGCCGACTGTGTTACACACACCGTGTTCGAATGCACTGACAAACCGAATTTAGGTAATATTTTAAATCGGGATAAGTGCTTCGTTACGTAGCGTGAAAACAGACCCTGTATCGCATGGATTTTGCCTGACGAAACTTTATACACACGACCTACGGTTTTCGCGAGGTTTGGGTACCGTACTACGACTAAATCTAGCAGCTTCCTCGAGTTTGCATGCGTGTACGTCCAGGATCACGACGATCACCTTTTGTTGCATGGGCTTTAAGGTTTCAAACGTGAAAGTGGAAATCAAGGTCGGTTTAAAAAAAAAATTATTTGACCAAGATTTGCGAAATTGTTTACAATTTACAAAATGTAAACCAAGCTTTTATTAAGTCAAACCATATTCAATGGATGAAATTTATTAAAACAGCACAATAAAGTTCTTTTCATAAAACATTTGCACACAATACACGTTGTAAATGCTATGCGAGGTGCCTGGAAGTCAAGATTCTCGCGAAAACTCGTACGTTCTCGAGGTCACCTTACACAGTCTATTATAAAAACCGGTTCTTGTTTTCAAATGTATTAACAAAATGACTCCTTTGTAAACAAATCTATTTACGTCATTTACACTGATTCGTGAAACGAGACAAGCCACTGATATGACAATGAAGGTCCCTTTTGCGAAAAGGGAATGCTGTTCGAGTTTTCCTGTAACTGGTACAATTATATGTAATAATTTGCATGTACAATTGAGAACCATGAATTCTCACTTTCATTCAAATCTGAACTTCTTAAAACGTTCAGTTTTCTGCTAATATAAACATTTCCATTTAATTCATTCAACTGAAACTTGTGCTGATTTACCGTGTTGACAAACTTGGTTACCACGGAAATTTGGAGCCGGATGGGAATTTCCCCTTTTCACAAAAAAGGGGTTTTGTGGGTTTTCGCCATTCTCGTACTCAGCGAATTAATGTATTGAATTGAATTTTTATTATTTTAAACAATGCTTAAATGTACACATCATTTTCGCTTAACTAAAGAATTCAATGTAACTATAGTTTAATATTTAAAATGATGTTGTATTATTGCTTAATGTTGCGTCATCTTATTTTCATGTGTTGTTTGGAAAATTGTTGGGGCATACCCTGTGTAAATAAATGTAATAAACAAATAAATGATGATGATTATGGAAATTTATAAAGTGAAAGTATCCACCAAAAGGCACTCAAGACGCTAATACAATACTCAAATATATAATAAATAAATATACAACATAAATAATTACAGGCAGAACTAATCAATCGGCAGTTCACATCAGAGGAACAATACAGCAGCAGCAGCAAGAAAAACCTTGAATCACCTCCAGAGCCATAAGTGTAAACTCACTGCTGGTACCATTCAACGTATACAGGAAACACTAAGAACAAAATGAAAAATGTTACTGCAAATCCACTGCCTGATCCAAACAAGGTTGGACAATTTTACTTTCGTGGATATTATTGAAATTAGAAATGCAAATACTGGAAAATCTTACTGGTATTTGTTCAAATAGTGACCCATTCAACAACAAAATTGTGAAATAATTTGACAACTATTAAACTAATTATAGGACACCAGACAATCATTAGAAGGGATGTTTGTAGTCATCATCAACTTTAAACCAAGTAGGTTTTGTTGTTTTTGTGTGTTGTTTGTTGTTTTTTGCGAAACGTAGTTGATTTGGTTACTATACTAATGTTATATAGGGCTTTTTAGCTCGAAAACCTTTAGCATATGTGAAAATGTGGGTACAAATAGCAAATTAGGCATATTGTGTTTTCACCAAAAATGACCTAAAAACGATGTTTATAGCGTCATGAAATGGAAAATGTGGTAACTAAACACTCAGGTAACAAGACAATACAAAGCTTACTTCATCTTATGAGAGTGACATCCTTGATTTTCATGAACATTTAAACCAAGAAGTGCCAAAAAGATATGAAAACACCCACAAACATGAAATTACAAGGTAGAAAAAAGATGTCAACATGGATACAGCATTCTGTTTTAAAAACAAAATCCTAATTAAGAGATCCTTTACTACATCTGTACCAAGTTCATGAGCAAAGGCTGGAAATAAGGCGACAATCAAAGTTCCTTTTTGATACACCCTTACATTCATTTGTATATAATATTTGAATGTAATGTAACAGCTCAACATATTTTGCTAAGGAGTGAGGAAGATGTTCCAAACAGTGAAGAGTTACTAATACCCAAATAAGAAGTGTATTTTATTGAAACAGTTGTATCTGACAGCACTTGCCCCACACTTTCCTGATTTGGGCTTAAACAGATTGACAGATTTTCTTGACATGTGCGTCCATTGATAAGATTTTTCTGGACAGATATGTATAGACATTGATCTGGGTGTTGACGACCTATATTTGATTTACCTGGATCTAAGTGGAGTGTTGATGATTGTAACGTGCCTTGTTTGTGTCATTTAATTTCAGCTTGTTAATATTAATTCAAGATCAAATTCTCAGAATTACACGACATTTTGTGCTATAAAATTTCCTTGGAAAATACAACCACCAGGAAAGTACCGGTAATACCCTGATACTGATACCCTAAACATCTGTCTCTTCCTTTTATATTTGTTAATTTGCAAAATTGTTGGTCTGTGCCACCACGAAATGGCACCAAAGCACATAATAACTAGTTAAAATTGTTAAAAGTTGATTAGAAAATCAGTCAATCAATCAATCAATCAATCAATCAATCAATCAATCAATCAATCAATGTCACAATTTATAAGCTTTCTAAAATGAAACTTTAACAATAATATATAACAAGAGAAATTCGCTAGGGAAATAAAATGGTATAACTTGAGGTATTTTATTGGAAAAAATATTGTTTATGGTTTGATGGTCCAACTTAGGGATTGACGGTGGTAGAGCATCTGGAGTCTCCTATAAACCCTCTGAGCTCAATTAGGTTTTTAGGTCTAAACTATATGTAGGCCTAATTCACACAAATTGGACGACTTTGTTTTACTTTTCAATAAATTGAGATTATTCTGAGGTATTCTGGTAATGAATTTCATTAGAGCTGAAAGAAGAACGTGAACGATGAATGAAAATGAGTCAGACAGGGAGAGAATTGTAAAACAGACAAATAATCAAACAAAACAAACAAGTAAAACAAAAGTAAACAGCCTGTGGAAAAAAGGCTGTGGACTTTGTAGTATTTACTATTTTAGATTTTGCTTCCTACTAAAGGTAGAGAATGTAATTAATGGGTAATTACTTAGCAAACTTAAAAAACAGAGTACGCGTGCAGCAGACTGCTGAATTAAATATTGCATAAAATGATGTCTATTCCAATGGATAAAGCGACGAATGGTGATTCGTCGCTTGAAAACATGAACACAGAAAACACCTTAGCTGGTGGTTCGCCGGCTATATAAATAACCGTAATTACGAAACTATGACGTATCAACACTTGAAACTTGTTGACGACAATGAATACACCCCAAATATCTACAATACTGAATTTGTCGGAAACGGTGACGATATGTAGTTCACACAAACTGGACTATTTTTTCACATTTCGCTATTAAACCTTGCTACTCCTCAGAAAATTGCAAAGGGGAAATTAGTGTTCTGATGGCCGAGACGTCAGAATGTGGGTTCGAATCCTATTAAGCAAGACACTTAACTATAATTGCTTCTCTTCACCTAGGAGTATAAATGGGGACCTTTGAGGGCAGAGATGGTAATTGTGTTTGATTAAGCTCGTTGCGCTACATATACTCATCAAACAAAGTTAAGGACCACTTTTTATTTTTAACATATTTTCTTTATAGCACATATTAAGGACCAGAAAATGCCTACATATGAATGTCCTGTATGACCTCCAAGACACAGTAATCGATTTCACATGTGGTTTGTTTCAATTGTTGCATAACTTCTTTCTAAACTTGTCACAACCTGAAAATGGGTGTTTTTGTTGTGTCAGCTGACCACATAAAGTGCTACAAAAGTCCATGCAAGTGCTTTTCCTTGCATTTCCCACCAAGCTCAGGCAGTATTCTGTGGCCGAGCGGTCTAGCGCACCGAACTCAAGTTCTGGTGTTGCCAGCAGCAGGGTGTGGGTTCGAGCCCCGGTCGTGACACTTGTATCCTTGAGCAAGGTACTTAACCATAATTGCTTCGTCCTTCGGATGGGACGTAAAGCCGTAGGTCCCGTGTGTTGTATAATGCACGAAAAGTGGATTGTCGTGGCCGAGTGGTCTAGCGCACTGAACTCAAGTTCTGGTGTTGCCAGCAGCAGAGTGTGGGTTCGAGCCCCGGCCGTGACACCTGTGTCCTTGAGCAAGACACTTAACCATAATTGCTTCTCTCCACCCAGGGGTTAAATGGGTACCTGTGAAGGCAGAGATGGTTTGCTCTCTATGCGCTAGAAATGGCAGCAATTGAGCTGTATACTCCCCAGGGAGCTGAGATGGTTTCAGGAATGATTTATGAGCCTTATGAGCTTTATGAGCAGGGATAATAATATAATGCGCCTTGAGCGCCACTTAGTTGGTGGATACGTGCGCTATATAAATCTATACATTATTATTATTATTATTATTAAGAGAGATGCCTAGACGCCACTTGAGTGAAGTAGAGGTTGCACGAGCCATAGGGATGCTGGACGCTGGCTTCAGCCAGCGACGAGTAGCTGAGATGATGGGTGTGTCTCACAGTGTCATCAGTCGCGCTAACCAACGACACCGGGAGACAGGGCGATACTCAGAGAGACCCCGTACTGGCCGCCCATCAGCAACAACTGCGAGGAATGACCGCTACTTAGTGACTCTTTGTCGTCGCAACCGCTTCAGTAGTGCTCGCAGACTCAATCACCAATTCGCTGCTGCAACTGGGGTGACTGTTTCGAATCAAACCATCCGTAACCGACTTCACAGAGCCGACATGCATGCCAGGAGGCCACTGCAATGCATCCCATTAACCCCTGCTCACAGAAGAATCCGTCTCAACTGGGCTCGTGACCATGTGGGATGGACCCAACAGCAATGGCGCCGTGTTCTGTTCTCAGATGAGAGCAGATTCAGCGCGGACCACAATGATGGACGTGTTAGAGTCTGGAGACAACAGGGAGAGAGATTTGCAGATGCCTGTATCGCTGAACATGACCGCTATGGTGGAGGCAGCATCATGGTGTGGGCGGAATCAGCTACGGTCACCGCACTCGTCTCTACGTGGTCCCATGGGGAGCAATTACAGGTGTGAGGTACAGAGATGAAATCGTGGAACCTTTTGTGGTTCCGTTTGCAGAAAACGCTGGGGAAAATTTCATTTTCATGGACGACAACGCCCGTCCCCACACAGCAAGGGTGGTGACACAGTACCTGGCGGATCATGGAATTGAGCGTATGGACTGGCCAGCGAAATCCTCGGACTTGAATCCGATAGAACATGTCTGGGACATGATGGGAGGAGTATTGAAGCGCTTGATGTGCAGCCAAATGGGTTGCAGCAGCTGTGTGGCCTTGGAGGCTGCATGGGATGCGATTGATGTCAGGGATGTTAATCGTCTGATAAACTCAATGAGACAGCGGTGTCAGGCTGTTATTGCAGCTGGGGAGGCCATACTCGCTACTGACATTGATGACAAGACATTCAGGCTAAAATTGTGAAAATTGTGAAAAGTTGACACCAAAAACACCCAATTTCAGGTTGTGACAAGTTTAGAAAGAAGTTATGCAACAATTGAAACAAACCACATGTGAAATCGATTACTGTGTCTTGGAGGTCATACAGGACATTCATATGTAGGCATTTTCTGGTCCTTAATATGTGCTATAAAGAAAATATGTTAAAAATAAAAAGTGGTCCTTAACTTTGTTTGATGAGTGTATTTGGCAGCATGGGCTGCATACTCTCCAGGGAGTTGAGATGGTTCTAAGAATGATATAACTGGCCTGATGACAGGGGTAATAATGTTCACGCGCCATGAGCGTCACACTTGGCGCATAACGGCGCAGTATGTGTCCATCATAAAAAATATATATATATATATATATATATATATATATATATATAGATATATATATATATAAATCTTTTCATATTTTAAAAGATAAATGTTTTCTAATGTTTTATAATGACTTAATTTCCCCTCCGTTGCAGCTGTACTAGACAAAGTGAGTGTACAATGGCAGAGGAATCAAGTCGATGGCTCCCTTACAATGAAATACAGTGTGTGACCATCAGCGATATAGCCAGCTTGCCCATAACAAACCCACAGATAATGGTGAGTTATTTCAGATCGATAAAACTAACTTTTGAACAAAATAGTAGAGGCAAATCCAATATGGCCGCCATTTGAGCATAAATTGGCCTATCTGCAGATTATTATGGAATTATACAGTCTATTATTGTTAGTCACCATTCACTTTATAATGACACGTATCCGTAAACTGATGTCATTCCACCGCTTAGTTTACCATTTCTTTACAGGATTGGTATCGTCTAAATACTCTCTGTTTCATTTCGTTTCGTTTCGTTTCGTTTCGTTTCGTTTCGTTTCATTTCATTTACAAAATACATAAAATAAACAAAATATTTTGCCAATAATTATAATTATGTATTGTCGTTTAATAGATTATAAGGCATTATAAGGCACATACGTTAAAAAGTACCAGGTTTGCATATTCCGAAAAAAGGAATGACTAAATCGACTTAAGACACAAACATTCCTCTTTAGATTATATACTAAAAATCCATCGTTATAAACTTTTACGTGAAATCCTTGAGGATAACTATAGAGGTTTCCAGTGGCAGATCCAGAAACGTCAGTAAAGTGAGAATATGTTTTTTCCTGTTTTGGACCTATTTTTGACATTACAGGAAACCACAGACAAATACCTAGTATTATTTTTCAGAAAAGTGAGGAAAGTGAGAATGTATTTTTTCCTGTTTGGCTCCCATTTGTGGACATTACAGAAAACACAAACAAATACACAATATTATGTTTCATTCTATAGTTTTCAGTGGCAGATCCAGAAACGTGAGGAAAGTGAGAATATGTTTTTTCCCGTTTATGCCCTATTTGTGGACATTTATACAGGAAACTACAAACAAATACACAGTATCATGTTTCATTCCAGCGTTTCAGTGGCACTTCAAGAAAGTTTGCTCACCCTCTCTACAAAAAATGAGAGAATATTTGAATCCTGTTTTTTTTTTAAATGTACCCATATTCCATAATGGGTAGAATGTCGTATCCGACCGCCAATTTTTCTCATTCACTATAACCAATAATGTAATCTTACCTACCTATAAGGTGGAAAACATATGGATGATGATGGACATATACTTGAAATTATTCCAGGATATTTATTTCATGAAAATCAGGCATTTTTGGTATACGATGACTTCCCTCAGTCATGTCAGTCTGTCTTGTCAACTCCCCGTTAGTGACCAACACGGTCATTGTACACATGCGCAGTGGCAACTATAATAGGATCCTTCTATTTTCTGAAGGGGAGGATTTTTTTTAGAAGAGAAATAAAGTCCGAAAACCATCATAAAAGTGCATTTTAAAGATAGTTTTCGCTTTCTGTACCCCCAAAAATCGATAGATTCATTTTTTAACTGGTTAGTGGTTGCAAAGAAATCCCCTCAAAAACCTTAAAAAGTGGTGGTCGGATACGACAGTCATTCCTTACATATTTTGGTATGAAGTACATGCGTGCGAAGTTTTATGTTTTTACCACATAAGAAATTTGTATTTTATATCCGTGAACTACAAGAGTTTCCTTTGACTTCAGCAAATAGCTGCTAAGGCCTACACGCTGGACTGTTCACTTGTTGGTTCGTGAGAAACTTCCCACACTATTTAAAATCAAGACAAGTATTATCTTAAGCTTTTGACTCATCTTGTATCTTGCCTTTTTAAAGGGCGGGTCACGGTTTTGAAAAGTGGGTGCAGATGACAAAAAGCAAAAAGGCACACGTACCCATTTTACCAATGTTGTCCTGATATAGCGGCAAACCAAGGCAAGACTGTACAAGACCACGTATAACGGGATGAATATGGCTTTAATACTTCTCATTCATTTCCATAGGTTCTGTAAAAAATAAATTAATTTAAAACAAAATGTAGACTTGAGATTGCTTGTTTTGGTTACTCCCCCCACCCTCTGACCCTATACAATAGGCAAAATACAGTGTACATGTGCATACACTGGTGTCAAAATCTGAAAATGTTTCACTATCCTGCTCAGTGACAGCGGATCCAGGTTCAAAGGAGTCAAGGACTGTAGGGGTTTGGTTTTTTCGTCATTAATGTAAATTTACCGTTATAAGTATAAGTAGGGGGGCGTTAT
>CM055824.1:36197507-36474171 GCA_029582265.1 Zoroaster sp. YZ-2022 | reverse complement strand
AAAAATTATGACTTAAAAGGTATATTGCAAATAGCGCTAAAGCAACTGCGTAATTAAAGCATACTGGGATATAATTTGGGGCATCTGATTGGAGGAGCTTGCGTGGACGTCAACAATATTTTGTTTGTTTGCACGGCACTAGTGGCGCTGTTGCGCCCACAGACATCCCATGATTCCTTGCAGCCGCTAGTATTAGCGATAAACCTTATAGTCTTATTATCTTACATGTAGATTTGTAACCTCCATGTCTGTCCGACTGTGTTGAAGGTTACGATCATCGCAAGGGGGGGGGGGTGGTCATATGTGGCCTTTTGTGCTTCTTTTGGAGGCCATTTTGTTGTAACTTTTTTTTCAATTTCTTGTGTTATCTGTAATTTATCTACATTGTCACGCAAAGCTACAAGTTTTACCTATTGTCACGCTTGTTTTTATGGATAACTTTATTTTTATGAGGGTCCCAGATGATCAGCAGTTGTCTGTTCCTTTCCTTAGGAGATGAATTACTGGAAACAAGCGAGACATCAAGATGAAAGTGATTTTGCAAGAGGATGAAGCACTAGATCTTCTAAAGCATCACCATGCGTCGGCGACAGGAGGACATAGTGGCATAAATGCCACAATATCCAAAATTTCCATGTATTACACATGGAACGGAATAAAGCAGGATGTTGTGGAGTTTGTGAGTATGATAACATTTTAAATTGATGATCATGTTGTAGAACCTTGTATTGGCACTCCATTGTCACATGAATTTCATCAGTGTTTTTTGAAGGTGTAGCATTTCTTCAAACTTCCTTTATGCATTTTTTTTTATTGCAAAAAGTTTGTCATTGTTGTGATTTTGTTTAAAAAAAACTTCCACATTTAGCCGCTGATCATTTTTCGTATGTTCTCTAAACCGTTATCAAGTGCAAATATAATTGTGATATCATGAACATTAGCAAGAAAAACCTCAAGCTATTACTGAGGTTTTGTAGCAGTTAATTGTGATTGGTTGCAATACATTTGAACTACATACATGTACAACATTGTGTCTGGTTTCTTGCTGAGTTGTTTTTCTTTATTTTTAAACAGATCAAGTCCTGTGATCGATGCCAGCGGTATGACAAAATTAAAACACAGGCTCCAGAGTTGAAAGCAATAAAAACAACGGAACCCCTACAGCTTGTGGGAATGGATTTAATTGGTAGGCTTTAACAGTGTTCTTTATTTTATTATTAATATCAAATGGATCCGAAGTGTACCTAGTGTGTTTCTCTCTATATCTTTTGATTATAATAATAATAATAATAATGTCGGGCATTTTAAAGCGCTCTTAAACAAGCTATCAGAGTACTGTACATTATTACCCCTGCTCATCAGGTGCATAAATCATTCCAGAAACCGTCTCAGCTCCCTGGGGAGTATACAGCTCAATTGCTGCCATTTCGGCGCATATATCGGCTAATCAAACACAACATCCAACTCTGCCCTCACAGGTACCCATTTACTCATGGTTGGAGAGAAGCAATTATGGTAAAGTGTCTTGCTCAAGGACACAAGTACCACGGTCACGGACAGGATTCGAACCCACAATCTGAAGACTCAGCCACTAGAACACAAATCCGATGCACTAAACCGCTCAACCATGGCACTCTATGATTGGCTTTTCAGTCTCACTTGAAATTATTCACCAGCATTTAACTAACATGTAAAGCAGACAAATTTGTTGTTACTCCATTGCTTCTTTTTGCCTAATGTCTTTGCCCAGGACCTTTGCCAACCACACAGGAAGGCTTCAAGTATGTTCTGACCTTCACCGATTATTTCACTAAATTTGTGGAATTCTTCCCACTGAAGAGCAAAGAGGCCGCTGGTGTAGCATCTTGTATCCAAACATTTGTTTGGCGATGGGGTGCTCCAGAGAGACTTCTGTCAGACCAGGGGCGAGAATTTGTTGCAAAGGTCAGTTTGCTGAGTCTGTTGAAGCTGCCTTGCCTATTCAGAATTTTTTACAGTCCAGAGAATTACCAATATTTTGTTTGAGACTGCTTGCTGTTAGCAGTACATTGAATTATGAACAAGACCAGGAGTGGGATGGGACATTTTGTAGTGACATAACTTAATAGTACAAGTTTTTAAGAAACAATCTGAGCACTTAATCCCTCGAACACACAATTAAAATTAATGGAATTTCTTTAGAAATTCCATTGGGGGATTGTTGTTCCTTAGAAATTCTTTGTTAGAACACACACACCCTCACACACATTGATTTGTGGGGTATTCCTTTGTTCATTCTATTATCCCTTTTCCTTATAATTCTCCTGTGGGGTACAAGATTTTCTATAGTTACCTTGTGGGGTCCAATTGTTCCATTGTGTTTTGGACCCCACAAGGAACCATGTACAAGTTCACACACACACACACACACACACACACACTCTCACATATGCGGATTGTGGGGTATTCCTTTGTTCGTTCTATTATCCCTTTTCTATAGAATTCTCCAGTGGGGTACCAGATTTTCTATAGATTCTCTGTGGGGTACCATTGTTCCATTGTGTTTGGTACCCCACAACGAATGGGGTGTAAGTACACACACACACACACACACGCAGCTTAGCGGCCCGTTCACTCTGTGGACATTCCTTTGTTCTCCTGTACTTAAGGATAGGAATTCTTAAAATCGTTCCCATTTCACACAGAAGAGTGTTTTGAGAGCGGTTTTCGTTCTATTTTTCCCTTTTAATAATATTCTTCGATTTAAGTCAAAGAACCTGCCTAGACAAATCACTAATTTCAGAGATATTCTACTTTTAAAAAGTCCAAAATCCTTCTGTGGACGTGTGTAAGTCCACAGAAGGTTAAAATATCCGGCGTTCTGTGGACATCTTTTGTTCTCAGGTCCACAGAGTGAATGCTACGCCTGTCCACCCCCACACACTCAATAATGTGTATCAATCAACCCTGTACCTCAGATAAATGCTGACCTGTGCAAGAATCTTGGGATTGATCGTTCTATAACAAGCGCATATCATCCTCAGACGAACGGACTTGATCAACGCACCAACCAGACTTTACGAGTTCGTCTAAGTAAACTCGTAAATGATCATCAGAATGATTGGGCTGACTACTTGGATGGGGTGGCCTATTCCATCCGAACGCAGAAGCAGGCCTCAACCAAGTACACCCCCTTTTTCCTAATGTTTTGGACGTCACCCCAGAACAGTTCTGGAAGTAAGTTTGTGTTGCTCTTCTAGATTCTTTTTATTAAATATCCTCATTTAGTTTCATTTGGTGCACAGACATGCAATTTGTTTTGAAAGAACAGGTACTAAGACTTGTTTTGATATTATTTCTTGAGATTTAATTTCAATGTAGACAGGTTTGTTTACTGAGATATGCTTAATACTAACATCCTGCAATTTGTCTTTAGATGGAACCTGTAGATAACGACGTGACTCTTCAATTGAGTGATGAAATGGACATTGAAGATGCTGATGAAGCTGTCTCCAAGAGAGAAGAAGTGATGGCCGATACAAACTCCAAGGTATACCATTCATGCAAGATTTTCCCCCTTTTGAACACAATGAAGTATAAATATAAATGCACTTAAGCCCTATGTAGGGATTTTTTTGATTATAGTTCTCTGAATATTTAGTAGGTTTATGCCAGTACCTCTGTAGTTCATCCTATTCCTAAATACAGGTAAAGCAGAACGTTGCTGCTGCCCAGAGCAAGCAAAAGATGGCTTTTCAGCGCCGGAAGTCAAAGGGGATAAAAACTTTCCAGTTCAGTATTGGTGATTTGGTACTTTGCCGCAATTGCAAGCTAATGCTGGTCGTAAAGGTGGTAAGATGGAGCCACTGTGGACTGGACCATACAGGTATAGTTTCATTCAGATAACATCATTTCCAAATCATTTGTCCACAGTAGATTAGGATATTGGCCGAGTAGTTGTGACAGATTTAATCCAGGGACCTGGCATGTCAAAGTGTTTCTACTATAGCCAATCACTCTGCCAACCAACACATTGAGGAGCTCACGAATACATTGATTGCTATAGCTTTGTCTTATTTTGTCCCTTGTGCTTCAGTGTTACTTTGTTAGCTTTTGACTGTGTTTGCTTTAACAATTGAGGATTTTTTTTCTTGCTGCATTTTAGACATAGATTGCAATCAGCGTGTGACTCTGCAGAATTGTGCTTGGCATTGAATTGAGGAGCTCACAAAAACATTGATTGCTATGGCTTGGTCTTTTTTGTCTCTTGTGCTGCAGTTTTACTTTGTTAGCTTTTGTCTGTGTTTGCTTTAACAATTTAGGATTTTTTTCTTGCAGCATTTTAGACATAGATTGCAATCAGTGGGTGACTCTACAGAATTGTGCTGGGCATGAATTGCACAAAAAAATCCCCTATGATCAGCTTCGTCCCTACACACTCAGTATACACAAATTGTTTTCTGCCTTTTAATTTTTTGCATGTTTCGGCCACAAGTTTATTTTTTGAATTTTTGCAGTTGATTTTTCTCCAATAAATAAGTTGCATGTGCATATTTACATTATTTGATCAATTACGCATTCCTTCATGCATGCGTGACAGCACGTTTGTAACCGCTGTTTTAGCCAAGTGTGTATTTTGTACTAATAAAAGCTTATAGAATTAAATACACTCACTAACCTCATACTTCTTAACTTGCATGAGCTGTTGTTCATCTTGAGCATGTGAAAAAGTCTGTGTTCATTCATTCACGACTCTCTGAGCTACTGCCATTAGGTGTTAAAAATTCAGTTATTTGTAGTTCATCTTTATTTACAATTTCAAGTCCCTGATATAACTCTGTTAATCGTTAACTTGTTTTATTTTATTGTTGCTGTTTGTCTATTGGGTGTGATGGGGTGTTTGTTTGGTGTGTTTGTTTGTTAGTCAGTCGGTTGGTTTTTGTCCGTCTCTTTATTTGTGTTTATTTGAATGTTTTTAACATTTCTGTTTTACCTTAAGATTTTTAACCTTTACCAAATGCAATTTTCTTTTTTATAAATTACACTAGATTTATTGTATTTTATTTTTAAAGAAAATATGTCATTGTTCCATTTGCCATTAATCTTAATCTTTGTGACACTAATTCTGTTCTATTACAATTTAATGTATCTGTTACATAAATACATGTTCAATTTTTTTTCTGTCTGTGCACTTAATATGTTGTTAAATCAATAATGAAATGTTCTGTGTTGAAATTGAAAGGAAAACACATTTCAAAACACTCTTGTGATCTTGAGATCACAAGAGTGTTTTGAATGTTTTCCTTTCAACTAGAACTATTCATATATGTTCTGTTCAGGTACTGTGGCCAAGAAGAAAAAGAGCAAATGAAGACACACCCAATCAACCAAGGCCAACCTGCAGGTATGTATGTATGGTATTTGCTTTGTATGTATAACGGTATTGCAGTGTCCATTGCCTGATACTACAAATTAATTGCTTATCCCCTCTTCATAATTTTTCCATACTTTGTGTCTTTACTTCCAATGGTTAGGAAAACACAAAGGTCAGCAATCTACCTCTGGATGAGTTTTCTGAGCAACTTGCAGCAGCAGTCAGATACATTTCATATCCTGTATCACCAAGTTGCTGGACGTTTTAAACTGTCAAAGCCTGCATCTGCTCAAGAGTGTCTGCATATGTCAAAGAACGACTCTGTGTTTTCGTTACACATGGAGATGGCAGAGAGCCATGAGGATGTGATGGATGAGGTGTTACAAATTATTGGCCCTCTAATTTCATCAAATAGCGGAACCCATAACATTGTAGAGGAGACAAATGTATGCCAGATACTTTGTGCTCTTCTGACATATGCATATGTCATGGGCTGCGAAGCGCAGAACCTTGTCAACACACTGAAGCCACTCTCTGAATTGTACTTTTTAGCAGACATAGATAGAACCCAAACTGTGGCAAGTGTTGACAGTGTCACGATTGGGGCATTTACTTTGACCAAAAAGGATCTACAGTGCCTTGAAATGGATTCTTGTCTTAATGACCAGGTAACTTTCTTATTTTATTTAGTGTGACCTGGTTGTCGCATATATGCTGTTGACTGCATACCTATGTTCATGTTCAATGATACAAAAAACAGAACAAACACAAAACCAAGATTCTGACACAGAATAGACAGACACTCTTTGGTTGTCCTGCAAGTTTTACAGCCTTTACAGCAGTGGCAATTGGCAATAAAAGTCTTTCAACAAGACACTCGCCTGGCACTGGCTACCCACAACTGTTTCCTTATACCAAGTACAAAACAAACATGGAACAACCTTCCTCAAAATGTTGTCACCCTTGAGCCCTTGACATCTTTAACTCTGCTGTGAATCAGCTTTTCACCTGCAGCCACTTAGCTTTTAAATGTACATGCGTTATTGATAACTACATGTACATGTAAATATATCTAGGTGTATCTCACTGCTTTGTGTTTTTCCATGTAAAAAAAACAGCATTTAAGTGTAATTTTAATGCGCCCATCACTTCAGGTAATACATGCATATCTACAGCTCCTGCAGCAAGACCTCAATGACCAGTCCCACCAGCATGTTGTCTCCCTGCCTTGCCATATAGCCCGACTTTGGGAAAATCAACAGTACAATGAGTGGCATTATCCTCATGTAAGTACCTAAAATTTTGCTCAAAATTGAACAATTGAAATTGAACAATGCATAGCCTTGGATAATCAACATCATCATATGCCTGAAATACCCAGTCTAGATACAATAATTTCATATATTATTTCTGATTTTCATTTCAGATTCCTTTCTCGGACTATTTGTGGATCGTGCTACCCATATGTGTTGATGACGACCATTGGGTTTTGCTTGCTGCAAATACAGCCACAAGATCTGTTGGCATACTCAATTCTCTCCCTGGATACAGTGCAGCTGAGAAGCCATACTGTTCACACTTCATGTATGTGCTACACTTCTGCTTCCATTCTGTTGTGATGAAGTTTTAAACAATGGTCCAAATCATACTGCTTTTCATTCCCATTATCTTTCCATTAAAATTCAGGATAAAATTCAGCTGTGTATTATTTTCATCTTTAGAGATTGTAATACTTGCACTATCTTTCTGATATTACAGAAACTACATGAATGGCAGGGCAAGGGTAATACATGAAACCCCTACTAGATGGACCATGAAGCTCTTTGCCAACTCTCGCCAGCGTGATACCCACAGCTGTGGAGTGTTTGTGCTTATGGTAAAGAACTTTTGTCAGATCCCTTTTTTATTTCACTGAGTAAAAAGCTACCTAAAGATGCAGGCTCGTCAAGGTAAGATGAAGAAATTCGTGCCACGAATGGTCACCTCTTAAACGTAAAACAAAATTGCCTTTCTCATTGCGAGCGACAGAGGGCCAAGCGACGAGCCTGTCCCTTTAAAGTGAACTTGCTAAAAGAATAAAAAACTTGCATCACAAATATTATCTCCGTATATTATCTCCGTATTTATCTCCGTTTGTTTATGTTTATTTACAGTTTGCAGAGCAGCTTCTCAGTGGTATTTCTCCATCCATACGTCGCCATTGCCATGTGCAAGACTTTAGATTCTATGTTGGAGCAAGATTTCTTTCACAAAAATAATATTTCACTCATGTTTTAATATGAGGTTACATGTAGTCTTGTGAATTTTTTCCACTTAATAATTATAATAATAATACTAATAATCATTATGTGTACGGGTATGCACCCGAAACACCTATTGTTTTTGTTCGTTTTTTTTCTTCTTCTTTTTCTCCGGATAGATTGTCTACAAAAAAACCACATACTTGCAAACTTCACATGAACTTAACACGTAGATGAAACAGAATTTGTGACGTCATGATGAGGTCATCAGATATCGAATTACGATAAATCAAAGTTTAATATTTAAAAAAATCATACCTCAACAACCACAAGAGGTAAATTCACAATTCTTTTACCATTATACAGATCTTTTATTGGCAAAAATATTCACAAAAAGGTGACCCCAATTTGACCTTACTTCCTGTCCAAACCGGAAGTCAAAGTTTAATATTAAAATAATTTCTAAATTCAGTATTGTATTGTATTCGAATAAACTTCTCGCGAGAACTTCAACAGACGTTAACATTTGACTTTCTCCAACACTTCGAATTGATGACGTCATCATTATGACCTAGTTTTTGTTTTGATAAAAACTTATATCTAGTTATACTTATAATTATAATAACAATAATAATATAACAATAATAAAACCCCCGAAACCCCCAATACAAAAAATAAAAATCTGTAGGAAAACAAAGGAAAACATGAGTGAAATATTATTTTTGTGAAAGAAATCTTGCTCCAACGTAGAATCTAAAGTCTTGTACATGGCAATGGCGACGTATGGATGGAGAAATACCACTGAGAAGCTGCTCTGCAAACTGTAACAAACATAAACAAACATGTAAAACGGAGATAATATTTGTGATGCAAGTTTTTATTCTTTTTAGCAAGTTCACTTTTTAAAGGGACAGGCTCGTCGCTTGGCCCTCTGTCGCCGCAATGAGAAAGGCAATTTGTTTTATCGCTTAAGAGGTGACCATTCGTGGCACCTAATTTCTTCATCTTACCTTGACGAGCCTGCATCTTTAGGTAGCTTTTTACTCAGTGAAATAAAATGGATCTGACAAAAGTTCTTTACCATAAGCACAAACACTCCACAGCTGTGGGTATCACGCTGGCGAGAGTTGGCAAAGAGCTTCATGGTCCATCTAGTAGGGGTTTCATGTATTACCCTTGCCCTGCCATTCATGTAGTTTCTGTAATATCAGAAAGATAGTGCAAGTATTACAATCTCTAAAGATGAAAACACACAGCTGAATTTTATCCTGAATTTTAATGGAAAGATAATGGGAATGAAAAGCAGTATGATTTGGACCATTGTTTAAAACTTCATCACAACAGAATGGAAGCAGAAGTGTAGCACATACATGAAGTGTGAACAGTATGGCTTCTCAGCTGCACTGTATCCAGGGAGAGAATTGAGTATGCCAACAGATCTTGTGGCTGTATTTGCAGCAAGCAAAACCCAATGGTCGTCATCAACACATATGGGTAGCACGATCCACAAATAGTCCGAGAAAGGAATCTGAAATGAAAATCAGAAATAATATATGAAATTATTGTATCTAGACTGGGTATTTCAGGCATATGATGATGTTGATTATCCAAGGCTATGCATTGTTCAATTTCAATTGTTCAATTTTGAGCAAAATTTTAGGTACTTACATGAGGATAATGCCACTCATTGTACTGTTGATTTTTGCCAAAGTCGGGCTATATGGCAAGGCAGGGAGACAACATGCTGGTGGGACTGGTCATTGAGGTCTTGCTGCAGGAGCTGTAGATATGCATGTATTACCTGAAGTGATGGGCGCATTAAAATTACACTTAAATGCTGTTTTTTTGACATGGAAAAACACAAAGCAGTGAGATACACCTAGATATATTTACATGTACATGTAGTTATCAATAACGCATGTACATTTAAAAGCTAAGTGGCTGCAGGTGAAAAGCTGATTCACAGCAGAGTTAAAGATGTCAAGGGGCTCAAGGGTGACAACATTTTGAGGAAGGTTGTTCCATGTTTGTTTTGTACTTGGTATAAGGAAACAGTTGTGGGTAGCCAGTGCCAGGCGAGTGTCTTGTTGAAAGACTTTTATTGCCAATTGCCACTGCTGTAAAGGCTGTAAAACTTGCAGGACAACCAAAGAGTGTCTGTCTATTCTGTGTCAGAATCTTGGTTTTGTGTTTGTTCTGTTTTTTGTATCATTGAACATGAACATAGGTATGCAGTCAACAGCATATATGCGACAACCAGGTCACACTAAATAAAATAAGAAAGTTACCTGGTCATTAAGACAAGAATCCATTTCAAGGCACTGTAGATCCTTTTGGTCAAAGTAATGCCCCAATCGTGACACTGTCAACACTTGCCACAGTTTGGGTTCTATCTATGTCTGCTAAAAAGTACAATTCAGAGAGTGGCTTCAGTGTGTTGACAAGGTTCTGCGCTTCGCAGCCCATGACATATGCATATGTCAGAAGAGCACAAAGTATCTGGCATACATTTGTCTCCTCTACAATGTTATGGGTTCCGCTATTTGATGAAATTAGAGGGCCAATAATTTGTAACACCTCATCCATCACATCCTCATGGCTCTCTGCCATCTCCATGTGTAACGAAAACACAGAGTCGTTCTTTGACATATGCAGACACTCTTGAGCAGATGCAGGCTTTGACAGTTTAAAACGTCCAGCAACTTGGTGATACAGGATATGAAATGTATCTGACTGCTGCTGCAAGTTGCTCAGAAACTCATCCAGAGGTAGATTGCTGACCTTTTGTGTTTTCCCTAACCATTGGAAGTAAAGACACAAAGTATGGAAAAATTATGAAGAGGGGGGATAAGCAATTAATTTGTAGTATCAGGCAATGGACACTGCAATACCGTACACATACAAAGCAAATACCATACATACATACCTGCAGGTTGGCCTTGGTTGATTGGGTGTGTCTTCATTTGCTCTTTTTTCTTCTTGGCCACAGTACCTGAACAGAACATAATGAAATGTTCTGTGTTGAAATTGAAAGGAAAACACATTTCAAAACACTCTTGTGATCTCAAGATCACAAGAGTGTTTTGAAATGTGTTTTCCTTTCAATTTCAACACAGAACATTTCATTATTGATTTAACAACATATTAAGTGCACAGACAGAAAAAAAATTGAACATGTATTTATGTAACAGATACATTAAATTGTAATAGAACAGAATTAGTGTCACAAAGATTAAGATTAATGGCAAATGGAACAATGACATATTTTCTTTAAAAATAAAATACAATAAATCTAGTGTAATTTATAAAAAAGAAAATTGCATTTGGTAAAGGTTAAAATCTTAAGGTAAAACAGAAATGTTAAAAACATTCAAATAAACACAAATAAAGAGACGGACAAAACCAACCGACTGACTAACAAACAAACACACCAAAACAAACATTCCCCATCACACCCAATAGACAAACAGCAACAATAAAATAAAACAAGTTAACGATTAACAGAGTTATATCAGGGACTTGAAATTGTAAATAAAGATGAACTACAAATAACTGAATTTTAACACCTAATGGCAGTAGCTCAGAGAGTCGTGAATGAATGAACACAGACTTTTTCACATGCTCAAGATGAACAACAGCTCATGCAAGTTAAGAAGTATGAGGTTAGTGAGTGTATTTAATTCTATAAGCTTTTATTAGTACAAAATACACACTTGGCTAAAACAGCGGTTACAAACGTGCTGTCACGCATGCATGAAGGAATGCGTAATTGATCAAATAATGTAAATATGCACATGCAACTTATTTATTGGAGAAAAATCAACTGCAAAAATTCAAAAAATAAACTTGTGGCCGAAACATGCAAAAAATTAAAAGGCAGAAAACAATTTGTGTATACTGAGTGTGTGTAGGGACGAAGCTGATCATAGGGGATTTTTTTGTGCAATTCATGCCCAGCACAATTCTGTAGAGTCACCCACTGATTGCAATCTATGTCTAAAATGCTGCAAGAAAAAAATCCTAAATTGTTAAAGCAAACACAGACAAAAGCTAACAAAGTAAAACTGCAGCACAAGAGACAAAAAAGACCAAGCCATAGCAATCAATGTTTTTGTGAGCTCCTCAATTCAATGCCAAGCACAATTCTGCAGAGTCACACGCTGATTGCAATCTATGTCTAAAATGCAGCAAGAAAAAAAATCCTCAATTGTTAAAGCAAACACAGTCAAAAGCTAACAAAGTAACACTGAAGCACAAGGGACAAAATAAGACAAAGCTATAGCAATCAATGTATTCGTGAGCTCCTCAATGTGTTGGTTGGCAGAGTGATTGGCTATAGTAGAAACACTTTGACATGCCAGGTCCCTGGATTAAATCTGTCACAACTACTCGGCCAATATCCTAATCTACTGTGGACAAATGATTTGGAAATGATGTTATCTGAATGAAACTATACCTGTATGGTCCAGTCCACAGTGGCTCCATCTTACCACCTTTACGACCAGCATTAGCTTGCAATTGCGGCAAAGTACCAAATCACCAATACTGAACTGGAAAGTTTTTATCCCCTTTGACTTCCGGCGCTGAAAAGCCATCTTTTGCTTGCTCTGGGCAGCAGCAACGTTCTGCTTTACCTGTATTTAGGAATAGGATGAACTACAGAGGTACTGGCATAAACCTACTAAATATTCAGAGAACTATAATCAAAAAAATCCCTACATAGGGCTTAAGTGCATTTATATTTATACTTCATTGTGTTCAAAAGGGGGAAAATCTTGCATGAATGGTATACCTTGGAGTTTGTATCGGCCATCACTTCTTCTCTCTTGGAGACAGCTTCATCAGCATCTTCAATGTCCATTTCATCACTCAATTGAAGAGTCACGTCGTTATCTACAGGTTCCATCTAAAGACAAATTGCAGGATGTTAGTATTAAGCATATCTCAGTAAACAAACCTGTCTACATTGAAATTAAATCTCAAGAAATAATATCAAAACAAGTCTTAGTACCTGTTCTTTCAAAACAAATTGCATGTCTGTGCACCAAATGAAACTAAATGAGGATATTTAATAAAAAGAATCTAGAAGAGCAACACAAACTTACTTCCAGAACTGTTCTGGGGTGACGTCCAAACATTAGGAAAAAGGGGGTGTATTTGGTTGAGTCCTGCTTCTGCGTTCGGATGGAATAGGCCACCCCATCCAAGTAGTCAGCCCAATCATTCTGTTGATCATTTACGAGTTTACTTAGACGAACACGTAAAGTCTGGTTGGTGCGTTCATCAAGTCCGTTCGTCTGGGGATGATATGCGCTTGTTACAGAACGATCAATCCCAAGATTCTTGCACAGGTCAGCATTTATCTGAGGTACAGGGTTGATTGATACACATTATTGAGTGTGTGGGGGTGGACAGGCGTAGCATTCACTCTGTGGACCTGAGAACAAAAGATGTCCACAGAACGCCGGATATTTTAACCTTCTGTGGACTTACACACGTCCACAGAAGGATTTTGGACTTTTTAAAAGTAGAATATCTCTGAAATTAGTGATTTGTCTAGGCAGGTTCTTTGACTTAAATCGAAGAATATTATTAAAAGGGAAAAATAGAACGAAAACCGCTCTCAAAACACTCTTCTGTGTGAAATGGGAACGATTTTAAGAATTCCTATCCTTAAGTACAGAAGAACAAAGGAATGTCCACAGAGTGAACGTCACTAAGCTGTGTGTGTGTGTGTGTGTGTGTACTATTACTTCATTCGTTGTGGGGTACCAAACACAATGGAACAATGGTACCCCACAGAGAATCTATAGAAAATCTGGTACCCCACTGGAGAATTCTATAGAAAAGGGATAATAGAACGAACAAAGGAATACCCCACAATCCGCATATGTGAGAGTGTGTGTGTGTGTGTGTGTGTGTGTGTGTGAACTTGTACATGGTTCCTTGTGGGGTCCAAAACACAATGGAACAATTGGACCCCACAAGGTAACTATAGAAAATCTTGTACCCCACAGGAGAATTATAAGGAAAAGGGATAATAGAATGAACAAAGGAATACCCCACAAATCAATGTGTGTGAGGGTGTGTGTGTTCTAACAAAGAATTTCTAAGGAACAACAATCCCCCAATGGAATTTCTAAAGAAATTCCATTAATTTTAATTGTGTGTTCGAGGGATTAAGTGCTCAGATTGTTTCTTAAAAACTTGTACTATTAAGTTATGTCACTACAAAATGTCCCATCCCACTCCTGGTCTTGTTCATAATTCAATGATGTTCATAATTCAATGTACTGCTAACAGCAAGCAGTCTCAAACAAAATATTGGTAATTCTCTGGACTGTAAAAAATTCTGAATAGGCAAGGCAGCTTCAACAGACTCAGCAAACTGACCTTTGCAACAAATTCTCGCCCCTGGTCTGACAGAAGTCTCTTTGGAGCACCCCATCGCCAAACAAATGTTTGGATACAAGATGCTACACCAGCGGCCTCTTTGCTCTTCAGTGGGAAGAATTCCACAAATTTAGTGAAATAATCGGTGAAGGTCAGAACATACTTGAAGCCTTCCTGTGTGGTTGGCAAAGGTCCTGGGCAAAGACATTAGGCAAAAAGAAGCAATGGAGTAACAACAAATTTATCTGCTTTACATGTTAGTTAAATGCTGGTGAATAATTTCAAGTGAGACTGAAAAGCCAATCGTAGAGTGCCATGGTTGAGCGGTTTAGTGCATCGGATTTGTGTTCTGGTGGCTGAGTCTTCAGATTGTGGGTTCGAATCCTGTCCGTGACCGTGGTACTTGTGTCCTTGAGCAAGACACTTTACCATAATTGCTTCTCTCCACCCATGAGTAAATGGGTACCTGTGAGGGCAGAGTTGGATGTTGTGTTTGATTAGCCGATATATGCGCCGAAATGGCAGCAATTGAGCTGTATACTCCCCAGGGAGCTCAGACGGTTTCTGGAATGATTTATGCACCTGATGAGCAGGGGTAATAATGTACAGTACTCTGATAGCTTGTTTAAGAGCGGTTTAAAATGCGCGACATTATTATTATTATTATTATTATTATAATCAAAAGATATAGAGAGAAACACACTAGGTACACTTCGGATCCATTTGATATTAATAATAAAATAAGGAACACTGTTAAAGCCTACCAATTAAATCCATTCCCACAAGCTGTAGGGGTTCCGTTGTTTTTATTGCTTTCAACTCTGGAGCCTGTGTTTTAATTTTGTCATACCGCTGGCATCGATCACAGGACTTGATCTGTTTAAAAATAAAGAAAAACAACTCAGCAAGAAACCAGACACAATGTTGTACATGTATGTAGTTCAAATGTATTGCAACCAATCACAATTAACTGCTACAAAACCTCAGTAATAGCTTGAGGTTTTTCTTGCTAATGTTCATGATATCACAATTATATTTGCACTTGATAACGGTTTAGAGAACATACGAAAAATGATCAGCGGCTAAATGTGGAAGTTTTTTAAAAACAAAATCACAACAATGACAAACTTTTTGCAATAAAAAAAAATGCATAAAGGAAGTTTGAAGAAATGCTACACCTTCAAAAAACACTGATGAAATTCATGTGACAATGGAGTGCCAATACAAGGTTCTACAACATGATCATCAATTTAAAATGTTATCATACTCACAAACTCCACAACATCCTGCTTTATTCCGTTCCATGTGTAATACATGGATATTTTGGACATTGTGGCATTTATGCCACTATGTCCTCCTGTCGCCGACGCATGGTGATGCTTTAGAAGATCTAGTGCTTCATCCTCTTGCAAAATCACTTTCATCTTGATGTCTCGCTTGTTTCCAGTATAGTACAATTCATCTCCTAAGGAAAGGAACAGACAACTGCTGATCATCTGGGACCCTCATAAAAATAAAGTTATCCATAAAAACAAGCGTGACAATAGGTAAAACTTGTAGCTTTGCGTGACAATGTAGATAAATTACAGATAACACAAGAAATTGAAAAAAAAAGTTACAAAAAATGGCCTCCAAAAGAAGCACAAAAGGCCACATATGACCACCCCCCTTGCGATGATCGTAACCTTCAACACAGTCGGACAGACATGGAGGTTACAAATCTACATGTAAGATAATAAGACTATAAGGTTTATCGCTAATACTAGCGGCTGCAAGGAATCATGGGATGTCTGTGGGCGCAACAGCGCCACTGCGTGCCGTGCAAACAAACAAAATATTGTTGACGTCACGCAAGCCCCTCCAATCAGATGCCCCAAATTATATCCCAGTATGCTTTACGGCAGTTGCTTTAGCGCTATTTGCAATATACCTTTTAAGTCATACTTATAGTTATATTTTTTTAAAGTATTAAATAGGCAACGTGACATTGAGTTAGGCTATTATTAAGTATGGTGGTCAGCCTGTTGAGTAAAACCTCATTCAGATATGACACATTCAATGGCACATCACACGTTATTCCAATCACCTCAACTACCTTAATAGTAGGCCTAATACTATAGTCAGTGATAGTACGCCTCTACACAGACAGACAATGACAGACACTGAGACAGTGCAGTGGGAATGTCACTGTCGCTTGTCAGCATTAGCATGGTCAGACAGTGGTCAGGATGACGTGTACTTACTGGCCTCATCATAGGAGTAATTCTTGGCTTGGCAACGAACCACCCTCTTCTGACCATCCGTCCACCCTGCTACATACAACCCGCCGTTTAAGTAACGGATAATGTTTGTGATCTTCTCACGAAATTTGATGAAACGATCAGCACGTTCACTGCTCGTGGAGGCCGCCATGACAGTTCCCGCAAGTGTGTGTAAGTACGTACGTATACACGTACACTACACGACTCAGCACGGCACTAAAATGGACTACTTTCGTACGCTGTGCGCAGACATAGCATGACGTAATTTTACCATATTTGGTCATCCGGATAGCTGAGCACGCCGGATAGCTGAGACCGTGACACCGGTATACAATATATATATATATATATATATATATATATATATATATATATATATATATATACGCCTAGATCTTGAAAAGCGGGCAATACATAGAAAGAAATATACAAGAGTCCAATCAAAATATCGTTATAAATGTCAAATCATTTAGTGCCATTATTTTCTAGTTGATGTCGTCTGACATGCCGTTTTTTATACTCCTTGATTCTTTTGTTGTCCACACATTGACAAGTTTCAAAGATGAGCTTTTTTGTCTCCATTTTGGACGATCTTCAACAATATGTTTCCTTTCATTCATAACACAGCCACATTTTAAGGCAGTTTTGACTGTGTCCTTGAACCTTAGTTGTGGGCGGCCTACAGGTCTTGTACCTTGAGACAATTCTCCATAGAGAAGAGTTTTAGCTGGTCTGTCATTAGACATGCGTGTTACATGTCCAAACCATCTTAGGCTGCTCCTAACAAGACTTAGCTCTATATCTGTGACACCTGCTCTTTGAAGTACTTCTTCATTGCTTACATAGTGATTCCATTGGATGTGCATGATGGATCTTAGGTGTCTTTGCTGAATGGTGCGTAGTTTGCGTATTTGGTGTTGGTACAACGTCCATGTTTCGCTACCATGATTAGAAGTGGCATTAGACACTGTTTGTAGACCTTAGCTTTGGTTTCAATGGTGAGGTCTCTTGAATCAAAAACTCTCTTCCTGAGTCGACCAAAAGCACAAGATGTAGCTTGGATACGTGCATTTATTTCTTCTTTTATTGAGCAGTCTTTGTTCACATAACTGCCAAGGTACTTGAAGCGGTCAACACTTACAAGCTTCGTCTCATCAATGTAGAAGTCTGCATGTGTTCCAATGCTCATGGTTTCAGTTTTGGAAGTATTGATTCGTAGACCCATCTTCTTAGCAAATGTGTTGTAAGCAGAGAGAAGAAGCTGTAAACCAATATCACTATCACTGAAGATGGCTATGTCATCTGCATACCGTGCTTCATGGATGCACATTGTGAGCACCTTGGTCTTTGCCTTGAGTCTCCGCAGGTCGAAGATGTCTCCATCATGACGGAAACGGATCTCGATACTGGACTTGTGTTTGATGGAATTGTAGGCAAGCCAAAGTAGAACAGCTGCGTATATACCGTAAAGTGTTGGGGCTAACTTACATCCCTGCTTTACACCACTGTTGTACTCAAATGCTTTGGTGAGCTCTCCATCAACTATGAGTCTGGCATGCATGTTGGAGTAGAGCTTCTTAATAATTCTGATAAACTTAACTGGGCAGCCAAGCTTCTTCAGGATGCAAAACATCAGCTCTGTGTTCACTGTGTCAAAACGCCTTTGTGAAATCAACAAAGGCTATGTACAGGTTTCTACGCTGTTCTCTGCTTTTCTCCATAAGTTGACGATCAATACCATCCACTGTACTCCTACCATTACGGTATCCAGACTGAGATTCTGGGTAAATCTTCTCTGCAATTATATGCAGTCGCTGCAAGATGATGTCTGCAAAAACTTTGCCAACAACACTAAGAAGTGATATACCCCTGTAGTTTCCACACTGACTTCTATCACCTTTCTTGAAGAGAATGGTGATGTTTGCATCTATAAGGTCTGATGGGATCATTTCTGTGGCCCAGTAGAGATTGAACAAAGTTAAGAGAAAACTTCTCAAGTATGTTCCACCATGAACCAGCACCTCAGGAAGAATTCCGTCTGGACCAGGACTTTTTCTGAGTTTGGTTTTCTTAAGAGCTGTGTCTAGCTCTTCTTCTGTGATTGGATCATCCAGTGATTCAATTGTAGGATGTTGCTCAACATCATTGAGAATGTCAAAGTCAACATCAGTTGGTTGGTTCAAAAGATCGCTGAAGTGTTCAACCCATCTGTCCTTAATGTCATCTGGTGAAGTAAGAAGATCTCCACTCTTAGATTTTACTGGGTGAGAATTTTTGGTTCTGGGACCGTAGACGGCGTTGGGTGTTGCATAGAATTCTCTGTGATTCTTTTCCTGAGAATTCTTTTCTGCTTCTTCTGCCTTATTCTGGAACCAGTCATTCTTTAACTTTCTGATACGCTCCCTTATTCCTATTCAGTTTCTTGTCTTTAAGCAGCTTCTGAATTTGCTTATCCTGGTCATCAAACCAGTCATTCTGATTCTTCTGCTTCTTACCAAAAACACTTTTGGCTGCATTTTGAAGCACACTTTTGAATTCTTCCCAATTATCTTGACAATATGGCAATTTCTCTGTTAAAAACTTTTCCAGCAGGGCTTTCCTTTTGTCAGACATGCTATTGTCAGATTTCTTTGGTGGTTTCTGGCCTTTCTTCTTTGGTTTATTGAGAAGTGGCATTTGCACATCAGGAGCTTATGATCTGTGAAACAGTCAGCTGTTGAGTTGACTTTGGTCACTGAGATGTGTTCTTTAGCATCTTGGTTGGCTAAAACATGATCAAGCTGGTGCCAATGCTTGGACCTCAAGTGTTGCCAAGTGTTCTTTAAGCGATCTTTTAGTTGGTACATTGTGCCCATGACAGAAAGCTGGAATCTGGTACAGAATTCCAAAAGCATAAGTCCATTAGAATTCATATTACCAACACCGTGTTTACCCATGACTGATGGCCATGTTTTCCAGTCCTTTCCTACACGTGCATTGAGATCACCTAACACAATGATGCTGTCGTCTTTGGCTTTGGTTACACATTCGCCAAATTTCTCATAGAAATTTTCCTTCTCTTCTTGTGTTTTCTGCATTGTTGGTGCATAAACACTGATGAGGGTTAGAAAACTACCATTTTTTAGCTGGATACGCACTGACATTAGCCTGTCATTTATGGGTATCGGATTGATACCTTGAGTAGCTAGTTTGTTGGAGATGGCAAAACCAACACCAGCTGTTTTATCTTCACCTCCACTCCAGAAGATTATGTGGCTTCTCTCAACAATATTACCAGAAGCAGGACGTCGTACTTCAGTGAGTGCACAGATGTCAATACACGCTTTCTCCAGCTCTCTGCAGATGATAGTTGTTGCACGTTCTGGTCTTATTGAAGAGTCGCTATCATTGGTTGTACGCACATTCCAGGCTCCTAGTGAGAGAGGCTGTCTTCTGGGGGCTCTGTTATTGTGTACGATTGGTTGGTCGTCGGTTACCCCGGACGCGGTAGCATAGCCATCGGTTACCCCGGATGCGGTAGAATGGTATGGTATTCTCCTACTTGTCCCCATTGCCATACGATGTGGCGCATCGGTTACCCCGTATGCGGTAGCTCTATCTACTTCTTCATTGAACTCTAACATCATGATTCTATGAGGCTGCACCAGTGATGACGGCATTACGCGGCGCAAAGTAATGCCCCTTGGTGAGGCATCTTGTTGCTCGACGGCACAGCATAGCTGCGACGGTCGCAGAAATGTCTCATTGCTTGGTTGCCAGAACTGCCGCCATGTTGACTAAGCAGAGCTGCCAGATGTCAGAACTACCGCCGTGTTGACTGTGTAGAACTGCCTGTTGCCGGAACTGTCGCCGAGTTGACTGCACAGAACCACCGATGAAACACCACATACTCCTACTGCAACCTCCCTGTGACCTTTCTGACTTGGTTGCACCTGCTCAGTATATCTCCAGGGGAACTGGATGACTAGATGGGAGTTGTGTGGTGGGCTATAAGGTACTACCACCCAGCATAAGCAGGCCACAGAGTGAGCTACTTGGGTAACTTCCCGAAGGAAGCGGATATCGGTATGCCTCCAATAACCAGTGAGCGAGAGCCAAGAAATAAATGCCCTAACCATTGCAGAAGTTACCGGCAGTGTGGGAGCCGGCGACCGCTGCGGCCCTGCAAATTCACAGAAAGCACTCCAGCCAGGGGAGTATGTTTTGTAAGAATTCTTGGAGAAAGCAACGGACAGCAATCTAGAAATCTCACCCACTACCAAAGAGCTGGAATTGGTGTCATCACCAGATCGCATTGGGAGCTGCAGCCCGAAAGCGGTCCATCTGTAATTGGAGGTCGGATCGAGGCGAGGCGGTATACAATAGACGTGTCCTAACACGAATTTGCATTTGTCGCGCTGTTGTTGTAACTTAAGTAGACTGTTCCACTCTGCTTTGATACGTAGCCGGGATTTGCAACTGGTGATTTTGGGGAACTAGACATGGGGAAAGACCCTCAATTGTTATGACTCATTGCATTTATAGGAATGATCCATTCACGTTTGTAAACCTTTGCAATTATGGTTATGCATAGGACTTTTATGTAGATATTTTATTATTATTTTTATGAAGGGCGCCTTTAACCTTACATACATTAGGTTTTTATTTTATGAGGGACCTTTTAAACGTACATACAATAATTTAATACCCCTATTATATAAATCATAATTATAAAAAAATATTACGAAATATAACGTCCCTCACACATTTTAATCACCCCTTTCAGTAAAAAATGGTTCAGTCCACCGGCTCCACAAATTATGTTAATTAGGCATCACGTGATTCCATAAAAAATTTAAAAATTAAATCTAGTATTATTGTAAATACGATGGTCAACTACAGATCAAAGAGCAAATCGCAACGCAAAGAGTTTGTCGAAAAAAATAATATTAAGATGGGTTCACCCACTGGAAAAAACGGTCGACTGATTAGATTCGATTATTTATTTGCGGTAATAAAATATTATAATGGCTTTCAGTGGGTTCGACTAAAAAGTGTAATCTACCCAGCGTTGCGGGAGACAAATTTTGTTATCTGCATCAGTGGCGTATTCGTAAAGGAAAATCTATATCGGCTCCATGTAGAGGGTGTAACAAGGGTACTAAAACATTTATGTACGAAATGTGGAGCTTATAAAAAAAAACGTTTCTAAACTGCGTTGAAGCGAGAGCTAGAAGAAATTTTAGAAATGTCATGGAAGAGTTGGAAAATAAAACAACGTTAAAAAGTTGAATTATACGGGGAGGTCTTTCTTGGCATTCTGATAGTAAACGTTGATCTTTATTATACGACTCGTCGTAACATTTTTCTTTTAAAAAGTTTACTTTAAATTCAGAAGTTTTTCTACAAGATCTTTTTTTTCTTTTTCGACGATGGCGTTGACATCTGGCGGAGCGTCTTTAGGAGTAAATTTTGTTCGAATGTTTTCTTTCATCTTTGAGTATTTTTCGCTCCTCGTTGATTAAAACAAATTCTTCTTGGCTTATACAACTGTCTTCAATCGCTTTCGAAACGTGGTTACTGATGGCGTTAAGTTTACTCTCGGCTAAAACTCTTATTTCGTTGTGTTTCTTTGATTTTTTTACCGAGCTTGTATTTAGCGTATTTCATAGCCATCGCCATGCCGCCTAGCCCGATGGCTACTCCTTCAAGGACTGATCCAACCGGCGCTGCCACGACGCTAGCAATACTCGCAATTCCCATCGCTCCAGCCGCGATCGGCCATTGTTTCTACGATAGATAAAGTCTTGATGATTTTATTGTATTTTTTATACGATCTCTCGCGCTCATTTCTCTCGACGGAAATTTCTTTCTGGATTTCGTAGATTTTTTTGTAATCTAAACGCACTCACATCTAGAGGAGTCTAGGGATTACCCGAGGTGTTGGTTGCAGCCGAGGTGTCTATAGTTTTACTTTGTTTTGATATCGGATTATATATTTTTTTCGATTAAGATTTATACTTGAACAACAATTAATTTCATCAATTAATTTGTACATTTACCTGAACAACTATCGCCAATCCAGTACGAATCACAGTCTAGCGTACTTCCATTCTCACAGGACAGCGCACATGCTATAAAATCATATTAAAAAATCCATCTGGAGCAATAGACATAAGGTCATACCTTTGGGGCAATAGACATAAGGTCATACACTTTTGTTTCTAATAACGAAATTCATCGATTTTCAAAGTCATTTTCAATTAACAGTTATACTTGAACAACGATTAATTCCATCAATTAATTTGTACATTTACCTGAACATGAATCACAGGAACACAAGCATGTTGCACTGTCTAGCGTACCTCCATTCTCACAGAACAGCGCACAGGGGTGTGTGTGTGTGTGTGTGTGCACACGTGTGTGTGTGTGTACTTACACGCCATTCGTTGTGGGGTACCAAACACAATGGAACAATGGTACCCCACAGAGAATCTTTAGAAATGCTGGTACCCCACAGGGGAATTCAATAGAAAAGGGATAATAGAACGAAAAAAGGGATAATAGAACGAAACAAAGGAATACCCCACAAGTGGGCATATGTGAGAGTGCGTGTGTGAGCGCATTCAAACCGGGGACGTATAACAAAAGGGACAATGGTCCCCGGTTGCTCTCACAATGGAGAACAATCCGTCCCCGTATTTTTGGACAAAGGAATTTGACAAAGGAAGTCCCCGAATGCCGGTGTTTACACACGTGGGTGTGTGTGTGTGTGTGTGTGTACGTGTTTATGGTGTAAACCGAGGACATATAACAAAAGGGAACAATATGTCCTCGGTTTGCGCAAGTGTCCTCGGTTTGCAAACGTGTACACACACACACACACACACACACAGTCTTGTGTATGGTGTAAACCGAGGACACCGTTTGACACCGTATTGTTCCCCTCTTTTGTTCCCTTTGTTGTTGGACTTAAACTTTTTGAGGCTTCTCCCATTAGATTTGTGTGTGTGTGTGTGTGTGTGTGTGTGTGTGAAAACATATTCAAATGTTCGTTAAATCCATCTGGGGCAATATACATGAGGATATGACTGTTGTTTCTAATAACGAAATTCATCGATTTTCAAAGTCATTTTCAATTAACAGTTATACTTGAACAACGATTAATTCCATAAATTAATTTGTACATTTACCTAAACAACTATCGCCATTCCAGTACGAATCACAGGAACACAAGCATGTTGTATTGTCTAGCGTACCTCCATTCTCACAGGACAGCGCACATGCTGTAAAAACATATAATATTCAAAGGTTGGTTAAATGGAGCAATAGACACAAGAATTTCACTGTTGTTTCCAATAGCAGATCCACTGTGCATGTATATTTCGCATACATTTTAGTGCGTGTATGTGTGTGTTTTTATTCAAAACCTCTCGAATGGAAATTGCTTAATCATAGTTTTACTTTGTTTTGATATCGGATTATATATTTTTTCAATTAACAGTTACACTTGAACAACAATTAATTTCATCAATTAATTTGTACATTTACCTGAACAATTATCGCCACTCCAGTACGAATCACAGGAACACAAGCATGTTGTATTGTCTAGCGTACCTCCATTCTCACAGGACAGCGCACATGCTATAAAATCATATTTTAAAAATCCATCTGGAGCAATACACATAAGGTCATATACCTTTGGGGCAATAGACATAAGGTGATACAGTTTTGTTTCTAATAACGAAATTCATCGATTTTCAAAGTCATTTTCAATTAACAGTTATACTTGAACAACGATTAATTCCATCAATTTATTTGTACATTTACCTAAACAACTATCGCCCTTCCAGCACGAATCACAGGAACACAAGCATGTTGTATTGTCCAGCGTACCTGCATTCTCACAGGACACCGCAGTGTGTGTGTGTTTGTGTGAGCGCGCGCGCGCTTCTGTACAAGATATCTCAAAATGTTCTCCACTGATTCAGGTTTAATTTGCTGAATATATTGAGTGTGCAACACGGACATTGATTATATTTTGATGAAGAGTCGATTTCAGGAAAGTGCATTTTAGGACCATATCTAACGTTTAATAATGATTGCCCCTGATGTACTCCATTGGGATAGTAAAATGTACACCAGCGCACATGCTGTAAAAACATATTCAAATGATCGTTAAATCCATCTGGGCAACAGACATAAGGTTAAATACCTTTGGGGTAATAGACATAAGGTCATACACCTTTGTTTCTAATAACGAAATTCATCGATCTTCAAAGTCTTTTTCAATAAACAGTTATACTGAACAACAATTAATTTCATCAATTAATTTGTACATTTACCTGAACAACTATCGCCCTTCCAGTACGAATCACAGGAATACAAGCATGTTGTATTGTCTAGCGTACCTCCATTCTCACAGAACAGCGCACATGCTGTAAAAACATATATTCAAAGGTTGGTTAAATGGAGCAATAGACACAAGAATTTCACTGTTGTTTCCAATAGCAGATCCACTGTGCATGTATATTTCGCATACATTTTAGTGCGTGTATGTGTGTGTGTTTTTATTCAAAACCTCTCGAATGGAAATTGCTTAATCATAGTTTTACTTTATTTTGATATCGGATTATATATTTTTTTCAATTAACAGTTATACTTGAACAACAATTAATTTCATCAATTAATTTGTACATTTACCTGAACAATTATCGCCCTTCCGGTACGAATCACAGGAACACAAGCATGTTGTATTGTCTAGCGTACCTCCATTCTCACAGGACAGCGCACATGCTGTAAAAACATATATTCAAAGGTTGGTTAAATGGAGCAATAGACACACAAGAATTTCAGTGTTGTTTCCAATAGCAGATCCATTGTGCATGTATATTTCGCATACATTTTAGTGCGTGTGTGAGCGCATTCAAACCGGGGACGTATAACAAAAGGGACAATGGTCCCCGGTTGCTCTCACAATGGAGAACAATCCGTCCCCGTATTTTTGGACAAAGGAATTTGACAAAGGAAGTCCCCGAATGCCGGTGTTTACACACGTGTGTGTGTGTGTGTGTGTGTGTGTGTGTGTGAAAACATATTCAAATGTTCGTTAAATCCATCTGGGGCAATATACATGAGGATATGACTGTTGTTTCTAATAACGAAATTCATCGATTTTCAAAGTCATTTTCAATTAACAGTTAAGTTATACTTGAACAACGATTAATTCCATCAATTAATTTGTACATTTACCTAAACAACTATCGCCATTCCAGTACGAATCACAGGAACACAAGCATGTTGTATTGTCTAGCGTACCTCCATTCTCACAGGACAGCGGACATGCTGTAAAAACATATAATATTCAAAGGTTGGTTAAATGGAGCAATAGACACAAGAATTTCACTGTTGTTTCCAATAGCAGATCCACTGTGCATGTATATTTCGCATACATTTTAGTGCGTGTATGTGTGTGCTTTTATTCAAAACCTCTCGAATGGAAATTGCTTAATCATAGTTTTACTTTGTTTTGATATCGGATTATATTTTTTTTCAATTAACAGTTACACTTGAACAACAATTAATTTCATCAATTAATTTGTACATTTACCTGAACAATTATCGCCACTCCAGTACGAATCACAGGAACACAAGCATGTTGTATTGTCTAGCGTACCTCCATTCTCACAGGACAGCGCACATGCTATAAAATCATATTTTAAAAATCCATCTGGAGCAATACACATAAAGTCATATACCTTTGGGGCAATAGACATAAGGTGATACACTTTTGTTTCTAATAACGAAATTCATCGATTTTCAAAGTCATTTTCAATTAACAGTTATACTTGAACAACGATTAATTCCATCAATTTATTTGTACATTTACCTAAACAACTATCGCCCTTCCAGTACGAATCACAGGAACACAAGCATGTTGTATTGTCCAGCGTACCTGCATTCTCACAGGACACCGCAGTGTGTGTGTGTTTGTGTGAGCGCGCGCGCGCGCTTCTGTACAAGATATCTCAAAATGTTCTCCACTGATTCAGGTTTAATTTGCTGAATATATTGAGTGTGCAACACGGACATTGATTATATTTTGATGAAGAGTCGATTTCAGGAAAGTGCATTTTAGGACCATATCTAACGTTTAATAATGATTGTCCCTGATGTACTCCATTGGAGTTAGTAAAATGTACACAGTGGTATTCATAGGTGGGCAAATTTATAGCAAGTTATCAACGGCAGATCAAACATAAAACCTGATATTTTGAGGAGATGCCAACATAAGAAACATTGCTTGTGTATTTTTATATAAGGCACTTCATCTGATTGTTTTTTTTTATTTGATGTTTTGTGAAAATTATAATTATAGAACATCATATGACACAAAAAACTTGAACTCCATATAAACATTTACACTGTTTGCCTATTTACATTAATTCACCCTGTTGCTCTCAAGCAAACTCCATTTGAAAACGTGTCATAATTGGTCCAGGGATTTAAGTCAGCGCAGTGAGTTTCTTTGTATGTCAGCTTGTTACAATTATTTGGTGTCAATTTCATAAAGGTGATGAGCAGATTTTTAAAGCAACATTAAACATACAACCAACAGTGTTAACATTTTGTATGAACGTTTCATTGGTAAACCCACAAAGCCTGCTTATCAAAATGTTCTGTTAATGCTACAGTCACACTGTCACGATTTTTGATTGCGAATGCACAACGGATGTCCAGCGGATGGTCATCCGTAGTCATACGTAATGATACGTTAGGGATACATAGTCATTCGTAGTAGAGTCCTAATCATACGTGGGCATCCGTTATGGTCCACGATGGCACAACGGAAGTTTCAAACGGTTCAAAACTATCGTTCTGCAATCGTGGGAAAAAATCCGTTGTGTATCCTGTGTACATCCCTAGTCGTACGTAGTGCATACGTAATGGCAATCGTGAGCAATCGCAGACATACGTTAACATCCTTTGTACAATCGTGGCAGAAATCACCACGGATGCACTAGGGATACACACAGGAAGCATTACGTATGACTAGGGATGTACATAGGATACACAACGGATGCTCAACGGATACACTGCGAATGTTAAGATTACACTACGGATGACCAAGTATGACAACGATTTATAACGATTGCAGTAAGATTACACAAGGATCATAACGATTTCATAACGATTTATCACGATTAATCACGATTTCACGAAAATGGCTGTATTAATAGGCAATCGTCACGTAATCGGCTACATCTGTTGAACAATCGCTGTGCAATCGTTGGACAATCGTTAACCAATCGCTTTACATCCGTGTATAATCGTGGTCATATGTTGTGAATCCTTAGTAACATCGTGGTCAATCGCTGTGTATACGTGATTATCCGTGGGTAATCGTTACGCATACCTAGTAAATACTTTGTATACTCTTATAGCAATCGTTGTATAATCGGGGTCATACGTTGTGGAACCTTATGCTGGGTTTACACTGGGGCCACGATGGCCACGATCTGCACGATTCAAAAAAAGCGTGGAGCTCCACGATTTATTGTTTACTTTATCTTTTTCTACGCTTTCATACGCCTTCCTACTCTCTGAGTACGTTTTGTTACGATCTGTAACATTTTGTTACGAAGCCAATACGATTCTGGTCAAGGTCTGCCACGATTTTCATCACGTTCCCTCAAGTTTTCTTACGATCACCACGATATGCTCTCACGTTCTGTCACGTTCTGTTAGGTTCTGTTTAGATCTCTCACGTTCATCAAGTTCTGTTAAGATCTCCTACGATTTATGACCACGATTTGAGCAAGATTGCCACGCTTGGAGCACGATTGGGGTATAAAAAGGAGGCAGGGGGTCACCCTCTCATTCTCTCCAGAGATACCAATGAGGAACCATGCATCCAAGAGATGAAGAAGATGCTGAATTGGCAATTCTGGTTTATGCATATATATTGGCAGAGGCCTTCCTTCTTCTTTTGGCTGGCATCTTTGATGATCAAACTTCTGTTCTACAAGTCAAATCCAAAAAATATAGCTGGTCAAAGCTGAGATGTTTTCGTGTAGAGTGTTGAAAACGCAATGAATCTTTGAGAGCGCTGGAGCCCTTCCATACACATCGTGGGAATCGCGCGGGAACTTATCAGAGCGTGACAGAGCGTGGGAGCCAATCGGGATGATCGTAGCAGAACGTGTCAGAGCGTGATGAAATTACTCATGCTACTCAATGTATCTTGACGAATTGTAGTAGAGCGTGATAGAGCGTGATAGAAACGTGGTGGGATCGTTGTGAAACTTGAAGGAATCGTGTTTCCAAATTCACCAAGATCCCCTACGATGGCGTATCAAGGTCTGTTACGCTCTGTTAAGCCCCGTTCTCATATTCACGATTATTGCTACGATTCTCCACGATTCACCCCGATCTATAAGTCGTGAGCAATCGTGGAAAAATTACCCCGATTGTCCTCCTCTCACGACAGTGATACGCTAGTACTACGATTGAACACGACCCTGCCAAGATTTAGAAGCCGATTCTCACTTTTTGCCACGATATCCTACGATGTTGTCACGAATGCCCCACGTTTTGTCCCGATCTTACCACGATTCTGCCAAGATTGTGCCAAGATAGCCCACGAACTACCCCGATGTCGCTACAAATAGGGAGGATTAGGGAAGAATGCACTACGATTAAGGAAGACTGCGCCACGATTAAGGAAGACTGAGGCAGGATTCCCCAGGATTGACCTACGAACTTTGATCAAAGGCCACGAACAAAGCCGCTGTGGTATAAAAACTGGACTCTGGAGTCACTTCTCTTCAGTCTACTCGTTGCTCTGGAGAAGACCAGGTCAGGTCTGAGCAGTTTATATTCCATCAAAATGTTCTTGGCTCCAGCCCAGATGTTGCAATTCCTGCAGACTGCAGCCCAGCTGGAGGATGACTTGGCACAGAATTATCTAGCCATTTTTTAAAATACCACAATGTCCAGCACAATATATATCACACAAAGTCCATCACTGTTCATCATCAGCGTCGGAGTCATCGTCGCCAGGTCTCTGTGCCGGACTGGAGGCAGCAGAAGTCCCAGGGGGTGCTAATCCGGATCGGAAGACTGTCGGAGAGATGGCATGGCCAACCCCGAAAAGCTGTAGCCAGAGAGGCTCTCAAGGCTGGTGTCCCGAGCCGGAGTGGAAGCCTGCCCCGGGGCTGGAGGTCCCTCAGTGTCCCATGCTCCACTCACCGAGGCAGCTGGGACTCCGTACTGCTGGAAGGCGGACGGCTGGCCGGACTGGACGGACTGGCTGGGCTACTGTGGGACAGGGAACTGCTGCTGCTGCTGACCGGGGAACTGCTGCTGACCGGGGAACTGCTGCTGCTGACCGGGAACTGCTGGGCGGACTGCTGGGCGGACGGCTGGGCGGACGGCTGGCCGGACTGCGGGGCTGTCTGATGGGCACCATGAGTCTCTTCCTGCTGCCTGATGGTCTCGGACTCGGCTCTGTACGCCATCACCATCTGGAACCCTTGACACATGAACCGGTCCCAGATCTTTGGATGAATCTCCACCATGTTGGCCGTCATCCAGTTGCCGAAGGTTTGTCTGGGGGCGGTTGGAGCAGCTGCAGCCCTCACCATGTCTGATATCCCCGCCAGCATCGCCTTGGACTCCTCAGACCTCTGCTCCAGGACATGCAGCAACTCCCCATCATCAGGCTTCTTGGACGCCTTGCCCCCTTCTTGTCCTTCGGGTCCCGTCTCCGAGTGGCGGTGGCGCTTGCGGCGGTGAAAGTGGTGGCAGCGGTGGTGGTGGTCGCCTCTCGGGTGGAAAGGTCCAGGCTCCCTTCCGTCTCACTGCCCGAGTCGACAACCTCAGCTGTAGCTGCTGCTGAGCCTGTTGCCTGGACCGCACTCTTGATCTGGAAAGACAAAAAAGAACAAAATTATAAGTTAAGGCATCAAAATGTTGTAATAAATCGAAGAAATTGAATCTGAAAATTGAAGAAATTAATTCTGAAAAAGAATTAAAGAGGTAAATAGCACTTACACTGACCATTTGGCGGCCCTTGCTCTCGACTATGTGGTCGGTCAAGAAGGCAAACTTCATGCGGATGTAGGCCTCTCGGTCGGTGTCCGTCTTGGCCCCATCACCAGACTTCTTCTTCAGCAGCCTGCCAAATCTGGTTCTCATACTCTCGTACCATGTGTTGATCTCGTCCGGGTCCCTCCCCATCTCCTTGGCCTTCTCCTCCCACAGTCGGTCCTTCTTGTCCTTATTCTTGTAGTCCGTCTTCTTCTTATTGTACAGGAACTCATGTTCCCGTACCCACTCAGCCAGGTCGTCTTCCTCCTGTGTAGTCAGGTTGACGGGGGCCTTCCTCTGCTTCTTATTGGCTGGCCCTTCACTGTCCATCTGGCCTCGTCTGCACTGCTGCAAAGCCCTGAAGGCGTTGTCCCGGTCCCGCTCCTCCTGGGCAAGTCTGGCAGCCTTCTCGGCCTCTGTCTCCTCCTCCTCCTCTGCCGCGGGTGGGTCGTCCTGGGGTGGCTTCTCTGCAGTCTTCTTGGGTCTTCTCCCTCCCTTCTTTGCTGGCATGGTTGTGAATATAGCACTGTAAGAGGTAGATGTGAACTTTATGAAATCTTGGAGGCAACTGAAGTTGTTGACTCCAGGCGCGTCCTTTCATCTGGCTGGAAACAGCCACGCGCATGCGTGGCGCATGCGTGGCGCATGCGTGACACATTCGTAGCGCAGTCGTGAGGGATCGTGGGAGTCGTGGGTGATCGTAGCGGGATCGTGGTGAGTCGTGGGGGATCGTAGCGGGATCCTGGGGAATCGTGGGGGATCGTAGCGGGATCCTGGGGAATCGTGGGTGTTCGTAGCGGGATCGTGGGGGGATCGTGGGGGGATCGTGGGGGATCGTGGGGAGATCGTGGGTGATCGTGGGGAGATCGTGGGTGGATCGCAGTGGAGTCGTAGTGGGTGCGTAGGTGCGTAGGACATACGTGGCTTGTCGTAGTACATACGTACTGGCAGCGTAGTGGCATCGTGCCAGGTGCTCACGAACTGCCCACGAACAGCCACGAATGGCCACGAATGGCTGCCGACAGCCCTACGAATGTGTTACGATGGTGTTGCGATAGTGCTGCATTTCAAAATAATCGTGACTGAGCCACGAAAGTTTCAAACAGTTTGAAACATTCGTGGACCCTTCCCGACCTTTCCCGATCCCCCACGAACCCCCAGGATCATTCACGACCCCGTTACGACTGTCCTCCCAACTGTCCACGAACAGGTGAATCGTGGCGAATCGTGGACATAATCGTGAATATGAGAACGGGGCATTAAGGTCTGTTAAGCTCTACTACGCTCTACTACGATTCCCACGTTCTATCACGCTCTCTCAAGGTTTGGCGTCAAATCGTGATAATCGTGACAACATTTTTGACAGTCAAAAATGTTGTCACGATCATCACGATTCCACCAAGTTCCCTCAAGATCATCACGATTCGATCCCACACGCTCATCACGATTCTCTCAAATCGTGGCGATCGTGGACATCGTGGCCTAGTGTAAACCCAGCATAATTAGTGGAGTCTTTGTGTAATCGTGTAGAAGTGAAAGTTCCACGGATGTACACGTATGGCAACGAATGAAATTTATTTTTTTAATCGTGGTCATACGTGGACAATCGTAACGCCAGATCGTGACAGTGTGACTGTAGCTTAATGCTGGGTTTACAATAGGCCACGATGTCCACGATCGCCACGATTTGAGAGAATCGTGATGAGCGTGGGGGGTCGTGGGATCGTGGGAACTTGGTGGAATCGTGATGATCGTCATGATCGTGACAAAATTTTTGACTGTCAAAAATTTTGTCACGATTATCACGATTTGACGCCAAACCTTGAGAGCGTGATAGAACGTGGGAATCGTAGTAGAGCGTAGTAGAGCTTAACAGACCTTAACAGAGCGTAACAGACCTTGATGCGCCATCGTAGTGGATCTTGGTGAATTTGGAAACACGATTCCTTCAAGTTTCACAACGATCCCACCACGTTTCTATCACGCTCTATCACGCTCTACTACGATTCGTCAAGATACATTGAGTAGCATGAGTAATTTCATCACGCTCTGACACGTTCTGCTGCGATCATCCCGATTGGCTCCCACGCTCTGTCACGCTCTGATAAGTTCCCGCGCGATTCCCACGATGTGTATGGAAGGGCTCCAGCGCTCTCAAAGATTCATTGCGTTTTCAACACTCTACACGAAAACATATCAGCTTTGACCAGCTATAGTTTTTGGATTTGACTTGTAGAACAGAAGTTTGATCATCAAAGATGCCAGCCAAAAGAAGAAGTGAGGCCTCTGCCAATAATGACAAGGCTTCTGCACCTCCTCCACCACCGCCAGCAGCTGAAGAAGCCCCAGCAGAAGTCCATGCAGAGCCAGCGCTAAGATCACCTACCCCACCCCCACAGGAAGAGCTCCCAGACCTGCCAGCCACCCAGAAGAGGGCCAGGGTGCAGAGGACCACGACCTCCTACAGTGAGCTACAAAAGGAGGAGATCATAGAGTTCCTGAAGGCCAACCCCTCCCTCTATGAAAAGCGCAGAGCCGACTACAAGAACATTCAGCTCAAGGAGAGTTTGTGGCAGCAACAGGCAGACAAGATGGGCACAACCGGCAATGAGCTCAAAACGTAGTACAACAGCCACAGGACAAAGTTGGGCAGGTAAATATACATTTTATAATTGTATTAAATTTTTATTGTTATTGCGATTTGAAAATATAAAGTAACGTTATATTTAGGAGACACCATTTTACAGTAGAAGACTTGTAAGTTTCATAAACTATGTAATTAATAGATAAAATTGCTTTTTAAACTATATATTAAAAGCATCCAGCGACTTTTCTCATCCTTAATCTTTGGTGGAAAGTAAAAAAGCACATCATAGATTTATAATTTCAAATAAAAGAAAAATTGATAAAAATTATGTTGTTTGACTTTATGTGGCTCTAGACAAAAAATGACAAAGAACGTTAAGGTATGTGTTTTATGGAAACCGTCCCATATGTCTTTATTGTCTTTATTTTTTAAGGTTGAAACAGGCGGCGAAGAAATCTGGCCAGGGGGCTGAGGGATTCAGTGCAACGGACCAGTGGGTGTGGGACAATTTCCAGGTCCTGGTACCCCGTATTATCGACACCGTGCGGAGGAATCTTGTCAGCCTTAAGTCCAAGTTGAACTCAGCTACTGCCCCCTCGCCTTCTGGTGCAGCTCCTGTGATGCAGAACATGATGCTCCAGCTCCTACTCCACCTCTGCCAGCTCCTCCAATGTTACCCACCCCTGCTGATGACGAGTTTGCTGGATTAGGCAAGTATTTTTTTTATTATGTCTAATTATTTTGTTTTTTGATTTATGAAATTGAAATGTGAAAGTTTGAAATTTTCTTTAAATCATAGAAAACATTTCCTTAATTTTACTTTATTTGTTTCACAGGGACCATGCTCCGGGAGTTCCTGGCTAAGAAGTCCACTGCTACTCCATCTACTGCTGGTGCGAGCTACTTTGCCCTCTACGTCGAGAGCATCCTCAAGCAGCTGTCTGGGCAACTCAGGAGGGAAGCCGAACACCGCATCCAGTAGGTCCTGCATGATATGGAGGACAAGGCAGAGCGACAGAGGTCACAGCAGGGGGTCACACAGCAGCAGCAGCAACAGCAGTGCCAGCCACAAAGCCAGGCAAGTATTTTTTTAGTATATCTTTCGGAATTTGAAATTTTACAATTTGTAAACTTTGCAAAACTTCACCAAAATGCATTTTCTTAATTTGTCCTAATATTATATGGAACAATATGGCATATGGAGGAGCGACTACATCTGAAGGCATAGGATAGTGAAGGGTATTTATCACCAGTGGCCAGATGTCTTAGGGTGAGGGCCAGCCTCAATCCAGGTGATAGGGGTTCTCGAAGTCTGGTAATTTGCTTCTCTATGCTTGGTGTTATTCTTTCCAGGATCTCATCAAATAGATCTGGAGGCATCCTTACATAGTTGGCGTAGGTGCTAACATCTTCACACCTGAATTCTCTGTTGAGAAGTTGAGAATAGTGCCCCAACTGGTGCCTTCTGTCTGCACTTAACCATGGTCTCACCCACCACCTCCTAGGCCTTCTCCTTCTTCTTCTCCTTCCTCTCTCTTCTACCCTGCCCTGTTCTGTCTCTTCTTGCTGCTGCTGCTGCTGCCTCTTTTTTTTCGAGCGACTATATATGCATAAACCAGAATTGCCAATTCAGCATCTTCTTCATCTCTTGGATGCATGGTTCCTCATTGGTATCTTTGGAGAGAATGAGAGGGTGACCCCCTGCCTCCTTTTTATACCCCAATCGTGCTCCAAGCGTGGCAATCTTGCTCAAATCGTGGTCATAAATCGTAGGAGATCTTAACAGAACTTGATGAACGTGAGAGATCTAAACAGAACCTAACAGAACGTGACAGAACGTGAGAGCATATCGTGGTGATCGTAAGAGAACTTGAGGGAACGTGATGAAAATCGTGGCAGACCTTGACCAGAATCGTGTTGGCTTCGTAACAAAACGTTACAGATCGTAACAAAACGTACTCAGAGAGTAGGAAAGCGTATGAAAGCGTAGAAAAAGAAAAAGTAAACAATAAATCGTGGAGCTCCACGCTTTTTTTGAATCGTGCAGATCGTGGCCATCGTGGCCCCAGTGTAAACCCAGCATAAGCAATTTCCCCTGCCAAGCAGCTCTATGAAATTGCGGGTCCCGGGTTTATTATAGCATACCGTTACAGCCTATGAGTTCTACACGCAACGATGGCCACGTATCGAAATCAATCAGTCTGATACGGATGTAACGTGCTCGAATTGGAGGGTTGAATATGTTGGTGACTGGAGTGCTCGTGTCGTTATTACCATTGAAAATCTGTGAAGAATATAAATTCAGACATTAATAGACATCAAACTAAATAGGTCATGTTAACAAAAAATGTTCAACCTCAAAATACGAAAATCAGGATTAGGGAGGATTTATTTTCCCTTTTTCTCATTAACAAAAACATTTCTCTTTCTACAATCTCGTTTGGGTAAACGGTCAGTTGGACCATTTGCCTGATTTTTTTCTCTTGGAAATGTACATTCATTTGAATCCTTTATTTTTCATGAAACCACAATCTGTGTTGAAATTCATTATAACTTATGAGGAACCGTAAGGGACTAAATTACCTCTTATAAATATATATGACTATACTTAATATTTAAAGGTCCTATGAAATAGGTGCTTTTTCATTGTATACAATAAAGTATGCCTGCTGGAACATATATTTGTCATTTGTAAATTTTCCCCTCACGTTTATACCATACAAATATTAATTTTTAAATTTAGGGGGTGCTTTTCGACACGCCCATACCCCTCATTAACATAAAATTCGCGACGTACACTGAGGCAATTCCGATCCGCGATACACAGCACTTGCCCAAGTATGCGTCGTATACAGCGCACCGCTGCTCGAGTGTTGCTAGAGAAAAAGTTTCCTAAAGTTTTCTGTCAGGTTTGAAGCTTATTATTTTTGATAATGCCATCGAGGTGTGTCGCTGCAAGTTGCAGCAACACCACCAAAGTCGGTGTTAGTCTACACCGATTTCCGTCTGATCCAAAATACAGACGACTAAAGTAAAGTGAAGCTGACCAGAGCGAAGTGGTCGGGACCGACGGAACACTCATTGTTATGTAGTGCACACTTCGAGCAGACATGCTTTGAACGGGGTCTTCACAGCCAGTTCAGTATGGCTTATAAGGCCATGCTGCTACCAGATGCAATTCCAACGATATTCCCGCTACGTAAGATGGCTGTGAAGGCTCCAACGAAGAAGAGAGGTGTTTTTTAAAGCGAGAAAGACTCAGTGTAAGTGGCCATTTAGTAATACTCCCATGCATAACCCAGTCCACTTCCTTGCAAAACGACATGTTCACACCATGCTTACCGTTTCAGTGTTCACGGCATGAAAACATGTGATTTTCTGCATTAATAAAAACATCGTGTCTGATTTTATATTCTGGCAAGACAAACATAAAAACATTAAACTTTTCTCTTGCGCTTGTTTTGAGTTTGTTTTAATGATCAGAACTTTGACTCAACTGTTTCTGTTATTTCATAAAATAACACCGTAATGTTAGCATTGCCTTCGGTGTGTGTTCCAACCGCATGATGGGGGTTTGCGCTGCGTTTCACGGATAACTCTCCTCTCTTTCGGACATGTTTTTCGCGTGTTTTTTCGTAGAGTAATTCTCCTGTGCATTGTACCGTGACGGGGACAACTCGACCCTCTATAATTATTAGACTCCGATCAAAGTCTGGCACCAAACCATACCGCCTAGCTCCGCGAGTGTAAAATTCTCTGCCTTTGGTGTTGCCAGCAGCAGGGTGTGGGTTCGAGCCCCGGTCGTGACACTTGTGTCCTTGAGCAAGGTACTTAACCATAATTGCTTCGTCCTTCGGATGGGACGTAAAGCCGTAGGTCCCGTGTGTTGTATAATGCACGTAAAGTGGATTGTCGTGCGGTCTAGCGCACTGAACTCAAGTTCTGGTGTTGCCAGCAGCAGAGTGTGGGTTCGAGCCCCGGCCGTGACACCTGTGTCCTTGAGCAAGACACTTAACCATAATTGCTTCTCTCCACCCAGGGGTTAAATGGGTACCTGTGAAGGCAGAGATGGTTTGCTCTATATGCGCTAGAAATGGCAGCAATTGAGCTGTATACTCCCCAGGGAGCTGAGATGGTTTCAGGAATGATTTATGAGCCTTATGAGCCTTATGAGCAGGGATAATAATATAATGCGCCTTGAGCGCCACTTAGTTGGTGGATACGTGCGCTATATAAATCTATACATTATTATTATTATTATGAACGTTTCGTTAAAACTTTGAACATTCGGGGGTAAATTTTTGATTATTAGATAAACTATTAATAATCCACTCGACACAAAAAACATTTAAAATTGTTTTTAATTCATACCAATCAATATAACAGCACCAAAAAATAAAGTTTGGTAAATACACTCTTCACAGGACCTTTAAAGGTCCTATGAAATGAACATTTTTCACACTACATTTGTTGGGCATGGCTTTGTATTAATAAAACATAATACTTACTATTTTTATAAGTTTGTCATGAGTTATAACAATTTAATTTGTCCCCAAAATGTGTGTTCTCCCTTTTGATATCAGCTTCACTGCAGCCGTCCAAACAAATTCGTTGATATTTTGGATCTGATGGGAATCTGTGCAGACTAACACCATTCTTTAGAAGTGTTGCTGTAATCAGCAACAATACACCTTGGCGGCATAACAACAAAAACAGTTACATAAGTTTGCACGTTGTATCATTCACATGTATCGATCGATGCGCGCCAACAAACAGCATGTTCCTAGGTCTACGTCACAAATTTGTTCCCTTTTAGGGGCGCGGGTTCATCCCAAATTTGTATTTTTTATTTTTTTTTGTGATGTAAATCTCCAATACATTTTTTTAAATTGCATTTATAGGTTAATGTGTGCATATTTTATAGTTTACAATGGAAAACATTTCTAATTCATAGGACCTTTAAGAGCAAAACCACATATTTGATGGTAAAGCCATATATTTATGTACAAAGCAATAATGGCTGCAATTGGACATTGTTTCATAGAAAAAAAAGAAAATTTAAAATGCCGACGCGTGGGTCTGAGGCGATGCGCGCGGAGACCAGAAACGGGAGGCTTTTTTGGCCTGAGGTCCTTTCTTTGTGGTCCAACTAAGAAGATTGGGTGAGAACGATCACCAACCGTTTTTACATGGCCTTACTGAATGTTTCACACGATGACCGTACATGGAATTTTCATTTCCCCAAAATAGGGGACAATATGTAGTAGGGAACGTAATCCACTTTTTATAACTACACAAGCAGAGCACGACAGTAGGGTGAAAGCAACCCTACAATGATTATAAGAAGTGGGACTTGACAAATGTGAGTTCTCAAGGAATACAATCAAATTCCTTAGCCACATTTTAAATGCATCTGGTCTTCGTGCAAACACTCGGAAGACAACAGCAATCGCTCAGTTCCAAGTACCCACAAACGTTACAGAGCTACAACGCTTTATGGGTATGGTAAACCAGTTGTGCAAATTTATCCCAGCTCTGGCCGATCTAAACGAACCACTCAGACAACTTCTATGAAAAGACAGTTGTTGGTATTGGGGCGACAAACAACCGAAATCGTTCCAGCAAGTAAAAGACATACTTGTTTCGTCAGATATCCTCGCACACTACAATCCAAACCACCCAACGATCATCACAGACAGGTATCGGTGCGGTTCTGCTCCAAATCCAAGATGACAGCAATCGCCGCCCTATTTGCTATGCGTCGCGTTCGCTAAGTGACACAGAGAAACACTATGCTGTCATAGAAAAGTAAGCACTCGCAACGACTTGGGCATGTGAAAAGTTCGTGGAATATGTTCTTGTACGTACTTGTAAGTCATGTACATACTTGGCAAGCATCAAACTACGGCTGATGCACTATCACAAGCTCAAGTTGGTATGCCCGACAAATCCGACATCGCACTCATATAAGAGATGGAGAATTTCGCAGAATCTGTCATTAATGCACTCCCCGCAAGTTCGCAACGCCTTCGTGACATCTGCCAAGCCTAGCAAGCAGATGGGGAATGCTCATAAATCAGACAATACTGCATACAAGGCTGGCCAACATACATGCTGTCCCACTCGCCGTTACTACGACAATATTGGCAGGGCCGAAACCATCTCACGACCTTCGATGATTTACTGCTGTGCGAGCGTAGATCGTGATTCCAAGAACAATGCGACTCGAAATCCTCGACTGCATACATCAGAGGTACCTCGGTATCACAAAATGTCGTGCACGATCACAAACATCAGTACGGTGGCCTACTGTCGAAAAGTATCAAGGAAATGGTCACAACATACACCACATGCGCGAAAGAACGACCTGAGATCAGTGGCGTAACTATGGGGGCACATGCCCCCCCCCCCCGTACCCCAGCCGAGGTCTGCGCCCCTAGGTTCCCCCATTTAGAAAGTTGAACAAAACTAGGTTCCCATTTGAGGCTGCAGGATATAAAAGTTCAAGTATTGCGCATCAAGCATTGTACACACGCAGGATGAAGGCCTTGAGCTTTACCAATATTGAGAAATAAATCGAACGTTGTTAGCCCAAATAAGAACTCTGTCTCTGTATACACCGAAACGAGTCCTATCAAACAGCAGGTCAGTCGCCGCAAAGAAAATGTCTTTTGTGACAATGTTTAAATTTTACCTGTGTGGGGAGGCTGAAACTCTGTACTAAAATTCCATGAACAACTATAATGACAAGCGCTAAGCTTCGAATTTCAAAATATCACTTTTACGAAGTCATTTTATTGAAAGCAAATCCAGATTTTACGTTGAAGAAATCCTTGAGTTTCGATGGTTCTTCATCATTTTAAAGTCAATTTTAGCGTATGTGCGTGTAGCGACAAAACAGCTGTGCCGTATGTGCGGTACACGTAAAATATTCCATGCAACAGGTTTCATGTGTGCTCGTCACGCTCGTATGTACGCCGATATATGCACCTGTGCCGACACTGGCGTATTTTTTGTCGTAACGCTCAAGTGACGAACATTAACGTTAAATCTTGGGATAAGGCCTATTTCATTAAAAAACACTTGAGATGCATTGTTATTCTGCCGAGTTTCAGCAGCTTCACACAGCAAAAAAATCAGGAATTTATGATTTTACACGAAATATTTTTTTATTAGCCATTTTTTGTTAAATCCTGTAGGCCCTACGTTACCGTATAGTACAACATGGGTTATATAACGTTGTATAACGTCCGCAATAAAGAACATGTGTACCCGGGATATTCAATTCAGGTTTCAACGCGTATGCACAAATAAAATGAAAACATGAGAATCAAAGCTCCTCGATCGTCAAGAGTTCCACATTGCACATGGTAGGTTGTAAGTTGTAAGTAAAGTGGGCTGTTATATTGCAGCACTGTACACCTCACACCAACGTACTACAACACTCCAGGGATTCATGCAATCACCAGTAGGTCAGGGTGGGATCAAAGTACGCCAAATTATCCATTATTTTTAGGGCATATTAGACCCAAATATGTTTTCGAACCCGCCGATGTCAATGGAAGTATTTTTAAACATTTATGACGTCATTAAAATACTGATTTCTGATTGGACCACGGATAATTCAGGCTTTATAGCCTCAATTGCGTTTTTGCTCGTTTAAAATTACATTATCCGAGAAAATAATGATTGTTCGTGTTCATTCGTATGTTCATTCGTATGTTGATTTTATGTTTCCGGAGGAAACTTTTAGACTATTACCTGTGAGGGCAGAGTTGGTTGTTGTGTTTGATTAGCCCTATATGCGTTGAAATGGCAGCAATTGAGCTGTATACTCCCCAGGGAGCTGACATGGTTTCAGGAATAATTTATGCGCCTGATGAGCAGGGATAATAATAATATAATGCGCCTTGAGCACCAGTTTGGTGGATACGTACCTGGTGAGGGCAGAGTTGGTTGTTGTGTTTGATTAGCCCTATATGCGTCGAAATGGCAGCAATTGAGCTGTATACTCCCCAGGGAGCTGAGATGGTTTCATGAATGATTTATGCGCCTGATGAGTAGGGGTAATAATAATATAATGCGCCTTGAGCACCAGTTTGGTGGATACGTACATGGTGAGGGCAGAGTTGGTTGTTGTGTTTGATTAGCCCTATATGCGCCGAAATGGCAGCAATTGAGCTGTATACTCCCCAGGGAGCTGAGATGGTTTCAGGAATGATTTATGCGCCTGATGAGCAGGGGTAATAATAATATAATGCGCCTTGCGCACCAGTTTGGTGGATACGTACATGGTGAGGGCAGAGTTGGTTGTTGTGTTTGATTAGCCCTATATGCGCCGAAATGGCAGCAATTGAGCTGTATACTCCCCAGGGAGCTGAGATGGTTTCAGGAATGATTGGTTATGGTTGAGTGAACAGTGAACACGTCTTCTGTCAGAGCTCCAAAATATTCAACATTTTCTGACCAACCGACCCATAGCCAATGACGAGGGTGAGTTCCCACAATTTGTGCTTCATTTTTTAACTGAGATTCTTCGGAGTCAATCAGACCTCTACCGGCGGATTGATAAGCTTGAGGAAAGCTTTAACTCTTCCCTTGAATTCGAGTCAAAGAGGATATCCGATCTCGAATCCAGAATCAAGGAGTTGGAAAATTACACCACTACTGGATAAAGCCAGAAAACAATTGTCAGATCACAGCGAAAAGATCAACAAACTTGAACGTTTCAGTCGGTGGAACAACGTAAGGATCATTGGGCTTCCGCAAGACAAGAACGAGGACTGTCTGGTGATCGTTTCTAAATTATTAACAGATAGATTCGACATGCCAAATATCCAACTGGAAAGAGCGCATCGGGATTGCCCCAAGACCCCAGGCCGACCTCAACACCTTCTCGTGAAATTCAAGTGCTACGAAGACAAGATCAAGGTGCTCCGTCTTCAAAGGCAAGTCCTCGCCGATCAATCATTTTCCTGTGTGGAGGACTTGACCCGTCTGGACCTTCAAGAGAAACGGCGCTGGTCCGAGCAAGTGCGCCGATGCTACCATGACGGCAAGAAGTACCGCTTCGTAGCCGGTAAGTGGCGGGATAACACCGGATCCCTTGCTGAGTTCTACAGATCCTGAGGTGATAAGAGCTTATAACTATCTTTAACTCTGCGCCATCTCCATGTTTCATCATTGTTCCCATATTGTCTACCTTTGCTTAACTTTCCCCGCATCGTTAACTGTGCTTGACTTTAATTTATTTTGCAAATATCTGCCGTTAGACAATTTGGTTTTATTAGTTTAGTAATTATTTTATTCATCAATGCTTCTTTCACTTTTGGTCGTAAGTTGTACTGCTTTTTGTTACCATTTTATTTTCTTTGTAATTTTCATAGACCACCTTTTGTACCTTTTAGTTTATTCCCGGTTATGCCTTTTGCAATACCTGTTTATTTTATTTTATTAGTTACACTTCATTTCCAGTTTAGTTTTCTTTGGAGCTCGGGAAACATTTCACCGTATTCATTCTTGTTTCCTTTACCCTGTTTTTTTTTAGCTGTTACGAACTGGTAGTCGGAACAGCTATTGTTTCTGTCAAGATTTTTATTAGCTGTTACGACCTGGTAGTCGGAACAGCTATTGTTTCTGTCAAGATTTTTTTATTTTTTATTATTCATTATTCTTCCTTTCCACCAAAACCCATTGCCTTAACACGTGTACTTTCTTCGCGGCAAATGACCTTCTTAGCATTGTCAGAAAGAGTCAACTCATATACCATATGGAAGCTTATGCCTTGACGTAGTTTCTAAATGTCATTAGACTAAAATCCTTAATTAATTAGCTTAGTTATAGTCACGTGAATATTTAATTAGGCAATCTTGTTATCACCATAGCTCAAGAAGTATACACCCGATCATCAAACTTTTTTCAGTTATACATTTGTGGGGTATTGTAGATGTGCCTTTTGGCCTGCAATGTCTTGTGACGTCATCATGACATCATTTATATTGCATTTTGTATCTGTGTACAAAACACATGCACTGAAAACGTTGATGTGACCAAGTCGCTTCCTTATTCGGCAGTGATTCTCCATATATCTTTGTACATAATACACAAACAGATATGACGTGGGACTTGTTTGCGAGTCCAATTAATGACGATCTTTGTACGCAATAATAATACATAGATTCCATATAGTAGTCCACACACGTTGTGTAGTCATTGCATTCCTAAATGAAATGAAAGCAGAGTGCGTCCGATTCCTTTCAGTTTCATTTCAATTATAATGAGTCCATTACATTGGCGACGAGGATGAAAAGCCGTGAGTATTCTTTTCATATGATAGCATACATTTCTAGCAAAAAGGAAAATTGTAAAAGAGGGCCGGACATTTTCGTAACGTTAAGTCCCATTGTTTTACGTACATGTAAGTGCAGCAATATACACATCGTTAGGTTAACCAGTAGCAATATGGCGGAACAACCACTAGCACTAGCACAAGTAGCAGTGACCGTCGTAAGGACTTTGAAAACTGAACTATTCACTCACTCCGACGATCATATATCAACCGGGAAGGCTTGGGAAGATTGGTTATAGGGAATTGAGCATGAATTCCGCTATTTTCGAATTACTAAACCGTATTTTGTAATTTTTGTTTTCTCAAAAAATCTTCAGTTTGTGCACAAATTAACGTTAAGTAGTAAAGTACCTATTTATTTGTATGCACGCATTGGGATAGTACTGACCATCAATCCCATAAACAGAATTGGTGTAAAGATGTTAAAGGGACAGTATCGTCACGATCAGAGCAGACTTTCTACAAACAGGGCATGGAATCGGCGTCCTAGTTTAAGATGAACACAGTGACTAAAAATTACTGGCTCATTTATGCAGCAGCAACACGAATATGACCTTATTATGTGAGTATTATTTTCAGTCACTGGGTTAAACTAGAACTTGAACTCTGATTCCATGTCCTGTTGATCGTGACGATAAGCCCACCTTCAAGCAATAACTTTAATTAGCTGTTACGTCTACCCGTTAGTCACATACAAGAAACACAATAGTGCATCTTTCTACATGGAACACATCCTTACCTTGTTAAGATCGCCTTACAAACTTATACGAAGTCACAACACAATGTAATTTGAAGGATAACTTTACAATGAGTTCACTACCCACGCAAACTATTTCTTATAGCTCTGACATACACTTTGTCTTTCCTTTTAACACCAACCTTAACTTACAAAATTATGTATTTGGGTCTTTCCACACTAATGTACAAAAGTGTGACATTTTAGGAACATGGGACATTGATAATAAAATGCTAATTTCTTAAATACCCAGAAGATCTCTTAGTTTTGGCTCATAACAATCCAAAAGGGGTTAGGGATGTAAATGAAAAAGCATTTGAGTAATTATTTAATTCTATTATCACTTTCCTGTCGATTTTCAAACAAAATGTCTGTCCATGTTACAAACATCATGTCTTAAAGATGATCCTGTAATTTCTGAAGTACCAATATTATTTCTTATTATTTGTTATGCACAATCATTAAATGCTAAGGAATGTTCGGGAATAGATTAGGACAAAATAGTTGCCTTTATTTGACCCTCCCATGTCACACTCCAATAGTTATCATATGTACCCATTAGTGTGGAAAGACCCACTTATTATTTATTTTGTAAGTTCTTTAAAACAGTTTTCTATATATTTAATAAAGAGTTTTACTTTTAGCATATTTGTTTGTGTCTCACTCCTTTACCACAAGTTTTACTTTCCCCAAAACCATCCAATTTTCAACTTTGATCAACTGTTCCTCAATTGAGCTATGCTTATCACGACAACTTAAGCCCCTGTAGTGGCTGTCTTCTATAGCCTGTGCATTACCAGTCAACAATTCTTAATTTTGTACAATGAGTTCACTACCCACGCAAACTATTTCTTATAGCTCTGACATACACTTTGTCTTTCCTTTTAACACCAACCTTAACTTACGAAATTATGTATTTGTGTCTTTCCATACTAATGTACAAAAGTGTGACATTTTAGGAACATGGGACATTGGTAATAAAATGAAGTACTTTTTACTCATAACTTTTTTCTGCGTACATTCCAAGTGCCTTGAGGATTGTGCTTTTCAAAAATTAAGACAACTTTCTAAGTAATTAAGTAATTACAAGGGAATCTTCTTTAAGATATGTTTGTAACATGGACAGACATTTATTTAGAAATTGACTAAAAGTACTAATACATGTAGAACAGATTTATTCACCCACATGTTGTCCCTTTATAATGTTATTCCCCTAAGGATTGTTACCTGAAAAAATCAAGACAACCCTCCTGTCCTGGTATTAAACAAATAACAGGGGATCATCTTCAAAATATTATGTTTGTAACGTGGACAGACATTTGTCACAAATTGTCTGTCCACGTTACATACGGGGTATATTTCACATGCTAATTTCTTAAATACCCAGAAAATGTCTTAGTTTTGGCTCATAACAATCCAAAAGGGGTTAGGGATGTAAACGAAAAAGCATTTGAGTAATTATTTAATTCTATTATCACTTTCCTGTCGATTTTCAAACAAAATGTCTGTCCATGTTACAAACATCATGTCTTAACCCTTCGACGAGGGAGGTACCCACAACTTTGTTTAATTGCGGGACCCCTCCTCTTTTCGGTGGCACCCCTATTAATTATATTAAAATTGTTATCTCTGCATTCCCCATTGATTTTTTTTACATCCAAATGACTTCCACACATGCCCTGCTATTGTCTAGGATTATTTTCAACCCCCAGATGACACACAATAGCCGACGTTGGCAGCACCCCTCCTCTTTTCAGTGGCACCCTAATTTACCTACTGTAAAAAACAGTAGGGCTCACTCATCGCAGGGTTTTAATTATATTAAAATTGTTATCTCTGCATTCCCCATTGACTTTTTACATCCAAATGACTTCCACACAATGCCCTGCTATTGTCTAGTATTATTTTCAACCCCCATATGACACACAACAGCCGTGTAGTGTATCTCTCTCCTGTATGACCTTGGGAAACAGTAAACAGCCGTACAGTTTATCTCTCCAGCATGTAACAGAACCCAGACACTCTGTCTGGGGGGTGGGGGGATTATGCAAATTGCCCAGCCTGGCACTGGCTGTCGCAAGACATCAAACAGCACAGCCTGATGCTCAACAGATGGTTCCACTTATCAGAGGGTTAGATCTGGGTAGGTCTTTATGTGTACACAATGAATGGTTGATTTTGTGCACAGATATATGGCAGCAATTACTTTTCCAGCCCAGCAAAACAAAGCTACACAGCTCTGGGAACTGACACCCCTTCTAAGATATGTGGAATGGTCCACTTTAGGATATCAAAGACTCCCAGGCATCTGTGGCTTTTTTCTGGGAAAAACAATGTAATAAATAACTTCTGCCAGTAGCGAGTGGAGGTGTCCCTCCTCAAAGGGAGAACGCGATGTATGAACTAGTTGGTAACTATTCATATGGATATACGACGGAGGGGCTTCTTTGAACCACGTTTCGGTAAAGCCATAAATCGAGAAGGAATGGTCTAGAGTGGCCAATAAATCTTGAATATCGAAGAAATGTTTACAAACGCTCCTGAAGTTCATGTAATAAATTGAGAAATTGCCTGGAGAAGAGTTAATGCTATTGAATAGTTGGGAATCAAAATAATCACAAGTATTATTTATACGATCATTATTGCCATCATCGTCAACAGAACTTAGAAAATCAGTAGTAAACATCAATAAGTAAAACAAAAACAAGAAACAACAAGACGGCACAAAGATTATGAATTTATAACCCTTTGTGCAAGTTGTCGTGCTGGTGTAAGCATAGCTCAATTGAGGAACAGTTTATCAAAGTTGACAATTGGATGGTTTTGGGGAAATTAAAACTTGTGGTAAAGGAGTGAGACACACAAAAAATCTGTAAAAAGTACAACTCTTCATTAAATATATAGAAAACTGTTTTAAAGAACTTGCAAAATAAATAATAAGTGGGTCTTTCCACACTAATGGGTACATATGATAACTATTGGAGTGTGACATGGGAGGGTCAAATAAAGGCAACTATTTTGTCCTAATCTATTCCTGAACATTCCTTAGCATTTAATGATTGTGCATAACAAATAATATGAAAATAATATTGGTACTTGAGAAATTACAGGATCATCTTTAAATTAATTAAGTCGCTCACCCTGTAAGGAAAACAACTTTTAGACTTTTAGACTGACTTTTGAAAAAATACTGTTAACTAACTCGGTGAGCATGGCGGGCAGTACAAGCTCATAGACTTGGATTGTGTTCGATATTGTCAACATTATGCAAACAAACCGAAAGTACCCTTTGAGAACGGCCTCCCCACGCCGATAGCGATCATGATGGCAGTAGATCTTAATCATTATTTAGTGGTCACGTTTTCACGTTCTCCTGTGAAGTTGAAGTTTATAAACAAATTAACATATAAAAACAAACGTACCATAATTCTGAGTATAAACGAAGTGTCAACCGGAAACTCGTTATTCTCTCCTTCAAACTTTTTGATGTCTGGATTTAAGCAGTAGCTGAAGCCAGTACTAGTTGACTTTGACCACGAGAGCAGTTGTACTCCATCCAACATGAAACCCAGAGTGACTTCAAAACATGATGACATGATCATTCCTGGTACATCAATGGCTGGCGAGATGCAATACATAGTTGTGTTATCTTGTATCTGACAGGACTGTCATGGGGAAATAAACGTATGAATTAATGTCAGAACGGAAATCTGACAAGCACACAAACACTGAGCATAATGAAACCACAACTAAAAAGTAATGAAAACAATTTATCTGTCTACCAATCCATTGTATCACATTATCGCAGATGCAGCCATCCAACCATTCCGACTATGTTAGTTTATATTTTCATAAATAATGAAAGAATAAAATTATTCAAATATCCAATTGCAAACATAGTGCAACCTTTTGAAGATGTGCAGACTGTGTTAAAACAATAATGTTCTGGGTTAATTTTTGAGGGAATAAGTACAACGTGAAGATCGAATTACCTCTTTATACCGGTATGCCAGGCTATTGCTGTTAGATTGGACTTGGATTGTTGCACTGCCCACAACCGTGAAACCCGTTCCAGTGACTACAAGCTTCCTGCCACCTCTGTATAATAATCATACAATAATTATTACATTTTTACACAAATTACATTCATAGAAAAAGAAGAATCACGCGCGCTAATACTATGGACTACATGTATAATTTGAAAAGTAAACATATCGAATCAAATCAAAAAATGTAACAGATTAAATAATTGCGTCACGCGCCAACTGATATCAGCAAATACTTTACAAATTTGTGATGTGATCTGGAAAAACCCTTCACACGGTGAAATGTTACTCAGAACTTAAAAGTTTGATTTCTCAAAACGAGGTCAGTTTTCGAACTCCCTGACAGCGTAACTCGTGTTATTAGACACCCTAGAATCCTGAATAAAACAGTTTTGAAATAAGCTACAGTGTCCTCATTAAATGTATTTAAACCACAAACATAATTACAAATTTCACGATGTGAAGGGTTTTCCCAGATCACATCACATTTATGTTGTGTCCCTTGCAAGAAAAGTAAACCTGACTTTATTCAAATTTTCTTCATGAGAAATGAGGTTGGGCATTTATGAATGGTAATCTAAGTTAGATAACCCAAATAAGAATATGTCCATTGTTACCCAAAGCTACACCCCAGCTGTCTTATAGTCCCCTTTAAGACCAACTAAAATACAGACTTACGACACAATACTCTCCCTCGGTTGTATATCTGTAACTTCTGGGTTAGGATGGTAGGTGAAGGCCTCCGTTGAACTCCTTAATGCTCCATCAAATGTCACTGAGATGAGACCAGTATTACCCGCTGTTGAGTTTCCAGTGAGACATTGAATAGCTGTGTTGGTTAAGCTGCATTCATCAAAGAAAGTGATATGTTTTTAAATAATGATAGGCCTTAATATATTTTCTATCAATTTGTCATAACATTTCAATGGCCCTTCATATTGAGGATCCATCAATCGATTGATTTACCGCCAATTATTTATTAAAACAAAATACTTGTATGCATCCAATGCACTACTGGTATTGCTTGCAAAATAAAATGTTGTAGACTAGACTGGTCCCATGTCTATACCCATCAAGAATATAGACGGGCTCCAGGCGTACCGGTCAAAGGATTTCATTGGATACGTTATATAACGCGTTGTGCTGAAGATCTGACGTCACGCTTCGAGGCTTGTGGGCGTGCTGGCAACCAACTAAGGTCAAAGTTCAGTATCGGGAAAAAATATGGCGGCTGCACGGCCAGGATCAGCGGCGTAGCCAGGACTTTTTCAGGGGGGGGGGGGAAACAGGCACAGGGGGGGGGAAACAGGCACAGGGGGGGGGGGCATTGCTTTTCAGTGGGGGGGGGCAGGGGTATGGGTTTTTCCCTTTTCTTTTTCTTTTCTGTTTTTTGGGGCACTATGAGAATTTTTCGTGGGGGGCACCTGGGGGGCACTGGAAATTTGTGGGAGCACACGTGCCCCCCAGGCCCCCCGTGGCTACGCTGCTGGCCAGGATCTGGCGAAATTCACGCGCCTCTAGCTCAAAGCGTGACGTCAGATCTTCAGGCTAGTTGTAGACAGGCCTCGATGAATTGTTCAAAACACTTGATAAAACCTTAGGATTCAAATATTCAAGGATTCAAAAAAATTAAGCCTTACCTATGCATAACTGCACATGGAATGTTCATATCTACCATAGCTTTGATGTCTCTACCAATGTCCATGTGTTTTCCAGTTATGGTAATAAGGGTCCCACCAGCTTCAGGTCCAATCAATGGACTGAAACTTGTAATCATGGGATCCTGTCAGGAATAAGAAAATACTAATTTACGCTTTAAACAATTGGTAATAAGGGTCCCACCAGCTTCAGGTCCAATCAAAGGACTGAAGCTTGTAATCATGGGATCCTGTAAGGAATAAGAAAATACTAAATTACACTTTAAACAATTGGTAATAAGGGTCCCACCAGCTTCAGGTCCAATCAAAGGACTGAAGCTTGTAATCATGGGATCCTGTAAGGAATAAGAAAATACTAAATTACACTTTAAACAATTGGTAATAAGGGTCCCACCAGCTTCAGGTCCAATCAAAGGACTGAAGCTTGTAATCATGGGATCCTGTCAGGAATAAGAAAATACTAATTTACGCTTTAAACAATTGGTAATAAGGGTCCCACCAGCTTCAGGTCCAACCATAGGACTAAAGCTTGTAATCATGGGATCCTGTCAGGAATAAGAAAATACTAATTTACGCTTTAAACAATTGGTAATAAGGGTCCCACCAGCTTCAGGTCCAATCAAAGGACTGAAGCTTGTAATCATGGGATCCTGTAAGGAATAAGAAAATACTAATTTACACTTTAAACAATTGGTAATAAGGGTCCCACCAGCTTCAGGTCCAATCAAAGGACTGAAGCTTGTAATCATGGGATCCTGTCAGGAATAAGAAAATACTAATTTACGCTTTAAACAATTGGTAATAAGAGTCCCACCAGCTTCAGGTCCAATCAAAGGACTGAAGCTTGTAATTATGGGATCCTGTCAGGAATAAGAAAATACTAATTTACGCTTTAAACAATTGGTAATAAGGGTCCCACCAGCTTCAGGTCCAATCAAAGGACTGAAGCTTGTAATCATGGGATCCTGTAAGGAATAAGAAAATACTAATTTACGCTTTAAACAATTGGTAATAAGGGTCCAACCAGCTTCAGGTCCAATCAAAGGACTGAAGCTTGTGATCATGGGATCCTGTAAGGAATAAGAAAATACTAATTTACGCTTTAAACAATTGGTAATAAGGGTCCCACCAGCTTCAGGTCCAATCAAAGGACTGAAGCTTGTAATCATGGGATCCTGTAAGGAATAAGAAAATACTAATTTACGCTTTAAACAATTGGTAATAAGAGTCCCACCAGCTTCAGGTCCAATCAAAGGACTGAAGCTTGTAATCATGGGATCCTGTAAGGAATAAGAAAATACTAATTTACGCTTTAAACAATTGGTAATAAGGGTCCCACCAGCTTCAGGTCCAACCATAGGACTAAAGCTTGTAATCATGGGATCCTGTCAGGAATAAGAAAATACTAATTTACGCTTTAAACAATTGGTAATAAGGTTCCCACCAGCTTCAGGTCCAATCAAAGGACTGAAGCTTGTAATCATGGGATCCTGTAAGGAATAAGAAAATACTAATTTACACTTCAAACAATTGGTAATAAGGGTCCCACCAGCTTCAGGTCCAACCATAGGACTAAAGCTTGTAATCATGGGATCCTGTCAGGAATAATAAAATACTAATTTACGCTTTAAACAATTGGTAATAAGAGTCCCACCAGCTTCAGGTCCAATCAAAGGACTGAAGCTTGTAATCATGGGATCCTGTCAGGAATATGAAAATACTAATTTACGCTTTAAACAATTGGTAATAAGGGTCCCACCAGCTTCAGGTCCAACCATAGGACTAAAGCTTGTAATCATGGGATCCTGTCAGGAATAAGAAAATACTAATTTACGCTTTAAACAATTGGTAATAACGGTCCGACCAGCTTCAGGTCCGATCAAAGGACTGAAGCTTGTAATCATGGGATCCTGTAAGGAATAAGAAAATACTAATTTACACTTCAAACAATTGGTAATAAGGGTCCCACCAGCTTCAGGTCCAATCATAGGACTAAAGCTTGTAATCATGGGATCCTGTCAGGAATAATAAAATACTAATTTACGCTTTAAACAATTGGTAATAAGTGTCCAACCAGCTTCAGGTCCAATCAAAGGACTGAAGCTTGTAATCATGGGATCCTGTAAGGAATAAGAAAATACTAATTTACACTTCAAACAATTGTGACCCGTCACCACAAAATGAGCTTAAAATCGGAAATTTAAACAATTGAGTTATTGATATTTCTGGATTCAGTAGAACAAGAGCTTTCCAATGATATATAACACTTGGGGTTACAGCGATCCCCCAGACCACCAGAGAGGGATTTGCGGCTTTGTTTCCATCTTTGTTTCAAGTTGTTTGTCAGAACATGATAAATGCTACCAACAAAAATTGGCCTGAAATCGAGGTTTTTAATTGTCTCATCGAAATGAAAATTTGTAATTCGATATACAGGCTGTAAGGAGATTTACAAATTGCAAATATAATAACAAAACAAAATTAGACCTCCCTGCCGATTTTTCATTTTTCCTGCTGTACTGTGAAATGGTATAGTGCGACTTTACGCTCATTTTGTTGTAACAGGTCACAATTGGTAATAAGGGTCCCACCAGCTTCAGGTCCAATCAAAGGACTGAAGCTTGTAATCATGGGATCCTGTCAGGAATAAGAAAATACTAATTTACGCTTTAAACAATTGGTAATAAGGGTCCCACCAGCTTCAGGTCCAATCAAAGGACTGAAGCTTGTAATCATGGGATCCTGTAAGGAATAAGAAAATACTAATTTACGCTTTAAACAATTGGTAATAAGGGTCCCACCAGCTTCAGGTCCAATCAAAGGACTGAAGCTTGTAATCATGGGATCCTGTAAGGAATAAGAAAATACTAATTTACGCTTTAAACAATTGGTAATAAGGGTCCCACCAGCTTCAGGTCCAATCAAAGGACTGAAGCTTGTAATCATGGGATCCTGTCAGGAATAAGAAAATACTAATTTACGCTTTAAACAATTGGTAATAAGGGTCCCACCAGCTTCAGGTCCAACCATAGGACTAAAGCTTGTAATCATGGGATCCTGTCAGGAATAAGAAAATACTAATTTACGCTTTAAACAATTGGTAATAAGGGTCCCACCAGCTTCAGGTCCAATCAAAGGACTGAAGCTTGTAATCATGGGATCCTGTAAGGAATAAGAAAATACTAATTTACACTTTAAACAATTGGTAATGAGGGTCCCACCAGCTTCAGGTCCAATCAAAGGACTGAAGCTTGTAATCATGGGATCCTGTCAGGAATAAGAAAATACTAATTTACGCTTTAAACAATTGGTAATAAGAGTCCCACCAGCTTCAGGTCCAATCAAAGGACTGAAGCTTGTAATTATGGGATCCTGTCAGGAATAAGAAAATACTAATTTACGCTTTAAACAATTGGTAATAAGGGTCCCACCAGCTTCAGGTCCAATCAAAGGACTGAAGCTTGTAATCATGGGATCCTGTCAGGAATAAGAAAATACTAATTTACGCTTTAAACAATTGGTAATAAGGGTCCCACCAGCTTCAGGTCCAATCAAAGTACTGAAGCTTGTGATCATGGGATCCTGTAAGGAATAAGAAAATACTAATTTACGCTTTAAACAATTGGTAATAAGGGTCCCACCAGCTTCAGGTCCAATCAAAGGACTGAAGCTTGTAATCATGGGATCCTGTAAGGAATAAGAAAATACTAATTTACGCTTTAAACAATTGGTAATAAGAGTCCCACCTGGGTCCAATCAAAGGACTGAAGCTTGTAATCATGGGATCCTGTCAGGAATAAGAAAATACTAATTTACGCTTTAAACAATTGGTAATAAGGGTCCCACCAGCTTCAGGTCCAACCATAGGACTAAAGCTTGTAATCATGGGATCCTGTCAGGAATAAGAAAATACTAATTTACGCTTTAAACAATTGGTAATAAGGTTCCCACCAGCTTCAGGTCCAATCAAAGGACTGAAGCTTGTAATCATGGGATCCTGTAAGGAATAAGAAAATACTAATTTACACTTCAAACAATTGGTAATAAGGGTCCCACCAGCTTCAGGTCCAACCATAGGACTAAAGCTTGTAATCATGGGATCCTGTCAGGAATAAGAAAATACTAATTTACGCTTTAAACAATTGGTAATAAGAGTCCCACCAGCTTCAGGTCCGATCAAAGGACTGAAGCTTGTAATCATGGGATCCTGTAAGGAATAAGAAAATACTAATTTACACTTCAAACAATTGGTAATAAGGGTCCCACCAGCTTCAGGTCCAATCATAGGACTAAAGCTTGTAATCATGGGATCCTGTCAGGAATAAGAAAATACTTATTTACGCTTTAAACAATTGGTAATAACGGTGCGACCAGCTTCAGGTCCGATCAAAGGACTGAAGCTTGTAATCATGGGATCCTGTAAGGAATAAGAAAATACTAATTTACACTTCAAACAATTGGTAATAAGGGTCCCACCAGCTTCAGGTCCAATCATAGGACTAAAGCTTGTAATCATGGGATCCTGTCAGGAATAAGAAAATACTAATTTACGCTTTAAACAATTGGTAATAAGGGTCCAACCAGCTTCAGGTCCAATCAAAGGACTGAAGCTTGTAATCATGAAGTCCTGTAAGGAATAAGAAAATACTAATTTACACTTCAAACAATTGTGACCCGTCACCACAAAATGAGCTTAAAATCGGAAATTTAAACAATTGAGTTATTGATATTTCTGGATTCAGTAGAACAAGAGCTTTCCAATGATATATAACACTTGGGGTTACAGCGATCCCCCAGACCACCAGAGAGGGATTTGCGGCTTTGTTTCCATCTTTGTTTCAAGTTGTTTGTCAGAACATGATAAATGCTACCAACAAAAATTGGCCTGAAATCGAGGTTTTTAATTGTCTCATCGAAATGAAAATTTGTAATTCGATATACAGGCTGTAAGGAGATTTACAAATTGCAAATATAATAACAAAACAAAATTAGACCTCCCTGCCGATTTTTCATTTTTCCTGCTGTACTGTGAAATGGTATAGTGCGACTTTACGCTCATTTTGTTGTAACAGGTCACAATTGGTAATAAGGGTCCCACCAGCTTCAGGTCCAATCAAAGGACTGAAGCTTGTAATCATGGGATCCTGTCAGGAATAAGAAAATACTAATTTACGCTTTAAACAATTAGTAATGGTCCCACCAGTTCAGGTCCAATCAAAGGACTGAAGCTTGTAATCATAGGATCCTGTAAGGAATAAGAAAATACTAATTTACGCTTTAAACAATTGGTAATAAGGGTCCCCTTCAGGTCCAATCAAAGGACTGAAGCTTGTAATCATGGGATCCTGTAAGGAATAAGAAAATACTAATTTACGCTTTTAAACAATTGGTAATAAGGTCCCACCAGCTTCAGGTCCAATCAAAGGACTGAAGCTTGTAATCATGGGATCCTGTCAGGAATAAGAAAATACTAATTTACGCTTTAAACAATTGGTAATAAGGGTCCCACCAGCTTCAGGTCCAACCATAGGACTAAAGCTTGTAATCATGGGATCCTGTAAGGAATAAGAAAATACTAATTTACGCTTTAAACAATTGGTAATAAGAGTCCCACCAGCTTCAGGTCCAATCAAAGGACTGAAGCTTGTAATCATGGGATCCTGTAAGGAATAAGAAAATACTAATTTACGCTTTAAACAATTGGTAATAAGGGTCCCACCAGCTTCAGGTCCAATCAACCATAGGACTGAAGCTTGTAATCATGGGATCCTGTCAGGAATAAGAAAATACTAATTTACGCTTTAAACAATTGGTAATAAGGGTCCCACCAGCTTCAGGTCCAATCAAAGGACTGAAGCTTGTAATCATGGGATCCTGTCAGGAATAAGAAAATACTAATTTACACTTCAAACAATTGGTAATAAGGGTCCCACCAGCTTCAGGTCCAATCAAAGGACTGAAGCTTGTAATCATGGGATCCTGTCAGGAATAAGAAAATACTAATTTACGCTTTAAACAATTGGTAATAAGGGTCCCACCAGCTTCAGGGTCCAATCAAAGGACTGAAGCTTGTAATCATGGGATCCTGTCAGGAATAAGAAAATACTAATTTACGCTTTAAACAATTGGTAATAAGGGTCCCACCAGCTTCAGGTCCAACCATAGGACTAAAGCTTGTAATCATGGGATCCTGTCAGGAATAAGAAAATACTGGTACGCTTTAAACAATTGGTAATAACGGTCCGACCAGCTTCAGGTCCGATCAAAGGACTGAAGCTTGTAATCAAGGGATCCTGTGAGGAATAAGAAAATACTAATTTACGCTTTAAACAATTGGTAATAAGGGTCCCACCAGCTTCAGGTCCAATCATCGGAATAAAGCTTGTAATCATGGGATCCTGTCAGGAATAAGAAAATACTAATTTACGCTTTAAACAATTGGTAATAAGGGTCCAACCAGCTTCAGGTCCAATCAAAGGACTGAAGCTTGTAATCATGGAGTCCTGTAAGGAATAAGAAAATACTAATTTACACTTCAAACAATTGTGACCCGTCACCACAAAATGAGCTTAAAATCGGAAATTTAAACAATTGAGTTATTGATATTTCTGGATTCAGTAGAACAAGAGCTTTCCAATGATATATAACACTTGGGGTTACAGCGATCCCCAGACCACCAGAGAGGATTTGCGGCGTTGTTTCCATCTTTGTTTCAAGTTGTTTGTCAGAACATGATAAAAGCTACCAACAAAATTGGCCTGAAATCGAGGTTTTAATTGTCTCATCGAAATGAAAATTTGTAATTCGATATTGAGGCTTTAATGAGATTTACAATTTGCAAATATAATAACATAACAAAATTAGACCTCCCTGAAGTTTTTTCATTTTTCCTGCTGTACTGTTAAATGGTATAGTGCTACTTTACGCTCATTTTGTTGTAACAGGTCACAATTGGTAATAAGGGTCCCACCAGCTTCAGGTCCAATCAAAGGACTGAAGCTTGTAATCATGGGATCCTGTCAGGAATAAGAAAATACTAATTTACGCTTTAAACAATTGGTAATAAGGGTCCCACCAGCTTCAGGTCCAATCAAAGGACTGAAGCTTGTAATCATGGGATCCTGTAAGGAATAAGAAAATACTAATTTACGCTTTAAACAATTGGTAATAAGGGTCCCACCAGCTTCAGGTCCAATCAAAGGACTGAAGCTTGTAATCATGGGATCCTGTAAGGAATAAGAAAATACTAATTTACGCTTTAAACAATTGGTAATAAGGGTCCCCTGGCTTCAGGTCCAATCATAGGACTGAAGCTTGTAATCATGGGATCCTGTCAGGAATAAGAAAATACTAATTTACGCTTTAAACAATTGGTAATAAGGGTCCCACCAGCTTCAGGTCCAACCATAGGACTAAAGCTTGTAATCATGGGATCCTGTCAGGAATAAGAAAATACTAATTTACGCTTTAAACAATTGGTAATAAGGGTCCCACCAGCTTCAGGTCCAATCAAAGGACTGAAGCTTGTAATCATGGGATCCTGTAAGGAATAAGAAAATACTAATTTACACTTTAAAAACAATTGGTAATAAGGGTCCCACCAGCTTCAGGTACAATCAAAGGACTGAAGCTTGTAATCATGGGATCCTGTCAGGAATAAGAAAATACTAATTTACGCTTAAACAATTGGTATTAATCCCACCAGCTTCAGGTCCAATCAAAGGACTGAAGCTTGTGATCATGGGATCCTGTAGGAATAAGAAAATACTAATTTACGCTTTTAAACAATTGGTAATAGGGCCCACCAGCTTCAGGTCCAATCAAAGGACTGAAGCTTGTAATCATGGGATCCTGTAAGGAATAAGAAAATACTAATTTACGCTTTAAACAATTGGTAATAAGAGTCCCACCAGCTTCAGGTCCAATCAAAGGACTGAAGCTTGTAATCATGGGATCCTGTAAGGAATAAGAAAATACTAATTTACGCTTTAAACAATTGGTAATAAGGGTCCCACCAGCTTCAGGTCCAACCATAGGACTAAAGCTTGTAATCATGGGATCCTGTCAGGAATAAGAAAATACTAATTTACGCTTTAAACAATTGGTAATAAGGTTCCCACCAGCTTCAGGTCCAATCAAAGGACTGAAGCTTGTAATCATGGGATCCTGTAAGGAATAAGAAAATACTAATTTACACTTCAAACAATTGGTAATAAGGGTCCCACCAGCTTCAGGTCCAACCATAGGACTAAAGCTTGTAATCATGGGATCCTGTCAGGAATAAGAAAATACTAATTTACGCTTTAAACAATTGGTAATAAGAGTCCCACCAGCTTCAGGTCCAATCAAAGGACTGAAGCTTGTAATCATGGGATCCTGTCAGGAATAAGAAAATACTAATTTACGCTTTAAACAATTGGTAATAAGGGTCCCACCAGCTTCAGGTCCAACCATAGGACTAAAGCTTGTAATCATGGGATCCTGTCAGGAATAAGAAAATACTAATTTACGCTTTAAACAATTGGTAATAACGGTCCCACCAGCTTCAGGTCCGATCAAAGGACTGAAGCTTGTAATCATGGGATCCTGTAAGGAATAAGAAAATACTAATTTACACTTCAAACAATTGGTAATAAGGGTCCCACCAGCTTCAGGTCCAATCATAGGACTAAAGCTTGTAATCATGGGATCCTGTCAGGAATAAGAAAATACTAATTTACGCTTTAAACAATTGGTAATAAGGGTCCCACCAGCTTCAGGTCCAATCAAAGGACTGAAGCTTGTAATCATGGGATCCTGTAAGGAATAAGAAAATACTAATTTACACTTCAAACAATTGTGACCCGTCACCACAAAATGAGCTTAAAATCGGAAATTTAAACAATTGAGTTATTGATATTTCTGGATTCAGTAGAACAAGAGCTTTCCAATGATATATAACACTTGGGGTTACAGCGATCCCCCAGACCACCAGAGAGGGATTTGCGGCTTTGTTTCCATCTTTGTTTCAAGTTGTTTGTCAGAACATGATAAATGCTACCAACAAAAATTGGCCTGAAATCGAGGTTTTTAATTGTCTCATCGAAATGAAAATTTGTAATTCGATATACAGGCTGTAAGGAGATTTACAAATTGCAAATATAATAACAAAACAAAATTAGACCTCCCTGCCGATTTTTCATTTGTCCTGCTGTACTGTGAAATGGTATAGTGCGACTTTACGCTCATTTTGTTTAACAGGTCACAATTGGTAATAAGGGTCCCACCAGCTTCAGGTCCAATCAAAGGACTGAAGCTTGTAATCATGGGATCCTGTCAGGAATAAGAAAATACTAATTTACGCTTTAAACAATTGGTAATAAGGGTCCCACCAGCTTCAGGTCCAATCAAAGGGCTGAAGCTTGTAATCATGGGATCCTGTAAGGAATAAGAAAATACTAATTTACGCTTTAAACAATTGGTAATAAGGGTCCCACCAGCTTCAGGTCCAATCAAAGGACTGAAGCTTGTAATCATGGGATCCTGTCAGGAATAAGAAAATACTAATTTACGCTTTAAACAATTTGTAATAAGGGTCCCACCAGCTTCAGGTGCAACCATAGGACTAAAGCTTGTAATCATGGGATCCTGTCAGGAATAAGAAAATACTAATTTACGCTTTAAACAATTGGTAATAACGGTCCCACCAGCTTCAGGTCCGATCAAAGGACTGAAGCTTGTAATCATGGGATCCTGTCAGGAATAAGAAAATACTAATTTACGCTTTAAACAATTGGTAATAAGGGTGCCACCAGCTTCAGGTCCAATCAAAGGACTGAAGCTTGTAATCATGGGATCCTGTCAGGAATAAGAACATGCTGATGGTAAAGATATCAAAAATTGCCTTTGTGTAAACTATGAAGTTACTAAAATGCGAAAAATACACATATTATTTGCAAAGGTTTTCTTTTTAATCCCTGCTTTCCATTATCCGTAATTTTAATAAAAAACAACATTTAGGGATTTTAGGGATATTGCCTAGATTTCCACTATCAGTGGGAAATATGTACCACAGCTAGCCTCGGGTATCAAAACCACTTTAATTAATATTACCTTGTACGTGAACTGTACTGTCTGAGTGCTTGGTAAATCCCCACTGCCATCTACACGAGCCACATAGACAGTGATATCCTGTGTAGCACCTAGACTCATCGGAGCAGTTCTGCATCTTACTCTAAAACAGTTCATGGGTGGATACTATTTAATTCCAAATTAGGATTTTTGCCATGAGACATGCTAGATGCCATACCTATGAACAAAGATCCAAGTAATGTTGTACTGAAGATCCAAAGAAAAGCCTTTGATGAAAACATAAACATACAGACTGTATTACCAAATATCTATTATATAAAAATAAATTACTCAAATACAAAATGTGTTATATGAATCAAGTATATTGATGCAAATATCCTAGTTGGCATGCTTTAATGTAGTAAACCATTATGTACCTTTGTCCGGTGATATACTGATTTTTCAATCCTGTCAAGTCACATGACTGTTGACCAACTGTCACATTTGTGACATCTTGGAATCTCTGTCCGATATTGGTTCCCATTACCTCAATGATCGTATTGCCTTCAATCGGCCCAGTTGTGGGAAACACCTGTCCAAAAGATCAAGTTCCAACTACTATCTCATTAAAAATTATTGGTATGCGTGTTTTTAAAATTATGTTCTAACATATCTCAATACTAATCATAATTTCCATTCCCCTTATGAACATGTTGTTCAGGGGTTGTGGGCCAGATTGACAGCAATTGTGTAACATACCTCAGACTTGCCATTCAGTAGATTTTTCAGTAAAGCAAAACACAAAGTAAGCTGAAAGTTACGTATCATATAAATTGCCATTATATAGCCATCACTGTTTACCGTTTCAAGAGCAGGTGCCGGACACTGACCACCAGGGCTTAGAGCACTACTTGTACAGACACTACTCTCATTGAATGCACACTGGGTACCACACCAACGACACTGGAGTTCTGGTCTTGCTGTCTCCTCTGACAAACAACGGCTACAATCCCGTCGGTCCACGTTACATTTGTACAGTGTAACTGAAAAAATAACATAATTTGTATTGTTGAGGATTCTGATTCTGTTACACATTCCATTTTAATCACAGATGAAAAACATCTCAGGTTCCTATATTTTGAAAATAAAATTATGTTGGATATTTAAATAATGATCACAGTTTTAATAAATATGCCACAGATTTGCCAGAGATTCTTAATTTCGATGACAATATTTGAAGTTAATGAAATTCATGAAACGAATCTGAAATTTTGTATTGAATTCATTCTTTGTAATTGCATGGAAAGCTGCTAAACACCTTTCACTGTTAACCTTTTTAGCTCTATTCACTTATCTACCAGTTGAGCAGGATATAAAAAAGGTATTTCATGTAGAAATAACTGTTGTTGTTTCCCCTTCTTTGATTAACTAAAAAGTACATTGTAAATGCAAACTCACCATTGAAGCCGTAGTTATCATCCAGCTCCCTGTCATCATTCCAGATTACAGTCAATGACACTATCAGTTCATTTCTGTCATCTGCTGCATATGTGTACTTTTAAAACAGAATTATGAAATGATTTCAAAGCAGGGGAGTAGACAGGTTTGTCTCAACGACAGTTAATGGTCAAGCGCTCTACCAACTGAGCAATCTAGCCCTATGTTGGTAGTCTCCATATTTTGTCAATGTCTTTGTTTGGGGGCGCTAGTCAGAAGTCATCAACCAAAGATTGCCGTTTAGCCAGGGATCACGTCCTATGTTACGATACAACCTGGGAAGCAACATTCTGGGAATCAAGTATCCTCTTCTAGTAAAAGACTTTACTTTTACTTTTAAATAATATAATCAAATAAACCACCAAGGAATTTGTGTGATTCTGTATGGACAAAAGTAAAAATGTATTACTATCAAACAAACTGTTGTATTTGGAAAAGAAATTACTCAAACTTACCCTACGACTATTGCACACAATAACATCATTGGACAATTGAGTCGCTTCGATAGTCTGCTTGTTATCCTCTATTAATAACGAACACTGGTAACCAGACACCTATTGATAAAGAATAATGTATTTAATTGTATCCGATTAGGGACCCGATTATTGTAGCAATTTTCGACAGCGTGACTAGAGTGGTCGGTAAAGGGCAAACATAAAATCAGTCCTTCAGTATCCGTATATACAGAACCCTAGCTGGGTTGCATTGGCCGGTAAGCTTAGTAATCGAAAGTTAAAAACGTCAACAATGTATAGATTTGGTAATTAGGTGTTTGTGCGACAGCGCGAACACCTCTTGAAATTATTCGGTTTTTTCTTCTCCTTCTTCTCGATGAGACTTATCAACAACAAAAAACACATAGTTCCACAGAGCCTTCAAACTTGACACATATTTAGACCATAACATGTGAATAACGTTATGACATATAGTTTCAGGTAAAGTTGTGACGTCGTGGTGATGTCATCAGATATCGAAATACACTAGAATCCAATTTTAATATTTCAAAAAATCACATCTCATGAACCACAACAGATATTTACACAATATTTGCATCATCTTACAGATCTTGAATTATGTGACATTTCGTACACAAACATGACCCAATCTGACCCCCCTTCCGGTCGAAACCGGATGTTTAAGTGAAACAAATATTCTGAAGCACTTATGAGTCCATGATATGGTATTTGGGCGTGCCTTCCGTTATTTTTTCATGATCATGAGGAGATCATAGACCTTCAAATCACCTGACATGACCTTTACTTCCGGTCTAAACTCAACAAATTCAACACATTCTAACGCAAAATTGATATGTCTTTTGAATATGAAATTGATATTGTTATAATAAAAGATGATACACCTTTGCAAAATATGATTGACATCATTGATGATAATTTGATTGAACTGGAAGTTGACACAAACACCGTGTGTTTGTTCTAACAATAGCTCTAGTTTAAACTTACTATTGAATCTCGGTGTAAAGATGATGATGGTAAAATCTTCACAAAAATGTTGTCTTTATAGGTGCTGTTATTTTTTAGGAAATGTGAAATTATTGCCAATAATTGTTCAGAGGTTTACTGGAAAGAGTACTCTTTTTCACACAAGAATGAATTTATGTATAATATATAATATTAATAAAAAAAAACTAAATCTGAATGAAATATCTATATTTTATCATTATTTAGACAATTTAATAAGCAGAAACTTCAACAGGTTTGTTGGTTGCATACTTGTAGAAGCAGTTTTGTAAATAGTAATATACCCAATAATAGTTTAAAACCCTCAAACGAGGTACGATGGATGAATTCTCATCCACAAGTCAGTATTTTCGTTCCCCTAAACAAATAATAAACACCACCCACTTATCAGTCAATGATATCTCAAGCTGGACCATAACACACATCCTACAGGGGGTTTCATTCAACAGGAGTCAGTGACGTTGTCGGGAGGGGCATCGAAAAATTCTGCCAGTATGGTTTGTGCACACATTTTGACAGCATGCTCTGTGTACAACATCAATGCATGTTGGATGCATGGGGAATTGAATACACTTCGAACTCGTCCAGTGATAAGTGGAACCATCTGTTCAGTCACTGGGCTAGTAGTAGATAATTATCTTTTGATCTCTTGCCGACAGTGTAAGTTGTAATGCCCCCCCACCCCCTTTCTTTCAAGACATACATGTACTAGAGTGGGCATGTGGCTTGTTTCAAGTATGTAAACAATTGTGCCAGGTTTCTAAGTTTATTACAGGGGCTTGTGACAATAGCTTGCACAATGTTGCACAATTAGATAACAAAATCGTTGGGGAAATGCCAAAGAAACCCTCTTAACTTATTAAAACCGTGTGTCAGATGTTTCTGACAGGGTCACGCATTTGCGTTACGACCAAAAAGGTCCCTCGTTTGAGGGTTTTAAGGTCCATGTACACTATTGGCGAAAGTATATATAACATTGGAAGCCATACTTTATAAGGATCGAAATATTGATAGAGCTTCAGCTCAATGAGTAATTTATTAGAAAATAATATAAATTAATTCAAAGTATAATTAATGTCCAGAATTTATTTGTTACAACAAATGAAAGCACCAAGGGCAGAAGATGTTTATTTTATTATCTCCAGATTACGGCCTACCTTTGTAGCGTTTGGCAAATTTGAGACATGGACCAGTATTTCTCTTGGAATTTTGATCTGTGGAGTTCCTCTCCAGCCTGTTGCTGTAGCTGCGGACAGAAGTCTGGTCCTTGGTTTCCACCATTGTTGGGATTCTGTAACCAATTTGACATAATTCATAATGTCATAACCACGTTTAAATATGGATAACATGCAGGATAACATTGTCACAAAGTGTGACAAAATGTTATTTTACGACCAATGGGAAATTGTTTGTTATGACATGAAGCAAGAATATAATTTGTATTTACATTGTTTCCTGTGATGATGTTGTCTCCTTGTGTACACTCAGTACTCTGGTGTGTGCATTTGTTGTCATACACACACCAATCACAGGCCCAGTTACTTGTGACACATTCACCACACCTGTACCGTAATTTAAATATTAAATGAAAATTAGTGATAATAATGCTGATGCTGCTGGTGTCACAGATCCGCCCTTAATAGTCCAGCGGATATGTGAAAACATCTCACTTTTTCATGAAATGATGAAACAGGTGGATTTCAGACAAACATATTATATTATGACTATGGCAAGATGGCTGCCAAGATGTATTTTGAATTTTGTTTCATATTATATGTTGGCTTTCAGACATTAAAGGAGTCACTGAATTCATTTACCACATCATTTTTCCTTATACCTTATTTTCCTTATTTCCTTATTTTATTTTGAAAAACAAAGATGGCTGCCAATATGGTCACCGAGATGGCTGCTCTACGGGGTAATAAGTTGCGTTCTATATGAACTCGGAAATTTTTGATGTCGTTGAATAGGTTTTAGGGGTTCATTCATTTCAGGCAAATATATTAAAGATGGCTGAAAATATGTTCACCAAGGTGGATTTTAGGCCCTAAGTCATCTAGGAAAAAAAAATAACACATTTTATCGCTAAATGATAAAATGCTTTATATGCAGGGCCAAATGTGTGTTTTATGCATGCACGTCACGTACGTGGCTGCCAGGCATAGGTAAAATACTAACAACTTAAGTGTGCATTAATGATACGCACGTGTCATTTGTGTGCGCAGTCAATTCTTACAACTCAATGTAAACATGTTTTCGCGGGGAAAGTGTTGCGGCTTCCATATTTGGTAATATAATTACAGGATGTATTACAATTTTGTCATATGCTAATGTTTAGGCACTCAGTTAGCCAATTAATGTGTTATGTAGGGAGCATTTAACAGCTCTTGTGTTGCTTGGGACGCTAACGTTTGGCGGGATACGTGTGGATTAGATCACTTTGTCACAGTCTTTCAATTAGGATAGACGTACTGTTCTGGCGTCAAAATATTTTTAATTTGTGGAAATTATTTCCCACCACCACCAGCTGTTGGGCAACATATCAAACGTGTTTGCCCAATGTATCAAAAATTTCACAAATCAGTTACAGCACATATCCCAGATTACAAAATTACCGAATTATTATATGAAAGCTAGCTTAATTTGATGTCAGTAAAGATACCAATTATCATAACAAATTTATGTCTGCATTTTTCCATTTAAAATAAATCTAATAAAATAAGTACATTTTCAAAAAGTTGGCCGATGGCAACGTTTTGCCTTTTCACACATTTCTCATGATATAGACTCCGCATTGAGTATATTTTTTTATCCGTTTGATGTAGTAAGTATATATTGATTCAAAGAAAGTAAGCATAGTCATTAAAGCAGATTTGCCTATCTCGATCTGTTTGTAACAATGCAATAAAACAGCGTGAGTCACTTCCTCGACAACCACTGGAATTATTTCATATATTCAGAAATCTAAATTTTGTCTCCAAACCTACCTGGTGTGTATAGCACATTCATAGAAGCTGAATTCTATAGTAATAAATGCCACACTGGTTTCAGATGAAACAACGCTCAGCTGCAATGTCACATGGTCCTCTGCAGAACAAAACATGGAAATGGTGAACATCAATCCTAATAATATAGATATACAAGTAAGCATACTCACCGAGAGGGTATTGTTCCAAGATGCAATATGATATTATATTCAAAGCTATTTACGTAACTTCCAGTATGTAAACCAACGGGTCCGAAAGGAGTTCAAATGTACCCTTCAAGGCATGGGCATCGATCAGTGTGAGACGGATGACATGCCCCTCCCTTTTTAATAGTGGAGGGACAGTATTTAAATTGTCCCCCACTTTTGTAAATGCCCATATGCAAATTTATTTGAAGGACATTTATTTGAATTTATTTTTAAGGAAAACTGGCAGGGAAAACCTATATTAGTTTTCATTTGGCCACAACGAGCTCTGAGGATATATACAAAGAAACAAAAGTGAATTTAGTATTTGTTTGATAACTCTACCCAATGGAGGAATTGTTGGTCTATCAGATATTTCTGGAATGCTACACTCAATTGTGTTTCCGTTAGTCGTCCCTTGTGACTTTGACAGGTCATTGAACTGACAGCTGTAGTTTTGGCCAAGTTGTAGTTCAGGAAGCTGCTCCACTGTTACTGTTATCTGTAAAGATGGAAAGAACACTGTTAAATGGAAAGAACACTAGTACAATGGACATTCTACTACAGGTCTGTACTCGTACTCAAAGTCTTAGGCTACTCTCTGATATATTTGAGCCATGAAATCTAAATATTGTGTGACGCCCCTTCCCTTTATGGAGGGGCGTGGCTTCCAACAATGTATTATTATTATTATTATTATTATTATTATTATTATTATTATTATTATTATTATTATTATTATTATTATTATTATTATTATTATTATTATTATTATTATTATTATTATTATTATTATTATTATTATTATTATTATTATTATTATTATTATTATTATTATTATTATTATTATTATTATTATTATTATTATTATTATTATTATTATTATTATTATTATTATTATTATTATTATTATTATTATTATTATTATTATTATTATTATTATTATTATTATTATTATTATTATTATTATTATTATTATTATTATTATTATTATTATTATTATTATTATTATTATTATTATTATTATTATTATTATTATTATTATTATTATTATTATTATTATTATTATTATTATTATTATTATTATTATTATTATTATTATTATTATTATTATTATTATTATTATTATTATTATTATTATTATTATTATTATTATTATTATTATTATTATTATTATTATTATTATTATTATTATTATTATTATTATTATTATTATTATTATTATTATTATTATTATTATTATTATTATTATTATTATTATTATTATTATTATTATTATTATTATTATTATTATTATTATTATTATTATTATTATTATTATTATTATTATTATTATTATTATTATTATTATTATTATTATTATTATTATTATTATGGGACCGTCTGACATTACCGTTCCCCGGTCGCCGCCCGGGGCCACGGATCGTCGCCCATCAGATCTGAAATGAGACTTGCCTATTTTAATCCCTTGGGTGAAGTATTGTATTAGTTACTAATCAGATTGTGTACAATATAATAACAATTGAATATCAGGAACGTATAAAACAGGCAAGTTGCACAAGGCACTTTTTACCATTCTTTACTTTATAATTATGCAATATACATGTTTTGCAATGGGGAGAATATTTCTAAAAGAAAATATATTCCGAGTTTCTCAGCTGTTAGTAGTGATCAAGATTGCCTAAAAAAGTACATTGCAAATCCTGTTCATGACGAGCAAATTAGAATATAATTGTTATCCAGAAATTAGCTAAGAATTCCTCCGTTTGCGTGGTTTCTGGAAATAATTCTGCATGTAATCTAATTAATTCTTAATAATGTTTCCATAATTTTGCTATATTACGTAAAAAACCTTCCAACTTTTTGCCGATCACCTTTTTCCTCCATTGACTTTGTGCACAAACTTGTGCGTTTGTTTGTGTTTGTCTAAAACCCGACTCCCATAATTCATTGCGTGCACAATTCCGATATTAAAGGCTTTATAGTCCAGCTGCTGAGGTACAAATGGTGCGCTTTGTGTACAAATCATGACAGTTGGCATCGGTTTTCAGTATGGGCTGTGATATAATTTTTCATGTTGGGCCCATCTTGGGTCTCACCAGGGGGTATATTTTTAAGTAGGGACACGATACCCCAACATTACTTACACTCTAAGATAAATTTACATTAATGGCGAAGAAAAAACCGACCCCAACCCCTATCGTCCTTTGACTCCTTTGAGCCTGGATCCGCTGTCACTGAGCAGGATGGTGAAACATTTTTAGATTTTGACACCAGTGTATGCACATGTACATTGTATTTTGCCTATTGTATAGGGTCAGAGGATGGGGGGAGTAACCAAAACAAGCAGTCTCAAGTCTACATTTAAAAAAAAAAAATTTCACAGAACCTATGGAAATGAATGAGAAGTATTAAAGCCATATTCATCCCGTTATATCAGGACAACATTGGTAAAATGGGTTCGTGTGCCTTTTTCTTTTTTGTCATCTGCACCCACTTTTCAAAACCGTGACCCCTCAAAGTCAAAGGAAACCCTTGTAATCCACGGATATAAAAAAAATGTCTTGCACATATTCTCACTTTCCTCACGTTTCTGGATCTGCCACTGAAAACTGTAGAATGAAACATTACATCTTTGGTGCCCAGGAAATACAAAGTAATACAATACTATATAAAAAACTAAGAAAAAAAGAACTTAATATAGATACTACAGAAAACTAAATGCTTAATGTAGATACAGATGTCTTTATACATTTAAACCATAATCTTTTAATGAACGTTTAAAGCTTAATATATCACCAGCCCCTTTTATTACATTTGGTAATTCGTTATAATACGAAGGTCCTACATATTGAAAAGACTGTCTAAAAAGTTCCACTCTCGGTTTTGGAACATATAACATATTAGCTTGAACATTACCGGTATTAAAAAAATTTAAATCAAAAACCGTAGATATAAAATCAGACATATAATTAAGGGCTGTACCATTTAAACACCTATACATTAAAATACCATTAAAATAATCATATGGACTAATATTCCAATCGTAGTTATTAGTCAGTAAGCGTGTCATTAAGTTTTGTAAGCGTTGAACTCTGTTTAATTGTACATCAGGTACATAGCCCCATATAGTTATACAATAATCAATGTGGGGTTGAATTATTGTCTTGTATACAATCAATAAATGTTCAGCGGGAATTTTGCTCTTTAAATTACGTAATACACAAATACCATGACCCAACTTTTTGCAAATAGCAGATATATGAGGTTCCCATGATATATCATTACAAATCGTTATACGCCAAGATATTTATTATATTGAATCTGATTTGTTAACATTAACATGTAATTTATTTTTACATAACCATTTTCTATGTTATGCAAATCATTTTGAAGTGCAGTTTTAGCATTATAAGCGTTATCTGCTTGAGTATAAATTACAGTATCATCAGCAAAAAGATTATATGTACTTGATGTCATTCAAGTCGGAAGATCATTTATAAATAATAAAAACAATATAGGCCCTAATATAGAACCTTGAGGCACACCACATTGTATTTCCTTGTTTGTGGTTTCCTGTAATGTCCACAAATGGAGCCAAAACGGGGGAAAAACACATTCTCATTTTCTGCACTTTTCTGAATCTGCCACTGAAAACCGTGAAATGAAAAATAATAGTATGTGTCTGTGGTTTCCTGTAATGTTAAAAATAGGTCCAAAACAGGAAGAAAAATATTCTCACTTTCCTGACGTTTCTGGATCTGCCACTGGAAACCTCTATAGTTATCCTCAAGGATATCACGTAAAAGTTTATAACGATGGATTTTTAGTATTTAATCTAAAGAGGAATGTTTGTGTCTTAAGTCGATTTAGCAATAAAAAATGAATTATTCCTTTTTCGGCATATGCAAACCTGGTACTTTTTTAACGCATATGCCTTATAATGCCATATAATACATATAATTATTGGCAAAATATTTTGTTTATTTTAAATGAAATGAAATGAAATGAAATGAAATGAAATGAAATAAAATGAAATGAAACAGAGAGTATTTAAACGATACCAATCCTGTAAAGAAATTGTAAAACTAAGCGGTGGAATCGCATCAGTTTATGGATACGTGTCATTATAAAGTGCATTAAAAAATTGCTTTATAACTGAATGGTGACTAACAATAATAGACTATATAATTCCATAATAATCTGCAGATAGGCCAATTTATACTCATATTTGATTTGCCTCTACTATTTTGTTGGTTTTATCGATCTGAAATAACTCACCATTATCTGTGGGTTTGTTATGGGCAAGCTTGTATATGGGGCTATATTGCTGATGGTCACACACTGTATTTCATTGTAAGGGAGCCAGCGACTTGATTCCTCTGCCATTGTACACTCACTTTGTCTAGTACAGCTGCAACGGAGGGGAAATTAAGTCATTATAAAACATTAGAAAACATTTTTATTTTTTTTAAATATGAAAATATTTATATATATATATATATATATATTTTATAATGGACACTTATACTGCGCCGTTATGCGCCAAGTGTGACGCTCATGGCGCGTCAACATTATTACCCCTGTCATCAGGACAGTTATATCATTCCTAGATCCATCTCAACTCCCTGGGGAGTATGCAGCCCATGCTGCCAAATGTGTAGCGCAACAAGCTTAATCAAACACAATTACCATCTCTCTACCCTCAAAGGTCCCCATTTATACTCCTGAGTGAAGAGAAGCAATTATAGTTAAGTGTCTTGATTCGAACCCACTTTCTGACGACTCGGCCATCAGAACACAAGTCCGATGATGCATTAAACCACTCAACCACGGCACCCCATTAGTATTATTAGTATTCAAATATGATTTTTCTGATTTCTGGATTTTTCCACAATTTCCGTTTGCCATTTTCTGAGGAGTAGCAAGGTTTAATAGCGAAATGTGAAAAAATAGTCCAGTTTGTGTGAACTACATATCGTCACCGTTTTCCGACAAATTCAGTATTGTAGATATTTGGGGTGTATTCATTGTCGTCAAGAAGTTTCAAGTGTTGATACGTCATAGTTTCGTAATTACGGTTATTTATATAGCCGGCGAACCACCACCTAAGGTGTTTTCCGTTTTCATGTTTTCAAGCGACGAATCACCATTCGTCGCTTGGAACAGACATAATTTTATGCAATATTTAATTCAGCAGTCTGCTGCACGCGTACTCTGTTTTATAAGTTTGCTAAGTAATTGCCCATTAATTACAATCTCTACCTTTAGTAGGAAGCAACATCTAAAATAGTTAATACTACAAAGTCCACAGCCTTTTTTCCACAGGCTGTTTACTTTTGTTTTACTTGTTTGTTTTGTTTGCTTATTTGTCTGTTTTACAATTCTCTCCCTGTCTGACTCATATTCACTCATCGTTCACTTTCTTCTTTCAGCCCTAATCTCCCTGGCTCTCCCTGTTCCTTCATCCATTCATGTTTAATCCATCCTTTGTCTGGTCCCAGCTCAGGACCAGTAACTGACTCCGCTTATTATACCCTCTCCTTCTGCGTTCCCTTCTGCGTTCCGTTCATCACCAGACTAACTTCTGCCGACTTCTATGTTACGTTTGCCTTTGAGAAAGAACCTGCTAGGTTCGAAAAGTAAGGCCATTAACTCCATATACCACAATCCCGCCTTTTTTCAAATATTGCTCCTCACCAATGAAATTCATTACCAGAATACCTCAGAATAATCTCAATTTACTAAAAAGTAAAACAAAGTCGTCCAATTTGTGTGAATTAGGCCTACATATAGTTTAGACCTAAAAACCTAATTGGGCTCCGAGGGTTTATAGGAGGCTCCAGATGCTCTACCGTCAATCCCTAAGTTGGCCCATCAAACCATAAACAATATTTTTTCCAATAAAAATCCCTAAAGTTATACCATTTTACTTCCCTAGCGAATTTCTCTTGTTATATATTATTGTTAAAGTTTCATTTTAAAAAGCTTATAAATTGTGACATTTATTTATTTATTTATTTATTTATTTATGCCGAGGACGGACGTGTTTCTTTTCGAGCTCCCGTGTAAGGCCTAAATCTTAGCTCTCTCTGACCTGGTAAGGTCCTTGTATTTATATTATAGTGTAATTTATTGTATATAGATACCCATAGACCAAGCCCACCGTGTAAGTATCTGTTATTTTCGTGTATTTTATGTGTATTTTTTGTTTAGTTTGTGTAGTCGTTTTTGCTGGGCTGGCCGCCATGGCCAGTCAGGCTGGAACATCAGGCGTGGGTCAGCCAAGCGTGGCTGGCCCCAATCCCATTGTTCCTGGTGACGAACCGTTCGCGGGCGTCACCAGGAAGAATGGGGCGTCTTTCAGAGTCATGAACAATGTGTCCATTTGAATCCTATATGCAGGAATTTAACAATTGTATGCCAACACATTCATGTTGTCTCTGCAAGTAGAATTTCTAATAACCGTATTGCCGTGTACCTGGGTTCTAGAGAGAGAGGTAGCCAGCTATTTCGCTGGGTCTTACCCACGGCGACTCCTTTCTGGAACTCAGCCCCCTTGTTCAACCAACCACCCGCCTAACCTTGTCTAATGTATATCCCGAAATCCCTAATTCTGTCCTTCTTCACAACATATCGAGCTTTTGTAAAGTTGTATCCCCTATTCGGCCCATACCCCTTGGTTTTAAGAACAAACAGCTGTCCCATATAATGTCATTTCGCCGCCACGTCCAGGTCCTAGTCAAACCCAACGTCACTCTCCCCGGTCACATTAATTTCTCCTTTTCTGGTGCTAACTATCGTGTTTTTTTATCTACGGAGTCGGTGCGATGCTTCAACTGCGGTGAGTTTGGGCCACATCAGTCGCTCCTGCAAGAAGCCCGCCCCCACCCGACAACGACGACGAATCACAAGAACCGAAACCAACCCCTCAACCCCCCACCAACTTTCGTTCACGGGAAGCAGACGAACTCTGACCCCACACACCTCCCTAAGAAGTCCAACCCCTCCACCGCCCCGCCCACCACAGAACCCTCTAGCCACCACCCCACCAGCCGGACCCTCAAGGCCGCCATCTTGTACCCTCCCGTCGCAGGAGGTTTTCAAACATAGAATTGCCCCCGTACCTAAGCCCCCCCCTTTCACACCTGGGGGCTCCTGCGGCAGGGTCCTCGGGGCAGGCGCCTCCTCTGCTGGGCCCTCGGCCTCATCAAACAAGCCGGTCGCAGCTTCGGCTGCGACTGCGGCCAGTGGGGCTAGTGGTCCTGCTGGGGTGGAGTCTACCGCCGGGACCTCGTCCGGGTCCCCACAGGTGAAAACAGCTCTTAAGTCACCTGCTCGTGACAACCCAATTCTTATTTTGGCACTCCCCTCCCCTCTAGGGCTCTTTCACTGAGGTTGTCACCAAGCGCAAGTTTTCGCCCCCAGAAACCTGAAGATGACACACCTCACCTGGTATTCCTGAAATCCCGCAGCCCCAACGTAAACTAAGGGAAAAAGGCCCAAGCCCCGAACCCCAGACCCCGACCCTCTCGCAGATCCTCGATAACGACACACCTGATGACACGACACACATGGATTTTGACACTCAGTCCTCCCCCTCTAGTCCTCATCACTCCGCTACCCCACACTCTACCCCTGTCACTAGTCCTGCCTCCCACCCCACCCTTCCCCCCCCTCAGTCCGTCCCTGCCCCACTCCTGCCCATAGCCCCGCCCCTACAGCTAGCTCCCCTCCCACTCCTAGCCCAAGACCCGCCCCACCCTGTCCCCATCCCTGCCCCCATCCCTGCCCCAAGATCCGTCCCTAAACCTACCCCCAACCCCCCCACCTCCACGTCTACCCCCTTTCCGAACTCCGTAGTTGCAGCATCGGACACCGACTCCTCTACCTGGGATGGTTCACAACCATCCACTGATGATGAATCATCCCAGATAGTGCTTCCTATTATGCCCGGTCCCCTAAACGAGTCACAAATCGTTAAAATTCCTGTCTAAAGTAAAGTCACAAAGAAACCCCATGTCCATCGCCCAGACCTTCACCAAGGACATTCAGGGCCTCATACAACAACTGAGGCCCTTAAACAATAGTTCCCTGGTGCCCTACAACATGCAGCATAGGATTCGCAAACTGGTTAGAAACTCGAATCCTAATTTCCTTAAATTTCATGATGGATAGACTGTACTCTCATTTCTTTGCTTATGGCGCTCTCAGTAGTTACACCCCTTTAACACTGGAGGTTGTCTTGATACTACTCGTAACGTCACCTTTATCATTACATGTCTAACTTAACCCCAAGACCTGACATCATATTACTGCAAGAAACTTACACATTAACGGAAAAAGTCTGTGCTGGAGAAACTGGCACAGTTACACCCCTAATTGTGCTCCTGGTACCACACCTGGTTCAGGGTGACCATTTAACCCGGAATAATATCAACCTTGTAGCCTCCAGTGTTATTGTTGCTGGCCACATCCTCTTTGCCCAAGTTAAACATAACAATTCTGTTTTTAATATCTACAACTTTCTCGTCCCCCAGAAAGACAGCATCGCTTTGTCCTTTTTTGACAAATTCGATTCTCACTGTGGCCAGCTTGCTGAGGGCGCCATTCTCGTCGGAGGTGACTTTAACTGCACGCAGTCCTCTTATGGATCGAGCGGATAGGCCGACCGAGCATCGTCCCCGAATCTCCAGTGGCTCTCAAAAATAGTATGAATAATTTAAACCTGTGTGATGTTTGGCGCAGATTGAACCCTACTAAAAAAATTCACTTGGATGCGAAAAAAAACCCTTGCTCCTGATCAATTTTTCTAAAGCTAGGGCTTGATCGTGTCTACATCTCCGCCAATCTCTTACCTTCAACACGTACATGTGAAATTCTATCTTGCTCTTTTTGTCGGCCACTCTGCGGTTCGCCTCCGCCTAAAGCTTCCTTCCCCTCAGCATAGAGGAGCGCCTACTGGCAATTTAATAATTCTCTCCTTGATGATAAAATTACCGTGAAATTATACACTTTCTGGTCCCAATGGCAAAATGAAAAACCTCTTTTAACAGTATAGGCATGTGGTGGGATTTGGGCAAGGCCCAAATCAAAACCATAACCCAAAAAATATAGTTCTAAATTGTTAAAGAAAAGCGCCTGTCTTTCTCCCGCATAAACTCCTACATACAAGAACTTCAATCTGCTTAAACATCACACCCGAGACGCAAAAATCTTAGAACAACAACGTAACGAATTAAATATTATCCTTAAAAACCAAGCCCAGGGCGCCTCGTCAGATCTCGTGTTCAACTTTTTTAAAAGAAAGTGGACACGAGCTCATCCTATTTCTTTAACCTTGAAAAACATCACTCTCAGTCTAAAACCTTGTCTAACATTCGCCTCCCCAATGGAACAATTACCGAAAACCCCAAGAAATTAGAAACACTGTCGAAACTTCTATGAACAGCTTTACAGCCATGTCCCAACTGACAGGGCGCCCTCGGATCCCTTTATGTAATTTTAACAAATTTGAATCCTGGAGACGCCGAGGACCTTGATACTCCTCTGCGTCTCGACGAATTAGACTATGCCGTCAAGCAACAGCAAAAACAAAACGCCGGGTTTTGATGGCCACTTCTGAATTCTACACTTTCTTCTGGCCTCTTCTAAAAATGATTTCTTCGATGTCTTTAATTTTGCCGTTTTTCTGGCTCCCTTCCGCGCTCTTTCAACAAAGCCATTATCTCCCTAATCCCTAAAAGGGTTGACCTCTGCGAAATTTCAAATTGGCCTATCTCGCTCCTTAATACGGATTACAAAATTTTTGCCAAGCTGCTTGCGAATAGAGCTAAAACAATTTATTGGTAATGTTGTACAAGATGATCAATCCTACTGCGTCCCTGGGCGCACAATCTATAATAACCTGAACCTTTTACGTGATGTGATTAATTATTGTAATTTTAATGATCTTCCCTCTTGGTGTGGTCAACCACTTGATCAGCGCAAAGCGTTTGACAACGTTGACCACGTCTACCTTTTCAGTACAATGAGAGCCATGGGGTTCGGGGACAAATTTATTTCACACCTCAATCTCTTGTACAGCAGCGCCGAGAGCCACATCAAAGTTTGTGGCTCCGACCGCGCTGTTTCCCTTTTTGAAAGGAATTCGACAAGGCTGCCCGCTCTCCCGGGGCTGCTGTACTCGATTGCAATTGAACCCTTTCTTAACAAACTTAGAAATGAAATGCGGGGTCAAAGTTTTCTTTTACCTAATACAAACAACTACTGCTCGGTCTCGGCCTATGCTGACGACGTCACAATTTTCGTCACTTCCGACTCGGGCTTTGAAACAATTCAAAGAGTGTACAATCTTTTCAGCGAATCTTCTGCGAGTTTAAACCTGAAAAATCAGGGTCTATGGGTCGGCTCATGGACCGGACGGCGACAAGCCCATGAACTTTCACTGAATAATCAGGGCCTCGTTTTTCTTGGAGTTCACCTGGAAATAACAAACAATTACAACAAACAAATTGGGAAAGGTTGTAAAGCAAAACTCTCCAAAACCCTGACCAGCTGGAAACCTCTCTCCCATATTTTCTTTCAAAGGCAAAGTATTAATCGCCAATCAAATTGCTGCCACCAAAGTCTTTCACTCTCTCGCCGTTTTGTCTTGTCCGAAAACATCCTAGGTGAACTCAAAGATGCTTGTTGACTTCGTCTGGTCCCACAAACGCCATCTCCTTAAACAAATTCTTCATCAGTCTTGTAATAAAAGGTGGACTTGGTCTGGCTTGTCTCCAGGCACGCAGCCTCACTTTCAAGTTCAAACATCTACAACGTTACCTTCAATTTAATACCCCTTGCTTTTTTGATGATGGACGTATACTTACGTCAATATAAACGTTTAGATTTAAATTACCAACTTTTCCTACTTAACTTAGAACCCAAATTTTTCACCCAGCTTGCCAGTTTTTTTTACAGTGAGGTCTTGCGTGCCTGGTTGACCCTCGAAAGCCTCGTATTGAAACACCTCCGGACTCTATCAACCATGTCCTAAATTTACCGGTTATTTACCCACCTTTAATCGATCCCTTGCCGGGCGGCACTGGCTTTCGCCTCTCGACTCTGGGACAACAACATCTATCTCATCAAGAACCTACTCAACATCAATACTGGAAAGTGGCTTCAAGCTCAGGAACTCAATTGTCTTCCTGCATCTTCTCGTCCTTTGTCATCTCGTCTTCTGAGTAAAGACCTCTCTCGCCCTGCCAGTCCTTGACTTCGTCTTTCCCAACGCTTTTCAACTTGATTGGATTCTTCATCTCCCTGCTCAACTTCGCGATGTCCCTCTCGCCCTACTTCACCCGGCCAGGTTCTCTTCGATGTCGACAAAGACGCCCTTTCTTCAACCCTAAGACTTTGTACAGTTTCTACAACCAAATGAACGACTTACCTTCAGCTCCACTTACTCCTGGCACGGACTTGGCTTTCCGCCTTCCCACCACGTTCCTTGGAAGGCAATTTATCAGTTCCCACATCCAAGAAAGAAGGGGACGTCCAATACAAACTTCTACATAACGTCTTACCTTCACTACCGGTCCTCCATCATCTAAACCCCAGCATCCTCCACCTGTGGATGGTGCGGCGAGAGAGGCACTATTGTCCACCTGTTCATCACTTGCCCATCCATTCAACCTGCTCTTCGTCTTCTCCATCGGCTCATCGACCGCCTCCCTACCCAACCTCGCTATCAGTTTCGACACCTATTGGACTCTCATTCCCTATGCTCAGAGTCGAGACAAAATGGCCGTCCGCCTGGCAAACTTTCTCATTATTAGCTTGAAAACATAATATATTGGTTATACCGTACGTGCAGTAAATCTGACCCTCTCACTGTCTGGCAATACCGCCTCAAAAAATAAAATTATCCTTGAACTTAATTACTACACACTTATCAATTCTATCTCTTCTTTCCTTGACAAGTGGTCTATCAATAACACCTTTTTGTCTACACTACCGGTAAACTGACATGGTTAATTTAATTACAACTTTAATACTTTCTAATGATTATACAAATATATATACTTAGGTAAATACTGTTTTCAAGGAGCTTTTTGAATAAAATTTTCCTTGAAAAGTTTACAAGTGTTTATTATTTATTTATTTATTTATTCCTCCCTCCCCAGGTCACCGAGGCGCGGGTTGTCGCCGCCCCCTCCTCGGCGGGACGTGGTGTCTTTTCACCGCCCACCCTGGTGGCCTGACTTTTTCCCAACAGGGGCCTCACTGACAGTGGGCACGAGGTGCCCACATCCAGACGCCAGTGGGCCCCACTCCTCCTTCCCCTTCCTCCTTCCCTAAGTCCTCCCTTTTTCCCCGCTTAATTTTCTGATACCCGCTGTTTGCTCTGTCAAGTTAATTTTTACCATATAAATTAATTGACTGTAGCTGTAAGTTTACTTGTTAATGTTTCAATTATTGTACTGATTTATTTATTATTCTTTTTATCCCTGTACATACTATGCTCTTCAAGAATTTGAATAAAGTTTTTTTTGAAAAAAAGTAAAAAGTATTTATTTATTTATTTATTTATTTATTTATTTATTTTTATTTTTTATTTTATTTATTTTTATTTTTATTTTTTTTATTATTATATTTGTTGTTCTCTTTTTCCCTTCTAATCAACTGTTAACAGTTTTAACGATTGTCTGTATAGAAAGATCTCTCTCAGCTCTAAGCTATTTATTATATCCTTTGGTGCCATTTCGTGGTGGCACAGACCAACAATTTTGCAAATTAAAAATATAAAAGGAAGAGACAGATGTTTAGGGTATCAGTATCAGGGTATTACCGGTACTTTCCTGGTGGTTGTATTTTCCAAGGAAATGTTATAGCACAAAAATGTCGTGTAATTCTGAGAATTTGATCTTGAATTAATATTAACAAGCTGAAATTAAAGGACACAAACAAGGCACGTTACTTCATCAACACTCCACATAGATCCAGGTAAATCAAATATAGGTAGCCAACACCCAGATCAATCTGTACATATCTATCCAGAAAAATTGTATCAATGGACGCACATGTCAAGAAAATCTGTCAATTTGTTTAAGCCCAAATCAGGAAAGTGTGGGGAAAGTGCTGTCAGATACAGCTGTTTCAATCAAATAGACTTCTTATTTGGGTATTAGTAACTTTTCACTGTTTGGAACATCTTCCTCACTCCTTAGCAAAATATGTTGAGCTGTTACATTACATCATTAAATTCAAATATTATATACAAATGAATGTAAGGGTGTATCAAAAAGGAACTTTGATTGTCGCCTTATTTCCAGCCTTTGCTCATGAACTTGGTACAGATGTAGTAAAGTATCTCTTAATTAGGATTTTGTTTTTAAAACAGAATGCTGTATCCATGTTGACATTTTTTTCCTACCTTGTAATTCCATGTTTGTGGGTGTTTTCATATCTTTTTGGCACTTCTTGGTTTATATGTTCATGAAAATCAAGGATGTTACTCTCAAAAGATGAAGTAATATTTGTATTGTCTTGTTACCTGAGTGTTTAGTTACCACATTTTCCATTTCATTACGCTATAAACATCGTTTTTAGGTCATTATTGGTGCAAACACAATATGCCTCATTTGAGATTTGTACCCATTTGACATATGCTAAATGTTTTCGAGCTAAAAAGCCCTATAGAATATTAGTATAGTAACCAAGTCAACCACGTTTCGCAAAAAACAACAACAAAACCTACTTGGTTTAAAGTTGATGATGAATACAAACATCCCTTTTAATGGTTGTCTGGTGGGCTATAATTAGTTTAATAGTTGTCAAATTATTTCACAATTGTTTGTTGAATGGATCACCTCTTGAACAAATACCAGTAAGATTTTCCAGTATTTGCATTTCTAATGCGAGTAATATCCATGAAAGTAAAATTGTCCAACCTTGTTAGGATCAGGCAGTGGAATTTGCAGTAACATTTTTGTTCATAGTATTTCCTGTATACGTTGAACAGTACCAGGAGTGAGTTTACACTTATGGCTCTGGAGGTAATTCAAGGTTTTTCTTGCTGCTGCTGCATTGTTCATCTGATGTGAACTGTCGATTGATTAGTTCTGCCTGTAATTATTTATTTTGTATAATTATTTATTTATTATATATTTGTGCATTGTACTAGCGCCTTGAGTGCCTTTTGGTGGATACTTTCACTTTATAAATTTCCATAATCATCATCATCATCATTTATTTGTTTATTACATTTATTTACACAGGGTATGCCCCAACAATTTTCCAAAAAAACACATAAGATGACGCAACATTAAGCAATAATACAACATCACTTAAAATATTAAACTATAGTTACATTGAATTCTTTAGTTAAGCGAAAATGATGTGTACATTTAAGCATTGTTTAAAATAATACAAATTCAATTCAATACATTAATTCGCTGAGTACGAGAATGGCGAAAACCCACAAAACCCCTTTTTTGTGAAAAGGGGAAATTCCCATCCGGCTCCAACTTCCGTGGTAACTAAGTTTGTCATGTGACAAAAATAACAATCATACAAAAGTATACACGCGTTAACCTCCCATAGCTGATGGCTCAGAGGTGCCCGGAAGTCAATGGTGACCTTTTCATCGCAAGACTTACACATATATTAACTCTTTCAGAGAACGAAAGCCAAAATATATACTGAGGGGGTTAGAAAGGCACACTTCAGAATTGCCCCGGCTCTCAGATATTTGTTATGTAGAAAATTGTGAAATACGTACCGACATCCCCACACAGTACAGCAGTAATCTAAAGATGGCATAACTAAGCTTATACAAACAGCTTTGAGGGACACATTCGTGAATTCTCAGTAATCAGCACAGCCAGCTTAGAAGAAACTTTTCTTTATGTATTCAACGTATGGGGTCTAACTTAAAGTAATAACACCCAAACATTTACAAGATTTCATCTTTACAAGTGGACTATTGACAATGGTGACATTAAGGTCAGTAGCAGAAACTTTCTTCTTAGATCCAATAAGCATAGATTTATTTTTGTTTGAATTTATTGTGAGTTTGATTCTAACGGACCAATCGTGAACTCCAGCTAGTGCTTTATTTAAATTAATTTCTATTTCATTAACACTGGAGGAACTACATGTTGGCATACATCAATAATGTACAATTTTGGGGATACAAAGTGGTAGAACTCTGGTATAAATAATGAATAACAGTGGTCCCAGAATTTATCCCTGCGGTACACCGATGTTTAGTGGCCAGGACCACCAATGTTAACAGATTGTATACGATAACTTAGGTATGTTATGAACCAATTAATTACAGAAGTTGATATGTTTATCTGTTTAAGTTTATCCATGACTGCATGACTGACTGAGTCAAATACTTCACTGATATTTATATTAAAAAAACAGTACATGTCATTTCCCCACGCTCCATAGCCTTGATTACATAATGTCCGGTGCTTTCAGTTGAGTGTAAAAGCCTAAACCCTGATTGACAGCGAGGAATCAGATTACTTTCATTAAGGTAAAAATACAGAGCTGATTGTACCCATATTTCTAAAATCTTTGAGATAATTGGCAGGATGACAAAGGGGCCGTTAGTTATTTATATTACATGTATCTTCTCCCTTATGAATTGGTGTGATCAAAGCGTATTTCCAATCTTTAGGTTATTGTTTACCAAGCTGTTTTAAGTTATTTATTTACAGCATTGTTATTAAAGTACTCACTGATTCAGCACTAAATCTTTATGTCGTCATCGTACTTTACAAATCTTGAGCAGAGTTTAAATATTTGATTGTGAATGATGCTTTGAACACTTTATGTTACTGATGTGGAGTTTGACACTAAATACACAATTTCAACAAAAACTAAATATTCTCATTTACAAAAAAACATCATTTTTTAAATCTCCTTGAATTGTAAAAAAAAGTTGGGAACTGCTTCATCGGCAAGGCTTCATCCGTTTGCGCTGATAAACTTATATAAAATGTAAAAAATATAATTCAGCGTGACTTTAATAATTGGCCTCCACTTCCTCAATGGTACAAACACAATTAAGAAAATAATTTTAATGAACCCAATAATCTTCGGAGGAAATGTGTGCCTTCATCCAAACCGTAACTAAGCAATAGTGATGATCAGATTTTAGAGAGTGCAAACATCTTCGGGCTCAAGATTTAATTGAAGTAGGGAGAATATTGCCAAGATCACTGTTTCTATTTGAATGAGGGCTATAGCTAAAGAAGACCAATTAAATGCAAAAGCAAGAATCACGTGGGTAATATATTCGCGGAATGTGAATAATAATAATAATTAATTAATTAGTGTCCAATGTAATAATTAAGAACCATTCTTACCTTTTCTTCAGCGTGCACCATCCACAGTACGGGTCTCCGTCCTGCCCTCCATTCACACCGATGCACGTCTCACAGCTCATGTACTGGTTGCAGTTTTCTACTCTTAACTTCAAAAGCTGTTCAAACGTAAACAAATAATATTAAAATAGCATTATTTATCAATTAAAATCTCTTTGTGTCAAAGAAAAACTGTTCATAAAATATAAGGAACCATGACAACAAGTAATATAATTTTAGCCATGAACTGGTGAACATATAGCTCATGTTTCGCGCATCGTGGTACCTTCCAGACTGTAACTCGACAAATGAAAGTTGCGTTAATCTTCATAAATGTTCTTCAATAAATCATCTAACTAAGTATCTAATACTAATCAATCTGCCGAACAATCAATTATTTATCAGTCAATAATTCATCAGCAATGTTTTATAGTTTACCTGTTGTTCAGTTAGTACATGTATCTGTTGCATAGTGTCATCGAGAATAACATCTCTCAGTAGAGGGCTGTCTCCTAGCTTGATGGTCTCATAATGCCGGGCTGATGTGTCACTTTCGATGTGCACCTGAAAAATAAGACATATTTAACTGTTAAGCTTTAAAAAAAATACAGACGTATTGACGATTTTATTTCATAATGCTCAAAACATGAAGGTGGCTTTTTAGTGCAATAATACCCCAGCTAACATGCATACGTTGGGCCGACGTCGGTGAACGTCGGATAAGTCGGCGTCATAACACGGACGTCGGGAAGGTCGGAGTCACTTTCTAAACGTTGTACGGACGTTGGCAAACAGTATGAAGTACAACAGGTCGATTTTCAACGTTGGCACAACGTAGTTATAATACGGACAACGTAACGTCGGCGTACTAAGGTTGTGTCAATGTCGGGAAATGTTGTGCAGTATAACAGGTCGATTTTCAACGTTGGCACAACGTAAGTATAGTGTAGGCAATGTAACGTCGGCGTACTAAGGTTGTGCCAACGTCGGGAAATGTTGTGCAGTATAACAGGTCGATTTTCAACGTTGGCACAACGTAAGTATAGTGTAGGCAATGTAACGTCGGCGTACTAAGGTTGTGCCAACGTCGGGAAATGTTGTGCAGTATACAAGGTCGATTTTCAACGTTGGCACAACGTAAGTATAGTGTGGGCAATGTAACGTCGGCGTACTGAGGTTGTGCAAACGTCAGGAAATGTTGCGCAGTATAACAGGTCAATTTTCAACGTTGGCACAACGTAGTTATAATGTGGGCAACGTAACGTCGGAGTCCTAAGGTTTTGTCAACGTCGGCAAATGTTGTGCAGTATACAAGGTCGATTTTCAACGTTAGCACAACGTAGTTAAAATGTGTACAACCTAACTACGGCGCATCATACGTTGTGCCGACGTCAAAATCCAATGGTGTTTTAATTTCCGAAGAGGCAGGGCATTGTACACTTTAATTTTTTTTTAAATATCGTAATTTTACGGCGAAAAGTGTGTAAATTCCACGGTGAATTACCGTATCATCACTTTTACAGTGTTTTACGGCCGAAACCCGTATTACGGCCGCTCCCATTGCACTCTGGGATATATCCAATATGTAAATCATCTGACCTTAATTTGACCTAGCTTTGTGCTCGAATCATTTCCAAGGTTTAAATATGTGAAAATGGGTAATTTTAAGCCATTTTCAAATATTTACTGTTAACTTTATGATAAAAAGGTAAGATTTTGGTGTTCTCTTCTATTTTGATGTAAAAAAGTACATTCACAATTTCAAATATTGAAATATAGATTATAATTGCATGACACCATGATTTGAAAAGAGATTTGAAAAGACAGTATATAAAGGATACATGTTCTAAACATTAGTAACTGGAGAGGGGTCGTTGAAAAAGGAACCAGACTACGCGTACGTGTAGATAAGTGAAAGACTTTGTATAAAATAAACAATTGCATCGATTAACTCCAATTAATATCTACAGATCCATACCATAGTAAATGCAGCATCCCGTGGATGTTTCAACCTTTACTGCTTAAAGGTACACACCGCCCTAAAAGTGCAAAAAATGGGATTGATAGAATGATAGATAATCATTTTTGGAAGGTTTTCTTCAAAAAACAAAATCCGAGTATTGTGTAATTACCGAGAAATGTCCAAAAAACAACAATAAGGTCAAAGGTCACGTATACGCATTTCCAGTTGTCTACACAACCGTGAAACCTGTACGGCAATTGCAGATTGTATTTAGACTGGTACCTCTGCATTGCACACCGTTGTGATTGTTACAAGAGGAACAAGGTTCCAGTCTGTACATTTTGTATCCGTTGTAAACACACGAACGATTACAGAATTCCTGGATTCGATTGCAACCAGGTGCACGTCGACGTACAAGATCTTCCAAAAATTGAGGAAAATGCCTAGTAGGCTTGATAGACCTTGGATCAACCATGGAAAAAGGCATAGACTGAACAAACCAGTGCTTAGCAGCATCTTTCTGGACATACTGGATTCTGGGTGAGCATCTCAATCATGATCAATAGTTTGCATTGCTATTGGTAGACAGTACATGATGAACACAATCATGACAATGTCCCCTGGCAATTATGTGAAATTGCCCTAACCCCTGATTACATATTCTACATATTTGACAGGAAAAAATGTTGAAAGGGAAGCTTCAATTTTGGTTTAGATTCTCATATTCTCAAAATATAATCAAACATTTTTATTTGGTCGGGACACAGGCCTTATGACCAAATTAATTTGTCCGAAGTGCTTTTATCTTAGAGAGAGAGAGAAAAAAAAATTATGTAAAACATACAAGAAGTTACCAGATATAACTTTGTGAAACACGAGGGGGAGCACCTATTTTTAATAAATTTTCACAGATTAGTTTTTATGTTATTTTTCGTGAGATCTAATGTTAACGTGTTACAGGGTTGAAGTTAGTTCATTATCAAATACCAATGATGAACGTTTCAGTATAATTTTAAGGTTTAATATAATTTGTTATTATTTTTTGCTACATGTATAGCAGTGCATTTCAGTCCAAGAGAAGGGGTCTATCTGATAACCACCTTTCCATTCTATATCAGTTAAACAATGTTTTACCTTATTTCACAACGATTGTTGATAATGTTGAATTTATTTAAATCTAAGCCCTTACTCCTCTTTTCACTCTTAAATCTTTTTCAGAAAGAGGACAAAAACATCTTGCTACTTCAGCTATGCAGAATTGATGCTGGGTGTGATTCTCGACATAATGAAGCACCAGTCTTCGGTCAATGGAATTGGTAATTCGGAATCAAGCATATGTCTGGGCCCCTCACTTTTATTGCTTGTTTGCCCCTCCCCTCCCTAGTTCTTGGATTCTATAGTGCTGCAATGATAGTCCAAAGAATTTTAGAAAACAAATGTGTTGGTTCATCACCAGTGGCAGTACATGCTATCACCAAGAACATGGGGGGAGGGGGGCGCAGGCATTTTATTCCAAAATTACCAATTCCAATAACAGCCCCTGAATGTCACCCATTCTGAACTGTCACTAAATCGTACAAACAGAGCGTACTTTTATTATGCAGATTGATTTTGTTTTGTTGTCAACAAAGGATTATGGTTGGGTTCATTTACACTGAAGTCATTTCACTTGTTACATGTGTAAGGCCATGTACACTCATTGTTAGATTGTTTGCAATAGGTTAAACAGGTCAGCAAAGTGGTTTCAATTGATTGTGGGGGGGGGGAGGGAAGAGTGGAACCACAAATGTCAAGTCATGAAACCAAATGGACAGTTAAAATAAATATGTATTTCATTGTTTTATTAGCAATTTACAAGCACCCATACAACTCTGATTATTTCAATGTCTAAACATTTATGTACAAAAATGGCATATGATCTTTAGCTTATAATTCTATAGATTGGATGCAGCTACAGACACTTTGCCAAATATGTGTACAACCTTGAAAATGTAAAAAGCAATGTAGAATTTAAATGATTTTTAATTATTTGCAGTATAGGTGAAAACAAAGACAATTTATAAGCATGTCACAATAATGAGATGCTTGATTACAGTGTTACTATCATTGTCAATTTATCATTATATTTTTGTTCATTATAAACTTGAGTTGAAAGTGAAGTATATTATAAATAAAGATCACTCTTGGTATATATAAAACATGCAGTCCATCAATTAAATTTATTTTGTACAAGACTTAATACTAAGACATAAATACCAATGTTGGCTTCATCTAAATCTAGAATTTGAAGGTTTTCCATAAACAAAATGAAAAGGGCATGCAATTATCAGATTTGATCAAGTGGATGTAATTACATTAAATTTTGTATGAATTGTCAATTGGCTAATTACACTTGTGGCCTTACTTTTGGGAATTATTTACTTTTTGACAACTCTTCTGCTGAGGGCAGGGGAAGAGGGAAAGCATAGATGCAATCTTTCTTGCAACTTTATCATGTACTAGTTATATGTAGTAGTTATAAGCTAATGAAAGGCTAATTAGCTGATATCCATACAAGCTTTGAAGACTGCAGACATTAGCTATTTGACATAAGCTGCATTGTTTCTTATCCACCCAATTACTATACGAGTAGACTCTGTGGTACCTGATACATGAACATGGATGAAATGCACAATTATTAGCCAACTTTCTATTATGTTCCATGTACGGAAAAATTATTTTCAACCTGGAAATGGAAATATCAGGAGTGTAAAGACTCTTCTCTCACAGGGTAACTTTTCCTTGGTAAATTTGGAAAAACAAAGAAAGGGGAAATGTTTATATGCTCCTCCATGCTTCAGTGTCTTCAGTAACCCCCAGCCCCCCCCCCCCCAATCAATTTAACCCCCACTTCCTGTCCTTTGAATTTGCAGCCAAGTTTAATCCAGTTATTACCATTATTTGTGACTTTATGCCCATAATAACACTGAATAATTTGATCTGGCTTCCTACAACCCTGGCAAACTATTTTCATATGAGTGTTTTTACATGTTGATTTATCATCATCTGTTATTCAAAATCTCAACATTTTCAAGGTAGTACAGAATACTAATAGAGTAATTTGTTTGGGTGTGGGGGGGGGGGGGTTGAGGGCTGTCAGTTGCCTTAAAACATTTTCATGTTATACCTGCAATTTTTGGACATTTTTGAGGTTCTTGAAAGTAGGACATGTCCTCTATACTTCCTAGAAACTTTTGATTGGATGGCACCCGTAACAAACCCGAAGTTGATATTGTAGGTAATCTTCTTGAGAAAATTCTTATTCGGTGGAATGTCTGCCAGTAAGTGGGGTGTGGTAGGCTTCCGTTTACTGACACCCATTCACATACATAGGTGACATGATGAACTGAGCATTCGTCTCTGTCTCCATCTCCCTTCATCTCATCTATGGACCAAACATGAACAAACATGTATATAATCTTACAAAAGAAAGATTACGTTTAACTGATTACTCTAGCAGTTGAGAAATGAAACTGACCACAAAAACATAAATAACACAATAGTCGGCCATGAATAACACATGTAAAGCTACTTTGACTAATTATTAGTGCTAGAGTACACTTATCATTCACACACACTTCAAATTATAACCAATGTTGTATTTTCCCTTTAAGAGGACAACGGTCACGATCAACAGGGCATGGAATCGGAGTGCTAGTTTTAGATTATTTCGGTGACTGAAAATAATATCCCACATGATAAGGTAATATTATCATTGCTGCTGCATAAATGAGCCAGTAAGTTTCAGTCAGTGTTCATCTTAAACTAGGACACTGATTCCATGCCCTGTTGAACGTCTGCTCTGATCTAAATGAGAAATTATTTCTGTAAATCTGATTTTGTTTGATAGAAAAACAAATATTTACATCAACTAAGTTTTCTATATATAGGCCCTACACAAAAATTATGGGATAAAAAAAATATTCTGAATCAATCCAAGATTTACTCTACCTTGGCAATGCTTTGTAGCTGTGAATACTGGAAATGGAATCAGGCTGAACTCTACATGGTGCTGATGCAAGTAAAAATACTGGCAGTGATGTTTTCTCATACTATAAAACAAAACATAACAGCTAATGAAATAATGATGGACATGGTGCATATTAAAAATCCATTTAAATATAACTCGTACTCGTACTCGTACTCGTACGTTTAGGGGAATAATGGTACCTGATGCTATTCCCTCCAGTCCATGTTTGAATTTTCACCATGACCCCTTTTGACCATCTTCCCCATAAAATACATTGATGGTGGAAATTACAACTACTTCACTGGAAATTGTTCTGCTTTCTAAACTAGGGCCCGTATTTTAGAACGTTCCTTTACTGCAAAGGACGCCTTTATGCCTATTGTTCTCTTAAGAGAACAATAGGCATAAAGGCGTCCTTTGCAGTAAAGGAACGTTCTAAAATACGGGCCTATATCTCATAATTGTCATGTCTGTATTGTAAACATCATCACAATATCATTGGGCCTTGGCTATAGGAACTATCAAAAATAATGTGATGGCTAACAGAAATTCATCATAAGAGTTCAGCATACAGCTATACAAAAAGCCTACCGAGTATTATATTATCAAACAATATTTCTCTTTTATTACTCTTACCTGTCCAACAATAATCCTACAAATGCGACATTATTGATGGTCTCATCATGGTCACCATCACGTTCAACAATCAAATCCCTGAGTGTTTGCCATCATTTGAGGTTGGCTGGCCCGTCAATGGTCGCCAGGCATGTGTCGTTTTATTGCCGTAGACGGTGAGCCTTTCTTCGCCCAGCCCGCTCGGTCGAAATTCTGGCGTTGATTTTGACGGATGGCCTTCCAAACTGAACAGTTTTTGTCACTTTTTTACTGGCGTTGATATGATGAAGGGGCTGTGACGATGTTCCGAATAAATACGCCATTGCTGTTTCCAAAACTAAACTCGCTGGCAGTATCATAATTCAAAATACCCGACACGAAAAGCACCACAGTGGTCGAGACCCTGCTTTACGCTTCCACGCGAAAAGTGTTGATATAATATGGCCTAACCAGCAGGCTCACGCCTCGGGCGCTTGGCCGCGCTGGCGCCCATGGCTGTACTGGTACAGTCTTGGTTCGGTTCGGTTCGGTTCCCGGTGTCTCTGGAAAGTGCCAAGACTTTCGTTTTTTTGTAGATTTTGACAATTTTCACCCATTGTTTCAAACTCATTTCACTTTTGTCAAGTATCAATGAATTATAAAAAATAATTATTTATGAATTTGGTTCAGTAATAAACATTTTAAACGTCTGAAAGTGCGACTATTATTTTTGTCCTCGTGAGTTTTCTGGACAAATTTTGGTTCAAAAAAGTCACATGACATTGGTTTTTGTACAATAACAGAAACACGAAGCATTTTTCAGGAATACTTATGTGGACAATTATATTCTACTTTTGAAAGATCTTTCCAACCATATATGTAAAACAATGAAATATTGAGGGGCGTTTTTTATCGCCCAATTTCGCGCGACAAAGGCGGTGTGTACCTTTAAATACCGTAAATAATACGTTAACGTAGATTCATTTCCAGTTATGAAAATACGGTACCCGTGAATATGGAAATATTTAAAACCCGCTGCTCTACGTTTGACCGGGAATTTTTTTACAGTGTAGGTCTACCCAGCCTAGCATGCATACGTTGGCCCAACGTGTGCCAACGTTTTGGCGGGGTTGGCCCGACGTCGACCCAACGTTGGCCCGATGAAAAAAATAACGTCAAGGCGACGTCAACTGCCGACGTTGGGCCAACGTATGCATGTTAGCTGGGACGCCATCAAATGTGGTATCGAATAATATCTTGGCTAAGGCCGTTGAGGATTTTCAAAAATTGGAATTAAAAATGTTCACATAGGCATGAAAATATTAGTGTTATCGGGCTCGTGAAGATGGTTCCTATCAGCATAATTCCCCATTCAACAACTATTCCGTTCTTATCGCGTACACGTTGCTTCAGGCGGGTTCATCGGCAAGCCTCAAGGTACACAGATCCTGGGTGGCTCAACACGATGGTGTGGGACACAATTAGACGCAAATATTGTTACATATACACCCATCCGCTGTTTGGTTAAAAGTCTCTCTTTATAACGTTGTCCAGTAACAATCTTTGGATAGATAAATCCTGATTATCGACTACAAACAGAAGCATTATTCAGGAGCCAAATGAGAACAATCATTTAGGTTTTGATTTTTGAAGTAATTTGCAATACATTCATATCAACATTTGCAGTACAACTATTTTGTTTTAGTATCACTCCATTTACAAACCTTCAGATTTAAGGGAAGTTGCAACATTGTTTTACAAAAACATGTAATATTGACAAGTGAAACAAAGAAGGAATAGTTGATGGTAAACAGTACTCATTGAGTGTACGTTCATGTGTGTCTGGTCTCACCTTAAGAAAGGTTCCACTTGAAGTCCCAATGAAGGCAATGGTGTGGTTCATTTCAATGCTTGTAATTACTGATGACATTCTTGTACCTGGTACTTCAAGTAATGGTGTTGCAACAACTGCATTAGCATTATTGGGAAATCTGAACTGGCTCTGTGTTTGGCAGAGGTATGGAGTGACATCTGGGACATTCTGCAAGAGAAAACAAAGTCAATTTCATTTTTATGGGGGGGGGGGGGGTTACATCAGGAATTTCCAGGCAGAACACAATGACAATTAAATAACGCTTATAAAACTGATAATTTTAACCATGATTTTCAGAATGAGTGTGGAGCAATGGGGGCATTTTTTATTTTTGCAATAATAAATTGAAATTATAATGTCATCCCCATAAATTCATACTGGGACTCCAATGCTGTAAAACTATGCTTCTAACAAACATATGTCATGTTTGTCATTTTCAAGAATTTGTTGTTCTATACAAGTAAAATACTTCACACTTTCAGATTATAAGAAAATTGCCAACAATTGACAGTGAATAGTCAAAAACACAGGTGAAGGCATCTTTAAAAGTTCATAACTTTGGTTACCTTAGAAAAATTGTTGTAAATTCGTTCAAGGGAAAGTCAGCTTGAATGTATAAACACAGACCAATGAGAACAATGAAAAAGGTAGTCACTGTGACTTTGACACAATGCTTCAAGGTCATTTATTAGCGCAATCACAATCTGGTAAAAATGCTCCCCTTCTGTGCAGTGGCGTAGCTGGCTATGTTCGCCACGGGGGGCGAATCGGATCCCAGGGGGCAAAAAAAAAAATGACTGTACAGATTTTTAGGGCCCCCTCTTTACCCGGGGCCGTGGGCAACTACCCTTTTGCCCTTATGTAAAAGCGGCCCTGTATACAGGGCCGGATTTATAAGGGGGCAAAGGGGGCAATTGCCCCGGGCCCCCCTGCCAGAGGGCCCCCAGACTAAGGACTTCCTTTATTAAAAAAATTGTAATAATTATATAATTAGTTTTATATTTTTTTCGAAGAAATGCGGTTTATCATTCATTTTAGTTCATTTTTTATTTGTCATGTAATTTAATTTCTATGTCGAGGGGCCCCCGAACCTGAAGTGCCCCGGGCCCCTCAAGGTCTAAATCCGGCCCTGCCTGTATAGTCTTGCCTGCTGGTGGGCCCGTCAGTCAGTCCCATAAGCATGTGAAGAAAATTCGCATGTGTTAGGGGGGGCCCACTTATTCTGGAACTGGAGTTAGGGGGGCGGCCGCCCCCCCGCTAGCTACGCCACTGCTTCTGTGTTTTCCTGTTACTTTTTCAGACACCTTAGAATATGTATGTATATAAAAAACATTGCTGTACTCGCTATTTTACTGACATTTTCGAAAGGATACTATTCTGACTTTGTTTATAAAAAATTTAAAGGCAGGTCACCAACCTACAGGTAGACCATACATGTGCAGTGTAACAAAAGCCAGGTATATTTGAACTTACAGCTGTAGTACATCGATTTCCCTCCAGATAGCTGACACGATCTCCGTTATTCCGAATGCAGCTTTCTACGGCTGTGAAAAATGCTTCTTCAATCTCAGTCATACGGAATGCACACAAAGCTGAGTTTTCACCTGTTGTTCCATCATTCTTGGCATTGGCAAAGACAGCATACAGCATCGAATCATTAGGATCTATTCCCAGTGAGGTAGCAAAGCTGGGTCCTGCTGGCCCAACATAAGCAGCTTGGGCTAGGTGATACACACTCGACCCTTGACCACATTGTATTGTAATCTCTGTGTAAGCATCCAAGTCTGGACTAGGCACATCAGTCTGGTGACAAACGCGGACCACTTTGGAGATTGAATCCATGTTATTTACCTGCTGAGCAGTGACATAATACGTGTAGCCATTTAAAGAAAACCCATATACATAGCTGATGTCAAAAGGACTGCCTCTATAATTCGAATTAAGAGGAACTTGTGAATCACTATTTGCAAACAACAGTCTCTCATTTGGAAGATTCAAATCTCTCCTTGAGACTGCAGGAATTTGAATATTTCGCGGGTTACTATTTGTGTACGTGGCTGCAACATACAACCAGTCTCTATTCTCAGGACCAGGTGCTAGGACACTGACTGTAGTCTTGTCTTCATCTGATGCTACATAATTATCAATCATTGAGATAACCGTTAGTTCCTCTAAATGTCTCAGCTCACACTTACCGGTATCACTCCCACAAGTGATCAGTGCATTTCTTCCTGGTTCAACGAAGAGAACCTTGTTGTAATTCAGACATACGCCTATATCGTCACATTCTGGGGTTGTACTGACATTTCTATTATGTTCTAAATTGTTATTGAGTCGGTAGATTGAATTCACAGCCCCTACATACACGTTACCCGAGGGACTATGAAGAATAACATGATTCAGTTTGGTATTGGCATCAGGGTTTTGGAATGACGATATCTTATAAGCTGAAAGGTTTCCAGTCTGTTGTGTTGCAGAGGTCTGAAGATAGGAGCAGAGAGCCAGTGCATGGAGCACTAGTGATAAAACCAGTCCACGATCCATGATTCCAAACCATACACATTAATAATGATTAAAATTAGAGCAGCCTTGAAGTACAACTCAACAGCTCTGAGTAACACTGTAACAGAATAATAATAAAGATACAAAAAAGTACATAATTTATACATCGACTTAATTCAATGAAAACCTCACGCTCTAATTTAGATTTCTTGATTAGATTTTTGCTTTACACAGACGTAAGTTGAAGCACTGCATACTTAGTGCTTTCCAAGTGTCTGCGTCACTACCACCGAGCCACCACAGGCCGGCTAGAATCCTTTAATTATAGCAGTCCTCAAAACAATCTTTTTACACACTTATTTGGTTGACTCTTTTTTACGCACCTATATACCCCAAAGGGGACACAATTGAACAAATTTGGTAATTTGAAGACAGACTGATCGTTACAGATATGGTGTTTCGTGTCCAGGGTAATGATGTACTTTGTGTGTTGAAAGTTACAGTATAATGCCACAATAATGCTAACAGGATGCGCACACTTGATCTCATTATTTTCAAAAATAGTGACATCAAAAAGTCTTTACTGCAATATTGCATGTTTTTGCGGATATACAATAACAGTTATGTTATTGGTCGGCTGGGGAGTTTTCAGCGCACCAATTTTCTTGTTTTCTGAAGATGAACGTGAAACTATGAGGGTAGACCGTGTACACAATTTGATAGCTTGGTGTGCTCAGTGTTATTACCTTTTTCTCAGGAGAGCGACCGACATCAACAACAGCATACAAATTATTATTGGAGATCATCGAAAGCACCTCCGCTAATGTTTAGAATGAGTGGCAATTGCTGCACATCAAATAGCCATATGATTTCATAACATGTATATCATATGGAAATGTTGACATCCGTGTTCGGGTAACCCAGTCGCTAGTGTTGTCATACCCTTGAAAGCTACGAAATAGACCAAAACAATATAATACATAGCCTTTAGTCAAAGCGAATACGGCAACCCGGAATACAACGACCGAAGAAAGACCACGCACGTGAGTGGCGAGGCCACAGACGCCTGTTTCATAATATTTTTCTACCAATTTTGTAGAGAAATTTGATTGGTTAAAATAAATTTCCATTCATAAATTGTTCATATTCCCGGAAGTCTATGAATAATTCAGTAGAAGCGTCCCCACAACGAACTGCTAAATGCACTCGTAGATTCGGTACTTGCGGTCGTGCTTTTTTCCCGGACTGCCGCGTGCGCCTTGTTTAAATGCTTCAAATAATACTGACAAATGCGCGTCTTATGGAAAAACACCGATCGAGGGCGCTCTCCTTTTAGTTGGTAAAGGCGCTTGTGTGCTAGGTGTTCTTAGTTGTCGCGAGCGACTTGAAGGCTATTTCCGAGGTTACCGTCAATCGTTGATTTTTTTTCCTCATAGTCTGTACACGGGCTTACGGTACGAGGTTTACTTGCCATAGAGTAGAGTGAAATGAACGCATCTGCCGCGCTACAAAGGATGTCAGAAGTGGGAAAAACAATATCAATCAAATGAAAAGTATTTGCGGTGACACCATGTGAAATTCTCAATAATTAGTTCTAAAAAGATTTATTTGAAAGGCAAAATCCGCTTAAAAATGGAGCGCAAGCAGAACCGTTGGAAGTAAGTCAGAAGGCTGAAGGGGAGTTGAGGATAAGTTAACGGTCTGTTGATGATACGCCTCAGTTGGAACTCCTGAATGGCTGAAATAGAACAACTGCGGGAGCAACTGGACTCTCTAGAACAACAACAGGTAACGAGTCATATGTCTTCAGGGAGTTGCAAAAACGTTTGGAGATGTTAGGCAGATTTTTTAAATAAATTACGATGGTACATTCTGAAACCTAAACCAAGAAACAAAGATCGTATATTACCGGTATTGACTGTATTGATAGCTACTACTATTGCATCAGTTGCATCTTTCGAGTCGACTGACACAGACAGAGACCAAGACAGAGTGCCATCTCTTGGTTTTAGAAGTATAACTCATAATATGTTTAGGCATAGAACCATTTATAACATATAACGGAACACTTGCAACATAGTCCAGTGTAATCCTTGCCATCCTGTCTCAATTAAAAACAATATGGGCATACAGTAATCGTCGAGCCTACATAGCCGAGATGCAAGAGGGGAAGTCAAGAAATGCCATTGGCATAAGTGGACCGCCCACCATCATAGGGGCTGGTTAGCTCAGTTGGTAGAGCGCTCGTACGGTAATCGAGAGGTCGCGGGTTCGAGTCCGGCATCAGCCAATTTTTCTTTATATATATATATATATATATATATATATATATATATATATATATATATATATATATATATATATATATATATATATATATATATATATATATGCCTTCAGTTGGTAGAGCACTCGTACGGTAATCGAGAGGTCGCGGGTTCGAGTCCGGCATCAGCCAATTTTTCTTTGCTCGCGAACCGTTTATATATACTAGTCGAAAAAAGAAACGCAACACTTGAATTTTTCCTTTAAGTTGTTTGGTAGCCAGTTCATAATGTTCCAGTATTGATGATTTATTTAACCACGTCACAAGACTTCTAATAGGCCTTTTCAGCGCTCGATACCCATCACTGATTTCCGTACCCAAAACCTGACTTTGTTTTGCATTGTACGTTCACAGCAGGATGCCACGGCTCTCTGTTACAGACCAAGGGCGTGCGATTGGGATGCTCGATGCAGGTATAGCTGCCCGAGTCTAGGTTCTGCCTTTCACATAACGATGGTAGAGCTCGTGTCTATCGCCGACCTGGTGAACGATACAGCGACGCATGTGTGGTAGAACGTGACAGGTACGGTGGCCAAGCGTCATGGTGTGGGCGGGAATCTCATTCCATGGACGTACAGACCTAGTGGTGGTCGACGGTCCCCTCAATGCCCAACGATACAGAGATGAGATCCTCATCCCAGTGGTCGCGCCATACATGCAGGAACATGAGGATTTGCGTTTGTTCCAACAGGAAAACGCCCGACCTCACGTTGCTAGGGTGATTCGGGAGTGGCTTCAGCAGGAGGAAATTGACACTCTACCATGGCCTGCATTTAGTCCGGACATGTCACCCACTGAACATGTGTGTGATGAACTCGGTAGACGCGTTCATGAGCAACAGGTACAGCCTGTCGCTGTGGACCAGTTAACTGATGCGCTAATGGAACAATGGCGATGGATGCCGCAGGAATGTATTCGGAGGCTGGGGTGCTCAATGCGAAGACGAATCCATGCATGCATAGACGCTAGAGGGGGGTCATACACGTTATTAAGACTATGAACTAAGGGACAAATAACAATGTTATGGATATTTTCTAAAAACAAGGAAAAAAGGTATTGCGTTTCTTTTTTTGAGGAGTAATACATACATACACACACATTCTCATTGTTGCATCCTTGTGGAGACCTCTATTGTTCTTTCCTTTGTTCCTGTACTTTAACTTTTCTCATAGGGTTTGTACACAAAATTCCTTGTGGAGACATGGCTTCTTTAGAAATTCCTTGTGGAGACCAATTGTTCTTACCTTTCCCTTTTGTTATAGGACTCCACAAGGCAGCGGAAGTGAGAACACCCTCACACACATTGATTTGTTGGGTATTCCTTTGTTCGTTCTATTATCCCTTTTCCTTAGAATTCTCTTGTGGGGTACAAGATTTTCTATAGTTACCTTGTGGGGTCCAGTTGTTCCATTGTGTTTTGGACCCCACAAGGAACCATGTACACGTTCATACACATACCCATTTTTGTATCCTTGTGGAGACCCTCTATTGTTCTTTCCTTTGTTCCTGTACTTTAACTTTTCCTCTTAGGGTTTGTACACAAAATTCCTTGTGGAGACCCGAGGGTCTTTAGAATTACCCTGTGGAGACCCATTGTTCTTGCTTTCCCTTTTGTTATAGGACTCCACAAGGTAGCGAATTCCCGTACACACGTTCACACACACACACACACACACACGCGCACACACACCCTCACGCACATTGATTTGTGGGGTATTCCTTTGTTCGTTCTATTATCCCTTTTCCTTATAATTCTCCTGTGGGGTACAAGATTTTCTATAGTTACCTTGTGGGGTCCAATTGTTCTATTGTGTTTTGGACCCCACAACGAATGGTGTGTACGTTCACACCCTCACGCACATTGATTTGTGGGGTATTCCTTTGTTCGTTCTATTATCCCTTTTCTATAGAATTCTCCTGTGGGGTACAAGATTTTCTATAGTTACCTTGTGGGGTACCATTGTTCCATTGTGTTTTGGACCCCACAACGAATGGTGTGTAAGCCCACACACGCGCTCACACACCCTCACGCACATTGATTTGTGGGGTATTCCTTTGTTCGTTCTATTATCCCTTTTCCTTATAATTCTCCTGTGGGGTACAAGATTTTCTATAGTTACCTTGTGGGGTCCAATTGTTCTATTGTGTTTTGGACCCCACAACGAATGGTGTGTACGTTCACACACGCACACACACACACACACACACACACACACACACTCAAACTTTTGCGACATACCCTGTGTAGACATTCTTTTGTTCTCGTGTACTTAAGGATATGAAATTCTTAAAACCCTTCCCATTTCCACAGAAGAGTGTTTTTGGAGCGGATTTCGTCTCAGTTTTCCCTTTTAATAATCTACTCCATTTTGAGACAAAAAACCTGCCTAGACAAATGTTTACTTTCCGAGAAAATCGAACTTTTCTGATGTCCGAAAACACTGTGTGGACGTGTGTAAGTCCACACAGTGTATCAAGTACCTACATTATGTGGACATCTTTTGTTCTCAGGTCCACACAGTGTATGCTACGCTTACTCACTCACACACACACAACATTGCCAGTGCTCGCCCACACATGCACACATACATACATACATACATACATACATACATACATACATACATACATTGGACCTTCATCAGAAGCACAGACAAAGTACAAACAAAAAACACATCCATAAAGGCAGTGTACACTTTCGGTAAAACATTTCGGTCAGTTAACAACAGTGTACACCCCCACTCCCTTAACATGACAACGGTAAGACGAAAGGTACTGTTTTTGTACTGTAGTAACAACAAGAATAATTTTTACAAAGCCAATCATTGTGTCATAAACTACATTCTTTATAAAAGCCAATCATTGTGTCATAATCTACACTGATTACAAAGCAAACCATTCTGTCATAATCTATATTGTTTACAAAGCCAATCACTGTCTGATATTCTACATTGTTTACAAAGCAAACCATTCTGTCATAATCTACATTATTACATTGCTACAAACCAATCATTTTGCCATATTCTACACTAACAACGCAAACCATTCTGTCATAATCTACATTGTTTACAAAGCCAATCACTGCGTGATATTCTACATTGTTTACAAAGCAAACCATTCTGTCATAATCTACATTATTACATTGCTACAAACCAATCATTTTGCCATATTCTACACTAACAACGCAAACCATTCTGTCATAATCTACATTGTTTACAAAGCAAACCATTGTGCCATAATCTATTTTGTTTACAAAACCAATCACTGTGTGATATTCTACATTGTTTACAAAACAAACCATTCTGTCATAATCTACATTATTACATTGATACAAAACCAATCATTTTGCCATAATCTAAACTGATTACAAAACTGATTATTGTGTCATAATCTACATTGTTTACAATGCCAATCACTGTGTGATATTCTACATTGTTTCAAAGCCAATCATTTTGTCATAATCTACATTGTTTACAAAGCCAATCAATGTCGATCATAATTCTACATTGCTACAAAGCCAATCATTGTGTTATAATCTACATTGTTTACAAAGCAAATCATTGTGTCATATTTACATTGTTACATTGTTTGCAAATCCAATCATTGTGGCATAATCTACATTGTTACATTGTTTGCAAAGCCAATCATTGTGTTATAATCTACATTGTTACATGGTTTACTAAGCCAATCTACATTGTTACATTGTTTGCAAAGCCAATCATTGTGTCATAATCTACAGTTACAAAGCCAATCATTGTGTCATAATCTACATTGTTTACAAAGCCAATCATTGTGTCATAATCTACATTGTTTACAAAGCCAATCATTGTGTCATAATCTACATTGTTACGTTGTTTACAAAGCCAATCAATGTGTCATAATCTACATTGTTACATTGTTTGCAAAGCCAATCAATGTGTCATAATCTACATTGTTACATTCTTTACAAAGCCAATCATTGTGTCATAATCTACATTGTTTTCAAAGCCAATCTACATTGTTACATTGTTTGCAAAGCCAATCATTGTGTCATAATCTACATTGTTACATTGTCACAATCTAGTTCGCATACAAAGCCAATCATTGTGTCATAATCTACATTGTTTACAAAGCCAATCATTGTGTCATAATCTACATTGTTTACAAAGCCAATCATTGTGTCATAATCTACATTGTTTACAAAGCCAATCATTGTGTCATAATCTATATTGTTACATTGTTTGCAAAGCCAATCATTGTGTCATAATCTACATTGTTACATTGTCACAATCTAGCTCGCATACAAAGCCAATCATTGTATCATAATCTACATTGTTTGCAAAGCCAATCATTGTGTTATAATCTACATTGTTTACAAAGCCAATCATTGTGTCATAATCTACATTGTTACATTGTTTACAAAGCCAATCATTGTGTCATAATCTACATTGTTTACAAAGCCAATCACTGTGCCATAATCTACATTGTTACAAAGCCAATTATTGTGTCATAATCTACCTTGTTTACAAAGCCAATCATTGAGTCATAATCTACATTGTTTACATTGATTACAAAACTGATTATTGTGTCATAATCTACATTGTTTACAATGCCAATCACTATGTGATATTTTACATTGTTTCAAAGCCAATCATTCTGTCATAATCTATCTTGTTACATTGTTTACAAAACCAATTATTGTGTCATAATCTACATTGTTTACAAAGCCAATCATTTTGTCACAAAGCCAATCAATGTCGATAATAAAATCTACATTGTTACAAATCTAATCATTGTGTTATAATCTACATTGTTTACAAAGGAAACCACTGTGTCATAATCTACATTGTTACACTGTTTACAAAGCCAATCATTTTGTCACAATCTAGTTTGCTTACAAAGCCAATCATTGTGTTATAAGCTACCTTTGTTACAAAGCCAATCATTGTGTTATAATCTACATTGTTTACAAAGCCAATCATTGTGTCATAATCTACATTGTTACAAAGTCAATCATTGTGTCATAATCTACATTTTTACAAAGCCAATCATTGTGTCATAATCTACATTGTTTACAAAGCCAATCATTGTGTCATAATCTATCTTGTTACATTGTTTACAAAGCCAATCATTGTGTCATAATCTACATTGTTTACAAAGCCAATCATTTTGTCAATCTAGTTTGCTTACAAAACCAATCATTGTGTCATCATCTACGTTGTTACAAAGCCAATCATTCTGTCATAATCTACATTTTTTTGACAATCGTGTCATCCTCTAAATTCATACCACTGGAATTGGTATTGTCAACAAAGCAACGGATTTTATATTTTACATAATTTATGTCAATTGCTGACTACACAGATAAATCATTTATAGCTATACTGAGGAGGCATATCCACGATGAAAGCTACGAACTGCTGAGGGCGTCCTTTACCCATGCAGTAGTTGTCACTTGGTATGAAGATATTGAGTTTTTACCAGAGGAGATTTTTCACGAACTTTAGGCTCTGGGCCGGTATTTATCAAGCAACTTAAGTCAAAGTACGGTGCCTAAGTAGGTACTTAAGTAAAGTACTATACTAAAGTGGAATTCTCCAAGCTACTTATCTAAAGTATCCTACTCAAATCCACCCCTAAATCTGAGACACCTCTCGGGGTGTCTTAAGTCCAAGTGCGTTGGCTTTTTGAACATAAATTCTAATCATTTCGTAAAGGGAGCTACTTGGAGATGGCTGTGTTAATGCTGTTTGCGCAAATGGACATAAATCAGCGGCGCGCAATGAGGCGGGAACGTGTATTTTGGGACAGGATGCATCCATTGGATACCTACAATGACATTGAATTTTATCAAAGTCTGGTTTCCTTTTTGGTTTTTCCATGACAGCTCTATACTAGTGGATACCGGCCCATGCACAGTTGTTTCCAGTGCAAGAAGGTATTGGCCTACGACCAACGCATTACCCAGGATGAATTTATTATTATCAGTCATTAATCTTACACAATGTGTCAAGTAGATGTCTAACTGCCAATTCCAGCTCACTACGTTGTTTTTTTTTAATTTGAAACAAAACTTCAGAGAGATTGCTGACTGATTACGATATGGGTTAGTTAAAAAAAGTTTGGATGAGGTCAGAAAAAGATAAAATATATATTTGAAAAAATGCGTTGATGTATAATACGGGGTGAATTGAAATTTGTTAAAATAATAGATTGTAAAAAAAAAATCTAAACATTTGACTATTTTCGCTTCAAAATTTGAAGCGAAAATAGTCAAATCTTTTGAATTTTTTTTTACAATGTAATATTTTAACAAATTTCAAATCACCCCGTTTATACATCAACGCATTTTTTCAAATATATATTATATCTTTTTCTGACCTCATCCAAACTTTTTTTAACTAACCCATATCGTAATCAGTCAGCAATCTCTCTAAAGTTTTGTTTCAAATGTTTTTAAAAAACGTAGTGAGCTGGAATTGGCAGTTAGACATCTACTTGTCATCATGGTCATTCGGACGCACGAGCTGACCCATCGCCAAACCGCATAAATCTACATAAAAACAATGTGAAATGTTACATAATTCCTTGGAAACGACCTTTCGACAGATCTAGGCACCATACCTAAATTGGTGTATCCTAATTAGCTATGTAGGTACTTAAGTCAAGTTGTGAATTCCAACATCAGTATGGTACTTACTGCTTAGGCATACCTAACTTAAGTTGCTTGATAAATACCGGCCCAGGAGTCTGGTACACATACAAAAACCTGACCTAAGAGACAGTGTGCATTTTCATCGCGAGAGGGCAACGATATGCACGGAGCAGATAATCCAAAGGCTATAGCATATCATAAATCAAGCTCCTAGTGAATGTTCGAAGCTTTTCAGATACTCAAGTCAAATATAGTTTCCATGGCATCTGTTTATTTTCCGTAATTCCTCCACAATTTGGTTTTGATTAGCTATACTCATTTATACTCAAGTTTCAGAACAACTGTCAATGTCATGGGATCATATGCAATGCATTCTGGTAACCCAACATAGCCAATAGCACAGGATAATTTTTACAAATAATTTATTTTCAGGGGTTTTTCGCATTCAATGTTTGGTTTGATCGTAACCAATTTAAAATTAAAACGAAAACGCTTTTCTGTAATACGTGTTTCAATCCGCATCAGCATTACACGACACCTGACTTTGTTTTTACTCTCTTAAACTAATTCTGAAGTATTTTTTGGGTTCGAGATTCCTACGCTGCTCAACAACCATAATGCTAATGTAGAAGGCCCTATGAGTAAAATAAAAGGTAGATTCTTAAAATTGATCTTGAAAAACAAGTGTATTAGTTTTTTTTTCATAGTTTCAGTTGCTGAACTTACCTATACGTCGGCTGTTCTATATCGCTTTACAGAGAAATGCCCTTTCTGCCTATAGTACATGCTCCTAGTTGCATATACCATGTAATAATTGTTTACATTCGAAGCGCCCTCGCCTGATTCGTGGCAGGAATAAATCATGTATGCATGGGCGGATCCAGAACATTTTTTAGGGGGGCTGAGAATCAAAAACAATTATTTTTCAGTACTACAAAAATTACAATGAAATAATCAAAGGGTGAGAAAAACAAAGCACAGTGAGGGGAATGGGAGTGCATTCTCCCCTCCCCTCCCCTCTCTCTCTTTTCTCTCTCCCTTTTTTATTTTTATTTTTTATTTATTTTTTTTTTTAAACGATTTTAGGGGGGGGGGGCTACAGCCCCCTTAGCCCCCCCCCCCGGATCCGCCAATGGTATGAGTAAGACTAATTGCGGTGACACCATGTGCAATTCTCTATTGAGTAGTAAATAGTTCTGAAAAGAACTGGAGGTTACAACTCCAATTTTCGATCAGTATGATCTGATCGTCCTCAGACAATCGTCCCCATTCTCCTGAGGACAATCAGAGCATACTGATCGAAACATCGAGCTGTATCCTCCAGTTCTTTTCAGAACTATTTACTATTCAATTGAGAATTTCACATTGTGTCACCGCAATTAGTCTTACTTATCCTCTTCACCATGCAAAGCTACAAGTTTTACAAATCATGTATGATTCTATGTACAATTTATTTTTGTGTTTTGTGTTTGCAATCTATATATAACTCAATATAGGTATCACCCAATGTGGTATCAAGAAACGTAATTGTTATGAACCTTAAAAAGCTTAACAATGTTCATGAGGTCCCTCGTGCAGAATGCACTTGTCATTGTAGTAATATATCTATAACTTCAAATGTACCTAGATTTTCCATTTTACTAGTCATATTATTCTGTATAGGTTTCCTTCTGGTGTATGCCCATTAAAGAACTAAGAGAGATGTATATAGAAATCATCCCGTGAAAGTATATTTTGTTGTGTCGATCATGAATGAAAATAATAGTAAAAATACATTAAGATTTTGTGTGCATCCATGTGCCAGGCAAATAGATTACGGCCGTAATCTATTTAAAAATGGTCATATATTTCACAATTTCTCAAAATTAACAATATGTCAGACGGCATAGTTTCATAATAATTATGTTTGATAACATCCCCAACTTTACATCAAAATAATTAGCTTAGTGATCATAATTCAGTAATGTTGTAATAGGGTAATTATCAAAGAGTTACACTCCCTGAAGAAGTCGTTGTCATGCAGGCTATTCCCTAATGTTAAGTAAGACTAATTGCGGTGACACCATGTGGAATCTCAATTGCGTAGTAATTAGTTCTGAAAAGAACTGGAGGTACAACTCGACGTTTCGATCAGTATGCTCTGATCGTCCTCAGGAGATTGAGATTCCACATGGTGTCACCGCAATTAGTCTTACTTATCATCCTCACCATACAAAGCTACAAGTTTTACCTATTCCCTAATGTTACTCAAAACAATCATACAGGTTCACAAAGCTGCATATGATTGAGATTGCCTGGGTACAAGACAACGAACCCTTCTGCGTTACAATCCCTTTACTTGGAATATAAACATCCTACAACGCTGTATTTATATTCAAATAATGGTCCGTCTGAGGAGTTCTTCTGATACCTTCTGTGTCAGCGTAAGCATAACCAGCTGTCCTACTTTCTTTGGTCTGCATCGGAATCAGATATTCATCAGTGCTTCCAGGGTCTTCCAACGGGAGGGAACTTCCCGAGGTTGTTGCCGTTAACTCGTTCAGCTCTTCAACTATCTGTTTGGATGAGCACCGCCTCTTTGGGGAATCAATCCAGCAATTCTGCATGATTCCATATATGGAAGAGTTCAATAGAAACATCAAAGTAGATTTGACTCATCACTTGATGAATAACTTTCAAAGAAAATATAATTATTTTACCTTCTAAAAAGGACGTAGGGGCTATATGTAAATCATGACCTTAACGCGATTATTGATATGCGTTTGTTTTTTCCTCAGAATGTTGAATCGTGATAATGCTTTGTAAATAAAAACATTTAATTTCCATATTCTATAAAATTATATTATTTATACAGAAAAAGACCCTTTAATGTATTACTCACATCTTTTTGGGGCAGAATTTTGGTGGATCCATACGCTGGCCACGTTTTAGGAAGTCGTACACATCTCTGTTTTGAATGCCAGGATACGGCACGAGTCCTCCAGAAAACACCTCCCATAAAAGTACGCCATACGACCACTGTAGAACAAACAAGACCAAAACATATTAGTCACATCATTGTAAAAGTACGTGGGGCCCTTAACCCCCCCCCCCACCCCAATCCAACCACCATCACCATCCACAGGAAAGATATGCCCTTAGATTCCCCCAATGAATATTCAACTTTCAAGAAACCACGTTTTAGGAAGTCGTACACATCAGTGTTTTGAATGCCAGGATACGACATGAGTCCTCCAGAAAACACCACCCATAAAAGTACTAGTCAGGTCAATATACAGTTTTACCCCCCAAAAATTGCAACAAAAGGTTTTTCAACGGTTTTGGGTGGTATTTGACATCAGGAATAACATATTAAAAATCTAATAAATTCGGACTTCCGGAAAGCTGTTATTTTCAAAATGGCGTCCAAGATGGCCGCCGTTACCTTAAAATGACCATAAATCATTTATTATCCATCCTAGAGTTGTAATTTTGGTGTCTACCCCCTGGTTTTAGGGGTAAAAAAATCCATTAAGACCAATAAAAGTGTCATTGAGTAATCAGGAAACCTAAAAATCCAAGATGGCATTCAAAATGGCGGAAATTCACTAAAATGATTGTAAGTCATTTACTATTCACCTTACAGCTATTATTTTTGGGGTACCCTTAGGCTTTATGAGCCAAAAACTACATGAAGGACATTTAAATTATTATGGAGTAATCAGATAATCAATAAATCCAAGATAAGCAAAGGTAACATTCAATAATGTTATTATTTAGTTATCATTCTCGTTGCGCCTCGGGGCCTCGACCTGCGGGCCCGATAGACTCCGTGGTCTGTGTTTCAAGACAGGTCGGCAGGGCTCGCGACAATCGTCCGCGGGCCCGGACGCCGTGACGCGGTCGACACCGGGAGAGGCCGGGAGCGAACGACCGCACCACCGCCACCGGGGGCGGTCGCGGCGGGCGGGGCTCACCGGACTCCCGGGCGACCCGGCCCGACGGGAGCCGCTGGTGGCTCTTGGGGTAGGCGCGGCCCGTCGTCCCTTCCTCGGTCGGGTCGCCGGCGCAACACGGCCTGGCTGTAGGCTCTCCGCCCGGGACCTCCGTCGAGGCCCCGGCTTGGCTGGAGTCACCCCACCCGGCTGGCCTCTGCCGGTGACCCAACCGGTTGCGGGCGCCGCGCCCGAGAAAAGTCCACGCGGCTGAGCGTGGAGGCGCCCCTGGGCCCCGCCGCCCCCGACGAAAGGGGCGTGCGGGGCACCGCGCCGGCCGCGCTGAATCTCCTGGGCCCGATCTGCGCGGCCCTCCCGTTTGCTTATAATGTCGGGCATTTTAAAGCGCTTTAAACAAGGTATCAAAGCGCTGTACATTATTACCCCTGCTCATCAGGCGCATAAATCATTCCAGAAACCATCTCAGCTCCCTGGGGAGTATACAGCTCAATTGCTGCCATTTCGGCACATATGGGCTAATCAAACACAACAACCAACTCTGCCCTCACAGGTACCCATTTACTCCTGGGTGGAGAGAAGCATTTATGGTAAAGTGTCTTGCTCAAGGACACAAGTACCACGGTCGCGGTTGGGATTCGAACCCACATTTTGACGACTCAGCCATCAGAACACAAATCCGATGCACCAAACCGCTCGACCATGGAAATCCACACGACGGCTTCACGTACTCTTGAACTCTCTCTTCGGAGTGCTTTTCAACTTTCGGTGCTCTATTGGTCTCGTGCAGGTATTTAGCCTTGGATGGAGTTTACCACCCGCCTTTGGGCTGCGCTACAAAACAACCCGACTCCCGGAAGCCCTGGTCCGCGGCCGGAAGGGCCCGCAGGGGCCTGACACCCGCCCTGGGACGGAGCGTGCCTCGATCAGAAGGACCTCGGCGCCGGCGCGGTCGCGGGGCCGGACTTCCTTACGCCACAGTTCCCTCGGGCCCTCGGGCCCACGGGGGGCTCGGGGATTCGGCGATGGGCTCTTCCCGCTTCGCTCGCCGCTACTGGGGGAATCCTGGTTAGTTTCTCCGCTAACATTGACACGGTGAATAGTAAATAACTGTATACAGATATTTAGGTGTATTTCATCCAAGATGACTGCCATATCATGGATTTATTGAGAACTTGATCACTCAATGATAATTTAACTGGCCTAATATATTTTTGATCCTGACAATCTTGGGAGTACACACCTAAATTACAGATCTAATGAGAATAATACGTGATCTTTAGCCTTTTCAGTGTATTGGCGGCCATCTTGGATGCCATGTTGGATTTTTTAGGTTACCTGATTACTCAATGATACTTGTACTGGTGTTAATTTCTTAATGTTTAGACCCTAAAACCTAACGGCAGACATCAAAATTATATCTATAATGTAAACAGTAAATGACTTATAGCCATCTTGGACGCCATCTTGGCCATCTTGGACGCCATCTTGGATTTAAAGCTTTACTCAATAACACTTTCACTGGTCTGAGTAGATTTTCCAACCCCTTAAACCGAGGGGTAGACACCAAACTTACAGCCATATAGCATAATATAAACAGTTAGTGACTTATAACCATTTTAGTTTAATTTGCAGCCATTTTGGACGCCATCTTGGATTTGCAGGTTGCCTGACTACTCAACGATACTTTACTTGGTTTCAATGGATTGCTTGACCCCTACAACCTAGTAGTAGTAGACACCAAATTAGGGTATTGGCGGCCATCTTGGACGCCATTTTGAAAATGACAACAATTCAATTCAATTCAATTCAATTCATTTATTCGTCATGCCAGCATGAAAATCATTTCCTCAGTTTGCACATATAAGAAAAAATTAATACACACTATTATGTTTAAAAATTGTAATTATTAAAAATTATTCCATATTATACATATTGTATTTGTTATATTACAAACTACAGCAAATAAAAAATATAATGAAACTGGGAAGGGACAGGGAAAGGTGGGGAAGGAGGAAAGGGAAAGGGAAGGGAAAACAATGCATGGGAACAGGAGAAGGCCAAGGGGGACATAATTGGGAAGGGACAGGGAAAGGTAGGGATGGAGGAAAGGGAAATGGAATGGAAAACAATACATGGGAACAGGGGAAGGCCAATGCGGACATAATTGGGAAGGGACAGGGAAAGGTAGGGAAGGAGGAAAGGGAAATGGAAGGGAAAACAATACATGGGAACAGGGGAAGGCCAAGGGGGACATAATTGGGAAGGGACAGGGAAGGAGGGAAGGGAAAGGGAAAGGGAAAACAATACATGGGAACAGGGGAAGGCCAATGGGGATATAATTGGGAAGGGACAGGGAAAGGTAGGGAAGGAGGAAAGGGAAATGGAAGGGAAAACAATACATGGGAACAGGGGAAGGCCAAGGGGGATATAATTAGGAAGGGAGCTGGTAAGGTAGAAAAAGAAAAAAGGAAAAGAAAACCTAAACCTCAAAAACAGTAAGCCTTAAAACAACAAAACCAAAAACAAGTCATCTAATAAAACTATTGTTAAAATAAGAAATTGCACTGGGTACGAAAGAGAGGCGATGACAATTTGTGTTAGATTTGAGTTGACGTAATCTGCCGGACTTATTAAAAACTAAGATTGAATGAAGTGGATGGGTATTATCAAGTTGTATTGTTTTTAGTTTGGTCATTAGAGCTGCCTCGTAGATTGAACCCAAGTTTTTACAGTAGTACCGATGATCTTACTTGCGGATTTAGTGATTCTGTTGATTTTATTTAGATTACCCATAGGCAGACCATTTACCTATGCAATGCTAGAGAACGTAATAACAGATTGTATGGCACTTTGGTAGAACATCATGATTATATCCCGGTCAATATTAAATAACTTGAGTTTCCTCAGAAAATAAATACGCTGATTAGCCTTAGAACACAATTTTTGAGTATTAACATTCCAGTTTAGATGGCTATCAATATAAGTCCCAAGGTACTTATATTCAGTGACAATTTCAATATCAACACCATTTATGTTAACAGGATCGATCTCCTTCCGGTTTTTTCGAAAATCAAACACAATTTCCTTAGTTTTTTGTGCATTTAAAACCAGAAAATTTTCTCTGCACCAATGAACAAACTTGGTAATTTCATCTCTATACCCGGTCTCATCCTCATAAGTAATGAATCCTGTTAACGATGTGTCATCTGCGTACTTGGCCATAGAGCACGTGGCATTACTACATCTGAGATCACTTGTATAAAGTGTGAAAAGTACTGGGGATAAAACACATCCCTGAGGGGCCCCTGTGTTGGTATAAACAATATCAGATACTGACTGCATTAGTCTAACTCTCTGTGATCTATTTGTCAAGAAATCGTTAATCCATAAAATCAAGTACGGGTTTACATTCATCCTTCCGGAAGCCAGATTTTTTTAGATTTTTAGTATATTATTCCTGATGTCAAATACTACCAAAAACCGTTGAAAAACCTTTTGTTGCAATTTTTTGGGGTTGGGGTGTTTTTTCCATAAATTGACCCGTCTATACACCATACGACCACTTTTGAACAAATAAGATCAGAACTTATTAGTCACATGGCCATACGGGGCCCAATGAGCTGTGATCACCCCCACCCCATCTCCACCACAAAAAACACCCACCCTACCACCCCACCCACCCTACCACCCCACCCACAGAAACAATTTGCCCTAGGTTTTCCCACTGAAAACTTAACTTTCATGGAAACTTTCAAGGTCGCAAGCTGAAATCCCACTTCAATAAATGGTAATTTAAGCTTGTAATTTAATTTAAGCTTGCCGTAACTAACTGGTGATGGTCCTGTCAAGTTTGTCGTCAATCCTTTTGTAAATGAAATAAACATGAGCCCTCATTAACAGGTATAGGCCTACATAATGATATGACATGTCAAAGCTTTTGTTTTTATTTCTAATTACAAGACAACTTGGTTATTTTATTTAAGAAAGCCTTCAAATAGAGTATCCTATACATTAGGGTGTCATGGTATCTATGGGTTGTCTAGTGCATCGGACTTGTGTTCCGATTGCTGATTCATTAGAATGTGGGTTCTAATCCCAGCCGCAACCGTGACCTTGAGAAAGATACTTAACTGTGATTGCTTCTCTTCACACAGGAGTATAAATGGGTACCTATGAGGGTAAGGTGGTAAAAGTGTTTGATTAGCCCAGTAGCGCCAAAAGGTTGCACATAATGGGCTGTATACTCCCCAGGGAGCTGAGGAAGATTACAGGAATGATATTGGCCCAGTGACCAGGGGAAATAATGTAAAGCACATAGGGCCATTATCTATAGGTGTAATGCGCTATATAAGTATGACTTATTATTGTTATTAGTTCGCAACAGCGCTGTTGCATAATAGGCTAACAACAGTACATGAAATTTAAAGATCTAATATCCCTTTAAATCAATCGAGACAGATCAATGGCGGGTGACTGAGGTGGGTCTTGGATGGTTAAACGTGCATGACACCTTATCCACCTTTGAGGTGGCTCCACAGTTGACTGTTAATGTAACATACGGCAGTATAAACTGTAGCAAACATTTCAATCATAAAACTATTCTTACATGCAATTTCTTGCAGCTAAATCTCGATGTACGAAGTTCTGCTGAGCTAGGTATTCCATTCCTAGGGCCACGTGCAAAGCAAACATATACAGCTGACCGACAGTCAATGTCTTCACATCAAGCAACACATAAAATTAAAGTAAAAATGTTTCAATAGATTAGTTGACGATTCAACGAGTACAACACTTTTCACATTGCCTCATACGGGTGACCATGCATACTTTTATACACAAGCATACGTCAATGTTTGTTTCAGGTGTGAACCTTTTCATTACTTTTAGAGATTTTTTTATCGCTCTTTACACATAGACCCACACTGAATCAAATAGTCACTGTCACGTAAATAACACCGTGAATTCATGTCGATTCTTAACAACACAAATTAACAACAATATAACTTTTCTCATCTAGAAGACCTTGAAATTAAACAACGTAATGTTTGATATGTCGCAGCAAAGAGAGAAAGCGAAATGAAGCATGCACGTCGCATGTAGTAGGCCTATATTAACTTGATAATGTCAAATTTATCTGAAATTCATTGAGACACATTATATAAGTAACACATCACTGGAAAATACATATTGATCTTTAGTGCTAGACTTTGAGTAAGATCTTGCTATGAACAGGATTGAACATCATGTCAAGTATTCTAAAAAAAAAATAATAATAATTGTATTACTTCCATCAATCATAAACAACAACATTGAATACCTGAAGTTTTGTTTTTAAAAGGTACGACTTGAGGTCACCATTTGCCATGAAGGGTAGCACGATCAATGGTTGACCCTGTGGGTCAAAGGTCAATCCATGGAGTCCAAGCACGTTAGGGTGATCAAAGTCCGTCATCAACAGGCCTTCCTCCAAAAATGTTATGATGTTGTCAGGATCGCTGGTGTCTAAAGGCGAACAATAACAAGTGTACTTCTTTATTTACATGTATGTGAATGTCTGTTTGCTCTAAATGAGCAGGCTTGCAGTAGCAGTATTAGAATAAATCTTAAAAATAAGTTGGGTATTAAAGTCAGTATACACTTTTGGTAAAATGTTTGTAAATGAATCCATACTTCATAATAATCAAGATATATGTATAAAAATAAAGCTGTAAAAGTGTCAGCTTTATATTTCATTATATAACGAGACATCGTAAAACGTGTTAAGGTTGTTCGTATATATTCCAACGTAGAATGAATGTATTTTCGAAATGATTTGATGAATTGTACTAAATAAGGAGGTTCCCAGGTTACACGCAACGATATCCAGTGATACAAGCTTCTCCAGAATGCTCCCACAATCATAAGTTGCTGTTTGAAAACCAGATACGGATTGGCGTAATCTTTTGTAAACTTTATAAAAACAAAATCCCTTCATCCAAATATTTACACAAATTTGCGACACTCCAAAATAATGCACCGTAATTCATTTCAAAACGTTAGTTCAGGTCAACGTTTTCTTGACTATTGTTTAAAGGTACACTACCATTGGTGAAATGTTTGTAAATGCATCCATACTTAATCATTAGAGATTTTAAGCTGATTATATTTCAGAAATGTTGTATTCAGGAAATTACCAAAATAGTATACTCCCTATAAGTGTTTTTGTCTATTTACATTTCATGATAAAAAGAGGCATGTGAATTAAGTTGATGTTGTATAAGTCATTATCATTATAATAACCTACACTCTACAGTAATTCTTTTTTTAAATTTAAATTTTACCTTGAATTGTTTTAACTGCCACTGTGCGCTGTAATCCGGTAGAACTATCATTGAGAGCCGCCTGATACACTTTACCAAAACAACCTTTATTTTATAAAAACATAAATAAATAACAGCTTCTCATTGAATGGTTTTAAATTGCTTTTTGTATGTCACCACCACCACACTTAAAACTGACCTCTTAAGAAGCGTGAACTCTAAATCATGATGGGATACTCTTAAGTGATTTACATTATTACCCCCAGTCATTGGGCCATTATCAAACTTTCTAAGCTCATTGAGGAGTATCACCTATGTACACCGTACACAGTGATACAGTGGCACGGGCTATATTAACGGTGGGGTTAAAACATTAAGTGCCGTGATTTAGAAGGGTAGCGTCCATTATTAGCTGTTTCATACGGTTTGAACGTAAGGCCGGGCTATACATGAATGATAGAGTTTGGGTTGGTTAACACTGAAGGTAAAATTTAGGGTATGGTTTTGGCTAAATTGGGAGCTGGTTTACAATAATAGGGGTTTGGTTTACCTTGTCCCAGTACCCCTCCCATATCAAGCTGATTGAACTGGATCTGTAAATCATCAGGTACGATGCTAACTTTGTCGTTTAGGATGATTGGTTCCTGTTGTAAGTTTGATATTCCCACATCTTGAGCAGCTGAAGATGCCTGCTTGTTACTTTCCATAAATTCGAGGATCTCTTCGTTAGAAAACAGAATTGAAATGTTTGTAATTTAAATTCATAATAATTGGTAAATACACGGCAATACAACATTACATTTTTTCAACAAATTATTTAAGTTAAACTATGACATATGAAACTTAATGAAATGGTAGTTAATTATCACGGAATATGAACATTTTGGATAAGTTTAACGATATAATTTCCAACCAATTAAATAATAACTAACTTTCAGTGCATCGGGTTTAATTGATTTGTTTCGTTAATATATCATATATTTAAATATAAAACACTTTCAAATGGTTTCTGCTGGCTTTTCTGCTGGCTTTTTATGAAATCAAATTAGGCCAAAGTCTGGAAGCAAGCGAATAATAATTACCTTCATGTAAGTCTCTGATGCGAGCCAAAAGAAGTTCATTATAGCCCTTAAGCAGATGCCTTTGTTTTTTATACTTGACGGCAAAGATAGCAGAAAGTATCAGTAAGAAAGCTGCAATTGCTGACACAATGGTTGCAATCAGAATTGGAGCCAAATCAATATCATCGTTGGGGTAGACCACCGTCCCTGGGCTGAATGTCAAGTTTCCGTACCAGCGAACCTATTCCCAAAACGCAGTGTGAAATAGGACGTTGCAAATGATCAATATCGTATGGGACACTATAAAACAAACGCACACATCAGGCAAACTCGTTCGTCGAGAGGTAAGACGTCTGCAAAAGTAAGTGGGTTCAAGTTTCACCAGACTCGCTGATACACATTGTTGAGATACTAGCACGATGTGCTTAACAGCAAACATGGGGCCAGTTAGTTCAAACCTCCCACAGTCATCATAGCAGTCCACCCCCCCACACACACAATGTTGGATAATTAGCAGATATGCTGACATTATTATTACACACAGCACGTAAGCGACAAAATGTGAAACGTGAAATAACTTGTTTACAAAAAGATAATTTTGTTAAATTAGGTAAAAGTTCATAATACCATTGTATTTTCCGCATAAAACAATATGATATGAGTTCATTCTGCAATCTGGGAGCATAGATAGTGAGAACAAGCTTACCGTAGCAATAGGATTTATGTCCATGTTAGGTTGTCCATCCTTACCCAGGCCTAGTGGTCGTTTATCGGGTAGTTTGCATATAATCGATGTATCTGACAGGTCGCGGATCGTGCAGTTTTCGTTACCAACTGTTACTTCTATTTCCAACTCTGTGGCTGCCGACTGAAGTCGCTTACCCTATATGGAAAAAAAACCTACGTACAGGTTTACTGCTGTTAAAATTGCAACTCAGTTATAAGGTTTCCCCATTTATATAGCAGGATGTTCCATACAAACTCATAGACTTAGTAGGAAGTTTTTATTTATTTATTTATTTGTTTACATAAATGATACACACAATATAAAGTATGCAAAACGACCTTGACCATTCCTAAATTAAACGGCAGGGCTGTTGCCAACAAATCGTTGCAAAGCGAGTGAGCACGTAGCAAAACAGATGCGCACATTATATGAAATTCACCATGCAAGTATCGCAGTACGTTTTCGGTGTATAGATAATATATACACTTACGTTAATTATGAGATTGTACAAATTGTCTACCGGAAACACATTATTCTCAAACTTGCTGATGTTTGGATTTAAGCAATAGCTGAAGCCATTACTAGTTGAATTTGACCACGAGGACAGGTTTACTCCATCCAACATGAAACCCAGAGTGACTTCAGAACATGATGACCTGATCATTCCTGGTACATCAATGGATGGCGAGAAGCAATACATGGTTGAATCATCTTCTATCTGACAGGACTGTCATGGTGAAATAAACAGGAATACATGCGCAAAACCTATTTTAATATCAGTTATAGTATTAAAATATAAGTTTTCCCGGCCAATTTCGGAAAAAAAATCATTCAATTTGACACCCGGCTCATTCAATTTCGTTTGAAAATAAATGCTCAGCTACATCTCACTCGACAAATAAGATCCTTCAATTTCAAATGGTCGCTAAGTTCATTCAATTTCGTCAAAGCCAGCAGCAACAGGCTGGTGCGCTTCGATGACTCTGAATTTGATTGCACCTATTGCGAAAATGTGGTAGATATTCAACATAAGAATGGTGATCTTGTAGTTTTGAATGCCTATAAACGAAATATAATGAAAAGAAAGAAATCATGAAGCAACGTGCACGCGATGACGCCGGTTGCCAGCTTGGTGTCTCATTTCACACTTCCATGACAAAGCAATGAGAACGAAGAAGTTGTTGAATGGGAAGTTATGCTGATAGCAACCATCTTCACTGCCCCGTGATAACATTAATGGGATACTATACGAGTGTACCATGCCCGTGTGAAGGTTTTGAAAGTCCTCAGAGTCCTTGGCAAAGATATTAAATATTCGAAAGCACAGTCAATTCAGGTATTATTGCACCGAAAACAAAAATCACTGTTTGTGTTTTAAGCATTTTGAAATAAAAACATAAATACATCTGTATATTTTTAAGCTGAACAATTAAATATGTTGCATTTTTAGGTGCACATCGAAAGTGACACATTAGCCCGGCATTATGAGACCATCAAGCTAGGAGACAGCCCAGTACTGAGAGATGTTATTCTCAATGACACTATGCAACAGATACATGTACTTACTGAACAACAGGTAAACTATAAAACATTGCTGATGAATTATTGACTGATTAATAGTTTATTGTTCGGCAGATTCATTAGTACTTTGTTAGATGATTGACTGATTTATCGTGAAGGTTAACAATACTGGTTTGTCATGGTACGGTCTGAAACGTAACAAGTTGCGCGAAACATTAGCTATATGTTCACCAGTTCATGGTTAAAATTATGTACATTTTATGAAAGTGTTTTCATCGGCACAAGGAGTTTTTAATTGTTAAATAAGGCTATTTTAAAATTATGTATTGTGTTTGAACAGCTTTTGAAGTTAAGAGTAGAAAACTGCCACCAGTACACGAGCTGCGAGACATGCATCGGTGTGAATGGAGGACAGGACGGAGACCCGTACTGTGGATGGTGCACGCTGCAGCAAAGGTAAGAATGGTTCATACTTTTACATCAGAAACACTTAATTATAATTAGGTCTATTATTCACATTACGCAAATAATATTACCCAAGCGATTCTTGCCTTTGCGCATAATTGGTCTTCTTTAGCTATAGCCCTCATTCAAACAGAAACAGTGATCTTGGAAATATTCTACCTTCTTCAACTATTTCTTGTGCTCGAAGTTGTTTGCACTCTCTGAAATCTGATCACTATTGCTTAATTAGGGTTTAGATAAAGGCACACCTTTCCCCTGAAGATTATTGGGTTCATTAAAATAAGTTTCTCTGTTTGTGTTGGTACCACTATTAAGGAAGTGGAGGTCCATTATTAAAGTCACACTGAACTACATTTTGTTTTGTCGATGTAGCAGTTCTCAACTATTTTGTAATTCAGGGAAATCGCAAATGCTGAAAAATATGGTTTTTATATATGAGAAATTTAGTCTGTGTTGAAATGTGTATTCAGTGTCCATACACGATGCCATATTTTAAATCTGTTCACGATTTGTAAATTGTATCATTACGGCAAAAATGATTAATGCTGATTCAGTGAGTACTTTTATAACAATAAATAGATAAATTAAAAACAGCTTGGTTGATCATCTTGTGATCCAAACAGCCATGGGACAGGAAGGGCACCATAATATACAATGGAAAAATAAATACATCATGACAGGAATATAACGTAAATGAAGCACACTAGACACTTGTGGTTTTGGGTATTAAGAAACTTGTAAGATGGAATAGGCTTATAATCCTGGAAACTGGTAATTCCAAAATTATATAACAAATTTTTTTAAATTTAATTTAAAAATTACTTAATGGTGATGTCATAAATTTCCCAAGATGTTGTCCAAGGTTCTTAAGTGAAATTATTGCCAATAGGCCAAAGTTGATCAGAAAGTGTGCATGCTATTTCTTGAATTACACGTTAGAATCAACAGAAAATATTGAATGCGTTTTCATTATTTTAAAACATTTAAAACATAAGTTGAAACTTTCACAGATTGCTTTTGAATGTATATCTTGATTCAAAGAGTGTAAGCATACTCATATAGAAGCAGTTCAGCCAACATTACCAATGCTGTACCTTCCCTTCAATGTATATCTTGATTCAAAGAGTGTAAGCATACTCACAGAAGCAGTTCAGCCAACATTACCAATGCTGTACCTTCCCTTCAATGTATATCTTGATTCAAAGAGTGTAAGCATACTCACAGAAGCAGTTCAGCCAACATTACCAATGCTGTACCTTCCCTTCAATGAATATCTTGATTCAAAGAGTGTAAGCATACTCACAGAAGCAGTTCAGCCAACATTACCAATGCTGTACCTTCCCTTCAATGTATATCTTGATTCAAAGAGTGTAAGCATACTCACAGAAGCAGTTCAGCCAACAATACCAATGCTGTACCTTCCCTTCAATGAATATCTTGATTCAAAGAGAGTAAGCATACTCACAGAAGCAATTTTGCCAACATTACCAATGCTGTACCTTCCCTTCAATGTATATCTTGATTCAAAGAGAGTAAGCATACTCACAGAAGCAGTTTTGCCAACATTACCAATGTTGTACCTTCCCTTCAATGAATATCTTGATTCAAAGAGAGTAAGCATACTCACAGAAGCAATTTTGCCAACATTACCAATGCTGTACCTTCCCTTCAATGTATATCTTGATTCAAAGAGAGTAAGCATACTCATAGAAGCAGTTTTGCCAACATTACCAATGTTGTACCTTCCCTTCAATGTATATCTTGATTCAAAGAGAGTAAACATACAGTGGCGGATTTAGGGGGTGCGCAACGGGCGCGCGCCCCCTTATTTTTGCCGAGTAAAAAAAAAGCCTTCCCTTGTATAGGGCCTCGCGCTACGCACTCGCATTTTTCAACTTTGAAAGTAGCCCTCAAAGTTTGCGACCCCCCTTTCTTAAAATCCTGGATCCGCCCCTGGCATACTCATATAGAAGCAGTTCAGCCAACATTACCAATGATTCAACGAGAGTAAGCATACTCATAGAAGCAGTTTTACTAACATTACCAATGCTGTACCTTCCCTTCAATGTATATCTTGATTCAAAGAGTGTAAGCATACTCACAGAAGCAGTTGTACATACAAAACCAATATTGGTATTTTCCGTTTAATTTGCGAAACGTGTACACATTTTGACACAGACCATTATACACGTTTAAACGAATATTGTTTATCACTAATAACTGGCATGATGATTGTCCGTATATTTACGACAAAAAAAAATCCAAAATACAGCAATAAAGATTCTAACAAATCCAGGTCTGGCACAAAACATCATCCGAAAACAAATAAAGAATTAACTGTTGGAAACTGCTTACCAACCTAAAGGACCTGTAGTATAAATGCAAAATAATGGTTATTGGCCTTACGTTTCGAACCTAGCAGGTTCTTTCTCAAAGGCACAATGAGACAGAATACAAACATACATTCATATATTATGAACACAACAGTGGACAGAAGTTAGTCAGGTGTGAAATGAACACAAAGGTACAGAAAGCTTCCTGAAATTTGGATATAATAATAGCGGGCCCATTGGTCGCACTTATACATATCTTGGAAATGGAAGGTTTAATTTTTTTAAATGTAGGATTCGTTTACACGTTTCGTGAATTTGAAAACGTTTAGTGAATTTATTTTCGTGTAAACGGTCCAACCATAAACCAATGCTGAACCTGTATTTTCAATCAAATACTGAAAAAAGAGAAACACCCCATTAAATTATACTGCTTTTAAAATAAAAGTGTATATTTAAGAATCCTTCTTTTTATTTAGAGTAAGGAATTTACTCAAAAGCAGAAATGACATATATTTTAATTTTACATGGAAATTTCCAAAACACGGAGAACATACGTGAGGAAGGTTGAACCGGACACGGTGTATGGAAGTAAATGGTTAACAACGTAATTTCACACAACGTGATTATACCAAAGGTCAAAGGTATCTTCCATTCACTGAAAAGTTGATGAAAGCAAAAAGGAAAGTTCAGTAGAGGGAAAGGTGAAGGTACAGAAGAAGTAGTTAACGTAAACACAAGCGAGATTTTGTGTTGCTCTACTTATAATTACGCGTCAAATATGTTCAGTCCTTGACCCCCAATCTACACACGGCTTTAGAGGGGTGACACCCCTGAACTTATTCTGAAGTAATACTTATTTGGCTTGATTCTCCACTGGCAATTTAAAAACGTGTCATTCCCCTATGACACCCATTGTGTTTGTAGGAAACCTTAACCTTGTGGTTAGCTTTTAGGTTATTAAAAAGATAAGTAAGTCTTAAGATAAGTATAAACAAAAAGAAAAGACGATTAAAACAAAAATGCCCTTTAATAAAATGGTGATGATGATGATGATGAGGATGATGAGGATGATGAGAATGATGAGGGTGATGAGGATGATGATGATGGGAATTTATAAAGTGTACGTATCAACGTATCTACCAAAATGACGCTTCGAATTAACAAACCAACTAAATAAATAACTATACAGGATTAATGAAAATGATTACAGGCAAAACAAAATCAGTGTATACTCACTGGTGATACCGTTCCACGTACACAGAAAATACTGTGGAAAAAGAAAAACTATTACTGCAAATTCCACTCCCTGATCCTAACAGTGTTTGAAAATTTAACTTTCGTGGATATTATTCAAATTTGAAATGAAAGTACTGTAAAGACTTTTTTTTTCAAATAGTGCCCCATTCAACAAAAATAATCATGGAGTAATTTGATTATTATTGAACAAATTATAGCCTAATATACAACTATTATGTTTGTCGTCGTCATCATCATCTTTACACCAAGTAGGTTTATTCAGACGTATGATTTGCTAGAATTTGGGTGCGTGAACAGCGGTGAAACTAATTAAGCAACAATCCGATGGAAATGGAAAAAAAAATTGCTAATGCGAATTTTAGGCCAAGTTCAGCCCTGAAAAACCGTATTACTATTTCATGATATAAAATTGCATTATTTAATGAAGTTTTATGATCGTTTTATGGTTAATAATGTAAAGACTATATCAGAGGTCAGTTTATATAATGGACGGACTGCCATTTGTGTACCACTGTTTTTTTCCCAGTTTTGCAAGCTGAAAAGTCATGATATTTCTGACATTATATAGAGGCCTGCTTTAAAAAAACTAGTAATGTTTTTGTTTTACGAATAAAGTGCAGTATACCATGTTTGGTATTACAATAGAAGTGACGTCACCGTTAGCCATATGAAATTTGATCATAACCCTCGACACTCATCGCTAATAACATACCATTCAAGTCCATATCCGAGGTGTTCAAATGACCTCCTTTTGAAAGTTCTTAGACTGCATTCTTCTCATGGTGATATAAGTTTCCATCTTCTCTCAAACTATGGGAAACATCTCCACAAACAATTTGTGAACTTTCCTCTGTTATGGTGTTCTATATCTGCCACTTTGTCTGTCCCATGTCTGTCCCATGTTTCATGTTGTTTTAAAATTAAATTTCATCACATGTTGATTGCCAATTATTACCTGGCCACTGGTAACACTTTTGCTCAAAATGTATGGTGAATGCTAACAATTTTCCGCACAAAAATCCAAACGAGGGTGGAGGGGGTACGGTAGAAATGTTCTCCTTGATAATAAATCAATGTTGACACAAAAACTACAGGCCTTCTGCAATGTTTAATTTGGTGATTTATATGCCGAGTGAGGGCTCCATTTTGCCGGGCAAGGGGTTTTGATTGTGTGCACTTTCAGGTCTACTGTTACACCGAGTGGCACATTTAAACAGTAGACTCAATATTCACTTTACGTTAAAAATAAACTTCCCACTTTGTATTAAACTGTTAAGAAGGAAGCAAGGATTTTTGCTAAAATATTTATCTACGTACAAATTACACTTATGATGCCATTTATAGGCTTAAATTAATTTTTTAAGCCTGGTGTAACCGCGTTCCGCCTATTCAAGGGTGGTTGAGCGCTGCCCCCACCCTATAGCCTTGACCAAGCGCATTGGAGAGGTTTGGTCTCATGATTTTGCTATCCGAACTCGACTCCAGTGAACATGTGTACATGGATCCATATGCATACATGTGCATGTACAAGTACACTGTGCAGGTACAGTACATACGAACATACAATGACCATTCGTCGTCGCACCTCGATCCTTCTGTACTTGCGGAACTCACTTTGTGCTAATATACCAAATTTAAAAAAGAAAGACTCTTATTGGTGATTGGTCATTTTTAAATTCATATGGCTAACGGTGACGTCACTTCTATTGTAATACCAAACATGGTATACTGCACTTTATTCGTAAAACAAAAACATTACTAGTTTTTTTAAAAGCAGGTCTCTATATAATGCATGTGAAAATGCACACACATCAGGAGTATATAAGTTATTATGATATTCAGCTATTTAAGGCACGAAAATAACGACAGATACCAGCCGTGCCGCCATGTTTGTTTCCCGGAGATTCAACTTTGACCTTGGTTGGTAGCAAGCGCGAGCGCGAAATCCCTTGAAACTACGCGAGGAGTCTGCCAGGGGGCCAGTCTACTACCATTACCCAACTGGAATATCACCAAGACGTGTATTTGACCGAAGCAGCTTTATCTGATAGCACTTTCCTTATTCTTCTTACTTTCCTGATTTGGGCTTAAACAGATTGACAGACTTGAAATGATGTACATCTATTATTATTATTATTATTATTATTATTATTATTATTATTAAATTGCAATAAATTTCCAGTGCCCCACCAGGTGCCCCCACGAAAAAATCCCAATAGTGACCCCCCAAAAAACATACCCCTACCCCCCCCCCCCCCACTGTAAAGCAATGCCCCCTGTGCCCCCACTGAAAAGTCCTGGTTACGCCGATGTATATAACAGCATCATAAAAAAGAAGATAACCAGACAATGATTGATTAAAAAATAAACATAAGTAACAGGTGTGTAAAACTACATGGGCTATAAAAAACCAAGGAGAACAACCCATAATGCCCCGATACCTCCCACTGTCCAACCTACCAAAATCAAATAATTTTAATAAATAATAATGTAAACATTAATGTAAACCAGCCTGTGTCTAAATCCGCTTACAAATAAATATCTTAAGATTGGTCATCCAAGCATTAATTGATAATATGACTAAATCTGTTCGAAGTTGTTTTGAAAGCTCATCCCACATTCTTGGAAATGCATGTATAGGAGTGTGTTGTAGACGCTGAGTCCGAGCCTTGAGATGAACAAACTTAAGATCATCGACGTGTTGAGCATTTACATGAACAGTATTTCTGACAGTATCACTGGTGACGTTATTATAATGACTTTTTGACAAAAGAAAGTAATAAGTACTTCCTCCGAGATGTAAGAGTGAACCAAAAGAAGTTGCAGTCTGTCGGGGTAAGACATCTCCATCCTCCGCTGTTTCAGGAAAATACGCAATGCTCTCCTTTGTATCCTCTCCAAGTCGTCTGCAAGTTTTATTCCATACAGGCAAAACATATTCCAATATTGGTAAAACCAAAGACAAAAAAGAGCATTCGTAGAGAAACCGGTGGCCATACTAGATATTAACCCTAACATTCTGTTAGATCGTGATGTAATGTATCTCACATGATTGTCCCAAGTAAGGCGATTGTTAAGAATAATCCCGAGATATTTGATCTCATCAACTACTTGGAGAGCAACAGAGTACAGGTTATAAACAGGGCAAGCAGGGTTCTTACTGCAAGTGAACCTCATGACTTTTTTTGGCAGGATTCAGTTTCATTTTGTTGTTCACACACCATTGAGCCAGTATGTAGAGATCATTTTGTAACATAACGTGGTCTAAGGGGGGAAAACAAAGGGCGGTATATGACAGTGTCATCAGCAAATGAGGAATTAAAACAAGCTGGTAATTCATTAATGAAAATGTTAATGTTAATGTTAATGAAATTGTTAAAAAATAGCATCAATCACTGGAGGTTTTCGAATATCTAAAATAGTCAGCCAATCATTAGTGATGCTTAAAAGCTGTGTAACACAGAATTTCCCCTTATTGACGTACACTACATGTTGTGCTCTAAATAAATATTGATTTCCTTGGAAAATCCAGCTACCAGGAAAGTAATACCCTGGTACGTCCTGGTGTGAACATCTGCCCTCTTCCTGTTATATTGTTTTATTTGTGCAAAACTGTTGATCTGTGCCATCACGAAATGACACCAAAGCACATGATAGATAGTCGAAAGTTGAGAGCGACCCTTGTATAGAGTCAATCGTGCGTTAAAATGTTAATAAAATGTCAAAGGTATCTTCCATTCACTGAAAAGTTGATGAAAGCACAAAGGAAAGTTCAGTAGAGGGAAAGGTGAAGGTATAGAAGAAGTCGTTAACGTAAACACAAGCGAGATTTTTGTGTTGCTCTTCTTTTAATTACGCGTCAAATAATGTTCAATCTTTGACCCCCAATCTACACACGGCTTTAGAAGGGTGACACCCCTGAACTTATTCTGAAGTAATACTTATTTTGGCTTGTGTCTCCACTGGCAAGTTAGACGGTATAAAAACGTGTCATTCCCCTATGACACCCACTGTGTTTGTAGGAAACCTTAACCTTGTGGTTAGCTTTTAGGTTATTAAAAAGATAAGTAAGTCTTAAGTATAAAAAAATAAAAAACGATAAAAACAAAAATGCCCTCTAATAAAATGATGATGATGAGAATGATGATGATGATGATGATGATGATGATGGGAATTTATAAAGTGTACGTATCCACGTATCTACCAAAATGACGCTTCGAATTAACAAACCAACTAAATAAATAACTATACAAGATTAATGAAAATGATTACAGGCAAAACAAATCAGTGTATACTCACTACTGATACCGTTCCACGTACACAGGGAATACTGTGGAAAAAGAAAACAATATTACTGCAAATTTCACTGCCTGATCCTAACAGGGTTTGAAAATTTAACTTTCGTGGATATTATTCAAATTTGAAATGCAAGTACTGTAAAGACCTTTTTTCAAGTAGTGCCCCATTCAACAAAAATAATCATGGAGTAATTTGATTATTATTGAACAAATTATAGCCTAATATACAAACATTATGTTTGTCGTCATCATCATCTTTACACCAAGTAGGTTTTATTAAGACGTATGATTTGCTAGAGTTTGGGTGCGTGCACAGCGGTGAAACTAATTAAGCAACAATCTGATTGCTTGAATCGGTATGCAGCTGTACGGAAAATGTACAAAATTAGCTAATACGAATTTCAGGCCAAGTTCAGCCCTGAAAAACCGTATTACTATTTCATGATATATAATTGCATTTGATAATAGATTATTTAGTGAAGTTTTATGATCGTTTTATGGTTAATAATGTAAACACTCAGTTTATATAATGGATGGACTGCCATCTGTGTACCACTGGTTATTTTTTTAGTTTTGCAAGCTAAAAAGTCATGATATTTCTGACAGTATATAGAGTCCTGCTTTAAAATATAACAAAGGTATTTATCATAAACTAGTCATGTTTTTGTTTGAGAATAAGGTGCAGGATACCATGTTTGCTAATACAATAGAAGTGACGTCATCATTAGCCATATAAATTATTTGAATTAAAAAAATGTCCGCTGTTAGAGATAAAGTTTTGAATAACTTAATTTTGAGTGTATAAAGTTTGGAATGGTCAACATTTTCCACATGGCTCATATGCTGGTCTTTATGACAGACCAATGAGTCTATGATAGCCACCACCATGATATGTTCCCCTGATCCCATTAGACGATAGATGTCATACAACCACGCGAGACAGTAAATAGGCCACCAGTCGATCACATACGACGCGCGGTGGACAAATACAAGGTACTCCAGATCTTATACACGGGATACAACGGAAGACGAAAGGGAACGAGAGCTGTTCAACCTAGTACATTGTGGTGGGTCCATCAAGAGATTCATTACAATCAATTGACCAGCCTAAATCGTAATCCCGTATTGATATATAGAGTCAGGCAGTGATATATGAGAGGCTCGATTTAAGAGACCATATTTGAGAGGCCATGTGCAGAAAAGCCACATAAATAAAACGCAGAAGCGGTAGTAAAGCAAGCTAAACGTTATGTAAAGTTTCTTTTAAACCTTACATAGAAAGATTTGCAGACAAATCTGATTATTTTATCTGGTTGCAAAAACTTATTCGGGAATTGGTGAAACGTAAAATATTTTATTTACAACTAAAACCACTGCGAATTCAAAAAGGACAGTAAAGTCCAGCTGATAGAACTCATAAAAGCAAATTAGCATATTTAAAATTAATTGTATATAAAACAAAGATAATATTGTGAATTGGAAGACACCACACCGATAATAAATTGATAACCTAGTATTACTCTTCCTTAATTTATTTCCTTAATTGTATTAATGGTTTAATATCACAGTTTGGCCATTTTGAATTACTTATTAATTAAATTTGATTGTTAATTTGATTTTCTTTCTTTTCTTACCTTGTCCTTGGATTGGTCTTGGCAAACCACCCTTTTATTTAACTTTAGGTACGTCGCAGCTTTCCAGGCGTGCATTATACATACATGCGTGCATGACATCGCAGTGAGCAGTTGTTGGGCCAACCAATAATTAATAAGAGTAAATCTTTCATTTTAAAATTTGGTATAAATAGCATAAAATGAGCTCCGCCTTGAATTTTGGCAAGTACAGAAGGATGAAGGCGCGACGACGAATGGTCACTGTATGTACATTTGGGCAATTCTCCGGTAACGGAATGATGTCCATTCATGACCCAGCAAACATTATATTAGCCCATCACCTAGAAAATATGTTTTATACAAGACAACTAATTCTGTGCATGAAATGGGAGCCAAGATCCAAAAGATTAATTGGACATAAATGAAAACAAAAACAAAAAAACAATCACCTGCTAGGTCACTTTAGGGAGGTAAAAATTTCGGTAACGGAATTACGGCGAAGGACAAGCAGTTTTTAGGTCTTTCATAATTAATAAATAAATCTCTGTGAAGTCGAGTAATTTCCAAAAGGGGTGTTATTTGTAGGCAGGGTTAATAACTACAATGCAAAATAAAATTTGAAATATTATTTCTTTATTGGAAAAAATGACCTTCAATCATGGTAACGGAATTACGTCAGGACGGTAATGGAATTACGTATTGTATTTGTACAGGTCTAAAAAATAGCGCTAAATACAGTAATAAAAACAGTATTTTACTTTAATTTCTAAATTTAGGCATATCCATTTTGTGTTTGTTATGATATGCAATACTGTTCTCCCAAGTACATATCCTGAACATACATAATCCAATTAAATTATGCCAACTTAACCATTTCCAACCAAATTAATGAGCGTTTACTACAAGTACTGCCTATAAACACTGTACAAATACATGCACAATAGCATACTTTTGCATTCTAACTAAACATTGTGTCATATTTTTTAGAAACAGTGTTAAAAAAAAAAATTATTAACAAATATTTAATAATGAACATTAAATAAAGGTTTGTCACAGAAGATGTCAAAAATCACAGAAAAGTCATTGAAACATTAAGAAATACTTGAAAATAAGTGCAGTGCAAATCCGTCACCATGGTTACCGTAATTCCGGTACCATATATTAAAGTACTAAGAAAAATGTCCGAAAGTGAAAAATATCAATGTTGGGATTATTATTTTTATTTTCTTTGCCCCACAAAGTGCTTTTGTTATTGGCCTTACGTTTCCAAACTAGCAGGTTCTTTCTCAAAGGCAAATAACTCAGAAATATTAATTTTTTACAACAAGGTTTACAACAAAATGATAAGTGAAAACGAGATGAATTATAAAATCTCTCATTCAGTAGATTACAATAAAAGTGTAAGCAAACATATCTAACTGAGGAATCAGCTACAATAAAAAAGTGGGAAATGCAATAAAGTAAAATAATAGGAATTAAAATATAATCAGAAATTAAAATACTGGATATAACATCACTATTCTAGTTTCGTAACATCCAAAATCAGAGAAACAGAAGGAAAGTAACACTCCTAATGAAATATTAATAAATGTCAAAACAATTTTTCATGATTGGCAATTCTTTAAGTACAGCTGTTACAACTGGTCATCAACTTTGTATTAAGTATGTATTAAACTTTTATAGCAGACAAATATTCCTCAAACCTTGAGTCTGAGTCATTTTATGGTGACACAAGTCAAAGTTACAATGAAAAATTGGAACTCAAGTTGGTTTACTCACTAAGAAAGTCTTTTCTGTAGTAAAATATATTTCTTTTCTGTTAGGATAATGTATTTGTTGATGGATAGAGGTGTTCCGTACTAGCAACGGGGTGGGTGTTACGTCTACTATATGGGGTAGGTAGTCCTCGAGCCCGAAATAGGAAAAATTTCAGAGTCCAGCGGACGGGACCCGACTCTGGGACGGGCTGGAGGGGGATGGCGGTCGGCCCCCGCCGCCAGCTGGGAGACGTCGGGAAGGCCCCGCGGGGTCCTCCAGTAGCAGCGGGCGCCGGCTCGGGTCCCGCCGTGGCTCCAGGCCGAGAGGACGAGTCCCTGCACGCTGGCTCGCGGTCCCCGCAGACGGGTCGACCCAAACGCAGCAGCGGGCACCGCCCGTGCTCCTCGGGCGAGAGGAGTAGTTCCTGCACGCTGGCCCGCTGTCCTCGCAGACGGGTCGACCCGAAGTCGGAGTCCGAGGGGCGACCTCTCGCGCGAGGAGCACGGGCGGTGCCTGCTGCTGCGTTCGGGTCGACCCGTCTGCGGGGACCGCGAGCCAGCATGCAGGGACTCGTCCTCTCGGCCGGGAGCCACGGCCCGAGCCAGGGCCCGAACCCCACGGTGTTTCTTCGACAAGTTTTCAACGCAAATTGAATGGAGGTGTTCCGTATTACCAACGGGGTGGGTGTTACGGCTGCTATAAGGGGGTAGGTGGTCCTTGAGCCCGAAAACGGACAAATTTCAGAGTCCAGCGGACGGGACCCGACTCAGGGACGGGCTCGATGGGGATGGCGGTCGGCCCCCGCCGCCAGCCGGGAGACGTCGTGAAGGCCCCCTCGGGGTCCTCCAATAGCAGCGGGCGCCGGCTCGGGCCCCGCCGTGGCTCCCGGCAGAGAGGACGAGTCCCTGCACGGTGGCTCGCGGTCCCCGCAGACGGGTCGAGCCGAACGCAGCAGCGGGCACCGCCCGTGCTCCTCGGGCGAGAGCTCGCCCCTCGGACACCGACTTCGAGTCGACCCGTCTGCGGGGACAGCGGGCTAGCGTGCAGGAACTACTCCTCTCGCCCGAGGAGCACGGGCGGTGCCCGCTGCTGCGTTCGGGTCGACCCGTCTGCGGGGACCGCGAGCCAGCGTGCAGGGACTCGTCCTCTCGGCCGGGAGCCACGGCCCGAGCCGGGGCCCGAACCCCACGGTGTTTCTTCGACAAGTTTTCAACGCAAATTGGATAGAGGTGTTCCGTACTACCAACGGGGTGGGTGTTACGTCTACTATAGGGGGTAGGTAGTCCTCGAGCCCGAAATAGGAAAAATTTCAGAGTCCAGCGGACGGGACCCGACTCTGGGACGGGCTCGAGGGGGGTGGCGGTCGGCCCCCGCCGCCAGCCGGGAGACGTCGGGAAGGCCCCCTTGGGGTCCTCCTGTAGCAGCGGGCGCCGGCTCGGACCCCGCCGTGGCTCCCGGCCGAGAGGACGAGTCCCTGCACGCTGGCTCGCGGTCCAAGCAGACGGAGTCGACCCGAACGCAGCAGCGGGCACCGCCCGTGCTCCTCGGGCGAGAGGAGGAGTCCCAGCACGCTGGCCCGCTGTCCCCGCAGACGGGTCGACCCGAAGTCGAACTCCGAGGGGCGACTTCTCGCCCGAGGAGCACGGGTGGTGCCAAGTTTTTAACGCAAATTGGATAGAGGTGTTCCGTACTACCAACGGGGTGGGTGTTACGTCTACTATAGGGGGTAGGTAGTCCTCGATCCCGAAATAGGAAAAATTTCAGATTCCAGCGGACGGGACCCGACTCTGGGACGGGCTCGAGGGGGATGGCGGTCGGCCCCCTCCCTGCACGCTGGCTCGCGGTCCGAGCAGACGGAGTCGACCCGAACGCAGCAGCGGGCACCACCCGTTCTCCTTGGGCGAGAGGAGTAGTCCCTGCACGCTGGCCCGCTGTCCCCGCAGACGGGTCGAACCGAAGTCGGAGTCCGACGGGCGACCTCTCGCCCGAGGAGCACGGGCGGTGCCCGCTGCTGCGTTCGGGTCGACCCGTCTGCGGTGACCGCGAGCCAGCGTGCAAGGACTCGTCCTCTCGGCCGGGAGCCACGGCCCGAGCCGGGGCCCGAACCCCACGGTGTTTCTTCGACACGTTTTCAACGCAAATTGGATAGAGGTGTTCCGTACTACCAACGTGGTGGGTGTTACGTCTACTATTATGGGAAAAAATCAGAGTCCAGCGGACGGGACCCGACTCTGGGACGGGCTTGAGGGGGATGGCGTTCGGCCCCCGCCGCCAGCCGGTAGACGTCGGGAAAGCCCCCTCGGGGTCCTCCAGTAGCAGCGGGCGCCGGCTCGGGCCCCGCCGTGGCTCCCGCACGGCTGTTTCAGCCCCATAGATCGTGCGTAATAAAGTGTCCACTGTGCGGTTGTTGAGTTTTCTTCACGCCAATTATGAAACGTGACGTCACTGACCGACCATCGTTAATGGCATGACTTACTTGTTGAGAAAATGAACGTCAACGAACTCAACTCCCATCGCAATTTCCCCTCCTAAAACCCGTTTCTTTTATTTTTATAAAGTTTATATCGATGTATCATTAAAAGGTCTATAATTTTTTTCTCATTGTTGGTTGTTTTCTTCAATTAATTATTTTTTAGTGAAGATTGCGTGTGGAAAAACCGCTTAGAAACAAGTCAATAAAAGGAAAAATCACTTGACTTACATCTTGTAGGAAAATGTATGTTTTTTATTGTTCTAATTTTTTTATTGGAAAATGAAGAACGTGGTAGTTAGATAATAACATTTTTCAAAACTTAAAGCTGGTTTGGTTCCTGGGCAATGACGGAGATTTTCAAAATAAACGAGGTAATTGTAGTCCCAAAATAAGAGACGTCTGCTTTTGCGATCATACACAGTGCGCGTACATGTACATGTACACTATACAATCGTGTGCGTGTACATGTACAGTACATGTTCACTGTACTTCGCGCTAGTACAAAGCGCGCGAAGATTGAAAACAATAAATATTGTCTACACACACACATCATCGCAATTCAATACGCACACACTCATACTGATCTGACGAATGATCACACACGTATATAAATGAGACAAAAGTCATTAGTTACACATTTTCTTGAATTTATTTATCTCTTTCTACAATGATTGTATAACATTATTTACACGGAGGAGCATGTTCCAGGCTTTAAGTTTCGACTATCACAAAGAGGTAATTTCTAAACTGTGCAGAGTTTGTGGAAGGAGGACAACTCATCTTTCAACAACTAACGTTAACGTTAGAGAACCAACTTTTTGTAAAGACAATCGCAAAGAAATTTTTGCTGTATTTGGCATAAATACATGGACTGATACTACTGACCAGCATCCTGAGGCTTTATGTGAAAAGTGTGCACGAAAAGTAAGACATTACACAGCACAAACACAGGAGTACATTAATGTCACAAATGAACACATAGTTTGGACAAAGCATCAGAGAGCAGGTAACTGTGCGGTTTGTGAAAGATTCCAACAAACTTCAAGGCCAGGTCGACCAAAAAAGTGTAAAAGAGTAATCGGCAAATCATCTTCCCAACCCGGTGGTTTACCATTTGCAAACAAATCGGAGACCAGTAATATTTTTTCTAACATTATTAACATTTCTATTGAGTCGGATCCTAATTTTGAGATCCTTGGAAGAGACGGGGAACATTCTCTATTTACTTGCCCTATCTGTCTCTGCTTATTACCCTCACCATGTCTGCAATCTCCATGTGAACATAACTTTTGTGTCAGCTGCTTAACAAAGTATTTTCAATTCAACAAGTTGTCTACTGTGAGTAGTATGTGTGCCGCATCACACTACAGTTTGAGGTGGAGCAGTGTGCAATTTGTGTGCAGTGATTTTGTGCAGTTTGTAATGGCAATGCACCACATGCACCACAGTGGTGGAGCACCATAATTTTTTTTTGATGGCCACCTTCAATTTTTTTTATGACGTCATTTCGGCCAAGTAAAAAAATAATAATAATTGTGTTACCACTGCTCCACCGCCACAAAGTGCAATGCTCCACCACATTGCTCATTTTGCACTGTGGTGCATGTGGTGCATTGCCATTACAAACTGCACAAAATCACTGCACACAAATTGCACACTGCTCCTCCTCAAACTGTAGTGTGATGCGGCACACATGATTGAAATTTTTCATGATTGAAATTTTGTTTTCAATTATTATTTGTTTTTTCAACCACAATTTTACCACTGCACACAACTGCACACAAAATACTGCACACTACTCCCTCCACACAAAATACTTACTCCCTCCACACAAAATACTGCACACTACTCCCTCCACATAAACTGCACACAAAATACTTACTCCCTCCACACAAAATACTGCACACTACTCCCTCCACACAAACTGCACACAAAATACTGCACACTACTCCCTCCACACAAACTGCACACAAAATACTTACTCCCTCCACACAAAATACTGCACACTACTCCCTCCACACAAACTGCACACAAAATACTTACTCCCTCCACACAAAATACTGCACACTACTCCCTCCACACAAACTGCACACAAAATACTGCACACTACTCCCTCCACACAAACTGCACACAAAATACTAACTCCTCCACACAAAATACTGCACACTACCCTCCACACACTGCACACAAAATACTTACTCCCTCCACACAAAATACTGCACACTACTCCCTCCACACAAACTGCACACAAAATACTGCACACTACTCCCTCCACACAAACTGCACACAAAATACGTAGTGCGCAAGCGCAGCATGCATATTGATGATTTCGGGTGGAGGTGTGCAGTTTGTGTGGTGGAGGGAGTAGTGCGCAAACGCAGCATGCATATTGATGATTTCGGGTGGAGGTGTGCAGTTTGTGTGGTGGAGGGAGTAGTGCGCAAGCGCCGCATGCATATTGATGATTTCGGGCAAGTTTGAGACAGTCGTTTCTCACATCACCTAGTACTCTCTTCATTCACATACACTGATTGCACACAAATTGCACACTGCTCCTCCTCAAAGTGTAGTGTGATGCGGCACACATGATTGAAATTTTTCATGATTGAAATTGTTTTTTCAATTGTTTTTTTTTTCAACCACAATTTTACCACTGCACACAACTGCACACAAAATACTGCACACTACTCCCGCGCAGCATGCATATTGATGATTTCGGGTAAGTTGAGATGAATTTAAAGGTGGAGGTGTGCAGTAAATTCCGGCAAGTCAAGACAAGTTTTTAACGACGGCATCACCCAAAATAAACGAATTGACGTCATGATGACGTCATGATGCCGTCATATTCAAAAACAAATCATTAAATTTGATAGAGTATCTAGAGTTTTATTAGAAACAAATCTTAAAACAGCATTTTTTTTTTTTAAGTTGCTTTAATTGTAATTTGTTTACATTTCGTCTGGTGTCTTGCATTTTGGCGCAAAATTGCACCACACCACTTTTGAACACTTTTACATTTCGCGGCAAATAGTGGACCGTACGATTTATTTTGTGTGAAGGGAATGATAACTTTGATAGTTAATGTTTGGTGTGATAAAAAAGCCTAACGGTTACCAAATGTTGGTGGCATGACATATGAGCCGATGTTGTTGCTTAGATTTAGAACGAAAATCATTTAACACGGCTTTAGTTTTTGTTATTTTACTTTATTTGTTTATTTATATATGGAACTCCCTTGGGGTGAATGGTTTGATCTTTGTTGCATCGTTTTCAACAACAATGAGACAACATCGTGTATTATGCAATCACTTTTGCGTTGCTCATGTAAAGCATAGGACTGTATAGATATAATTCTCTGGACTATGGAGGGATTTCATGAATTGAATTGGCCATTTTCGAGTCAGGATCCGACGCTGGCGCAGCAAGAAGCTATGCAACGGATAGTCGATGACGAGCTGCTGAAAGATAAATACTGGTCCTTTAACAGTCCACACCCTACCGCATCGCAGCAGGAGGAGGAGGCAGTCCAACACATAGTGGATGAACTGTTAGGAGAATGGATAGTCGATGACGAGCTGCTGAAATATGAATACTGGCCCTTTAACAGTCCACATCCTACCGCATCGCAGCAGGAGGCAGTCCAACAAATAGTGGATGAACTGTTAGGAGAAGACGCGAACCGTTCTTTTGATGAGGTAGGAAGATTTTATTTTATTTTATTTTCTTTGTATTTTCTTGTAGATGAGACAACCTCATCACTTAAAATCATTAACGTTAAAATTAGGTCTGACTACACGCCGTAGGATATTTTAGTATTAGTTTACTGTTGTTTTTAAATATTGATAAGAGGTGTGAGCATGGGTGGAGGCATGTTGATATGATTTGATACGATTAAAGGGGGTAGGGTTACGTTATTTTTTGTCAAGAATGTAGGTGTAGTCCGTCAAATATTTTCACCAAATGAGGGCGCCCTTCCTTTTGCTATTTTGAATGCGTAGAGGTGGGGTTATGCTATTTATTTATTTATTTAATATATTTATTTATTTATTTTTTAAGGATGTAGGGGCGGTCTATTAAAAGGAATGGCTTTTACTGAAGTTTTAGGATGCCGGGAAAGATGTATATTATTGTGTATTGTATTGATTATTGTTTATTATTATTATTATTTCAATAGGAAGAGGAGAGCAGTCCGTTTGTGGCTGAAGACGTACCAGCGTCTCCGCCCCGTGTGGCTGAAGAATTGGCAGCACGACCTCGAGTTCCAATGGTGAGTGAAACTGAGACAAATTTAAATTTTGAATGATCTTTTGTAAAACTTAAATTATCAAAAATGTTTTATACAAGGCCCGGTAGTATTTTTGACTATTTATTATTATTATTATTTTTTCTTGCAGAATGATGTTTCCACCAATAATCTTTTCCAGTGTTCACACTGCGAAAAAACATTCATGCGCACAGACAGCCTAAAGTGGCATGAAAAGAAACACAAAAAACATCAAGCTTTGTCCTGTTCAACCTGTGAAAAATCCTTCAGTCGAATGGACAGTCTAAATAGACATAGGAAAAATCATCCGTCACGTTCGTGCGACAAGAGAGGTCAATTAGTGAAGCCTGTGGGAAGTCGTTCACCAGAAGATCCACAATGAGGAGGCATTGTAATAAATACTGCCACAGCATTAAAGATAAACTGGAGCGACCATCAACTATAGAGGCACCTCTTCCAACACCAACACCACATGTACCATCACCTGTGGAAGCCCCACCACCACCACCCGCAGAACCCCTATCCCCAAATCGCTCACAACTTGGACTTGTTTAATTGAACACTTTGCACAAGTGGCGGTTGGGTTCGACATTCTTTCCTAAATTACTAATCAATCTTCCATGTCTACCATGTCTGCTCTTTTATTTGTTCTATTTTATCATTACTTTTGGAGTTGTATTTGAAATAAATTATTGGTCTGTTCTTGTGACAAAAAAGGAAAGAAAAAAAATCAGCAATCTTTGACATCAATATATTTACAGATGGTTTTTTAAATTGGTTTTAAATTGGAAAACATTTGATAAACTGAAAACATTAATTATTATTATTATTGTTATTTTAAATTCTAACAAATTCGGGGCCTTTAGAACATTTAATAATAATAACAAATAACAAATAATTCAATAAAGTTAACACTTTGTACGGGACATGTTTCTAAACACTAAAATAAATTTAGTTGAATGAAGCTACTCAATCCTATGTAATTTAAAACATGTTTTGTGCATATATTTATTTGTTCTTTTATTTGTTCTATTTTATCATTCCTTTTGGAGTTGCAGTTGAAATAAATTATTGGTCTGTTCTTGTGAAAAAAAAAGGAAAGAAAAAAAAAAGTATGTTATCTGACTTATTTATTTCCTAAGCCCTAGGTCATACTTAAACCAGTTACAAATCCTCTCTGTATTCATTTCATACTATGAACCCGCAAATGAAACATCCCTTCACTTGTGTGATAGCAGGACCAACCGGCTCAGGCAAAACTCAGTTCGTAAAACGTTTGCTGGTTCCAGCGGATGAAAAGGTCATCGAACCTCCACCAGACAACATCGTGTGGTGCTACGGAGAGTTTCAACATGCTTATGCTCATTTGGCAAACGTGGTTCGTGATATACAATTTGTGGAAGGTATTCTAGATGACCTTCATACGAAAATACATCGATCCAGGAACAATATGATAGTGATCGATGATCTCATGTCTGAAACTGGCAACAGCAAACGGATTACGGAGCTTTTTACCAAGGGCAGTCATCATAGAAATCTTTCCATTGTGTTGATTCTCCAAAATTTATTTCATCAGGGCAAAGAAATGCGCACGATTAGTCTCAACGCACATTACCTGATCCTCTTCAAAAATCCTAGAGACGCTTCTCAGATAAACCATCTGGCAAAACAAATGTATCCCACCAAATCAAAGTTCATAGTCGAAGCCTACCGAGATGCCACTTTACCACCCTACGGTTACCTTTTCATTGATCTAAAACCAGAAACGTCCGAGGAAATGAGACTAAGGACCCACATTTTTCCGGGTGAGAACCCAATTGTGTATGTTCCGAAGGTATAAATGAAGTGAGGATCCGAGCACGTCATTCATTTGAAGATGTCTAAGCGCGTGCGGAACCATGCTCCGTACCTGCAAGTCCTAGCAAAGGGAAATACCAAACAGCGTCAGGGTGTGATCCATGGAGCCACTAAAGAACTTATCGCTTGTGTGTGTGAGTGTGCCCTCAACATCCTCAATGGGAACATAAGTCTGAAACCCGCCGACAAAAGAAAACTAAAAAAATACAAGAATCACATCAGAGCCCTCGCCACCAAAAAACTTAGCGTCCAGAAGAAGAAAAACATTCTTCATCAAAAAGGTGGATTCCTGGGTGCATTGCTGACCCCTATTCTGAGTGCACTTGCCGGTCTGCTCTTCAAGTAACGATGCAGCACACCAAGAAAATGGTACTTGTTCCCCACGACACACTTTCCCAACTGCAAGCTGCAAGACTGCTAGAACAAACTCCAACAACGCGTGTAGTGCACGGTTTGGACGAAGACATGAGGACTCTGCTCGAAAGGCAGGATATCACAGAAGAAGAGAAAATGAAGCTGTATCATCAGACACTTCAGAGGTACACCATTTTAAATCGGCAGAGGAAGGCCCCTTTAACCATGAACTTGCAAATGAATAGTGATGAATCCAAAGACCAGCCCAAGTTAGAGCGAACACCCGGAGAACCACCCAAGTTAGAACGAGAACCCGTCACCCACTATCCTACTAAATTTAAAGCTGAGCTGAAAGGGTACCCTGAGGAGTCGTTCGGTCTACCTCGACTGTTTGCCGAAGCTACACATCTATCACCCCTTCCCCTTCGAGGTAAGAAAAAGAAGAGAGAGAACCGTAAACAAGCCACCCCGAAATGGACTCCATATTAAAAGATGTATCGAGTCTTTTCTTGTCATTTTGTGTTTTCGTTCACAATGGACTGTTGTCCTCCCAAGTCCGACTGTGGACCCCAACACTTTCTTAAGAAAATCCGTTGCACATGGGCTTGTTGTCAAAGCACCGTCATCATTACAAACTCGGATTCTGCCGATGGCGGAGGCATACCTGAAGAAGGTGTATTACGACCCCAAACACCCCGCCGCCTTTGGTGGTGTGGAGGCTGTTTACCGCGCTGCAGTAAGAGACGGCATCAATGTCACAAAGAAACAGATAACTGTATGGTTGCGGGAACAGCCGACCTACACGTTGCACAAACCAATACGGAGAAATTTTAAAAGAAATAGGGTCGAAGTGCATGGCATCGATCACCAATGGCAGGCAGATTTGGTAGATATGTCCTCGTTCAAAGAACACAATCGAGGGTACAGGTATTTGCTGACGTGCATCGATGTCTTTTCGAAGTATGCGTGGGTCGTTCCTCTGAAAGATAAGACTGGGACAACTTTAGTGAAAGCCTTCAAAAAGATTTAAAAGGAGGGAGAAAGCCGCGTCTGCTTCAGACCGATAAGGGTACCGAAATTATCAATGAAAAGTTTCAGTCTTTTCTCAAGAAAACGAATATCTACTTCTTCACTACCAATAATGAAACCAAAGCCAGCATTGTTGAGAGATTTAACAGAACACTGAAGACAAAAATGTGGAAATATTTTTCGGCCAACAACACGTACCAGTATACAAAGGTCCTCCCCGCATTACTTTCTGGCTACAATCATTCGTTTCACAGAAGTATAAAATCCACCCCGGCATCAGTCAATACTTCCAATGTCGATCGAATAAGACAGGCGCTGTACACCCCTGACTCCAACCCCTAAAAACTGTCTTCAAGTTCGAGGTTGGAGATACGGTTCGCATCAGCATGGCCGCCAGGCCTTTCCGTAAGAGTTATTTACCAAGCTGGACCACCGAACTGTTTACCATCAACGCCAGAATCCCCCGCTACCCCGTGTACACGTTGAACGATTATGAGGGAGAGCAATTGGAGGTAACTTTCTAAGAGCAAGAAATACAACATGCAGTTCAGAAGGACGACCTGTACAAAGTTGAAAAAATACTGAAAACCAGAAGGCGACGGGGGAACCCAGAATACTTGGTGAAATGGGTTGGATATCCCGAAAAATTCAATAGCTGGATGTCCAAGTTGCACGCTCTATAAAGACGACCAGGACGTCAGCCATGTGCCATTTTAAGCAAACGAATGAATCATGGAGGCCGCATTTTACGTGACGCTCCCAAGCAATAGCTCGATGAATGTTCATCCCAACAACACTTTGGCTCACTTCTTTGTAAATTTGCCCTCCCCTCTCACGTTAACGGGAGAATGGGAAGTTGCCATGGCCGAGTTCGTCTATCCACACCGTTGGCTCAATGTATTCCAAGATGACAATTTAATGTTATGTACCGGTGGAACACAGGGTCGGCCACACACGCACACGATCTCAGAGGGTTATATTCCACGCCTAAAGAACTTATATCAGCTTTTAACCCCCCTATCGATCACGACGGACAAGTCACCATATCGTACAATAAATACATTCAAAAAATTGTGACGAAAACACTAGGAGGGGCAAGATTGATTTTTCACGGCCGATTAGCGACGTTATTTGGGTTCAATGTCAACGACAGCGTCACGGGTCTCCAAATAGCCCCTCGCACTGTGGACGTTCATCCATTTCACTCCATGTTCGTGTATACTAATATCATCCAGTACAACACGGTAGGTGATAAGATGGCACCTTTATTACGGATCGTGAACGCGGAAGGAAAATATGGAGATATCGTTTCAAAAATATACGACAACCCTCATTACATTCCTCTGAAACAAAAGGTCATTGACACCATTGAAATAGATATAAGAGACGACACAGGCGAGCCCATTCCATTTATCAACGGTAGGGTCATCGTGAAACTACACTTCAGACAGCGGCGCTCACCGTACTTCAACTGATCGCTATGACGAAGCTTAAATACATTCCCTATCACTCTAAACACTATGAAGATTACTACACACAGCAAGTGGGTCAAGGGTTGCCTGTGTTTGAAGGACCTCGCACGCAGCGCGGTTTTGGACTTGGTGGTATCTTGGGAGGCCTGTTCAGGTCGGCCATGCCTCTCTTAAAGGCTGGGTTGAAGACGTTTGGACGGCAGGCTCTTCGCACTGGTGTTGGCATCGCCCAAGATGCACTGGAAGGAAATAATATAAAATCAGCAGCCAAAGCTAGGCTCCGGAGAGCCGGAAGTCAACTGACAAAACAAGCCCTCCAAAGTATTAATACCCGAGTCACGCGTGGCAGGTCTATAAAACGAAAAACACAAGGCAGACGGGTCACTTCTATGCCGAGCAAGAGAGCGAAAAGGTCACTTGACATCTTTGATTAGTATTATCTGCACAATTCTGTGGCATCAGCATGTCTCTTCTGCACGATCATTCCTGCGAGTGCACCAAGTCCGAACTGGATTTATTTTCACTCCCTCCCACCCAGACTAGTATCGAGAAGGGTCGATGGACTGAATTCCATCCCATTGCTAACATTTCTGATGGAGGGCCTATTGAATTTTTCATACCTGGATCCGGGGAAGACTACGTTGATCTTTCCCAAACACAACTCTATATCAAAGCAAAAGTGGTCAAAGCTGACGGTACGAATCTGACAGACGACTCTTCGGTTGGTCCAGTCAATCTGTTTTTGCAGTCTCTCTTCAGTCAGATCGACGTGACCTTGAACGATCGCCTTATCTCTGCTTCTACCCCCACTTACCCTTACCGAGCCATGATAGAAAGTCTTCTGAGTTATGGTCACGATGCCAAGGCTTCCCAACTTTCCTCTTCATTGCTCTACAAAGATACAGCTGGACAAATGGATACCGCTGATCCCCTAGCGGCAGACGACGCTGCATCAAAGGAAGCCGCGTCGTGGATATGATTGGTCCCATACACAGTGATATTTTCTTCCAAGACAGACACATGCTAAACGGGGTGGATCTTAAACTCAAACTTATACGCAGTAGTGATGCTTTCTGCCTGATGGCTTCAGGGGCCAACCCTACCTATAAGGTGATGATTCAAGCCGCGTCCGTGTTTGTCAGAAAAGTAAAAGTGAGCTCCGCGGTCATGCTGGGTCATGCCAAAGCATTAGAAAAGGGAACTGCAAAGTATCCTATCAAACGCGTCCTTTGCAAAATTATCTCTGTACCCCAAGGCAACTTGACACTCACTCAGGATCACGCTTTTCTCGGACAACTTTCGACACGCATTGTAATAGGCTGCGTGAGTAATGTAGCGTTTAACGGACGCTACTCGAAGAACCCCTTTAACTTTCAGCATCTGAACGCAAACTTTTTGACGGTGTACCTAGATGTAGATCAGATTCTGTATACTCCACTCAAACCGAACTTTTCCGATGCGTCCAATAATTACGTCAGAGCATACAACACCCTCTTCTCGGGAACAGATAAAATGTACCAGAATGAAGGCAACGACATCAGTCGTGAGGATTTGGCCAAGGGCTATGCACTGTACGCTTTTGATCTCACTCCTGACCTGTCTTCTGGCGGACACTTTAACCTCGTCAAACACGGAAACCTACGGTTGGAAATGCACTTTGCCTCTCCGCTACAGGAAACTGCCAACGTGATCATCTACGCGGAATTTAACAACATTTTGGAAATAGATCAGGCTCGAAACATCATATTCGACTACAGCAGTTGAAGGGCACGCACAGACCATGGACAGATCGGAAATTAGCACTATTTTAAATAGAGACCGTTACACAAAACATTTTTTCAGAGGGGTGTTCGCCCGCGATAAACTTCCCAAGCAAGTTATCTCTCGTCCCAGTGCCTTTGTGGTGAACACAGACCCTATTACGAAACCAGGACAACATTGGGTAGGAATATACTTCACGAGAGATGGTGTTGGAGAGTATTTTGATTCCTACGGATTACCACCGCAGTTACCCGAGTTCAAAAATTTTCTCAAGAACAACGCGGAAAAACTCAATATAATCATCAACGCCTACAGGGACCCTTGTCTGCTGTCTGCGGTCAATATTCCATCTACTTCTTGCTACATCGATGTCGGGGAATCACCATGAGCAAGATTGTGGGACTTTTTTCCACTTCCGATATCAACAAGAACGACGTCAACGTGAACGATTTTATCAGAATACACTTTCCCCGTATTAAAACGAATGTATTCGATGATCAATTATTTTTTCAACAAGTTTCAAGGGCCTTGTTAGAATAACCTATACCTTAACGGACTGATGGATTAATTATTTAAACCAATGTTGTATTTCACGAGTTCAAGCCAGACGTGTCTCAACAACTTGCCCGAAATCATCAATATGCTGCGCTTGCGCACTACTCCCTCCACCACACAAACTGCACACCCCACCTTATTTTGTGTGCAGTTTGTGTGGAGGGAGTAGTGCGCAGTTGTGTGCAGTATCATCAATATGCTACGCTTGCGCTGCGCTTGCGCACTACTCCCTCCACCACACAAACTGCACACCCCACCTTATTTTGTGTGCAGTTTGTGTGGAGGGAGTAGTGCGCAGTTGTGTGCAGTATTTTGTGTGCAGTATCGTCAATATGCTACGCTTGCGCGAGTTCAAGCAAATTTCCCAGTGTTCGGTCTAGCCAAAATGTTCTAAAGGCCTCGAATTTGTTAGAATTTAAAATAACAATAATAATAATTAATGTTTTCAGTTTATCAAATGTTTTCCAATTTAAAACCAATATAAAAACCATCTGTAAATATATTGATCTCAAAGATTGCTGTTGGTGTTAAAATTAAATTTAACAAATGCCAAAATGTTCTAAAGGCCCCGAATTTGTTAGAATTTAAAGTAACAATAATAATAATAATAATAATAATAATAATAATAATAATAATAATAATAATAATAATAATAATAATAATAATAATAATAATAATAATAATAATAATAATAATAATAATAATAATAATAATAATAATAATAATAATAATAATAATAATAATAATAATAATAATAATAATAATAATAATAATAATAATAATAATAATAATAATAATAATAATAATAATAATAATAATAATAATAATAATAATAATAATAATAATAATAATAATAATAATAATAATAATAATACTTAATGTTTTCAGTTTATCAAATGTTTTCCAATTTAAAACCAATATAAAAACCATCTGTAAATATATTGATGTCAAAGATTGCTGTTGGTGTTAAAATTAAATTTAACAAATGCCAAAATGTTCTAAAGGCCCCGAATTTGTTAGAATTTAAAGTAACAATAATAATAATAATCCCGCCGTATACGAAAAGTGTAAATTGTTATGTTTTGCGTGTTGTAAAAGACTTGCTAATGAAATAAAAACATCATTAAACATTAGGTTGAATTGATGAGGACTTTCTGCACACAAGTTGTGTTAAACAATTGTTTTGCTTTAGTTTGCATTACAAAATCAGTCATTGCATGTTTGATATAGGCTTACATGTAGCATTGCGAATACAATAGGCATATTAATATTATTGCTGAAATAGTAATACGTAATTTGAAACAAAATCAATTTTCAAAAATGAATTCTTTCTCTTTTTAATTTTCTATTGACATGCAGACATAAAGATTATGGGAGGATTGCAGCTGGACAGCCTAGCTGTCACAACTTTTTAACGATTTTGTTACATAGGCCTACATCGTCTACTCATAGTTTTCATGAGTGGCGAATTACAGAGATCATTGAACTACCTACCACTACCAGATTTGCAGTTACAGACATAACATGTATACATACACTTTTAATACTAGTGTGCAATTTTGCACACAAGGAAAAACCAGTTGATTAAATACCTGATGCTGAATTTTAGGGTAGAATGTCGTATCCGACCGCCACTTTTTCTCATTAAATATAACCAATAATGTACTCTTACCTACCTAGTAGTAAGGTTGGAGAACATATGGATGATGATGGACATATACTTCAAATTATTCCAGGATATTTATTTCATGAAAAATCGGGCTTTTTTGGTATACGATGACTTCCTCAGTCATGTCAGTCTGATCTTGTAAACTCCACAATTAGTGACCAACACAGTCATTGTACATGCGTAGTGGCAACTATAATAGGATCCGTCTATTTTCTGAAGGGGAGGATTTTTTAGAAGGGAAATAAAGTCCGAAAACCATCATAAAAGTGGATTTTAAAGATAGTTTTCGCTTTCTGTACCACCAAAAATTGATAGAATCATTTTTCAACTGGTTAGTGGTTGCAAACAAATCCAAAAAAGCCCTTAAAAAGTGGCGGTCGGATACGACATTTCCGAATTTTATACAAATGATATTCCCTTTTCAGATTGGAGACAGCTTTCGTTATCAGGAAGAATTGAAACTGTCACAGCAGGTGCAGATGAAACCCACATGATACACTTAAAGTACACAGAACTCGTCGGAGACTGACAAATCCAGTGATCGACAAGGTATGAATTTCTAATTACTTGTTGTAACGCATATGTGCGATACATCACAGAGATAGTGGAGGCAATTGCCTCCATGCATATTTCAGTAGACTTAAAATTTTCTTCATAGAGGTGCCCTTACATGTTCGACAAAGAAGTATCAGGCCTGGTAACGTTAGACCTAGCATTAATATTGAGAGTGAGAGAGGAATCCTATCTTTTCAAAAACAATGCATAAACACACCAGAATGCATAATTTCACTGACACAGCAGTGTGTAGCATGTATGCTGTTCCAGAACTTCATCACACATGAGTGTTTGCATGTAATTGTAAGGAAGCTAGCTGTAGTGTAAGGTAAATAATTATTATTACTGACAATGGCGACCCAAACAGTAACTAAAATAAGAAGAAAGTAACTAAAATAAGAAGACTGACCAAGAAGAAAGGCAAAACAAAAACAAGAAGGAAAAAAATCATAATTATCTAAGTGTGATTTTGGCACATAGTCAAACCAACAGTTTTGGACTCGTTCAGGGAGAAGGCTTTAATACCCCGTTTGATAGGTTTGTTAGGCATGTACTGAACAAAACTTAAGCGTCCCTTGAATTTCAACATACTCTCGTCTGGAGACAGATTCTGCGCAGCGTTATACAGGTTGAGAAACTTCGGGACGAGGACTTCTATCAAGGGCCGAACTTTGGAAAGTTGTCCCGTTTAGCCAAGGCTCTACGAGGAATTTGGTTATTTGAGATGTGGAGGAACCGAAGAATTGAACTGACCCGATTACGGGACATGATCGACGGATAGAATGGATGTGAAGAATTTCAGATGTCGACCAGTACATCTTGTATTGAGAGGATTTGTTTATGCCCATAGCAATGAGAAGTGCCACAAATGCCATCATTTCTGGAATGTTGGTTGGGTGCCAGGAGAATTGTTCATCAGGATTTGAGTCTATTGTTTGCTGCGCATAGCGATTAGTCTCGTCGACAAGCATATTCCACACAAGTTGACAAAAATACAGCTTGAAGATCTCTACTGCCGACAGAGTGGCAAAGTCGCCGGTGGGGCCAGAATTTCCAGTGAACTGCACAGTCCCACACTCGTAATGGTCTCGTCGTTCCCAACCAGATCGGAAATCTAACTTTCCTGTCGTCCTCCTTGATCTCGGTCGGCTATCACCTTGGTAGGTCGGCTGCAACAGAAAAACAAGGTAAAGGAGGATTAATCTCGGTCCTTTGTAAATACAATATCTCAATGCTGCATGTGCACAGGCCACAGGGGGTCATGCGGAAAATGAATATTGTCCTGAGAAAAAAAATATGGCAGATTCCATCCACTCTCCAAAACTCGTTGTCGATAAAGTTTCGTTTTAATGTGGGATTGTGAATGTGAATTCCCCCAACTTCTTGCATAATACGACTTATGAGGGCCTTTCGAATACAAGGCTATTCTTTTGGAAGCTTGAGACTAAGAGTGCATTTTCAGCCTGTTAACGCTAAACAGCACGACCGGCTATGGGTAAATGTTAAAATGTCTATGCTATATCTATACATCAACTTGCTGTTTCAATGAATACAAATATTACCCCAACATTCCCAACAAACTACTAATAATTGTACATTTTCACTTGACTTTTTTGACCCAGTCCAGGGGGTGGGGATTTGGTCAATCCTATTAAAGGGATCCATTTTCTAAATTTACTTTACTCAACTCCAACAGTTGTAACGCTATTTACGCTATAGCCTAGGAAAATAAGTGAATTACGTTAATTTGCATTGGGCCAGGAAGAGTAACGTTAACTGTTATTAGTTATTCATTTTTACTGTGATTTTGGCCTACCTCTTCAAGTTCAACGAATTCCGCTGGAATTTGTACTTCTAATGTGCTGTCGTCATCCGTTACTTCGTCATCTGATTCTGAGCCACTGTCTGCCAAAATCTCAGCCAAAATGCCATCATTTATGTCCGTTTCCATCATGATTGCAACTAAATTAAACTGACCGTTGTGGAAGCGAGTGGACGCCAGCACCGGGAACCGCAAAGTGACGCACTTTTCTTTTCATAAACTTGTATACACTTCATTCCTGTCAATAGAGGGCGCCAACCCCAAAAACCACTCAAGCATTTTCAGGTGGTGATTTAAGTCGCCATGGTCGTCAAGGGCATGCCGATTCCCGGCACCTTTTAGAGCCCACGGGAAGGAAGCGTATCACAACAATGGATCTTTTTAGAGCCCGTGGGATCGAAAAGGTTAATCTTCCACATAAACAGAGGCAATGTTGAGATTTGTTCATTGGGGTGTACGAATATTTCGTTAACTTTTTTAACATCATATATTTACAGCCGACATTTGTGCAGAAAATTCCAACAAGCTCTTCCCAAAAAGCCTCATCCACAAGCAGATTATCAACAACTGATGGAATCAATGACCCAGATGCTTCAATTGCCATGATGAGAGACTGCCAATTAGCATGGGAACAACTCCGAAAGATTAAGAGGTTTGTAAGGGGCCATAGACAATTATCAACATTTTCACATTACACAAGCGTACAAAGAGTTACATTTTTCAGGATCCCCCCCTAAAATCGTTAAAAAAAAATTGTACAGACTGCAGACCCCCTCCCCACAGCGTACGGTTTGTACGCTCGTGAAAATGTTGATAATTGTGCATGGCCCCTAAAATGAACTTGTAGAAAACTTTATATACTGTACATGTAGACCTACATGTCCTGTTTACTGTATACACTGTACATCAAAGATGCACTACTGTGCAATTTAAACACTAATGCACAAACAATGTATCATGCCAAGGTGTTATCTTTATTTACACGTATCTTGGCAGCTTTGGGGTTACATTTTCATCAGAGAGAGCTATGCGAAAGCGACAAAATGTGCTCCTTAATGACAACCTCACGGGAAGTCTTGTTCCACTCATCTTCAATTCAGATAAAGCCTATGGACATAATGGTGTGGAGTCACGAGAAGTACCCTATGTGACTGTCAAGAATCTACCATCAATGATCCTGGACTATCTGGACAGACATGACTTGTAAGTTTTTAGTACCATGTAATGTACATTGTACATGTATGTATAATGCATTATACTGTACATGAAATACTTTGTAATCTACCACACCCTCCATCAATATTTTGTTTACAGGTATGGCTCTCTGACCTGGCATGACGGTGTGATCCCAAAGGAGGAAGTGTGGATCAAAATTGGAGGAGACAAGGGTGGGAAAACCTTCAAAATGTCCTTCCAAATAGTGAATACTCGTCATCCAAATTCATTGCAAAACACTGTTGTGTTCACTTGTTTCGAAGCCAACGATTCAATTGTGAACCTTCAGACAGTTTTGGCACCCATCATGGACCAAGTATCACAACTTGCTGGCCAAAAGTGGAGGCAAATACTTGATTTAAAAAATATATAACACACATATCATAAATGTGCACTCATTTTAGAGTTATATTTAATGTTTTGTTTATTCTGTTTTGTCTTTTTACAGGGACAAAACACTGAGACTTTTCCTTTTTGGAGACTATGAGCTGTTAACCAAGATGTACGGTATATGCAGCTGCAATGGTAAGGCATACAAATGTATGACAAGTTAATTTATACATTTGCTTTTACAATATATACATTGTTTATGTTAGAAAAATAAATTATATACAAATACATCTACTATTTACATGTGACTACATGATGTCCCTTTCACCATACATTTACAACATCTGTAAATGTTCTGTTTATGTTTTCTTCATTTAGCACGATATTGCTGTCTGTATTGCACAACATCCAAGGACAATATGAAACTCCCCATCACTGAGAGGGCAACAGCCACCCCACGCACCCTGCAGTCAATTGTTGAATCACACACGGCATATGTAGCAGATGGCTCAATGAAAGCTCGGGCCAAGGATGTCTCTCATAGCATCATAGCTAAGCCAATTATTGACATTGCAATTGACCATGTAAGTTGAACTACATGTGTAATGGAGCAATAAATAAATATCTTACTCTGGTGATCTGCATAATATAATGGCATAAGTGGCTCTGCTTACCAGAACAAATTCTGCGCTTACGAGGTCGGTGAGCGCATAATTCATTTCATGGATCCCATAAGCGAGGATTCGGGCTTAAATAGCTAGCGCCGAATTTCTGCGCTAGCTGTGTAAGCGAGAAATCCTTATTTACGCGAAGTACATAAGCACATAACCATATATTCCTTGCTAACCAATAAAATACGCTTACGCTAAGCACATAATTTCTGCTTCCGTAAGCGCCGATTCTATGCTTACGGTATTAACAAGCAGAGCCATGAAATTGGGCCCCGTTTTATTTTTAAAAATGCATTTAAAACGCTCCATTTTGTTTACATTACAATTTTGCTGAGGTGGTTCTCCCAAGCCTTCACATATCTCTTGGAATTTACAAGAAGTCTTTGATATGTACGAAGCAAGATGCCACATGCTTGATTTAAAGATTTTTGAATTGCTAGTCAAGCATACAGATGAACATGACCTGGAAACAAGTACCACTAACTTTGACCAGAAGGTTGTACGGGAGTTCAACCGTCAAAAGCAGGCTGCCCGTGACAAATCCATCAAGCAAGATGAACTTGAGCAGATTGAAGAAGAGTTACCCCTTCACCTCCTTCAACATAACCTTCAAAATGCCGATCAAATGTTTCAGCAGATGGCCAACAGGGCTTTCAATCTTCGGCACGAATTGGAGCAACTGGTGAGAAGTTCCATGTAAACATGTACATTTCAAACGCGACTCGCCGAGTCATGTATTTTCTTAGCATTCAATATGTACACTGTACATGTTTACATTTATAGTCATGTCAGTCCTATTGAAATATTCACATGGTAGTTGATGACATATTTGTTAAAATAAAAATAGCTGCTCTTGAACATATCCCTTAGATCTACATTGTAGGAGCTACGACAGACCATAATGTAAAAATATATATTTTTTGTTTACCTTTTAAATACCCATATTTTAAATATACCCTATTGCACACATTTAAAATGTTAAAAACAAATTAAAACATTTGCCAAATTTAAAAACATGGTCCGTCGTAGCTCCGGTATTCATTTAAGTCAAAGGGACATGAAATAAAAACGTGCATACTGTGCTGATAATCGTTATACTTTCCCTTTTTGAGTTACAGGGCAATGAAAAGGCTGATCTACTGATTGGTGCCGGCCCAGTTGCTGGAAGCCTTGATGTGGTATTGAAGAAGCACCATGTTGAACGGCAAGCTTACCACGGAAAAGCTTTTGTTTGTAACCACGTTCACAAATGTTGCCAGGTAAAAACTACCAAAGTATGCCATGTTGCTGTTTATCATACCATACATGTTGATACATGTTTTGTACTCATTTCTGTTGTAAGAATTGTAAGTACTTGATGTGCATAACATGGATTGAGAAAGTGTTACCTTTCGTCTGCTATCCCAACAGATTCAAGTCATCTCTGACCTAACGTGTGAACCCCGCAGAATAATCCAGAATATGTCATACGATGATATTCCACTGCAACGTCACAAAGAACTCATTCGTGAAGCAGCTGAAATCGGGTCAAAATTTGAGGATATTTTCCTCAAATTTGCCGACACACACTTTGCGATAAACCACGCCAGGGCCTTATCACCTGAAGACTTCAAACGCATTGGTAAATATTCACTTCCTTTTCTTTTTTGTTGTGAAGTACCGATAGTAAAATCCTGTCGAGAGTAATGACATTTTGTATTCATCGCAGATACGTGTATCAAAATCTTCATGGCATCTTACAGAGACAGTTTCCCTGAATCCAGCATCACTCCCAAGATGCACTTATTGGAGAACCACGCTGTAGAACAGCTGACCAGGTTTGGTGTTGGATTTGGCCTTCTAAACGAGCAGGGGGGAGAGCTGATACACACTGAATTCAACAGGACAGGTCGTGTGGTACAGGGAATGCGGGACGACTTACAGCGTCTGATTACAATAATGCGACGTCACCACTTGTCAACTACTCCAGAAGTACAAGCAAAAATGATCACCTGTGGAAAAAGAAATAAAAAAGAAGAATAACACAAATATTTATTAGGGCAAGGAAGTTCTGGCTTTAGTTTGGAGCCATCATCATGCACTATGGCATATGTGTACGACAAGAATAGTGTTTTTTTAGAACACAGGTCACCTGTAATTCTCTTGAAAATGTTTTGGAATGTGTGCAATATCCGACCGCCACTTTTTTACTCTTTATACCAAAAACCAAAGTATAATACCTCATCAGTTAAGACTAAGTCTATAGTCTGCATTTTTTAATATAGAGATTGAAAAAGTGGCGGTCGTATACTGCACTCAACAGCATGACGATAATAATTTTTGAAGTTATTGAAAGTATAATTTAGGGAGCCTGCATGTGTACATGCACAATGTAGATGCAGTCACTCACCTCCACATGTCATAAGCTTATTCAACCACTGACAGGGTTGGGTTGTTGATCTGTCTTAGCATCCAACATGTCCAAATAAAAAAATCATGTCTGTCATCGCAACCACGTTCAGACGGCTCATAGTTCGGGATACTTCTCGATTTTCTTTTTCTTTTCAACATTTTACATTCACCCAAGTTTGGAAGACCACTTGTTGTGGACAATGACGGTGCAATTAAGTAAATTTAAAATGTCGAAAAACTAAGTTTTAAAATGTTGAAACGAAATAATAAAAATCAACATTTTCTTTGGCATGATTCCGTCGTTGCTCTTAGTCTTAGGTCCATTAAGGGAGAAGGGACGTGAGCAAGACGAGAGCTAACCTTGCGACGCACTATGACACTTTTACGTACACCGCGGTGGCATCGCGCTTAATTTTTCAGTAGGTGTGAAGGGGAGCTATAACTTCTGTTGCGTTGAACACTACCAACTCCCAATGGTTTTAACAGATGCCTAGAGGTCCTCTAGACCCTAGACAACAATTTGAAGCAAAACAAATGTAAGGGCCCTTTAGGTTGATGTTTATTTTAGTTCTGATAACGCTCTGATAACGTTTTTTTTCCCTACCCCAACTCGACATAAAATATACCCTATTATGTGTACCCATAGCAGTTATAGGAATAAACATGTCTCCCCCTCTGGCTGATGTCTCCAGAATGTCTGGAACGATGGTCTTGCACAATATAGTGGGTAACTGATAGCCTTTGATAAGCCGCGTAGGAGCTGAAGTCAATGGCCTTGTGTTGACAGATGGGATTAGGATTTGTACACGGTCCTATGGGAGCATGCTTTTTGCAGTAGGATTTTTTGGGTCAAGGGTTCAAAGCAGGCTAAGGGGAGTTAACCATGCTATTTGGGTATACTTCAACAGTGAACTTACGGAAGTTGAGAAATTTCGGGTAAAAATCAACGGAGTAATTAGGTTTTGTTTACAAACCTACTTACAAAATAAGTAGCATGGCACGCTAGGGAAAACGTTATTCAATTTCTAGCTTAATGGTGCCTTTTTTTCTTTTCTTTTTACAATAGAGGGCCTAGGAGTACATACAAATTTTAAGGAAATGTAATTGTAAATAAATTATAATAATCTAAAACAGTTAATGAGGCGAGCTTTTCATTCAAGATTGTCATGTAAATCCCCCACCAGTGACTACATGTACAGTGCAACGTCAATACCAATGTACTGTACAAACATACATTACATGTAAATAATTATTTCCACACGTTGAAAAATAGCAAGATACAATCTGAAATATCACAAAACATCCCGCTGTCTTTTACCTTGTTTCATCCTGATTGTCTTGAAATATGCTTCTTCTCAACTGATGTCCTGCGATTTTTTGGAGGAAAACTCAATATTTCATGAAAATGCATGTTTTTAGCTCGTCAATCACATACCATCCTTGTGCTAAACGACAAACACATCACAACCCCTCTCACATGGCATGATTGACCTCCGCGATCCATAAAAGTGTTAAATAAATCAATATTCATGACAGTTACCATTGTTTTTATTCAAAATACTTGTCCGACCAATGAAAATTCAGGAAAAACGAGATATGCAAATAGTAAATTTGACCTTTATCTTGCGTAAACATAGAGTAGCCAAAGTTCCGCGCGCGTTATTGTATAAGAATACATTGGACGCAGCGTGAACACTGAGGGCGCGCTCATTTTATTATTGTGGAACGGCCGTGCGGCCGAGAGGACGAGTCCCTGCACGCTGGCTCGCGGTCCCCGTAGACGGGTCGACCCGAACGCAGCAGCGGCCACCGCCCGTGCTCCTCTGGCGAGAGGTCGCCCCTCGGACTCCGACTTCGGCTCGACCCGTCTGCGGGGACCGCGAGTCAGCGTGCAGGGACTCGTCCTCTCGGCCGAGAGCCACGGCGGGGCCCAAGCCGGCGCCCGCTGCTACTGGAGGACCCCGAGGGGGCCTTCCCGACGTCTCCCGGCTGGCGGCGGGGGCCGACCGCCAGCCCCCTCGAGCCCGTCCCAGATTCGGGTCCCGTCCGCTGGACTCTGAAATTTTTCCGATTTCGGCCACGAGGACCACCTACCCCCTATAGCAGCCGTAACACCCACCCCGTTGGTAGTACGGAACACCTCAATCCAATTTGCGTTGAATACGTGTCGAAGAATCACCGTGGGGTTCGGGCCCCGGCTCGGGCCGTGGCTCCCGGCCGAGAGGACGAGTCCCTGCACGCTGGCTCGCGGTCCCCGCAGACGGGTCGATGCGAACGCAGCAGCGGGCATCGCCCGTGCTCCTCGGGCGAGAGGTCGCCCCTCGGACTCCGACTTCGGGTCGACCCGTCTGCGTTGACAGCGGGCCAGCGTGCAGGGACTACTCCTCTCGCCCGATGAGCACGGGCGGTGCCCGCTGCTGCGTTCGGGTCGACCCGTCTGCGTGGACCGCGAGCCAGCGTGCAGGGACTCGTCCTCTCGGCCGTGAGCCACGGCGGGGCTCGAGCCGGCGCCCGCTGCTACTGGAGGTCCCCGAGGGGGCCTTCCCGACGTCTCCCGGCTGGCGGCGGAGGCCGACCGCCATCCCCCTCGAGCCCGTCCCAGAGTCGGGTCCCGTCCGCTGGACTCTGAAATTTTTCCGATTTCGGGCTCGAGGACCACCTAGCCCCTATAGTAGACGTAACACCCACCACGTTGGTAGTATGGAACACCTCTATCCAATTTGCGTTGAAAACTTGTCGAAGAAACACCGTGGGGTTCGGGCCCCGGCTCGGGCCGTGGGCTCCGGCCGAGAGGACGAGTCCCTGCACGCTGGCTTGCGGTCCCCGCAGACGGGTCGACCCGAACGCAGCAGCGGCCACCGCCCGTGCTCCTCTGGCGAGAGGTCGCCCCTCGGACTCCGACTTCGGGTCGACCCGTCTGCGGGGACAGCGGGCCAGCGTGCAGGGCTCCTCCTTTCGCCGGAGGAGCACGGGCGGTGCCCGCTGCTGCGTTTGGGTCGACCCCACGGCTGTTTCAACGCTAAAAAAGTGCGCCCTCTGTTGGTGAATCTAAATCAGCTCTTGTCGTGCTCATTATGTATGCACGTTTAAGGAATTGATCGTTTACGCTTCGGAAATGCAATTGACTCGGCTATCGTGACCCCTGAAAAAATTGTGTTTCTGATCAATTCGTTTCGCATAATGTATTATGTGATTGACTATAATCCTTTTTAGGTTCTTTTTTATGTCAGCATAATCTATTTATTCTGAAAAGGGTTACTTAATAGCTCTTTTCGAGGTCGTTAAATCGATTAACTGCCACATGTTTCAACAGTTGGGTGCATGCACACCTGCGGAGAAAACCTTCCACAAAAGCGAGTTTTTCACTATTTTCTGATTTTTTCCTATCACCAGTGGATGTTTCATCGTTGAAAACAGACATTATTATGCACACTTAATTGGAGGTAAGTCTGGGCAATGACAAATTTACGAGAATCTTTGATTTAAAAATAAGCATTTTAACCGGCTTCAGACATGTCAGATGTGTTGTAACGCGTTGGTTGATGCATACAGCATGCATAGGTTGATGACAGTGCAGTCAGTAAAGGGCGCCAGTGAATGGTACTAGTACTTTAAACGTTGGGACTAATTTAGCGGGTACCCGGTTTTATGTAAACAATGTATGCTTACGTGGGTTTTTCCTCCATGACTCTTTTGAAATACTTAGTGGTAAATAGTCTGTAACGTTAGGAGAGTGAAGCCTAGGCATGAGTACAAGTAGTTCAATTTAAAAAAGAAATGATGCTAACGTTAGATGTGTTATCAATAGGATGTAATCAGTGTAATATCTAATGTTAGCTCTGTGTTGATTAATTTAAACAAACAAATAGTCTGAACAGTGAACAGCAATGTTTAAATTAAGGGCTGAAAACATTAACAACATTAGTACAGCTGGACATGTCGACCAATGTCATGCATGTATAATACATGCAGGTACTTTGTAAATTATGTATGTCACAATATTTTCCGACAAGTCAGAATTTATTAGCAAAGGTACATTTTAAATAATTTTGGTTGACACTAATAACATTTACAACAACAATCATGACATTTAGGGAAATCTTGTAGTTTTGCATGGTGGAGAAGATAAGTAAGACTAATTGCGGTGACATCATGCGAAATACTCTAGTGAGTAGTAATTAGTTCTGAAAAGAACTAGAGGTTACAACTTGACATTTCGATCAGTATGCTCTGATCGTCCTCAGGATTTACTACTCAATAGAGAATTTCACATTGTGTCACCGTAATTAGTCTTACTTAATCATGAAATTTAACGAATATCATTTATGATACTTTTCAGAATTTGTGATCACATGAAATCATGAAATGGTTTTGAATACAACAAAATAAAACATGCTTATTTGGAGTTTAATTTTCTTTTCACAGCTGATCTTCCTAGATGGAATTCCCTCAATTCTGGTGTGGCGATGGTTTGATCACTGTATGGGAACATTGCAAACAGTAGGATTAGCTGCAAAGGTAAGAGTTATGTCATATTAGGAAATAGTCCGGCAATGGGTTAGAAATGAACAGACTTTACAGATATTTTTATTGTTTTACATGTAAGTAGCAAACTCTTTGTATGTGTAAAACTGTACCATGACATTTCTGTAAAGGGAAATTACAACAATGGTAAATCTAAAAACCTAAAAATCAATCATCCTGAGAAATTATTTGGTTTTCATGTTAGAGAAAAGAGGAATCGTTGTCAAAAACGGAAAAAACATGTAACAGTTTTTGTTTACATTTTTTACAAGGATGTGTTAGTACCGTATACCAATGTTGTACATTCCCTTTATTTTTATATATTGCATTTTTATACACATGGACCCCAAAATGTAAGTAAATAGGCCCTAAACTATTTGACCAATGAAAGATTTTCTAGAGATTTGATGTAACAATGAAAAACCACAAATAATACACGAGGTAGTGCATCCCATGTGTATGTATACGTACATGTACATATGTGTTAAACAATGTTTTTTTTAAATTTTTGACAGATCTTTATGCATGCCCTTATTCCTGGTATTGTGGTGGTGTGATGGCACTGCATGATGCTTAACAACTTTTGCAGAGGATCTTTCATTCCGTGAACTTCACGTCCTGTCATGTTGAATTCAGTATGTACCAGCTTGCCACCTTACGGCACCTCCAGTAGACCAATTTCTACTTTATACATACATGTAGATGTAGCTTTGGGCCGATGTTGATTCCAGAGAAACTTCAGTAAATTCAGTAAACCAGGAGTACAATGTCTGTGTCAAAACAGCATGGAGTCAAGGAGTTGAACAATTGTAATATCTTGAGTGTAGGAAAAACTTAACAATATCCGTACTATTGCGCAGGATTTCTGTGTAAAAAGAGGACGTGAATGATAAATCTAATGTTGCATACATCTGCAAACATTTGAACTAAACCTGTCCAAAATCAGTTCACTATGACGTTCAAGTTAATCATCATTGCCAAGGCCTGATTTGCATCTAGGGCTCTGCTCTCTTATTTTTCGTCCTTTTGGAGCTTAACACTGTTCATCAGTACATCATGATTCAAAATATTCTTGAAAATATTTTTCTGTGTACTCACCTAGGCCCAATATCAGTGCTGCTTAGTTTATAGTTATACCCATGAACTTGTTTTGTGTGGGCTGGGTGAAACAACTTTTGTGGTATCAAAAACGTAAGCACTTAATGTGATTAAACTTGCATAGCCAGGTTAATTTATGATGTATTATTTGAAAATAAAGGGTTTTTATGCACTGTTCTGTACCTGAAAGTTATGTTCGCATAAAGACTGCAGACTGGACTGAGGTAAACAAAGACATATATGACATGTCAATATAAAGATTGTACCCATCTCTACCAAACATCTCAAAATTAACATGTGACAATGTTGCCAGAGAAAATATTATAGAGCTGTGACTCCTGTTTAAAAATTACTATTTTTGTGATAGTAAAAACAAAACAAATGAAAGTTAGGAAAAGAACATTGAAATAAATGTAAGAAGATGTGAATCCAAAGTACTCCCATGACTTATTTATTGTATGTGTAAAACTGTACCATGAAATTGCTGTAAAGGGAAGTTACAATAATGGTAAATCTAAAACCTATAAATCAATCATCCTGACAAATGATTTGGTTTTCATGTTAGAGAAAAGAGGAATCGTTGTCAAAAACGGGGAAAAAAACATGTAACAGTTTTTGTTTATATTTTTTTACAAGGATGTGTGTTAGTACCAAATACCAATGTTGTACATTCCCTTTATTTTTATATTGCATTTTTAGAGACATGGACCCCAAAATGTAAGTAAATAGGCCCTGAACTACTTGACCAATGAAAGATTTTCTAGAGATTTGATGTAACAATGAAAAGCTATTCATTAAAAGTAATTCTTAGTTGCGCAGTGAACAACTTGGCCCCTAGTTTGACATAATTCTGTAAATAATTTGTAGAATAAATTCATGTAAATATTACTTGTAAGTTGTAGGCCTAGTACTTGATACAAAAATAAAGGTTCGAATTTAAGTCACACCTTCCGCTTGATTAAACGTAATATATAGGATGTTCACTGCTTTAACTTTAGGCCACTTCTCTGACATAACCTAACCACGTTTAACAATTAACGTTAATGGAGATTCAACCATATGGAGGAAGGAAATGGAGACCATGGAGATAGCGTAATATAGAAGAAAAAAAATATTGTTGATGACGAAGGGTATTTTCCTCCCAAAATGTCAAACACATATAGAAAACATTCCACTCAAAGGCTATTTTCTCCAGCAACAATTTTATATAATACACGTACGTGTACGTGTGTAACGTGAACAAAACATGTGTTTACAAATTCGCATGAGACACATGCACATTTACACGTGTAAGCACTGTCTACGGAGTTTTTGTGTACAAAATGACTCGTGTTCTTGAGACATGTCTGCATCAGAGTCATTTTCAACTCTCCGTTTTAAACTGAAAACCCCTTGGCCCAGACTTACCTTGTGGCTTAAGTGGCTCTTGTGAATTGTTTTATTACCATCCAAGTTTCAGGAAATTCTATGGTGCAGATTTTATAAAAACAGGGCTCAAACAAGAGCGATTTCGGAACGTTCTTCTTTCCATTCGCCGAAGTGTCACGTGACCATTTTCCCGCTGCCTAGCCCAATGTAAACAAAATTTGCATAAAATCCCCTGTTCTAAGTGACCTGAAATGAATATTCATGATATTCAAAGATTGAACTGCCAACAAATATTTACTAGTTAATCGGAAATAAGAAGGAAGGAAGGTCACCCGGTCAACGGTTGAAGACGCATTCTTAATGTATGACGTCATAGACGCGTTGTGGTTTGGCTTTGTGCAGCCTGGCGCCTTAAGGCCAAAAGAGGGCGCACTTCTTACGCGGCTGAAACAGCCATGTCTTCGACACGTTTTCAACGCAAATTGGATAGAGGTGTTCCGTACTACCAACGGGGTGGGTGTTTACGGCTGCTATAGGGGGTAGGTTGTCCTCCAGCCCGAAATCGGAAAAAAAAATCAGAGTCCAGCGGACGGGACCCGACTCTGGGACGGGCTAGAGGGGCATGGCGGTCGGCCTCCGCCGTCAGCCGGGAGAAGTCGGGAAGGCCACCTCCCAGGGGTCCTCCAGTAGCAGTGGGCGCCTGCTCGGGCCCCGCCGTGGCTCCCGGCCGAGAGGACGAGTCCCTGCATGCTTGCTCGCGGTCCCCGCAGACGGGTCGACCCAAACGCAGCAGCGGGCACCGCCCGTGCTCCTCCGGCACAAGCAGGAGTCCATGCACTCTGGCCCGCTGTCCCCGCAGACGGGTCGACCCGAAGTCGGAGTCCGATGGGCGACCTCTCGCCCGACGAGCATGCGCGGTGCCCGCTGCTGCGTTCGGGTCGACCCGTCTGCGGGGACCGCGAACCAGCGTGCAGGGACTCGTCCTCTGCCGGAAGCCACGGCCCCAGCCGGGGCCCGAACCCCACAGTGTTTCTTCGACAAGTTTTCATCGCAAATTGGATAGAGGTGTTCCGTACTACCAACGGGGTGGGTGTTACGCCTACTATAGGGTGTTGGTGGTCCTCGAGCCCGAAATCGGAAAAAAAATCAGAGTCCAGCGGACGGGACCCGACTCTGGGACGGGCTAGAGGGGGATCGCGGTCGGCATTCGCTCCCAGCTGGGAGATGTCGGGAAGGCCCCCCGTGGTCCTCCAGTAGCAGCGGCCACCGGCTCGGGCCCCACCGTGGCTCCCGGCCCAGAGGAGGAGTCCCTGCACGCTGGCCCCCTGTCCCCGGAGACGGGTCGACCCGAAGTCGGACTCCGAGGGGCGACCTTTCGCCTGAGGAGCACGGGCGGTGCCCGCTGCTGCGTTCGGTTCGACCCGTCTGCGGGGACCGCAAGCCAGCGTGCAGGGACTCGTCCTCTCGGCCGGGAGCTACGGCCCGAGCCGTGGCCCGAACCCCTCGGCGTTTCTTCGACACGTTTTCAATGCAAATTGGATAGAGGTGTTCCGTACTACCAACGGGGTGGGTGTTACGGCTGCTATAGGGGGTAGGTGGTCCTCGAGCGCGAAATCGGAAAAATTTCAGAGTCTAGCGGACGGGACACGACTCTGGGACGGGCTCGAGGGGTATGGCGGTCGGCCTCCGCCGTCAGCCGGGAGACGTCGGGAAGGCCCCCCTCCCAGGGGTCCTCCAGTAGCAGCGGGCGCCGGCTCGGGCACCGCCGTGGCTCCCGGCCGGGAGGACGAGTCCCTGCACGCTTGCTCGCGGTCCCCGCAGACGGGTCGACCCAAACGCAGCAGCACGCACCGCCCGTGCTCCTCCGGCGAAAGGAGGAGTCCCTGCACGCTGGACCGCTGTCCCCCCAGACGGGTCGACCCGAAGTCGGAGTCCGATGGCCGACCTCTCGTCCGAGGAGCACGGGCGGTGCCCGCTGCTGCGTTCGGGTCGACCCGTCTGCGGGGACCGCGAACCAGCGTGCAAAGACTCGTCATCTCGGCCGGTAGCCACGGCCCGAGCCGGAGCCCGAACCCCACGGTGTTTCTTCGACACGTTTTCAACGCAAATTGGATAGAGGTGTTCCGTACTACCAACGGGGTGAGTGTTACGGCTGCTATAGGGTGTAGGTGGTCCTCCAGCCCGATATCGGAAAAATTCAGTGTCCAGCGGACGGGACCCGACGCTGGGACGGGCTTGAGGGCGATGGCGGTCGGCCCCGCCCAGCTGGGAGACGCGAAGGCCCCCGTGGTCCTCCAGTAGCAGCGGGCGCCGGCTGCCCACCGTGGCTCCTCGGCCCAGAGGACGAGTCACTTCACGCTGGCTCGCGGTACCCGCAGATGGGTTGACCTGAAGTCGGACTCCGAGGGGCGACGTCTCGCCTGAGAGCACGGGCAGTGGCTGCTGCTGCGTTCGGATCGACCCGTCTGCGGGGACCGCGAGCCAGCGTGCAGGGACTCGTCCTCTCTTCCGGGAGCCACGGCCCGAGCCAGGCGAGAACGGACCACGGCGTTTCTTCGACAAATTTTCAACGCAAATTGGACAGAGGTGTTCCGTACTACCAACGGCGTGGTGTTACGTCTACTATAGGGTGTTGGTGGTGCTCGAACCCGAAATCGGAAAAATCAGAGTCCAGCGGACGGGACCCGACTCTGGGACGGGATAGAGGAGGATGGCGGTCGGCCCCGCGCCCAGCTGGGAGACGTCAGGAAGGCCCCCGGGTCCTCCAGTAGCAGCCGCCGCTCATGCACCACCGTGGCTCCCGGCCCAGAGGACGAGTCCCTGCACGCTGGCTCGCGGTACCCGCAGACGGGTCGACCCGAAGGCAGCAGCGGGCATCGCCCGTGCTCCTCGGGCGAGAGGAGGAGTCCCTGCACGCTGGCCCACTATCCCCACTGGCCCACTATCGACCCGTCTGCGGGACCGCGAGCCAGCGTGCAGGGACTCGTCCTCTCGGCCGGGAGCCACAGCCGGAGCTGGGGCATGAACCCCTCGGCGTTTTTTCGACACGTTTTTAACGCAAATTGGATAGAGGTGTTCCGTACTACCAACGGGGGTTGGGTGTTTCAGCTACTATAATGGGTAGGTGGTCCCTCGAACCCGAAATCGGAAAAAATTTCAATGTTCTAGCAGAAGGGACACGAATGTGGGACGGGATCGAGGGTATTGCGGTCGGCCTCCGCCGTCAGCCGGGAGACATCGGGAAGGCCCCCTCCCAGGGATCCTCCAGTAGCAGCGGGCGCCAGCTTGGGCCCCGCCGTGGCTCCCGGCCGAGAGGACGAGTCCCTGCACGCTTGCTCGCGGTCTGCGCAGACTGGTCGACTCAAACGCAGCAGCGGGCACCGCCCGTGCTCCTCCGGCGAGAGGAGGAGTACCTGCACGCTGGCCCGCTGTCCCCGCCGACGGGTCGACCAGAAGTCGGAGTCCGATGGGCGACCTCTCGCCCGAGGAGCACGGGCGGTGCCCGCTGCTGCGTACGGCTCGACCCGTCTGCGGGGACCGCGAGCCAGCGTTCAGGGACTCGTCCTCTCGGCCGGGAGTCACGACCCGAGCCAGGGCCAGAACCCCACGGTGTTTATTCGACAAGATTTCAATGCAAATTGGATAGAGGTGTTCCGTACTACCCACGGGGTGGGTGTTACGTCTACTATAGGGTGTATTAACGGCTGTTTCACGCGCATGCACTGTGGGTAGAATATGTTCCCAAGATTCATTTGTTGTGTTTGAGTGAATTCTCCACTATAATGACGTCATGCACAAACAGTGCTTTGACGACAGTTTCGAGACAAAACTTTGCACTTCATAACAAAGTGTTGATTTATGATGGGTTATTACAGAAATATTTCAGACAAAAGGTCTCAAAATACTTTCCAACGTGGATAATTAACTGCTTTGGTTTTGGCATTTTACATCAAAAAGAATTAAATTTGTTAAATTGTAATTTTTAGGTTGCATTTTCAAACTTGTTTCGTAATTTATTCCGAAAAAGCTTTTATCGGTGTAGAAAAATATGAATTATTAATAAACGAAGCATTCATTAAAACGTATGCCTTTCCTGTTGCCCTTTAATATATTTTACAAACAATAATTAGTGTTTAAACTGGAACATTTGTATTTTAATAGCAACGGTGAGTTTAAAAAGTGACAATTTCAACCATTCACCGTTGTATAACCGTGTCATGAAACTCATTCAGACGATCGCGTTGATTTCATTGGTTCCCACATTATAAAATATGAACTTTCCCGTTTCCAAACATCATGCATTGATTGGTACCAGCAACACAAAAATAGCGCGCGCAATACAACCTTCTTGCGTACAGTACGTATTATGAATTGTGTGTACGCAGATACTGTGTACGGTATATGTGTGCAAGTCTCTGTGCACACTCAACGTTAACGTTAAAGGCGGTAGGCGGTGTTTTAAAAGGGTATGACAGCCCTTTGACAAAAGGTGCTCAAACTTAAAGGTGTAAGTTGTGACGGCAGTGCCACATAGTGTCTTTTTCAATATATTATTACTCTCTTCAAAAATGAGCTTCAAATTCCATCAGTTAGGTTTAACAAAATATGTAGAATATGTTCATACAGGATCAAAATCACAAATAGGAAACCTACGATTTGCAAGGCACATTACTAGCAGGAGATACAACGCGTTTTTGACATCAACATCTGGGATGATTCTCCAGAACAGCATCCACATAATTTTGTGTGAACTCTGCTAAGGAAAGTGGGAGACACCAGAGGTCTGGTGCTCGAAACTATTACAATAAGCCCAGGCAACTGCCACACACATACATACATGGGGACTGGCCAGGTTTGTCAGAGGGACGGGCTACTGTTACGTTGTGCAGCTTGGTGACGCTCAAGCAAAAGGTGGCTGTCATTGCAGCAAATAAAAAAGCAAAAAAAGAGGCGGGTACATATCATGTACAGAATGAACAGTTAACAGCCGCGCCTAACCTTTTCCTTTGACGAACGGATCACACACAACATATTTGAGCATTTGATAATGCCTACGCTCACGGAGCCAACAGCAAGTTCCCTCCAACAACTTAGGTGTTTGGACGCGATGAACAAAACTTATTTGTGTGCTATCCTGCCTTATATTGCATATTGAGCAGACCATCGGTACCGATTTACCTTGTCAACATATTTTTGCACATAACATGTTTGTTCTAATTATTTCACACACAACAAAGTTGCTAAAATTAAATGCCCAGTATGCCTTGTATCAATACATGTCAACAATATCACAGCAACACCCCAAAGAGTTCTTTGTGTACAGCCTGGACAATCTGGATTGCATGCCATATACTTGCACCTGTATTGGTAAAATCTGTAAATTGCTGTAAATCACCAGTGCGCACAAAAAAATGCCTACTAAGCCAACAGTTAAATATTCCGGGGACAAGTGAAAGTTGACCCACAAGTTTCCTGAAGATATATGGTGCAACAAATGCTGCACGAATTCTCAAAGCTCTGGCATCAAAGCACTTCAAGCAGGCAATCCCCAGATACCAATTGAAATTGAACAGGGCCACTGACCGTTGGATGTGGATAAAACTTCAAGAAGACAAAAGAGCACAAAGCTTTCCCTACACACCGGGGACGAGTAGTAATGATGTTCACAAATAAAATATGAATTATAATAAAAAAATTTACATTTGGGTTTTCTGCATCACTGCAATTCTCATGAGCAATGCTGAATCATGTAAATTGTTTGCACATTCAATACAGAATAAATGGTTTCATAGACCAATACATATATAAAAATAATCATAAAATATATTTGTTTTAAAGTGCTGGTACACTTAAGATTTTCGGTAAAATACAAAAATATAATTATGTGGACTCTGGCCGGAGAATGGAGATGCGCAGTAATTACTACCACACAACAATAATTATATTTGAATTGAAATGAGCTATTTTGAATAATATAATAATTTAAAAGTAAATATTATTCATATATTTACACACACAATTACAGCCTGCCTTAAATACAGAAGGTGACGATAGGAAAAATCATCAGACATAAGTGGTCATCACAACATAGATAGCAATGTACATGTACAATGTCCAGCAACAAAGCATTGCGATGATGAAAGATTTCACACCTCAGCTGGGACCAGCTACGCAAGATCAGACAGGTATTTATACAGTTCTGGCCTAACTCAGAATAAGTAATTAAACTTCCTTGAAAATATTTTACATTTATTTAAGTACAATAGGTCACATTCAAACATGTTAATTAAGTGTCTCATACATAAACTTAATACCACATATTCTCACATAAGTACCCGACTGTTGAAAAGTTTATACATTTGTCTTCAGATAAAACAATATTCCAGAATAAACAAGTCAATTATTACAGTTAAATATAAATTTTTAGAGAAATGTTTTAAATATTTTCTCTTTGATTTTTATGCTAAACATGCAGTACCTTGGTACTAGCTTTAAGGTGACATCTGAAAGGAAGATGAGGCATCATCAAAAAATCCTACTTAGGATTGTAAACCTACTAAGGAGAGCTGGCCAACTCTTGTGTTCCCCTCCACAAAGGCAGAGTGGAATCAATGGCTTTATAACTAGAAAAACCCCATTGTTTACATCAACAACACTGAGTAGTATGATTTCTGGACTACTTGGTACCATCTTGACAAGTTAGTAAATTCAACCTGGAATGTATACTTTTAAAATTTTTACACTATACATGTACTCGTTTGATGCATAAATGTGCACCACAATCACTATTGGATTGCAAGGCCTAGAATTTTCTGTTTTTGCTTTTCTTTTCTGAAATGGATGCTTAATCTTGGCAGCAATGATGTTATTCCCTCAACCGAGATTTGGGTGAAAATAGGAGGGATAAAGGGAGGGACGTCATTCAAGTTAAATTTTCAAATCGATCAATGTGCATCACCCAAATTCACTAGCTAACCCAGTAGTGTTCTTTTCTGTTGGCTTCGAGGAAATGACTCTCTAGTCAACAACTTCAATGCACTCTCCCAAAGATCATGGACCAGGTAGCCACGTGGCCCAACAACCAAGTGGCGGTAAGTGTTTTTTGTTGCTATTCATTTCAGGCAAATACATGCTCGTTGTATAAAGTATCGAAGTTAAATGACACAACCAAAACTTGTATATTTGTTTCACTGTGCACACAAACTAGTCTAATTTTGATTGTTTTTTCTTCCATTTATTACATGTAACTGTTGACAAGACAATCCGACTCTTCTGTTTTCGGGGATTACGATGACTCCTGAACAAGACCTGTGTGGTGCTCTGTGGATGCAATAGTGGTAAGTAGTGCAGAGGATGCACAAATAAATCCATATCTTGTACATCTACATGTATGTGCCAGTACATGTACCTTGTACGTAATATATACATGTTTGAACTTACCTGTACATATGGGCTACATGTACAAAGTAGTGTTATGGTTGACTAATTCTTCAAAAATTTAAACTTTGTTTTATTTCTTTTTAACAGCTCGCTATTGTTGCATCTACTGTACTGCTTCAAAGGAAATGATGCAGCAACCATATAAACAACGTGCACCATCATCAGCTCATGCCTACAGACCATAAGGAACAACTACAGCGTCTTTTACTAATGACGGTGCCAAAAGGAATCGAGCAAAAGATGTTTCTGGTTAGTGTTGTTAATGAGCCCATGATTTCCAATTGAACTAGACCATGTAAGAACATTGTATACTGTGTTTTTATTATTAAGTGCAGACACTCCCATTTGAATAAAATAATATGGAACAACTACATGTATAACATAATGTGCCAAATACATGTACAATGGTGTATAAGCGGCCCAATTGTCAGTGTACGTGCATGAACTACAAGACCAAATATTTGAGCAACATGTGTACATGTACATGCACTACATAACTTGTATTTAAGTTTGTTGATATTAATCAGTTCAACTTTACCCCACATATGTTCTTTAACCCTTTAAGAATTCCCACAAATGTTGCACAGTGTGGTTTGGAGAAAAAGTTCCACAAACCATGAGATGAGCATCCATGTGTAATTCACTGAAAGATTATCTCAATTCAGGAGTCAACTCAAATCCAGACTCAAGTAAAACAATCAGTTATTATGTGTACATGTATACATGTAGTAACATTCACTGATTTCCCCCATACTTACAGGTCATTCTCCCAAGTTTGCACATCTCATTGGGGTATTCAAAAGCTGTATGACCTCTTCGAGGTTGAATGTCATGACTTAGACAGTCATCTGTTCAAGTTTTTGGGGGCTTAATGCAGAAGTTGATACTGACGAGGACGATCTTGAAGTCAACAATTTTGACGCACAAGTCTCAACAAACATCAGCAAACAACATAATATATCCAAGCAAGGGTTACAAGGGAACAAGCAGGGCTGGAGAAATTGAAGATATTCCCTTGTACGTCCTTGAACACGACCTGTGGGATGCCAGTGCTGAATTTTGTCAGATGCAATGGAGGCAGTCCAGTTAGTATAGTATGTTAGATGGGGTTCTGGCTCGCCTACTTAAAAATCATTTAAAATGATGTTTAAAGTGGGAAAACCAAAATTAATGACGTCATGAAGAATTCCTTTTAAAATCATTTTGGGAGTTCCTAAAATAATTTTAGATTTTCAAAAATCTAAAAGTGGGCGTGTTTGAAAAAAAGGAGGTGACGCCACGAGAGTTTTAGCGTATAATAAAAATCTTGCACGAAATAATTAAATAATATTATTTATAAAATTGAAATAATTAAAAATATTATCTAGTTTAATAATAAAGATGACAAAATATTTATCGAAATGGACATTGCCAGAATTGAAAGAGTTAGCGCGAGAACATTGCACGAATAGTCTTGCAAACAACAAGAATAAAGTAGATAAACGCCAGTTATTACAACGCGACAATATATTTTAAACGACAAAAACAAAACCATTATAATAATTAATTAATGCGAATTGAAGAGCGTATAGCGGTTGAAAATATTGAGCTGCAACAACGCGGCGCGGGGCGAAGCGGTTGATAAAAAAGACTACATCAACGCTATTAAAGGTTTCACGGACGAGAAACAGAGTTGAGATTTAACTCGTTTAAAGACGGTGGTAGATATTTACGCGAACGAACAATGACGGTTCCGCTGAATCACAACAAATAAAAGATTTAAATATATTTTGGCGAGCGGCAGAACCAAGATAATCGCCAAGTTGGGTATGAGACTTGCAAGAATTTAACGCGTACAAGGTTTATGATATTTATACGCGTTAAATTACGTAAAGAAACGTTAGACGGCACGATCGATTTTGCCGAACCAAATTTTCATAATAATAATAAGCAAATTGTTTTATTGAATTTAGATGATATTGAAAATATACTCGATACTGTTTTTTTAGAGCTTTTGAAAAATGGACTCAAAGGGGCAGTGGATGGGGGTAGACCGTATCGTAGAAATGAATATCACCGTCGCGAGATATCCAACCTTTGAAGGCGGTAGTTATATCGAGCTATGCGACTACATAAAAATAAAAGCGTGCATCAGCATGGAAACAACGACGACGATTGTTTGCGATGGGCTTTGCGCGGTCATCGTTTTCCCACACAAAGGAATGTTGATAAAATGAAACAGTACCGACAGAGGACGGTTTAATTTTGACAATATCGGGCTCCTATACCAATCAGCCAAATTAAGCGAGAAACAAAACAATATAGCGATAAACGTTTTTGGTTGCGAATCAAAACGATAATAGTTACAAACTCAGCGATCAACCCGCGAGACTAGATCGTATTAATTTATTATTGATTCATAAAAGTAGATCTCACTACGTTTATATAAAATATGTGAATAAATTACTTTTCAATCAAACGAGTCACAAGAACGTAAACATTTTTGTTTGAGATGTTTACAGGTTTTTCAACAAAAGCGTATCTCAAAATCACGTAAAAATGTGTAAAGGAATAAACGACAGACCGACGACGGTCGTGATGCCGGAAAAGGGTAAAACGATACGGTTAAATTTATAAATTTTCATAAAAGATGCGAGTTCCTTTTCGTAATGTACGCCGACTTTGAAAGTATTATTAAAAATGTTGTGATGTAAACTCTACTAATACTGAAAAAACTTCTAGAACACGTCGTTTGTGGTTATTCGTATATTAGAGTTCGTTGCGACGGTAATAGTTCTCCGTACGCCAGGGGAAGATGCGGTAAAATTTTTTTAAACGAATTAGAAAAAGAATCAAAACCATCAACGAGATATTTAAAATCCTCAAAATTAAACATGACTAAAGAAGATGTAGAAGATTACAACTCTGCTAGCAGTGTTGGATATGAAAAAGATTTTTGAATGTGATGAGAAGGTAAGAGACCATTTGTCATTACCGGAAAATATGGCGGCGCATAATTATTGTAATTTAAAACGAGTTTTAAAACAGAGTAAAACTTTTATTCCGGTCGTATTTCATAATTTGCAACCCGACTCTCATCTCATTATGCAGGCCGCGCAGGTCAAACGACGGGAAATCTAACGTGCATTCAAACAATATCGAAAAGTATATTTCTTTTCAATCGGACAACTACGATTTATCGACACGCTCAATTTTACTGGCGTCGTTGGATAAACTCGTTAAATCAAACAATTATTTTCCAATTACAATAAAACTCGAACCCGATTTAGAAAATTTTAATCTGTTAAAAGCAAGGGTATTTATCCTTTTAGTACATGGATGGTTTGAAAATTTAAGAAAAACAACGCTTCCTTTGATGAGAATCTCTTATAGTAGTTTAAACAAACAACACGTACCAAAGAACAATACGAGCATGCAAACCAATGTATTTCATACCTTCGATTGAAAATTTAGGAAGTTATTATTACGATCTATACGTACCGATACTTGTTTATTGGCGGACGTATTGAAAATTTTCGCGCTATACACGAAATACGGTTTAGACCCGGCTGGTTATTATACTAGTCCGGGTCTGAGTTGGGGACAACTATTATTGAAACATTCAAAACAAACTTTGATTTGTTTACAGACGTCGACATGCGTTGTTTATAGAAAAATGCGCGGAGGAACGTGCGCGGTGAGTAAACGATACGCTAAAGCAAACAATGTTCATTTAGACGATTACGATTCATCGAGACCATCGAGTTACATTACGTATTTAGACGCTAATAATTTATAACTACGCGATGGTCAATCTTTACCGACGGGTAATTTTAATGGATGACTAGTAAACGAATTGATAGACTAGAGAAACAAGGATTAAAAAAAGGATGTATTTTAGAAGTCGATTTACAATATCCCAAAGATTTACACGATTCCAACGCGTTTCCTCGCGCCAGAATCGTTGATAGTGCCGAAAAGAATGGATGTCACCGTATCAAAAAGGGTTGATAAAAAGACAAACCGGCTCCAAACGTCGTAAAATTAAATTTGTACGAAAAAAAATACATTCATTATCGTAATTTACGATTTTGTAAACTCGGTATGAAACTAACAAAATTCATCGCGTTTTAAATTTGACGAAGCGGGGATGAAATCATTACTACATCGATAAAAATACTCTGCTCAGAAAAACGCAGCGATTTGAAAAAAATTTATACAAACTCATGAACAATTCAGTTTTGGAAAGACGATGGAAAATGTGCGAAAACGCGTCAACGTAAATTTGAAGCGGTTAAATATTGTGAAAAAAGCGGAACATCAATTCGTTCGCTCATCGCGAAACCAAATTTTGCAGAGGCGAGGATTTTCGATAACGATCTGGTACGGTTCGCAAAACAAAACTCGTTCTCAACCACCCGGTCTACATAGGAATGAGCATACTAGATTTATCTAAACATTTAATGTACGATTTTTATTACAATCGATTAAAAAGAGAAATACAACGACGAGTGCGATTTGGTATACACGGATACGGATAGCTTGTTGTTGAAATTTAAAACTAAAGATGTTTATAAAGATGAAAAAAGACAAGCATTTATACGATTTTAGTAATTATAAACGAGGTCATTTCTTTTTCTGAAGAAAATACAAAAGTGATCGGTAAAAAAGAGACCCGGGAACTCTAATCTGAAATTGTATGTTTAAGACCAAAAATACTCTTTGCAGCTATCCCAAGGAAAAAATATAAAAAAGCTAAAGGCGTTAAAAACAGGTTTTAATACAAGATATTAAACACGAAAACTATAAACAAGTTTTATCGTTGAAAAATACTCACATCACCCTGAATTGTATTAAAGACGAAAACCATCGATTATATCCGACGATAAAATAAAATATCGCTATCACCTTTAGACACAAAGAGACACATTTCAGAAGACGGGAATAGTACTTGCGCTTACGGTCATTACAGTCTTAACGACTAACGCTATAATCGTTTTAACAATAGGGGTTTCTGTATCTCGAGAATAATTTGTATTCTTCCTTTACAAAACTACGAGCGGGACGCGTCTAAATAATAACTAAGATGGGTTGATTAGCGGCTTTCATCGTTTTAGATATTCTATAAATTTTATACTCCACATATAGGATCGGTCGCGGCGTCTCGTATCTTTTCAGCTTCACCGGGCGCGTATAGATACCGAACTACGCTGTTGTTTGGGATTCTTTTTTTTTAACAATAGCTGGTAGCTGGATTTTTACGACACTACGTAATTTAATTGCGTCTTTTGGTTTTAAATTAATGAGTCTCGTCGTCTCGTTGTTTAACGCTTTTGACTAACATCAATCGCCCATTCTCTATTTCTCGTATCAGTCGCTTCTTTCTTGCGCGTATTGATGTGAAAATAATCTTTCGCTCAAAGTTTTTTCGAAATCTCTTTCCACTATACCCGGTGATTACCAACCTCGCCTCTTTGTATTGACATGTTGTTTGCTCATTAATACGTTTACGCTGCTCATGTTCTTTCCAGGATCAACTTTTAATTTTAGGCCAAGTTAACGAGCTACGTTTATAAATTTTTTAAAATCGTTGCTTACTTGAACGGCGGTTTTATCTGTTAACGGTTCAGCTTCTTTATATCTGCTGTTCATCACGACGGTTAACGCGTGCTTGTGCGCGTTTTTATTAACCGTATCGTGGAAGAAACAATAAATCCGCCCGATGAACTTCATTCGGTGTTTCTAACGTACTGTTTGATGAAGTTTGTCTTGGAATGTATTTAGGATAGGGTAAAAAATTTGCCACATCGCTTGCTTTTTTAATCCATCGTCGAACTAATTTTACATTTACTTGCGTTTTTTTTTAAATTTATTAATCGCGTCTAGACCTTTGTAGTATCCTCTTTCGCTATAATAAGCGTTAGATAACATTCTCCATTTTTATATTGTACAATATATTTTTATTCGTTAGATTTTTAGGCATGAGCGAAGCTGGTAAATTCCTTGTTTAACTAACGCCATTTGAGTTCACCATTTCAATGCGACCGTCACGGTGAGTTTTCCCATCTTTAAACCCAACTTTCCCAAGTTGGCCGGTTCTACGCTTAACAATGTTTTTACCGATCTGATGAATGTATATAAAAACTCCAAAAACGACGCTTTTATAAACGAATCGGCGATTGTTTTTCATATCTATCGGCATTGAAGACATATTTTATAGTCGTAAATATAATATTAAAAAAAAAACGTTTTATTCCATTTCAAAACAACGGGAGAACTCATTGTCGATGAAACAGATTCCATAACAGGTTCGTTTTAAATGTTGGTTCTTCTTCGCTAGGTTTACTAAACAATAAATAAGCATTGCCCCAATAGCTAAACGAATAGCTATATAATAAATAGCTCGTTTCATTACTCGACGAATCGTAACTCGTTACCGCTTCGCTATCGCGAGACGTTTTGACGATTTTGCGGGTTTAGCGAGTTGCAGTTTTTCTTTTCATTAATTTCGGCGGTCTTTTCCAGCCGCGACTCTGTTTTTTTCTTTCTTTTTAGTCGCTGGTTGGTTACGGTCTTTTGCGGTTGCGCATTCTCCGACTCGTTGGTTTTCCATCGCTTATCTACACCAGGTTCTTCTTTTTCTTTTAAATGTTTTGCCGTAATTAGCGAAGCGCTGGGCAGGCAACATCCTTCCTTGTGAGTATATTTCACACTACGGCACCAACACTAGAAATGAACGAGATTTTCTAAATCGAAATTAGTGTTTACCTTCATCGTCAATTTAAATTTATGACCATTTAAAATCTATACGATTTAACTAATCCTAATAGTTTGGCGTATAGCGTTATAATGGCGCTACCCTAAAGACTTAGGTAATATCGCGTCATTTAATTTCGTATTGAGTGTGTAGCGTCTCCTCTTCGGAGACAAAGCTTCAACATCGCTAACGCTATACTCTTTACGGCTTGGTCGAATCTCCTCCCTACAACCGATATAAGACATATTTTTGTTTCAACGACGTATCATCGTTAGTATCACGCTTGCGTCGTCCTGATGTCGCCCGTGGATTTTCGTTTAATGGTTTATGTACTTCTTCCATTTATTATACGTACTTATAGAATAATCGGTTAAATTTATAAAAATATAGAAACCAATAATTAATTTTAGATAACCCATCGGTGTTTAAAAGTTCGTTAATTAAGATTAAACATTAGATCTTTTACTGGTTCAGCAGATATACTCGTAAATATACCTTTACTTTTCATATTCTCGTTTAAAACTTGTACTTGGTTTTTTTTTTCTTTTCAGTATTGAGAAGTTGGTTGATTTATATATAAAATCATTTACCTCGTTCAGCAGATATATTCGTAAATATAACTTTTACTCGTTCAGCATCCATATTTATAAATAGATTTTATAATATTTTTAAAATATAGAAACAACCTATGAGTAATTGCTAACGACTTAGTGGGTAACCTATGTGTAACCCATGAGTAACCTATGGTAATTGCTCTTAACCTATGATTCTATGAGTAATTGCTCTTAACCTATGTGCAACCTATGAGTAATTGCTAACGACCTATGAGTAATTACAAACGACTTAGTGGTGATTACAAACGACTTAGTGGTAATTACTAACGACTTAGTGGGTAACCTATGATTCCTATGTGTAATTACTAACGACCTATGGGTAATTACTAAACGACCTAGTGGTAATTACTGAACGACCCTTAGTCACGTATTTCATAATCGGTAGGCTGATCTGTTTTAAAATCAACTCGCGATGTAAAACTCGTTTTAGTTGCTCGCGCGCTCGCTCTCGCAACTCGCCGTTGAATAACATCATTTTCTCTAAGACAATTCTCATGTACGAGTCTCTATCTTTACAATAAAATAAACACACCCATTTGGAGTTGTTCTCTAAAATCTTTCAATACGCACTTCATATTTTTGCGAAGAATCAACAGCTGTGTTTAACGTGTCTACCGCTAAAAGCTAATTGTGTAATCATACATCTATTATTCTCGTCGTATTTTTTATAATGCAACTGTTTATTAGCGCTGCAATCGTCTATAATAAACAACGTTTCTTCCGTTTTGAAAGCATCGCTATAAATTTGTATAGCTCGGTTTAACGAGATGTCGTTTAAATCGTTAACGTGTACGTTATCGTCGTTTAGAATCCATTTTCTATTTTTGTACGTATCGTTGTTGAAGATGGTGGGGCATAATATAATGATATTTTTAAAATATTTAAAATATTCTTTTTCTAATAAATTAAAAAAAAATTCAGTTTTTCCGCATGCCGTTTGTCCGCAAATTAACGCGGCGTGTGGATATTTAAAATAACATTTATTTTACAATAGTCTCTAATTTTAATAATCGACTGATTCAAAAACGCCTGTTTCTTACGTTTAGTTGCGCGTCCATAATAATAAAAGTATACATGTTTAGTTCGCCCGCGGATTCCGCTTCTTTTTCTATTTGTATGGTAATTCCTTCGGATAAGTTTTGTACTCGTCTTCCGCTTCCGCGTGTAATTTATTGTCGACGCTAGTTCTTAAATCTAAAAATAAACCGTATCGATTTAGTAAATAATTCGCTGGTTTAACGTTAGATAAATTTAGAGCTTGTACGACTTGTATAGCGTGTTGTTTTCTCGAATCGCCGAAATATTTTGAAATCTCTTCCCAATGTTGATACCTTTTCATCCCGTGCGCGTAGAGTTGATTGGGAACGCCTTCGATGGTAATCGAAACTTTATCGATTTTCGGATTATAAAACTTTCTGAATAAAAACAATATTCCTTTCATACTTTTTGCCGGAGTATGTAAAATTTATATTCCACGTCGTATCGCGTTTGTTGTACGGAGTCACGCTCTGTCTCAGTACGCGATCAAACAATATACTCAACCGGTTGCTATATTGATTTTTAATCGTTCGAGCGAGTTCCGGCATATGAACGACTTCAAATTCTAAAGAGATTCCGCTTATGATATATTTCGCGTTATCGTCGGTGCTTTTAATCACGTTAGAAAATTTATTAAACACGAGTTCGTAAGTCAATCGATCTCCGATGCCAGACTGATAGTAAGGTTGATGATCGGTCAACAATTCAAAATCCAGCGGAATGTAATATCTATTTTTATACGTGTCCGCGATAGCTTTATCTTTTCCTCCGTTGCCACCTAAATCTTTATCGCTGGCGTCTATTCTTAATTTAGTTACGTTTGCATCTTCGATTCCTTGATAAGCTAAATTTTCGCGTTGATCTTTGGTTAGCCATTCGTCCTTGTAACAATTGAATATGTCCGCGTCGTCTAAAGAAAATATTTCATTTCCTTCCATTTTAATAATTATATGTTTTACGATAGCTCTACCAATGTTTTGTACCAACGTTCTATTTTCATCGTCCGAGCTAACGAGTTCTATATTGAAAGCTAATCGAGTTGTATTCGGAACGATAACGTCGTTTACTCCTAAATTTGGAAAACGAACCGTCAACAATTGATTTTCGGTAATGGTACTCGGATTGTTTGTAATGACAACTTGGTGGCGTATACCTTTTACGCCTCGAGGTTCTCTTATTCTTCTGTATGGATCCACCACATCTCCGTACGTATTATTAGCCATATATTTTATAGTAACAAATATAATAATTTTTATCTTTTTTTAAATAAAATGGTGTCTATAGCTATGATGGTCGGAGGCGCGGTAGTCAACGCGTTGGCGTTTAACGGATCGAATTTTTTATTTAGTCAAGGTGGCCACGAAGAACAAAAACGACACGATTTAGCGATAGAACGACTCACGAAAGCTAGAGATGAATACTCGAAAGAGCGTTTAAAATATCTAGATTATTTAAATGAAGAAATACAAAAAGAATCGAGCGCTGAAAGAACATTCGATAACATTGACGAAGCGATGAATGAATATTCGCGAGTTACGAACGAACGAATAAATTTACTGCAAGATTTACGCTACGAACCGCAACTAGAAGATTTTTACGTTGACAGCGAAGATCAAAAAACGCGAGAAATATTATTTATTTTGATTGGTATGAGTATTGTAGGTTACGCTAGTTATAAATTATTGAAAAAGATAAAAGTAATTATAAAATGGCAAAAGGAGGCGATCTTATGGAGCTAGATCCGTTATTACAAGATCTTGACGATGAAGAAGATGAAGAGTATAGCTTTGATGATGTTGATGAAAGAGAGCAAGTTGATGAAACATCTTTTAGTCCGCATAGTCGTGTTGATAGCTCAAGCTATTATAAAAGTAAAGAAGATGCCGTTGATGCATTTTACAATCAACTCAAAAAACCAAACGTTGTAAAAGACTATAGTAGATTTAGATATAGTTACTCAGTACTTTGGTTTATTAAAGAAGACGGTGAACAAATACGGTTAAGTAACCAAAAGGAAATATGAATTTTTTTAGCAGAATCTACTTTTAAAAAACAAGGTAAAGATCTTTTTACGAACTTTATGGTTTACCAAAACCAAAAATAACACCAGAGGTACAAGAAAAAGCGGGTGAAGTTTTAAAAGTGATAGCACGACCACCATCACCAACAATTATTATCGATAAAACGCCTCTTCGTAGAGAAGCAGGTCGAAAGTTACCAACACCACCTCCACTGCAAGATGAAGAAGAAGAAAAAGAAGAAGAATATGGAGAAGAAGAAGATTACGCCAATGATAACATTGAAATGAGTGATTTACAAGTAAAAAAAACCGATAGATAAGGTTGAAGAATTTCTTGATTTTCTTACGCGAGATGCACCAACTCTAGAGGAAGCGAATATATACCGTGAATTAAAGGGTTACGTTAGTCTTATGAAAACGGCGCAAGGACATAAATTAAAATTTGAAGCTGAATTGCACGCGCGAAACAAAGAATTAACAACGGTTAGAGAAAGAATAGCTCTTAATCTGGGAGATGAACAACTCGTTCAACAAGAACAAGAATTATTAGATGAAATTGATACGTTTAAAGAACAAATTGCCAAGTTTGATTATAAGAATAGTAGCCAACTCAATAGAATTAAAGAAACGTTATATACAGGGCGACTCAAAAAAAAGGTAATCCACAAATAATGGGTTAATATGACCAGGTTATGAGATTTATGATTATAAACATGATTGCATCATGAGGTAGGAGCTATTAGCTTTCCATTGATACCATCCTTGCATTCATGCGATCACACATCACTGAGCACCATTGTCTTGAAAATGGAACATCAAATTCCAAAATGTGCAGGTTGGTGAATAATGGGCCCAATGGGCAAACATCCAGAGAATTGGGCTCATATCCAAACAGAGACAAGATACGTAGGTTACAGGACACACATTTAAATAATTGAAAACATATCTTATTCATGATAAAGATTTTGTTGATAAGATCATTAACCCTTTTAGGCACGTACCAACACCTTCCACATGTCCTCGAGATATTGATGAGTTACAGGATCGTATCACCCACGAAGTCAACATTCTGCGCAATGACCCAGCTATGGCGAGAAGAGCTGTGCGGGAACATGCATCGTCGCTGTGGACTTTGTGTGGAGAGGAGGTGGACATGTGTGAAGGTGTTGGTGCCTAAAGGGTTAATGATCTTATCAAAAAATCATTATCATGAATAAGATATTTTCTTTCAATCATTTAAAATGTGTGTCCTGGAGCCTACGTATCTTGTCTCTGTTTGGATATGAGCCCAATTCCTCTGAATTTTTGCCCATTGGGGCGTATTCACCAACCTGCACATTTGGAATTTGATGTTCCATTTTCAAGACAATGGTGCTCAGTGATGTGTGATCGCATGAATGCAAGGATGGTATCAATGGAAAGCTAATAGCTCCTACCGCATGATGCAATCATGTTTATAATCATAAATCTCATAACCTGGTCATATTAACCCATTATTTGTGGATTACCTTTTTTTTGAGTCGCCCTGTAGAATAAAAAATATAGATAAAACGTTGGGTGAAAGAATTAAAACTTTGTTTAGAGAACAAGGTATAACGATCGTTAGCGTATTAACAGCCTTTAGTATGACTATCGCTTTTATCATCAAATCGATCGGTAATGTTGTAAATTCAGTTATACCACCTCCACCAGAACCCGCACCACCATCTCCAGAACCGAGCGGCGGCGTAAGCGAGTGGATTCAAAAAACGTTAAAAAACTTTGCGAACGTATTAGCTAAACTAGGAGCGAAAGCTTTAGCCGCTTTACCCGCTATTATCGGATCGATTATAAACTGGATATTTAAAACGGTTAGCGGCGTGGTCGCGTACGTGGCGCAACATTTATGGCTAACCTTAACCGCGGTCGGCGTTTTAATTATAACTTACACGCAACAAAACTCTTAAAAAGATAAAAAGTAATTATAAAATGGCGGAAGGAGGCGATATTACGATAGAAGATCTTGGAGGTCGTGATGATGATGGAGCAACAAGCCCTGCAACAACTTGGTTCAATAACGAAGAAAAAGAAGCAGAAGAAAGAAACCGCAAAAGAGAAGAAGAAAGAGCAACGCGACGAGAAATAGAAAAAGAAAGAGATAAAGAAATATAAAAAAATAGTACTGCAAAGCAAAGAAAAGAGCTAACTAAAATATACGTTGATGATTTTTACGCGAGCATAGGGTACGAACCAACGGTGAAAGATTACTCTAAATTTAAAATAAATAAAGAACAATTATTAGTTTTTCAAAAGGTAGAAAAGAATTAGTTTTAACCAATTTAAAAGATAAACGTAATTTTTAAAAGTTATCTACTCTCATTAATAAATATGGCATCGGTTTTGCAAGATTATATTTAGGTATAACCCATTATAAACTAAAACCATTACCACCGCGTGAACAAGAAGCAATAAACGATAATTTTAATGCGGTGGAAGAAGCGCAAAGGCAAACTATATCGTTAGAACCTACCGTTGTTGTTGATAAAACACCTCATCGCGGAGGAGCTCGTCAGTTACCACCAACACCGCTAGACGAAGTAATAGAAACTAACGATAAAACAATAAGCGTTCTTTCAGAAAACTCAGATTTAAAGGATAGTTACGATTTAAGAACTTTAAAAAGTATCGATAAATTTATGAGAACGAAACGAGGCGCGATAATAGAATTACGACTAAGATATGCAGATAACCAAAAAGCAATAGCTGATATTAAACAAAGAATCGATGAAAATGAAGGAGATGAAGATGCGCTACGTAAAGAAAGAGCAAACCTAACAGATGAATCTGATGTTATGAAAGAAGCTTTAAGAAATATAGGTTTAAATATTGAATACGTTTTCAATAGAAATGGAAAAACGTTGGAAGCGTTAAATGGAAGAGAACGCACGTTGGGTGAAAAAATTAAAGGTTTATTTAAAAAACGAGGCATAACGATCGTTAGTATATTAACGGCGATTGGTTTGGCTATCGGTTTAATCGTCGAAGCTGTAGTCAACGCCGCAAGTTCAGTTTTACCAACACCACCAACACCCACACCCACTCCTATTCTCCCAGAACCAACTCCTATCCCCCCAGAACCGAGCGGCGGCGTAAGCGAGTGGATTAAAAAAACGTTAAAAAACTTTGCGAACGTATTAGCTAAACTAGGAGCGAAAGCTTTAGCCGCTTTACCAAACATTATCGGATTGATTATAAACTGGATATTTAAAACGGTTAGCGGCGTGGTCGCGTACGCGGCGCAACATTTATGGTTAACCTTGACCGCGGTCGGTGTTTTAATTATAACTTACGCGCCAAAAAAAACGCTAAAATAACAATTCGTAAATCATAATACCTAGTCCGGTTAAAATCGCAAAACCGAGTATTAAAGAATTTTTTTCTTCTCGGTGGTTATCTTTTAAAGAGTCTCGAGTTTCGCTTTGAGCGTCTTCTAAAGAGTCTTGCGGATGCGCTATTGTAACGTTTGATGTTTCATCATCTTGCGCGTGCGTTTGCGTTTCGCTCTTCGCGTCATCGTCGTCTAACGGTAAAACGGGAGAAACTACGACCTTTGAATTTGTATCTAAATTTGAACCCAACGCTAAATCGCTCGTCGCTATCAAAAATATTATTGTTGTAGTTCGCGTACGTGCCTATTCGTAAATTCATATCGCTCGGCATCATGTATAAATTTTCTCCAAGACAAAGTTTAATTGACTGCGAGCGTATAGTAAAACATCTTGATATCGTTGAATACTAGATTGTAAATCTACGGGAGAATCAATCTCGGTGTTTACTATGTCTATAAATTCGCGTTGAGCGTCTAAACCGGTACCGCTCGTAAAAATGAGCTTTTAACTCGCGCTTGAGCTCCCAATAACGCGTACACATAAGTTCTTATAGAATCGTTAATTCGTTCGGTACCCACGTCTGTAAAACCTCTCGCCGACTTTAAGGATAATATAAACTTTGTCCACGCCGTTTCAACGCGTGCATCTTGAGAAATGTATTCGATGACGTACGAACCACCGATATCGTCGTCGCTATTGACTAAATTTAAATCGACGTTTTCTTTATCAAAATCCATCCTTTTCTCACGCCGATGTTGTAAATTTGAATTGTCGTAGTCGTTGCCCGGCACCGGAATGTAGCCGTAAATGTTTAGATAATAAGCCGTTCCCAATCCGTTTGAATTTAAATCTACTCGTTGTTTCCAATCGTCTTTAATCAATAAATGAAATTCGCTACATAATTTATTGTAGCGCTCACGTCTATATTGTTTGCGAACGCGTCAAAAAATTGAAAAAGATGTGGGGCAACTTATTTCTTTGAGCATTCGTCTAATTTGATAATATACGTGAAATCTAAAAAAACAACTACGAATCATCGAGTTGCTGTGATCGTAACATACACCGCATCTCGTTGTAGCGCAATACGTCGTAAAATTTATTTGATTTTGATAAAATTTCATCGGGTTATTACGCCAATCGTTTACAACGTCGTTGCTGACGACGTGAGGTAACTATATTTTTGAAATACGTTAACGAACGTCTCGCTAAACGACTCTGTTTCGCCGACGTAAATTTGAAAACTCGTTAAATCTCTAGCGTTAAAAAAAAGAGGCGCTTTAAAATTTCCAGATTGCTCGTACGGATACGTAAAATTACTCTCGAATGCTAATGGAAACGTCATTTTATTATATTAAAATCATAACTTTTTAATAATAAAATGTACCATACGTTTGAAATCGAAATCGGTAAAGAAGGTGGATCTATTCAATTAGATAACGTTATCGATAATCGTAAAGGTACTCTCACGATATCATTACTTAGCGCAAACATTTGGGTAGGATATTATAACGTACGTAAAAAAGAACGAATAACCTATCGTACAACGAGATTAGATAATGTTGTAAAATTTATCGAGCCGGGGCTTTACAACATTTATGAAATTATAGATATTATAGCAAAAAACGAGTCTTGGATAACGTTTACGATCGATAAATCAACGAGTGTTTACACGCTAAAGTTAAACGATAGCGATAAATCAATTAAATTTTCATCTGGGTTAGCTAATTTACTCGGACTACACAATGAATTTCTAACCGTAGGAGAATATAGTAAAACAATTGATGTACTACCTTTTAAAATTTTATATATTCATTGCAATCAAATTTCTACGACCGATAATTATTACAACGGTAGTCCTAGTACCATTTTAAACACTTTTCCCTTGCAAGGACAATCGTTTGGAAATAGTATGTATAAATAATATACAAATCCATCATTTAAACAATTAAAAGTCGGTACTTTTAACGCGTTGAGCTTTCAAATTAAAGATTCAAAAGGTAGAGATATAAATAATCACGGTTTTCCCATTATTTTAAATCTTGAAATTGTATAAATATGGCGAGTATTTACGGACCTGGTCATGCAGAGAGCGAACGAGTTTTTTATAGTAGCGGTGTAGCTAGAGACGGTGAAATTACACGAGCGTCATCTAGCGAAATTTATCAACATCATGGATATTTAAACAGAGATGAAATTTTACAAAGAACTATTATCATCGAAAAATATAACGTTATACTCGGATGGCACGCTACGTTTAAACAACTTTTTTCATGTTTAACGTTTCGCCTACGTACTGCAGTATTTTTACGCAATTTATAAAAACTAATAGTTTTGCTACGCACGCAGTAACGCCTGATTATGCACCCAACATTTATTACATTCCTTCGCCGGAACGAAATGAAAAATTTCATTTTATCGATAATGAAACGCAGCATCTCAAGTACGAAATGTGTTTCAAAATGCGAAATATACGAAAAGTTTTTGTAGAGGCGACTTTTTTCGGCGCGTTAAATTCTAAAATCTGTTATAATATAAAAATTTAAAGTTTACCGTTAAATTTAATTTTATTTTTAGACTATAAATATGGCGAGTATTTACGGACCTGGTCACGCAGAGAGCGAACGAGTTTTTTATAGTAGCGGTGTAAATAAAAACAACGCTTACACTCTTGAAAAAAGTGGACTTATCGAAGACGCTACACAAATAAAAACGTTTTATAATTTAGATGATAACATTCTGTTCGTTTGGAGTGTATTTGGGCCGAGTTTTGATGCCTTTGTACCAATAACGGATTGCACAACTTTGTAAAAATAATTGACGGTGAAAACGTTTTTCAACGAGTCGAAAAACGTGAAATTATATTGAGCAGCGATCTTCAAAAGTTGAAGCCAATGTTCACCGCCCTTTTTTTACCCGATGATAACGACAGATTTCGGTTAAATGATAATGAACCCAAGTATATAGAATGCAGCATTTGCTTTAAAATAAACAGCAACAACTACAACAGAAAATTTCTCATTCATTTAGTTTTTTTAGGCTCTTTAGAAACTGGAATCTGTTACGAGATCAAAATTATTACTTGGCCGTTAAATTAAAAAATAATAATCTTGTTCTATTAATAAAAATGAGTGAATCAACGAACGTGCTTTATCCGAATTTAACTGTTATAACGAACGACTCTGACGCGGAGCGTGCCAAAGAATTTCGATTGCAAAAAATCGACGATATTCAAAAAGAATTACGAATTGAAATAAACGAACGCGAAGCTGTATATAAAAAATATAATAAAATCATCAACGCTTGCAACGTTGTAGAAACAATGGCTGAATTGGGCTGTATGGGAGCAGGAGCCATCGGAATAGCCAGTATCACCCCAATCGTATCGTCGCCGGTAGGATTCGCTTTAGAAGGTTTAGCTTTGGGGTTGGGCGGCGCAGCTTTCGCTCTCAGATATGTGAAAATAAATTTGATAAAAAAGCTAAAAAACATGATGAAATACGAATTTTAGCATTGAGTAAACTCAACACGATCGAAAACCACGTTTCGAAAGCCATCGAAGACGGTTACATCAGTCAAGAAGAATTTGTGCTCGTATGCGAAGAGCGAGATAAATATTATAAAATGAAAGAAAAAATCCGTAATGTACTCGTTTCAACAACTTTACCAGCTAAAATAGAGGTTAAAACTGCTGATGTAAATGCAGAAGAAAAAAATTCTTATAGAAAAACTTATGAGTTTAAAGTAAACTTGAGCGTGAATAAAAATTATTATAATCCTTCGCAAGTAGCGGAGCAGTAACAACAGGTAGGCCACCGCCGTACGCTCCAGCGATGTAATTTTAATGTTTAGCGTTTTGTTGTCTTTATCAATTCTTTCATCACAAAATTATAATTTTTTCTAGCTTGAGTTTCAGCCAGATATACAACTAATTTTCTCTCAACAAGAAACGCGCATTTTGTACATATTTGCGCTTTTGCTTTTGTACCTATTTTACATCTTTTACAAGCAACCGTCTTAGATTTTCCTTGTTTAATACGGCCACGTGCATAGAGCAATATACATTTTCGCCAACGCTTGGCCTATTACATTTTTTAAACGAACCATTTAAAAGCCATTCGCACGAGCTGTTTACTAGTTGCGGTAATACATCTTTATATTTTATTACCGCTATTAAATAATCACACCTATTCAGTTTTCCATATTTACCAGATGCGGCGCCAATTTTAATATTATTTTTTAATACAATCTCTTTTAGCTCAGCTTTACTTTTTAAACCATAGTTTGTCACGTTCACTATTAAACTATATAATATTATTTAATTATTTCAATTTTATAAGTAAGATTTTATTATACGCTTAAAAACTCTCTCGTGGCGTCACCCTCCTTTTTTTTAAACAACCACGCCCACTTTTAGATTTTTGAAAAAATCTAAAAATTATTTTAGGGAACTCCCCAAAAATGATTTTAAAAGGGAATTCCCTTTCATGACGTCATTAAATCTTTGTTAGATGGGGGTTCTGGCTCACCTACTTAAACAATCATTTTTTTAAATGATTTTTAAGTAGGTGAACCTCATCTAACATACTCTCAATTGACGTGCAGAATTTGGTAATTAATCTCAATTTCCAATCAAAATATTGATCAGATAAAACATGTTGGCAAGTGCAATCTGCACTAGATATTGCATCTTATAGCAGTAAATTTTTAAATATTTCTTTCTCCACAGGAAAAGGAGGCCAATAGTGCTGACCTTGCCTTTGGCACTGGTCCCATTGTCAGCTCTTTAGAAAAGGTGCTTTCCAAATTTAACGTGCAACGCCAAGCCTACCATGGTAAAGCCTTCGTTGGGAACCACGTACACAAATGTTGTAAAGTAATCATATAAGGTTTAATCCATAGATAATCTGATCAGGAGATACACACATGACATGTACTTTCACCGGAGTATTTAAAATTCTGCAGTGGAATTTGTATTCCAAAAAGTGACTTTCCTTCCTCTTCTAGGTTGAAGTCATTGACGCTCTTACTGACGCCCCTCGGCAGTGCCAATCGAGCACATGACTGATGACTTACCACTCGCCTGTCAAAATCGCCTCATGAGGAAGCTTTGACAGTGAAGCATAAAGTATCGTGACATTTTCCTTAAATTTGCGGATGTACATCAAGGCATCAACCATGCAAATCCCCTTTCATCTGAAGAAATCCAGCGCATAGGTAATTACTGTGTACATTAAGTAGATCGGTACTCACTTCTGCCATTCCATATTTTCTTTTTCACTTTCCATTCTGACATATCGTTTGAGCTTTGTAGATGATTTCATCATTTAACGTGATTCCTTATAAATGTATAATTCCTTCTCTTTGAATATCTGTATCAAGGACCTCCTGGACACATATCTGCGTATGTTCCCCGGCCAAAACATCACCCCAAAACTTCATCTTCTGGAAGACCATGCGGTACAACAGCTCTCTAAGTTCCGAGTTGGGTTTGGACTCCTTAATGAACAAGGTGGAGGGTGATCCACACATACTTCAACCGTACTGGGCGAATAGTTCATGGGATGCGTGACAATTTGCAACGGTTGATGGCCATAATGAGAAGACATCTCACCAGCACAATACCAGACATCCGGGCTAGCACTGTAGAACCTTGGAGGAAACTTGAAAACTAGCATCAAAATTAAATTAGTAACATCATATGCAAATAAATAATTTTATTGTGCAGTGACGTAACTGTGCGGTAGGATGCAAGAATCCACCACAAGGCTAGTAGCGACCCCAGCTCAAATTCTTATCTGCTCAGACACCTGCTCAGAGTTATTAAAACAAGTACGTAAAGCGCCCTTCCCACCACCCCCGCCCCCACCCGAAAATATTTGTTCTTTCCAGGTGACCACTGCCCCATCCCCAGTTATGCTGCTATTTTGTGATTGTTAAAGACAAAAAACAAAATTACAAGGTTTACAAAAAAATTGTGGATGGTTTATCAAAAATTGTGGATGATTTCTTATATCCATATGAATGGTAGTTTAGCAGTAACCGCAATTTGATTGTTGGCCTTAATGTACTATTTTTGAAAATAAACATGTCAACTTGTATACTGTATGCCTTTGACTAACAAATTGAAAATCTTCCACAGGCTATACATGTACATTATCTGTAAACAACACTAGATTACTTACATGGTCAATACGTGACATTTCGAACACGATTCTCTTCATTTTTGCTGATGATGAAAACCTAAAAAGAAGAAAAATAAAGAGCGCTGTATTAGGGTTATAAGTTACATGTAACAACACAATGGGGGTAGGCCCCTACACTGTAATTATTTTTAAAAGAAATATAACAGGATGCCACTCAGTAACATACACTTTACCTAATTATTAATCAACCCAATTTAGCATACTAATATTAATATTAAGTTAAAATAACAAGGTAGGCTTTATCTACATAAACATGTATTGGGCTCGCAAGCACAGCACGCTAAGCAGGCAAAGAACCTTTTCAAGTTGAAAACGATTGAAAAACTAAAATCACAATTGTGAGTTGAGTCAGAAAGTACAGAAAGTACACACACACTATGTAAACGAATTTGCCAATGTCCATGGTGCACTCACGATTGGCGTGATTGTAGGTGTCTCTCGGCTAAACGCTGGCGATTTATTGTGATGTTTGTAGAAGGTACATACCTGTGCTTGTGGCTCTTAAGCAATCATGCGTAAATGAAAAAATTATCGCGATACTATCGAAAAGCGTGATATATGTTTTATGATATATCGTGGATGAACAAAATTGATATAGCCCAAGCCTACAGTACGCCACGTTTTTTTGTTCTCTCTCTCAAATTTTTTTTAATGTCCTGTATAAATAGCTAGATCAAATCCTGGCTATAGTATAACATTATATTGTATTAGCCTATATAGGGCCCTATATATATAAATATTGTATTTTTTTGGGGTAACAAAATAAAAATTACAATGCAAATCTTTATCTGTTTGTCGATCAGCTTCATTTTCTCAATAAATATTTATTCATTTTTAGTTTTATATGCTGTTTGAAAGGGTTTATCATGTATTGGCTGATTGGGATACAAACAGGATTAATAAAATTGTAAAAACATTATTTTTTCCCCTCATCGCTAACCATGTGTCTGTTAGTGTTAATCATCTGAATTCATTTTGTATGTTCATTCTGGAGGCCGAGAGGCTAGCTAGTGATTATACAATGAGAATAAATCATAAAGACAGAACGTGCATTAAATAGGCCTAAACAGTAATATTATACAATAAACGAATACACGTGTATGCACCACCAGTGCATTTGCTCAACGTTAGAGAATACATGTCCTTTCTCTATGCTTTAACACACGTTGATCTTCTGACTGTGTGAAAAAACAATAAATTCACAGAGATTGAAACGATTTTTAGTCATAAAATTAAATGTCCCACACTTACCACCAACTGAAAAATGAGGAATAATGCTTAATTTCTTGACTCATTTCATCTTTGGTCCTGTTGAATGCTCCGAATTGCATAAAAAGAGCGAAATTTAAGCCTATTTTCACCACAAGAGGCCTTATGTGCCACACGTGTTGCACTTTCCAAAGGTCACGCAAAAAAACAAAACATATCCACAAACACATGTAAATGACTATATCGTACGATAAAATACCCCCAATGACCTTTAGCTAAAAAACAACAACCGTCTAATGTTCAGCCAATCAGTAACCAGCATTTTAAAAGACGCTGTCAAACGTTGGCCGTTCAGCGCCCAGCGTTCCAAAAATAGAAGTATTATTATGACGTCATACACTTGACTTAGCACATTGGCAAAATATAACCAAATGAGGGCGCACTTTTTAAAGCTTGAAACAGCCGTCTGTAGGTGGTCCTCGCGTCCGAAATCGGAAAAAAAATCAGAGTCCAGAGGACGGGACCCGACTCTGTGACGGGCTAGAGGGGATGGCGGTCGCCCCCGCCGAGCTGGGAGACGTCGGGAAGGCCCCCGTGGTCCTCAGTAGCAGCGGGCGCCGGCTCAGGCCCCGCCGTGGCTCCCGGCCCAGAGGACGAGTTCCTGCACGCTGGCTGGCGGTACCCGTATACGGGTCGAAACGAAGGCAGCAGCGGGCATCGCCAGTGCTCCTCGGGCGGAGGAGTCCCTGCACGCTGGCCCCTGACCCCGTAGACGGGTCGATCCGAAGTCGAGTCGAGGCGACCTCTCGCCCGAGGAGCACAGGCGGTACCGCTGCTGCGTTGAGTCGACCCGTCTGCGGGGACCGCGAGCCAGCGCTAAGGGACTCGTCCTCTCGGCCGGTAACCACGGCCCAGCAGACAAACCCCAGCGTTTCTTTGACAAGTTTTCAACGCAAATTGGATAGAGGTGTTCCGTACTACCAACGGAGTGGGTGTTACGTCTACTATAGGGGTAGGTAGTCTTCGAGGCGAAATCGGAAAAAATTCAGAGTCCAACAGGCTCGAGGGGATGGCGGTCGGCCCCCGCCGCCAGCCACGCGAAGACGTCGGGGAAAACCCGCTCGAGGGACCTCCAGTAACAGCCGGCGCCGGCTCGGTCCCCCGCCGTGGATCCGGGCCGAGAGGACGAGTCCCTGCACGCTGGCTCGCAGTCCCCGCAGACGGGTCGACCCAGGCGCAGCAGCGGGCACCGCCCGTGCTCCCTCGGGCTAGAAGGAGGTCCTTTGCACGCTGGCCCCGCGCCCCGCAGATGGGTCGACCCGAAGTCGGGTCGAGGGCGACCTCTCGCCGAGGCACAGGCGGTGCCCGCTGCTGCGTTGGGGTCGACCCGTCTGCGGGGACCACTGAGCCAGCGTTAAGGGACTCGTCCTCTCAACCGGGAGCCACGGCCCGGGCAGGCCCGAACCCCATGGTGTTTCTTCGACAAGTTTTCAACGCAAATTGGATGGAGGTGTTCCGTACTACCAACGGGGTGGGTGTTACGTCTACTATACACGGCTGTTTCACGCGTATGTGACGCGCGTAAAGAATTTTCCCAGACCGTAGCCACTCATGCATAATTCATGTCAAAACGATGACGTCACGCCAATAATGGCTGTGCCCACAGATCACAGAGCTGACGAAAACAGGGTCAAAATATCAGCTAAATTAAACCTTCACACGAAAGAAATAGACGTTCTATTAAACTTTTCTGATGAATCATAATTAAATTATTCTCTTGTGGTTAGTGGGTGCTACAAAAATTTAAAAGCCGGAAAAAAACATTTTTTACGTCGTATTCGTACATCGTCTTTTGTTGTTCGAAAGATTCAAAACGACGTTCAAAAACCTCCCTTTTGCCTTAACAAGGCTAGTTTAACTTTTCAAAAGGATTATTAAAACGAACTACTATGTTCACTTTTTAAACGTTTAATCTCATGTAGGACATTTCGTTTTAAGTATTCCAATACCGTTGTTGAAAACTTGTAAAAACCGAGGCCTAACAAAACTTCGATTAAAATCGTTTACGAACGTTCCGTGCAGACGGCCCAGCCGCAGTAACTTCTTCGCTGGTAATCCCATTAACTCTATCATTTTGTACGGTGTTGTGTGGGCACCGGTGATAGCAATCAGAACGGCGCGCTATGTAAATACGACATAAAACACAATAAGGGGCCACTTTGCATCTGTCACGTTAGCCTGACTTGAGTTTCTCCAACAAACGGACCGGTTGTATTGTGTTAAATGCAGACGAAAAGTCAATGAACAGTGCCCTTGCGTAACACTGCTGCTTGTCTAGGTGTTGATAAATAGCTTGCGTGAGTGTCAAAACCGCATCTTGCACTGACTTATTTCTCTGATATGCAAATTGGCAAGTATCAATACGTTATTGAATGGGCTGAATAAGGTTATGCAGGACAATTTTTTCAAGAGATTTCATGACAACCGATGTTAGTGCAACTGGCCGAAGGTCATTATTTTCAGTAGGGCGTTGGTTTTGGAACCGGCATAATGACTGCGAGATTTCCAACATGAAGGAATGCGCTGTTGATTAAGTGACATCTGGAATAGTGGCCGGTATGGAGTAGCAGGATTGACGAGCACATGTTTTAAGTAGTCGTCCGCATATTCCATCTGGTCACTTGCTTTCGTGGATTCACAGATATAAAATGCCTTATAGACTTCTTGCTCATCTACGACGATTGGTGGATCATCCTGTGAGCATAGTGTGTTCAGTTGATCCTTCAATTTGTCTGAAAAGTCTTGAGTATCGAACCGACAATAAAATTTGTTTAACTCATCCGCCCTATGTTTTGCATTTTCCGTACCTTGAAAAACGTTTTCCTTATGCTTTTTATAATCGGTCATCATTTCTAAACAATTCCACGCACCTCTTGGATTATTAGCCTGAAAACAACCTTCAAGTTTTTCACGATATCTTTCTTTAACTCCTTTTATCTCTTGCTTGAGTTTATGATTTAACTCCTTGACTTTTCGAAATCACCCTTGCAAAAGCTTGTCTTTTCCTCGTATTATTGTTTCAATTCTCCAGGTTGCCCAAGGCTTATTATTTGGACAACTAGTAATTGTCTTTGTTTCAATGTGAATACTTTCACAGAAACTGACATAGCTATTAATTATGTCCGTACACTCATTTATGTCTTCACCTGAACTGAGAAGAAGTTGCCAGTCGGTGATCTCGAAAGCTGTTTGAAGCTTTTCAATTGATTTTGTTCCATACATGCACTGTCTTTTTAGATCGTTTTCACTCTTCAATCTCTGTTTGTACTTGGGCAGCAGGTGGACGACATGATGATCAGATTTTCAAGTCCAGGTCTAATAATGAATAAAATATGTATAATCTACTGTGTAGAATATGTTGATGAAAGTTTGTGTAAACTAGTGTATGACATAAAAACACAATAAAGGGACCACTTTCTACCGTCACGTTAGCAGTTTTCTAATGGTTGTAATTTTTTTTAATATCTGAAACCACCCAAAAAATTTCAACATTTGAATAGACATGCATGCTTATCCTAAAGATAATTTGAGTTGATTATTACTATTATTGTTTTAATTACCTAAAATGTCCATCAACAAATGGACGGAAAGATGAGTAACTTTTCGTCCAATTTTATCAAATTTGAGGTAAAAAAAAAAATAAAAAATAAAATAAAATCAACTCAAATTAGTTCTAATATAAGCCTGCATGTCCATTCCTGTTGAAACACTTTTGGTCGGTTTCAGTACTTAAAAACTGCTAACGTGACAGATGCAAAGTAGCCCCTTTATTGTGTTTTATGTCATGTTATAGCGCCGTTCTAACGTATATCACCGGTGCCCACACAACACCGTACAAAATGATAGAGTTAATGGGATTACCAGCGAAGAAGTTACTGCGGCTGGGCCGTCTGCACGGAACGTTCGTAAACGATTTTAATGGAAGTTTTGTTAGGCCTCGGTTTTTACAAGTTTTCAACAACGGTATTGAATACTTAAAAACGAAATGTCCTACATGAGATTAAACGTTTAAAAAGTGAACATAGTAGTTCGTTTTAATAATCCTTTTTGAAAAGTTAAAACTAGCCCCTGTTAAGTAAAAAGGAAGGTTTTTGGAACGTCGTTTGAATCTTTCGAACAACAAAAGACGATGTACGAATACGACGTAAAAATTGTTTCTTTTCAGGCTTTTAAATTGTTGTAAGCACCCACTAACCACAAGAGAATAATTTAATTATGATTCATCAGAAAAAGTTTAATAGAACGTCTATTTCTTTCGTGTGAAGGTTTAATTTAGCTGATATTTCGACCCTGTTTTCGTCAGCTCTGTTATCTGTGGGCACAGCCATTATTGGCGTGACGTCATCGTTTTGATATGAATTATGCATGAGTGGCTACGGACTGGGAAAACTTCTTTACGCGCGTCACATACGCGTGAAACAGCCGTCTATAGTAGAGTAACACCCACCCCGTTGCTAGTACGGAACACCTCTATCCAATTTGCGTTGAAAACTTGTCGAAGAAACACCGTGGGTTCGAACACGCTCGGGCCGTGGCTCCCAGCCGAGAAGGACGAGTCCCAATGCTGGCTCGCGGTCCCCGCAGACGGGTCGACCCCAACGCAGCAGCGGGCACCGCCGTGTTCCTCGGGCGAGAGTCGCCCTCGGACTCCGACTTCAGGTGGACCCGTCTGCGGGGACAGCGGGCCAGCGTGCAGGGACTCGTCCTCTCGGCCGAGAACCACGGCAGGGCGCGAGCCGGCGCCCGCTGTCTACTGGAGGACCCCGCGGGCCTTCCCGACGTCTGCCAGCTGGCGGCGGGGCCGACCGCCATCCCCTCGAGCCCGTCCCAGAGTCGGGTCCCGTCCACTGGACTCTGAAATTTTTCCTATTTCGGGCTCAAGGACTACCTACCCTATAAGCAGACGTAACACCCACCCGTTGGTAGTACGGAACACCTCTATCAATTTGCGTTAAAACTTGTCGAAGAAACACCGTGGGGTTTGGGCTGGCTCGGGCCGTGGCTCCCGGCCGAGAGGACGAGTCCCTGCACGCTGGCTCGTGGTCCCCGCAGACGGGTCGACCCGAACGCAGCAGCGGGCACTGCCCGTGCTCCTCGGGCGAGAGGTCGCCCCTCGGACTCAGATTTCGGGTCGACCCGTCTGTGGGGACCGCGAGCCAGCGTGCAGGACTCCTCCTCTCGCCCGAGGAGCACAGGCGGTGCCCTGCTGCGTTCGGGTCGACCGTCTGCGGGCACCGCGAGCAAGCGTGCGGACTCGTCCTCTCCGCCGGGAGCCACGGCTGGGCCTGAGCCGGCGCCCACTGCTACTGGAGGACCCCGAGGGGGCCTTCCCGACGTCTCCCGGCTGGCGGCGGGGGCCGACCGGCATCCCCCTCTGGCCCGTCCCAGAGTCGGGTCCCGTCCGCTGGACTCTGAAATGTTTCTATTTCGGGCTCGAGGACCACCTACCCCTATAGTAGACGTAAGACTCACCCCGTTGGTAGTACGGAACACCTCTGCAATTTGCGTTGAAAACTTGTCGAAGAAAAACCGTGGGTTCAGACCGGCTCGGGCCGTGGCTCCTGGCCGAGAGGATGAGTCCCTGCACGCTGGCTCGCGATGCCCGCAGACGGGTCGACCCGAACACAGCAGCGGACACCGCCCGTGCTCCTCGGGCGAGAGGTCGCCCTCGGACTCCGACTTCGGCTCGACCCGTCTGCGGGGACAGCGGGCCACCGTGCAGGGACTACTCCTCTCGCCCGAGGAGCACGGGCGGTGCCCGCTGCTGCGTTCGGGTCGACCCGTCTGCGGGCACCGCGAGCCAGCGTGCATGGACTCGTCCTCTCGGCCGGGAGCAACGGCGAGGCCCGAGCCGGCGCCCGCTGCTACTGGAGGACCCCGCGGGGCCTTCCCGACGTCTGCCAGCTGGCGGCGGGGGCCGACCGCCATCCCCCTCGAGCCCGTCAGAGTCAGGTCCCGTCCGCTGGACTCTGAAATTTTCCTATTTCGGGCTCGAGGACCACCTACCCCTATAGTAGACGTAACACCACCCGTTGGTAGTACAGAACACCTCTATCCAATTTGCGTTGAAAACTTGTCGAAGAAACACCGTGTGGTTCTGGCCCCAGCTCGAGCCGTGGCTCCCCGGCCGAGATGACGAGTCCCTGCACGCTGGCTCGCGGTCCCCGCAGACGGGTCGACCCGAACGCAGTAGAGGGCACCGCCCGTGCTCCTCGGGCGAGGACGCCCTCGGACTCCGACTTCGGGTCGACCCGTCTGCGGGGACAGCGGGCCAGCGTGCAAGGACTCCTCCTCTCGCCCGAGGAGCACGTGCGGTGCCCGCTGCTGCGTTCGGGTCGACCCGTCTGCGGGGACAGCGGGCCAGCGTGCAAGGACTCCTCCTCCACGGCTGTTTTTCCTTTTTAATAAGTACCCCCTCTGTTGTCGAAAGTTAAACAGTATGCAAATGAGGCGTTTGATCCGTCTTTCATACATCGCGCGCGTAGGGGAACGTGTGTGGTTCAAATCTATATTTGGTTTGTTTACATTTTGCTTACTTGTGATTGGTTTTCAAGTTAAATATGCAATTATTTTATGAATATACAAAGATTATTTAATAATCAGTCACATGATAGCTTTTCCCGCGAAATTGAGGCTGTTTACATTGTGGAATTGCCGGTGAAGTCTACGTAGTGGAAGGCAGCCATTTAAATGTCGTCTTTGCCTTGAACATTTGAAGACGTTTTTCTAGCTGTCGTCATGGATACGTCCGAATTTTTGATAAGCACAATCGACCTAGTAAATCAACGATGATGGCATCTACTTTATTTTATCCACAAAGTAAGTCTGGGAGAAGGTTATTTCTTTAAAAACTGTCCCCAAAAATCAGTTTATGCGATTGGTTTTTAACATTATTGTGTACAAAGTAATGGCGTGTAACGTACATACATGTTCTGTGCATCCATCGTAACGCATTACGTGTTTACGTACACCGTACACGGTTAACTCGTTTCGATTGTGTGTATTCTGAATGCATAGAAAGGATATGTATCCATAAAAAGGACATGTATTCTCTAACGACGTTGAGCAAATGCACTGGTGTGGTGCACACGTGTATTCGTTTATTGTATACTATTACTGTTTAGCCTATTTAATGCACGTTCTGTCTTTATGATTTATTATCATTGTATAATCACTTGCTAGCCTCTCGGCCTTCAGAATGAACATACAAAATGAATTCAGATGATTAACACTAACAGACACATGGTTAGCGATGAGGGAAAATATTATTTTATTAATCCTTTTGTATCCCAATCAGCCAATACATGATAAACCCTTTCAAACAGCATGTAAAACTAAAAATGAATAAATATTTATTGAGAAAATGAAGCTGATCGACAAACAGATAAAGATTTGCATTGTAATTTTTATTTTGTTACCAAAATAAATACAATATTTATATATATAGGCCCCTATATAGGCTAATACAATATAATTTTATAGCCAGGATTTGATCTACCTATTTATACAGGACATTAAAAAAAAAATTGAGAGAGAACAAAAAACCATGGCGTACTGTAGGCTTGGGCTATATCAATTTTGTTCATCCACGATATATCATAAAACATAATTATATCACGCTTTTCGATAGTATCGCGATTATTATTTTTCATTTACGCATGATTGCTTAAGAGCCAATAAGCACAGGTATGTACCCTTCTACAAGCATCACAATAAATCGCCACCATTGTGATTTTAGTTTTTCAATCGTTTTTCAACTTGAAAAGGTTCTCGCTCAAGCTTAGCGTGCTGTGGTTGCGAGCCCAATACAAGTTTATGTAGATAAAGCCCTACCTTGTTATTTTAACTTAATATTAATATTAGGGATGCTAAATTGGGTTGATTAATAATTAGGGTAAAGTGTATGTTACTGAGTGGCATCCTGTTATATTTCTTTAAAAAATATTTACAGTGTAGGGGCCTACCCCCATTGTGTTGTTACATGTAACTTATAACCCTAATACAGCGCTCTTTATTTTTCTTCTTCTTTTTAGGCTTTCATCATCAGCAAAAATGAAGAGAATCGTGTTCGAAATGTCACGTATTGACCATGTAAGTAATCTAGTGTTGTTTACAGATAATGTACATGTATAGCCTGTGGAAGATTTTCAATTTGTTAGTCAAAGGCGTACAGTATACAAGTTGACATGTAGTAGTATGTTAGATGGGGGTTCTAGGCCACCTACTTAAAAAATGATTTTAAGTAGGTGGCCTAGAACCCCCATCTAACATAAAATTTAAAATTTATTTTAGGGGGTATTTCCCTTTTAAGTAGGTCTATAAAGAGGGCGTGGTTGATGACAAAAGAGGGAGGCTCGTAAAAGAGATTCAGCGTTGCGAATCGTGACGTTATCAAAAAACCGCCGGTAACCGGTGTATTTAAAAAATCTTACAAAAAACTGAGATAAAAAATAGAAAAAAAAAAAAATATTATCTCGTTCTATAATAAATGGATAGAAAAGAAAAAGTAGTTCCTTGCGAATGGTTATTAGTAGGCAAAACGGACAAGTGTTGTATACTTAGCTCGCCTAATACAGTATATTGTGGCTTACATAAATGGAAACTTAAATGTGGAAAGAGTATACCAACCGAGTGTAGAAGATGTAAAAAAGGTACAAAAACAAAAATAATTTTGTGTACGAAATGCGCAAAGATATTAAACGTACAAAGTTTTAAACAATCAAAAGGAAAAGCTATTCGCTCGTTTAATAGCGTGATGAAAGAGTTGTTAGAGACAACAATACGTTTATAAATTAAAATTGAATTACAGAGTTCACATCGCTGGAGCGTACGGGGAGGTCTATCAAACGTTTTTACCGCTCCGCTACTCGCATGAAGCGGGTTTTTGATTGTTATAGTAAGATTTATTTACACTCAAGTTTACTTTAAACTCAAAGGTTTTTCTATAAGAACTTTTTTTCTGCATTTACATCGATGGGTTTAACCTCCGTTTTCGACGGTAAAGTCGTCGGTTTAACGAGTACATTACGTATTTTTTCTTTCATTTTATAATATTTATCTCGCTCTTCGCACACGAGCACAAATTCTTCTTGACTGATGTAACCGTCTTCGATGGCTTTACTAACGTGGTTTTCGATCGTGGTTTTCGATCGTGTATAATTTATTTTCGCAAATCTGAGAGCGAAAGCTGCGCCGCCCAAACCCAAAGCTAAACCTTCTAAAGCGAATCCTACCGGCGACGACACGACGCTGGCGATACTGGCTATTCCGATGGCCCCTGCTCCCATACAGCCCAATTCCGCGAGAGTTTCTACGATATTGCAAGCGTTGATGATTTTATTATATTTTTTATATACGGCCTCGCGTTCATTAATTTCGATTCGTAATTCTTGTTGAATATCATCGATTTTTTGCAAACGAAATGCTTTGGCACGCTCCGCGTCAGAGTCATTCGTTAAAACTGTTAAATTTGGATAAAGTACATTCGTTGATTCTATATGCACACTCATTTTTATTAATAGAAAAAGATTATTATTTTTTTAATTTAACGGCCAAGTAACAACTTTAACATCGTAACAGATTCCAGTGTTTAAAGAGCCGAAAAATACCGCTCGTACAAAAACTTTTTTTCTTGTAGTTGTTATATTCCGTTTTAAAGCAAATACCGCATTCTAAAAGCTTTAGTTCATTATCAAAAGCGAGCAGTTCTTGCCATTCTGGAAAAAAGAATGGTGAAACACGCGGATCAATATCACGTACAAAAAAGCGCGCTTGCGAGCTATTATTTGTAAACCAAGCTGTGCAATCCGTTACTAGATTATAAGCGCCTAAATTTAAGCCGTATGCACTATCCCAAGTAATCCAAATTATGTTCTCATAGTTGTATAAATATTCATTTCCTCCAACATTATCGGCAAATCCAGTTTTTTCAATAGTGTTGTTTTTATTATTATAACTCTCTTTAGCGATACTATCGTTCGTTCGACTGGGTCCGTAAATGCTCGCCATATTTATTATAGTATTAATTTAATTTACCGGAATATTATTAATTTTAATATCGTAACAGATTCTGGTATCTAGAGAGCCGAAAATAACAAATTGAGCAAATATTTTACTACCAACCGTTATCGGTGGGTTTTTACCAAAAACTACGGTAGCGGGTTCTATTTCAAAGCAAATGCCACATTCTAAAAGATTTGGGTTATTATCGAAATAAACCAAACTTAAATCTTCTACAAAAAATTCTACCGCGTCCAGGTTAATGTCGTGTTTTTAAACGAACAATTGTGAGTTACCATTAGTAGTTATTTTAGTCCAAGTTGTAAAATCCGTTAGCGGTAAAGAAGCATAAAAACCCAAGCTCCTTCGACTAAACCAATGAAACCAAATTATATTTTCATACGTATATAATATTTCGTTTTCATCAACATTATTTATATGTCCGCTTTTTTCAACCGTGTGAGGTTGGTTAATTTGATATCTACCGCCCACGCTAGCAACAACGCTACTCTCTCTTGTACGACTAGATCCGTAAATGCTCGCCATATTTATTATAGTATTAATTTTAAAACAACGGTAAACTTTTAATTTTAATATTGAAACAGATTTTTGAATTTAGCGAACCGAAAAAACTCGCTTCAACAAAAACCTTTTGAACGTTTCGCATTTTAAAACACATTTCATATTTTAAATGTTGAATTTCATGATCGAGAAAATGAAATTTTACATCTCGTTGCGGAGAAGGAATATAATAAATGTTGGGAGCGTAATCACGCGTCGCTGAATGCGTTGCAAAACTATTAGTTTTTATAAACTGCGTAAAAATGCTACAATACGTAGGCGCGACCGTAAACATGAAAAAGGGCTGTTTAAGCGTATCGTGCCATCCAAGACTAACGTCAAATTTTTCAATTAAAACTACTTTTTGTAAAACTTCATCTCTATTTAGATAACCATGATGTTCGTAAATTTCACTAAACGATGCTCCGTCCTTTAGCACTCTCTCTAGCGACAACGTTACTCGTTATACGACTGGGTCCGTAAATACTCGCCATTATTTATATTATTTCTATATTTAAAATAATTGGGAAACCGTGATTATCTATATCTCTGCTTTTTCTATCTCTAACTCGAAAAGTCAACTCGTTAAAAGTGCCTACTCGTAATTTTTTCATCAACGGATTTTTATATTCCATGTACATGCTTTCGCCGAACGACGCGTCTTGCAAAGGAAAAGCGTTTAAAATGTTGCAAGGTTTACCGTTGAAATAATTATCGGTCGTAGAAATGTGATCGCAATGAATGTATACAATTTAAAAAGTTGTACGTCGATTTTGTTGGTGTATTCTCCCGCGGTTAGAAATTCGTTGTGAAATCCCAATAAATTAGACAACCCGCTAGTAAATTTAATGGACTTGTTCGCTTGAGTTATATTTAACAAAAAGACGCCCGTCTTTTTATTGATCGTAAACGTGATCCAAGGCTCGTCTCTAGTTATAACGTCGATAATTTCGACTATGTTGTAAAGCCCGGGTTCGATAAATTTAATAACATCATCTATCCCACCCTGCGTGCGAACGATTATTCTTTCCTTTTTACGCACGTTGTAATATCCCACCCAAATGTTTACGCTGTGTAATATAATCGAGAGATTGTCTCGTCGATTATCGATAACGTTATCTAATTTAACCGATCCGCCTTCTTTACCAATTTCGATTTCGAACGTATGATACATTTTATTATAATTTAATATAATAAAATGACGTTTCCATTAGCATTCGAGAGTAATTTTACGTATTCGTACAAGCAATCTGGAAGTTTTAAAGCGCCTCTTGATTTTAACGATAGCGATTTAACGAGTATAAACATTTACATAAACAAGAACGAGTTTTTTAACGTTCATTTCAATAATGTTTTCAGCAACTACAAGCTACCTCGCGTTAAAAGCGACGCAGTTGTTGATGATTGGTATTCTAACCCGCTAAAATTTTATCAAAATCAAATAAATTTTGCAACGTATTGCGCCACAACGAGATGCGGTGTGAGTTATCAACATTTAAATCATTTAAACCCGATGATTCGTAGTTTTTTTAGATTTCACGTCTATTATCAAATTAGACGATTGCTCAAAGAAATGAGCTGTCCTACATCATTCCAAAATTTTTATGACGCGTTTGCCAATAATATAGACGTAAGCGCGTACAAAAACACATGTAAAGAATTTCACCTTTCACAAGTCTCCAATTGGAAACAACGAGTCGATTTAAATTCAAACGGATTAGGAACGGCTTATTATTACGATAACGGTTACAAAGCGGTACCCGGAAACAACTACGATAAAAGTAGTTTGAACGTTATTTCTACCGAGGTGACTGATTACGATTATTACAAAACCGCGACTAAAATGAGTTTTGGAGATCATCCTTCGACCTATACGATCGCATTCGTTTTACAATCTTCTACGGAGCTCGCTTGGTCAAAATTTATAATCAGCGAGTCTAGAGGTTTTACAGACGTTGGTACGCAACTAATAAACGACTCTATATGAACGTTCGTTTACGTGATATTGGGGGCTCAAGCGCAAGCAAAAAGCTCATTTTTAGCGGGTGGTACCGGTTTAGACGCGCAACGCGAATTTATAAATATAACTGAAGCCGAGATTGACTCTCCGGTTGATTTACAATCTAGTATTCAACGATATCAAGATGTTTTACAATACGCTCGCAGTCAATTAAACTTTTGTCTCGGAGAAAATCTATACATGATGCCTAGCGATATGAATTTACGAATATGCACGTACGCATCATACAACAATAATATATTAATCGCGACGAGTGATTTATCGTTGGGTTCAAATTTAGATACAAATTCAACGTCCGTTGTTCCTCCTATTCTACCGCTAGAACAAACGCAACTACCACAAACTGCTAAACACGTACAAGAATTAAATGATTTAGAATATCCTGCACACGCGTTAGAAGATACGATAAAAGAAGATACGATAAAAGAAGACTACGTATTAGAATCTACGTTAGATGGTCATCAAGAAGAAAACAATTCTTTAATACTTGGTTTTGCGATTTTAGCCGGTGTAGGTGTTATGATTTACGAATTGTTATTTTAACATGTTCTGCGTATAAGCTAAAACTAATACTCCAACTCCACTTAGCGCTAGCCATAAATGTTCAGCCGCCCACGTAACGACGTTAGACGCTGTTTTAAATAGCCAACTTACAACCGTACCGATAATAGCCGGTAAAGCGGCTAAAGCTTTCGCTCCTAGTTTAGATAATACATTCGCTAAATTGTTTAATGTTTTTTCTATCCACCCACCACTATCTGGTGGAATGGGTTTTGGAGCGGGTTTGGGAGGTATAGGTTTTGGAGCGGGTTCTGGAGGTACAGGCTTTGGGGGAAGCGCGGGTGTGAGGGGTATAGGTTTAAGCGCGGGGGGTATAACTGAATTTACGGCATTACCGAGCGATTCGACGATAACAGCGATAGTCGTACCAACAGCCGTTAATATACTAACGATCGTTACGCCTTGTTTTCTAAATAAAGTTTTAATTCTTTCACCCAACGTCGCGTCTCTTTCTACGTGTAAAGGCGAAGGCGTTATACCGCTTGTTTTCGCGTTTTTTTTCACCTCTTTTATACCCTCTAATAAAGCTATTTCTATTTTGCTAAATGGTAGTAAATCTTTTAAAGTTAAACCGCTTATATCACTTACTTTTAAAAAGGTACCACCTTTTTTTAGATTCGTTAAACGTATTTCTTTAACACCTTTTTTTAAATAGAGTATACTTCTTTTTTTACTATCTGATTGTTTAAACTTGCTATAGTCTATTGTAACGTTTTTATAACCTATACTCGCATAAAAATCATCGACCGTTGCTCTAAGCACCCTTTCTCTTAAAGAAAAAGAGAAATCAAAAGAAGGTACATAAACTTGCTCTTTTGGTTGATCGCCCAAATTATCATCGATTGTGCCATCATCCGTAAAATCATCATAATCGTCATCTTCCTCTTCGGGTTGATTAAAAGCTGGATCATGTCCTCCGTGCGCCATTTTATAATTACTTTTTATCTTTTTTTAAATAATGTATAACTCGCGTAACCTACAGCGCTCATTGATAGTACGATAATTGTTATTTTAACATTTTCTGCGTATAAGCTAGAACTAATACTCCAACTCCACTTAGCGCTAGCCATAAATGTACCGCCGCCCACGTAACGACGTTAGACGCTGTTTTAAATAACCAACTTACAACCGTACCGATAATAGCCGGTAAAGCGGCTAAAGCTTTCGCTCCTAGTTTAGATAAAACATTCGCTAAATGTTTTAATGTTTTTTCTATCCACCCACCACTATCTGGTGGAATGGGTTTTGGAGCGGGTTTGGGAGGTATAGGTTTTGGAGCGGGGGGTATAACTGAACTTACAACATTACCGAGCGATTCGATGATAAAAGCGATAGCCATACCAACAGCCGTTAATATACTAACGATCGTTACGCCTTGTTCTCTAAATAAAGTTTTAATTCTTTCACCCAACGTCGCGTCTCTCGTTAACATTTTTTGAAACGTTTCTTTAATTCTATTGATTTGACTACGAAGAACGTAATCATGCGCGTCAATTTGTTCTATTAAAACTTGTTTCTCATCTTTTAGTTTTTGTAATTCTCGTTGATCTTTTTCATCAACCTCAAATCCTCTTTCTTTTGCATCGCTAACTAATTCTTGATTATCATCGATTTTTTGATTGACTACTTTTAATTTAGTTAAAAGACTTCATTGTTCTCCTCGATTCGTAGTCATGATTTCGTCGAGCGATTCTATTTCTCGCCATTCTATATTAAATTCCGTTTGAGTTTCTTGATCTCTCGAAAGAGTTATAATCACCGTTTCGATAGCTTCTTGTAATTGTACAGATTTTTCTACCCGTTGAATCGGTATAGATGGTAACCTTCTACCACTACTCGTTTGCTCTTCTATTGGTTTTTCCGCTTCTTCTATAACATTTTTTATCGCTTCTACATGTTCGTCAAATTTATATAGATCTATATAGGATAATCCTTTACTTTTTAAAGTAGATTCTGCGTAAAATCCGCCGTCGCGTTTACTTAATAGTATATTTTTATTACCTTTTTTAAAATAGAGTGTAGTTCTTCCTTTTTCATCTTTGGTATAACCGAAATCATTATAATCTATTGTGCTTGGTCTACCTTTTTTACGCGAACCATAAAAATCATCTACTATAGTTCTACTAAATCTAGTTCTTTGAAATAAAGGCGGTGGTGGTGAATAAGACGGTTCTTGTTCAATCGCACTATCACCCAAGTTGTTACCACTTATTTCATCATCCATATATTCATCTTCCTCTTCGGGTCGATTAAAAGCCGGATCTGTCTCCACAAGATCGCGTCCTCCGTGCGCCTTTTATAATTACTTTTTATCTTTTTTTAATAATTTATAACTCGCGTAACCGACTATACTCATGCCAATCAAGATAAATATAATTTCACGCGTTTTTTGATCTTCGCTAGGAACGTAAAAATCGTTTAGTTGCGGTTCGTTGCGTAAATTTAGCGGTAAATTTATTCGCTCGTTTGTAATGTTAAAATATTCATTCATCGCATCGTCAATGTCATTAAACGTTTTATTGGCGTTCGATTCTTTTTGTATTTGTTCGTTTAAATAATCTATATATTTTAAACGCTTTTTACTAAATTCATCTCTAGCTTTTGAAAGTTGCTCTAGCGCTAAATCATGCCTTTTACGTTCTTGTTCAGCGTCGTTGCTACGTAAATTACTAAATAAAAAATTCGATCCGGTAAATGCTAACGCGTTAATTACCGCACCTCCGATCATCATCGCTATAGATACCATTTTATAATTACTTTTTTTATAAAAAAATTATTATATTTTAAAACTATAAACTATGGCTAATAATACGTACGGAGATGTGCTGGATCCATACAGAAGAATAAGAGAACCTAGAGGCGTAAAAGGTATGCGTCAAAAAGTCGTCATTACAAACAATCCGAGTACCATTACCGAAAATCAATTGTTGACGGTCCGTTTTCCAAATTTAGGAATGAACGACGTCATCGTTCCAAATACATCGCGATTAGCTTTCAATATAGAACTCGTTAGCGCGGACGACGATACGAGAACGTTGGTACAAAATATAGGCAGATGTATCGTAAAACACATAATTATTAAAATGGAAGGAAATGAAATATTTTCATTAGACGATGCGGACGTATTCAATTGTTACAAGGACGAATGGTTAACGAAAGATCAACGCGAAAATTTAGCGTATCAAGGAATCGAAGATTTTAACATAACTAAAATAAGAATGAACGCTAGCGATAAAGATTTAGGTGGTAACGGAGGAAAAGATAAAGCTATCGCGGATACGTATAAAAATAGGTATTACATTCCTCTGGATTTTGAATTGTTGACCGATCATCAACCCTACTACCAATCGGGCATCGGAGATCGATTGACTTACGAACTCGTGTTTAATAAATTTTCGAGCGTGATTAAAACCACCGACGATAACGCGAAATATATCATAAGCGGAATTTCTTTAGAATTTGAGGTCGTTCATATGCCGGAACTCGCTCGAACGATTAGAAATCAATACAGCAACCGGTTGAGTATATTGTTTGATCGCGTACTGAGACAGAGCGTGACTCCGTTAAACAAACGCGATACGACGTGGAATATAAATTTAAATACCCCCGCAAAAAGTATGAAAGGAATATTGTTTTTGTTCAGAGAACCCACCGCGAAAGAAAGCAACAAATTTTATAATCCGAAAATCGATAAAGTTTCGATTACCATCGAAGGCGTTCCCAATCAACTCTACGCGCACGGAATGAAAAGGTATCAACATTGGGAAGAGATTTCAAAATATTTTGGCCATTCTAAACAACAACACGCTATATAAGTCGTACAAGCTCTAAATTTATGAAACCAGCGAATTATTTACTAAATCGATACGGTTTATTTTAAGATTTAAGAACGAGCGTCGACAATAAATTACACGGAAGCGGAAGACGAGTACAAAACTTGAGCGAAGGAATCACCATTCAAATTGAAAAAGAAGCTGAATCCGCGGGTGAACTAAACATGTATACTTTTATTATCATGGATGCGCAACTAAATATAAGAAACTCACGTTTTGAATCAGTCGATTATTAAAATTAGAGACTATTGTAAAAGGAAATGTTGCCTAAATATCCACACGCCGCGTTAATTTGCGGACAAACGGGATGCGGAAAAACTGAATTTTGTTTAAATTTATTAGAAAAGAATATTTAAAATATTAAAAAAATATCGTTATACTATGCCCCACCATCTTCAACAACGATACGTACAAAAATAGAAAATGGGTTCTAAACGACGATAACGTACACGTTAACGATTTAAACGACATCTCGTTAAACCGAGCTATACAAATTGATAGCGATGCTTTTAAATCTGAGGAAACGTTGTTTATCATCGATGATTGCAGCGCTAATAAACAGTTGCATTATAAAAAATACGACGAGAACAATAAATGTATGATTACACAATTGGCTTTTAGCGGTAGACACGTTAAACACAGCTGTTGGATTCTTTCGCAAAAATATAATAGCGTATTGAAAGATTTTAGAGAACAACTCAAATGGGTGTGTTTATTTTATTGTAAAGATAGAGACTCGTACGAGAATTGTCTTAGAGAAAATGATGTTATTCCGACGGCTGAGTTACGAGAGCGAGCGCGCGAGCAACTAAAACGAGTTTTACATCGCAAGTTGATTTTAAAAACAGATCAGCCTACCGATTATGAAATACGTGACTAAGGGTTGTTAAGTAATTACTCCAAGTCGTTAGTAATTACTCATAGGTTAAGAGCAATTACTCCAAGTCGTTAGTAATTACTCATAGGACTCATAGGTAAATAGCAATTACCCATAGGTTACCCACTAAGTCGTTAGCAATTACTCATAGGTTAAGTGCAATTACTCATAGGTTACTCATAGGTTGTTTTGTATTTTAATAAATATTATAAAATCTATTTATAAATATGGATGCTGAACGAGTAAAAGTTATATTTACGAGTATATCTGCTGAACGAGTAAATGATTTTATATATAATCTTAACCAACTTCTCAATACTGAAAAAGAAAGAAAAAACCAAGTACAAGTTTTAAACGAGAATACTGAAAAAGTAAAAGGTATATTTACGAGTATATCTGCTGAACAAGTAAAATATCTAATGTTTAATCTTAACGAACTTTTAAACACCGATGGGTTATCTAAAATTAATTATTGGTTTCTATATTTTTTTATAAATTTAACTGATTATTCTATAAGTACGTATAATAAATGGAAGAAGTACATAAACTATTAAACGAACATCCACAGATGACACTCGCGGACGACGCAAGCGACACTAACGATAATACGTCGTTGAAACAAAAACTACGTCTTTTATCGGTTGTAGTGGGAGGAGATTCGAAAATGTTTTTCGGAAAAGAACTAAGCGTTAGCGATATTGAAGCTTTGTCTACCGAAGAGCGAGACGCGCTACACACGCAATGCGAAACTAAATTAGGTCGTGATATTACTCAGTCTTTAGGTAGCGCTTTTATAACGCTATACGCTAAACTATTAGGATTTAGTTTAAATCGTATAGATTTGTACGGTCATAAATTTCAAATTGACGATGAAGGTAAATTAATTTCAGATTTAGAAAAAGATCCGTTCATTTCTAGCATGCTTAGTACCGTAGCGTGTGAAATGTTTCGCTAATTACAGCAAAACATTTAAAAAGAAAAGAAGAATCTTGTGTAGATAATGAAAGCGATGGAAACCAACGAGACAGAGAATGCGCAACCGCAAGTTGTAGAAAAGAAACCAGTTGTACCGTTGACCGTAACGAAAACAGCGAATAAACCAAAAAACCCAAACAGAGTCGCGGCTGGAAAAAGACTCGCCGAAATTAATAGAAAGAAAAAACTGCAACTCGCTAAACCCGCAAAAAGCGTCAAAACGCCTCGCGATAGCGAAGCGGCGATGAGCTCATCGAGCAATGGAACGAGCTATTTTGTCTATATAGCTATTGGTTTAGCTATTGGGGGTATCGCTTATTTATTGTTTAGTGAACCTAGCAAAGAAGAACCAACATTTATAAACGAGCCGATTAAACCCGCTCCAGTTAAACTCGCTATAGAATCTGTTTCACCACTCACCTCGCAGACAACGAGAGTTTTTGAAATGGAATAAAAGTGTGTTTTTTAAATATTATATTTAACGACTATAAAATATGTCTTCAATGCCGATAGATACGAAAACAATCGCCGATTCAGCTTATTACAGCGCCGTTATGACTCTTTTAGTCGTTTTATACAGCATGTTGGGTGAAAAAATATTTAAAATGAAACCAGCCGATTTAGGAAAGTTGGGTATAAAAGACGGGTTAAAACTCACCGCGACGATTGGATTATCTGGTGTGACGCAAATGTGGTTAGTTAAACAAGGAATTTTACAAAAACTCGCTCATGCCCGCTGAATAAATTTTTTATATTGTACAATATAAAAATGGATAAACGACTATCTAACGCTTATTATAGTCCTAAAGGATACTACAAAGGTCTCGACGCGATTAATAAATTAGCTAAAGAAACCCAAGTAAATGTAAAATTAATTCGACGATGGATAAAAAAGCAAGCGCTGTGGCAAATTTATTTACCCTATCCTAAATACATTCCAAGACCAACTTCATCAAACAGTATGTTAGAAAAACCAAATGAGGTTCATCAAGCAGATTTATTGTTTCTTCCGCACGATACGGTTGGTAAAAGTCAAAGAACAACGTTCAAGTACGCGTTAACAATTATTGATGAAGCCAGTAGATATAAAGAAGCAGAACCGTTAACAGATAAAACCGCTGTTCAAGTCGGTAACGCATTTGAAAAAAATTATAAACGTTCGCCGTTAACTTGGCCTAAAATTATAAAAGTCGATCCTGGAAAAGAATTTATGTCTAGCGTAAACGTATTAATGAGCAAACAACATGTTGTAATACAAAGAGGTGAGGTTGGTAATCATAGAGCTCAGGGTATAGTGGAGCGATTTAATAGAACGTTAGCAGAAAGATTATTTTCGCATCAATACGGGCAAGAAATAGCGACTGATACGAGAAATAGAGAATGGGTTAAAAGATTGCCGCTAGTCGTAAAAGCGTTAAACAACGAGACGACGAGACTCATTAATTTAAAACCTAAAGACGCGATTAAATTACGTAGTGTCGAGCAAAATCCAGCCTCGCCAGGTAAAAAGAACGAAAAAAGAATCCCAAACAACAGCGTAGTTCGGTATTTATACGCGCGCGGTGAAGCTGAAAAAGATACGAGACGCCGCGCGACCGATCCTATATGGAGTATACAAATTTATAGAATAGATAAAACGATAAAAGCCGCTAATCAACCCATCTTGTATTATTCAGATGCGGGTCCCGCTCGTAGTTTTGTAAAAGAGCAATTACAAATTATTCCTCGAGATACAGAAAATCCCCCTATTGTTAAACGATCGTAATTGTAATGTTAAACGATGAGGCTATAGTGACCGTAAGCGTGAGTGTCTATTCCGTCTTCTAAAATGTGTCTCTTTGTGTCTAAAGGTGATAGCGATATTTTATTTACTCGCGTCGTATATAATCGATGTTTTTCGTGCCTAATAAAATTCATAGGGTGATGTAGAGTATTTTTCAACGATAAAACTTGTTTATAGTTTTCGTGTTTAATATCTTGTATTAAAACTTGTCTTTTAACGCCTTTAGCTTTTTTTATATTTTCTCCTTGAGATAGCTGCAACGAGTACATGTTTGGTATTTTCTTCAGAAAATAAAAAATGACCTCGTTCATAATTACTAAAATCGTATAAATGTTTGTCTTTTTTCATATCTTTAAAAACATCACGAGTTTTAATTTCCAACAACAAGCTATCTGTATCCGTGTATACCAACTCACACTCGTCTTTGTATTTTAGCTTTAAACGATTGTAATAAAAATCGTACATTAAATGTTTAGATAAATCTAGTATGCTCATTCCTATGTAGACCGGGCGGTTGAGTTTTGTTTTGTGCATGTGAATCGCTACTAGATCGTTATCGAAAATCCTTGCCTCTGCAAAATTTGGTTTCGAGATGAGCGAACGAATTTGATTTTCCGCTTTTTCGTCGTTTAACCGCTTCAAATTTACGTTGACGCGTTTTCGTACATTTTCCATCGTTTTTCCAAAAACTGAATTGTTCATGAGTTTGTATAAATCTTTTTCAAAATCGCTTGTCGCGAGTTTTCTGAGTTGAGTGTTTTTATCAATGTACGATGTCATCCAACACGATTCGTCAAATTCTAAAACGCCATGAATTTGAGTTAGTTTCATACCTAGTTGTAAATACAATCGTAAATTACGATAATGGAGCACGTAGTTTTTTTTTTCGTATAAATTTGGAACTAATTTCACGACGTTTGGAGACGGCTTGTCTTTTAGTAAATTCTTTTGATAGTCGCTCATCCATTCTTTCGGCACTATCAACGACTCTGGCGCGAGTGGAAACGCGTTGTGAGAATCGTGTAAATCTTTGGGATATTCTAAATCGACTTCTAAAATACATCCTTTTTTAGGTCCCTCGCTCTCGAGTTTGTCTATTCGTTTACTAGTCATCCATTTAAAATTACCCGTCGGTAAAGGTTGACTCATCGCGTATCCGTATAAATTATTCGCGTCCAAGTACGTAATGTAACTCGATGGTTTCGATTCGTCGTAGTCTTGTAAGTAGACATTGTTTGCTTTAGCGTATCGTTTACTCGCCATGCACGTTTCTCCTCGCGTACCACTCTCAATAAACAAATGCATGTCGACGTCCGTGAGCAATTCTAAAGTTTGTTTTGAATGCTTCAATAAAGCGTCCCAACTCAGACCCGGACTAGTATAATAATTAGCCGGAACTAAACCGTATTGTTTAGTGCAAGTAGCGCGAACATTTTCAAATACGTCCGCCAATAAACAAGTATCGGTACGCACGTATAAATCGTGATAATCGCCCAAGTTTTACAATCGAATGTATGAAATACATTCTTTGCGATGCTCGTATTGTTCTTTGGTAATGTGTTGGTTGTTTAAACTGCTGTAAAAGATTCTATCGAAGGAAGTTGTTTTCTTTAAATTTTCAAAACTATCCATGTACTCGTAAGGATAAATACCCTTGCTTTTTAACAGATTACATTTTTCTAAATCGGGTTCGAGTTTTATTGTAATTGGAAAAGAATTGTTTGATTTAACGAGTTTATCCAACGACGCCAATAAAAATTGAGCGCTGTCTATAAATCGTAGTTGCCCGATTGAAAAAGAAATATACTTTTCGATATTGTTTGGAATGCACGTTAGATTTCCCGTCGTTTGACTCGCGGCCTGCATAATGAGATGAGAGTCGTAGCCTCGCAAATTATGAAATACGACCGGAATACAAGTTTTACTCGGTTTTAAACTCAGTTTTAAATTACAATAATTATGCGCCGCGCCTCGATATTTTCCGGTAATGTGGCAATGATCTCTTACCTTCTCATCACGTTCAAAAAACTTCTTTTCGCATATCCAACACTCGCTAGAAGAGTTGTAATCTTCTACATCTTCTTTAGTCATGTTTAATTTTTGAGGATTTTTAAATATCTCGTTAATTTGTTTTGATTTTTTTTCTAATTCGTTTAAAAAATGTTTAGCCGCATCTTCTCCCCTATACGTAATGGGAGAACTACTTTTACCGTCGCAACGAACGACGACGTACGAATAACCGCAAACGACGTGTTCTTGTAATCTCGTAGTATTAGTTGCATTCACGTCTACAACATTTTTAATAATACTTTCAAAGTCGGCGTATATTACGAAAGGAACTCGCATCTTTTTATGAAAATTTATAAATTTAACCGTATCGTTTTTACCCTTTTCCGGCATCACGACCGTCGTCGGTCTGTCGTTTATTCCCTTACACATTTCTTCGTGATTTTCGAGATACGCTTTTGTCAAAAAACCCTGTTTTGTTCTTTGTGACTCGTTTGATCGTAAAGTAATTTATTCACATCTTTTATCCAAACGTAGTGAGATCTAGCTTCTTTATGAATCAATAATAAATTTATGCGATCTAGCTCCGCGGGTTGATCGCTGAGTTTGTAAACTAGTATCGTTTTTGATTCACAACCAAAAACGTTTATCGCTATATTGTTTTGTTTCTCTAATTGCTTAATTTGGCTGATTGGTGTAGGAGCCTCGATATTATTAAAATTAAAACCGTCTTCAATCGGGTACTTACTCGTTCTTTCTGGATGAATTGTCACGGGTAAAAGAGCGCTGCGCAACGCCCAACGTAAACAATCGTCGTCGTTGTTTTTTACGTTGATGCAGGCTTTTTTATTTTTAATATAGTCGCATAGCTCGATATAACTACCGCCTCTCAAAGGTTGATATCTCGCGACAGCGATATTCATGTCAACGATACGATCTACCTCCCATCCAGAACCCTTTTGAGTCCATTTTTCTAAAGCCTCTTGAATCTGTGAAAAAACTGTAACTAGTATATTTTCGATGTCATCTAAATTCAATAAAACAATTTGCTTATTATTATGAAATCTTGGTTCGGCAAAATCGATCGTGCCGTCTAATTTTTCTTTACATAATTTAACGCGTATAAATATCATAAACTTGTACGCGGTAAATTATCGCAAGTCTATAGTCAACTTGGTGATTATCTTTGGTTTTACCGCTTGTGAAAAAATATTTAAATCTTTTTCTTTGCTGTGATTCAGCGGAACCGTCATTATTCGTTCGCGTAAATATCTGCCACCGTCGATCGGTGGTTTAAATCTCAACTCTTCTTCTCGGTTGTGAAACCTTTTAATAGCGGCAATATAGTCTTTTTTTAACAACTGCGCTCTTGCTCCCGCGCCGCGTTCTGGTAGATTTATATTTTCAACCGCTATACGCTCTCTCAATTCGGCTAAATTTAATTTATATAATGGTTTTTGTTTTTGTCTTTTTAAATATTTTTTCGTCGCGTTGTAATAACTGCGTTTATCTACTTTATTCTTGTTGTTTTGCACAAGAATTATTCGACCAATGTGTTCTCGAGCAAACTCTTTCAATTCTGGCAATGTCCATTTCGATAAATATTTTGTTGTCATCTTTATTATTAAACTAGATAATATTGTTTTGTTTTTTTCAATTGTTTATCTCAGTTTTTTGTAAGATTTTTAAAATACACCGGTTACCGGCGGTTTTTTGATAACGTCACGATTCGCAACGCTGAATCTCTTTTACGAGCCTCCCTCTTTTGTCATCGACCACGCCCTCTTTATAGACCTACTTAAAAGGGAAATACCCCCTAAAATCATTTTTAAATTTTATGTTAGATGGGGGTTCTAGGCCACCTACTTAACATCATTTTTTAAGCAGGTGGCCTAGAACCCCCATCTAACATACTACTCATATTTATTTTCAAAAATAGTACATTAAGGCCAACAATCAAATTGCGGTTACTGCTAAACTACCATTCATATGGATATAAGAAATCATCCACAATTTTTGATAAACCATCCACAATTTTTTTGTAAACCTTGTAATTTTGTTTTTTGTCTTTAACAATCACAAAATAGCAGCATAACTGGGGATGGGGCAGTGGTCACCTAGAAAGAACAATTATTTTCGTGGGGGGGTGGTGGGGAAGGGGAAGCGCTTTACGTACTTGTTTTAATAACTCTGAGCAGGTGTCTGAGCAGATAAGAATTTGAGCTGGGGTCGCTACTAGCCTTGTGGTGGATTCTTGCATCCTACCGCACAGTTACGTCACTGCACAATAAAATTATTTATTTGCATATGATGTTACTTATTTTATTTTAATGCTAGTTTTCATGTTTCCTCCAAGGTTCTACAGTGCTAGCTCGGATGTCTGGTATTGTGCTGGTGAGATGTCTTCTCATTATGGCCATCAACCGTTGCAAATTGTCACACATCCCATGAACTATTCGCCCAGTACGGTTGAAGTGTGTGTGGATCAATTATCCACCTTGTTCATTAAGGAGTCCAAACCCAACTCGGAACTTAGAGAGCTGTTGTACCGCATGGTCTTCCAGAAGATGAAGTTTTGGGGTGATGTTTTGGCCGGGGAACATACGCCGATATGTGTCCAGGAGGTCCTTGATACAGATATCTAAAGAGAAGGAATTATAGATTTATAACAGAATCACAAAGGATGAAATCATCTACAAAGCTCAAACGATATGTCAGAATGGAAAGTGAAAAAGAAAATATGGAATGGCAGAAGTGAGTACCGATTTACTTAATGTACAGTAATTACCTATGCGTTGGATTTCTTCAGATGAAAGGGGATTTGCATGGTTGATGCCTTGATGTACATCCGCAAATTTAAGGAAAATGTCACGATACTTATGCTTCACTGTCAAAGCTTCCCTCATGAGGCGATTTTGACAGGCGAGTGGTAAGACATCAGTCATGTGCTCGATTACAGCCTGCCGAGGGGCGTCAGTAAGAGCGTCAATGACTTCAACCTAGAAGAGGAAGGAAAAAATTACTTTTTTGGAATACAAATTCCCCACTGCAGAATTTCAAATACTCCAGTGAGTACATGTGTCATGTGTGCATCTCATGATCAGATTATCTGTGGATTAAACCTTATATGGATTACCTTACAGCATTTGTGTACGTGGTTCCCAACGAAGGCTTTACCATGGTAGGCTTGGCGTTGCACGTTAAATTTGGAAAGCACCTTTTCTAAAGAGCTGACAATGGGACCAGTGCCAAAGGCAAGGTCAGCACTATTGGCCTCCTTTTCCTGTGGAGAAAAAAATATTTAAAATTTACTGCTGTAAGATGCAATATCTAGTGCAGATTGCACTTGCCAACATGTTTTATCTGATCAATATTTTGATTGGAAATTGGAGATTAATTACCAAATTCTGCACGTCAATTCGCAACTGGACTGCCTCCATTGCCATCTGACAAAATTCAGCACTGGCATCCTGCTGTGTCGTGTTCTGAAGGACGTACAAGGGTAGGTCATCTTCAATTTCCTCCAGTCGGGCCTGCTTGTCTCGTAACTGCTTGGATATATTATGTTGTTTGCTGATGCTTGCTGAGACTTGTGCGTCAAAATTGTTGACTTCAAGATCGTCCTCGTCAGTATCAACTTCTGCATCAGCTCGCAACTTGAACAGATGACTGTCTAAGTCATGACATTCACCCTCGAAGAGGTCATACAGCTTTTTGAACACTCCCAATGAGATGTGCAAACTTGGGAGAATGACCTGTAGTATGGGGGTAAATCAGTGAATGTTACTACATGTATACATGTACATGTACATAATAACTGATTGTTTTACTTGAGTCTGGATTTGAGTTGACTCCTGAATTGAGATAATCCTTCAGTGAATTACACATGGATGCTCATCTCATGGTTTATGGAACTTATTTTTTCCAAAACCACACTGTGTAACATTTGTGGGAATTCTTAAAGGGTTAGCAGTAACACAGTGTGGATGTAAAGTTGAACTGATAATTATCAACAAACTTAAATACAAGTCATGTAGTGCATGTACATGTACACATGTTGCTCAAATATTTGGTCTTGTAGTTCATGCACGTACACTGACAATTGGGCCTATACACCATTGTACATGTATTACTAAGTACATTATGTTATACATGTAGTTGTTCCACATTATTTTATTCAAATGAGTGTCTGCACTTAATAATAAAAACACAGTATACAATGTTCTTACATGGTCTAGTTCAAGTGAAATCATGGGCTCATTAACAACACTAACAGAAACATCTTTTGCTCGATTCCTTTTGGCACCGTCATTAGTAAAGACGCCGTAGTTGTTCCTTATGGTCTGTAGGGTATGAGCTGATGATGGTCCACGTTGTTTATATGGTTGCTGCATCATTTCCTTTAAAGCAGTACAGTAGATGCAACAATAGCGAGCTGTTAAAAAAAGAAATAAAACAAAGTTCAATTTGAAGAATTAGTCAAATCTGCATAACACTACTTCTTGTACATGTAGCCCATATGTACAGGTAAGTTCAAACATGTACATGTACATGTACTGCACATACATGTAGATGTACACAGATATGGATTTATTTGTGCATCCTCTGCACTACTTACCATTGCATCCAAAGAGACCATACATCTTGTTCAGGAGCTCGTAATCCCCGAAACAGAAGAGTCGGATTGTCTTGTCACTGTTACGTAATAAATGGAAGAAAAAACAATCAAAATTAGACTAGTTTGTGTACAGTGAAACAAAAATACAAGTTTTGTTGTGTCATTTAATTCTGATACTTTACATACAACGAGCATGTATTTGCTGAGCTGAAATGAATAGCAACTAAAAAAAACCTTACCGCCACTTGGTTGTTGACAATGTGGCTACCTGGTCCATGATCTTTGGGAGAGTGCATTGAAGGTTGACTAGAGAGTCATTTCCCTCGAAGCAACAGAACACTACTGTGTTAGCTAGTGAATTTGGGTGATGCACATTGACGATTTGGAAATTTAACTTGAATGACGTCCCTCCCTTATCCCCTCCTATTTTCACCCAAATCTCGGTTGAGGGAATAACATCATTGTGCCAAGTTAAGCATCCATTTCTAGAAAGAAAACAAAAACAGAAAATTCATTTGCAATCATGTGATTGTGGTGCACACATTTATGCATCAAACGAGTACATGTATAGGTGTACAATTTTAAAAGGTACATTCCAAGTTGAATTTTACTAACTTGTCAAGACGGTCCAGGTAGTCCAGAATCATACTACTCAGATTGTTGATGTAAACAATGGGGTTTCTCTGGTTATAAAGCCATTGATTCCATCTGCCTTTGTGGAGGGGAACACAAGGTTGGCCAGCTCTCCTTGTAGGTTACAATCCTTAAGTAGGATTTTTTGATGATGCCTCATCTTCCTTTCAGATGTCACCTTAAAGCTAGTACCGAGGTACCTACATGTAGTACAAATTCAAAGAGAAAATATTTAAAAACATTTTCTAAAATTTATATTTAACTTGTATAATTGGCTTGTTTATTCTGAATATTGTTTTATCTGAATACAAATGTATAAACTTTTCAACAGTCGGGTACTTATGTGAGAATACATGTGGTTATTAAGTTTATGTATGAGAAATAATTAAATATGTTTGAATGTGACCTATTGTAATTAAATAAAATGTAAATATGTTCACAGTTTAATTACTTATTCTGATTAGGCCAGAACTGTATAATTACCGTCTGATCTTGCGTAGCTGGTCCCAGGCGAGGTGACAATCTTTGATCATCGCAAATGCTTTGTTTGCTGACATTGTACATGTATTGCTATCTGTGGTGTGATGACCACTCATGTCTGATGATTTACACCCGGTCACCTTCTCTATTAAGGCAGGCTGTAATTGTGTGCAATATATGAATATTTACTTTTAAATTATTATATTTGTAAAATAGCTTCATTTCAACTCAAATATTAACAAGCATGCCTTGCACATGCATGTACATGTAGTTATGGTGCCCTAGCGTAGTACTACTACTAGTGCACATGTACATGTATGTTTTATTTCAGATTAAATTTCAAAACAAACTTATTTACGTTGAACTTGAAGGAAGTTTGTTCAATGAATTTTCTTGTTTCGTTTTGTCCTAATAAAATTGGATCTACCTTAACAATGGTCTTTACATGTAACACGTTACATGCTTTCTTTGTTATTTTAAACCCACCAAAAAAAAGAAAAAAAGAAATGAATTCAAAGTCATGCAAATATTTTTTGTCTCAATTTATTATTTTTTTGCCAAACATATTTTCTGTATACCTATTGGATTTGGATTCAAATTAACGTCAGTTAAAGTTGGGCCCCATCTGTCTTCATCAATTTTAAGGGCCTAAAACATGAACATTAGTTAGGCTATTCCCCAATGAAAATTTAAAAAATCATACGGAAAACGCACATGGTCGCAATACGCATGTGTGTGAGTGTACTTTCTACATGTACATTGTACATGTACATGTACATTTGTACAGTATACACAAATCGTGCACAAACTAGTGCTATTATATTTAGCGTGAAACACGAAACTGAAATTATGACCAATTCCAACCATCGATAACCATCTACATCTTATTGGCCCTTTCTTACCTTGAGTGTAAAATGTATCCAGAACACCTTATCCAACCGTAGGTAGTCATCAATTGTTCATAGTATTGGCGTATGATGGTGAAAAACGATCTTAAAAACGAGTGATTTCACGATTCTATCCATTTTCGCACAGCGCGGTTCCATGTGACCTTTAGACCGCCAAGATTCTATTGTAAACAATTGCTCCCCCGGGTAAAAACCGTTGGTTCATGATCTTTTATCAATATTCATTAATCTTCTTAACATATTATGCAAATTTTTTAAATTAGCCAATCAGAAATCGAAAAACGAAAAGGGGTCGAACGCTCTTTATAAGTCAGCAGAAAAAGCCATCATGACGTCACGAATGCATTTTGCAACGCTGGCCAAATCGGACCAACAGAGGGCGTACTTTTTTATACGTGAAACAACCGTGTGCCCGCTGCTGCGTTCGGGTCGACCCGTCTGCGGGGACCGCGAGCCAGCGTGCAGTGACTCGTCCTCTCGGCCGGCAGCCACGGCCCGTGCCGGGGCCCTAAACCCACGGTGTTTCTTCGACAAGTTTTCAACGCAAATTGGATAGAGGTATTCCGTACTACCAACGGGGTGGGTGTTACGTCTACTATAGGGGGTAGGTAGTCCTCGAGCCCGAAATAGGAAAAATTTCACCGGCCAGCGGACGGGACCCGACTCTGGGACGGGCTCGAGGGGGATGGCGGTCGGCCCCCGCCGCCAGCTGGGAGACGTCGGGAAGACCCCCTCGGTGTCCTCCAGTAGCAGCGGGCGCCGGCTCGGGCCCCGCCGTGGCTCCCGGCCGAGAGGACGAGTCCCTGCACGCTGGCTCGCGGTCCCCGCAGACGGGTCGACCCGAACGCAGCAGCGGGCAGCGCCCGGTCTCCTCGGGCGAGAGGAGGGTCCTTGCACGCTGGCCCGCTGTCCCCGCAGACGGGTCGACCCGAAGTCGGAGTCCGAGGGGCGACCTCTCGCCCGAGGAGCACGGGCGGTTCCCGCTCCTGCGTTCGGCTCGACCCGCCTATGGGGACCGCGAGCCAGCGTGCAGGTCCTCGTCCTCTCGGCCTAGAGCCACGGCCCGAGCCGGGGCCCAAACCCCAAGGTGTTTCTTCGACAAGTTTTCAACGCAAATTGGATAGAGTTGTTCCGTACTACCAACGGGGTGGGTGTTACGTCTACTATAGGGGGTAGCTAGTCCTCGAGCCCGAAATAGGAAAAATTTCAGCGGCCAGGGGACGGGACCCGACTCTGGAACGGGCTCGAGGGGGATGGCGGTTGGCCCCGCCGCCAGCTGGGAGACGTCGGGAAGGCCCCCTCGGTGTCCTCCAGTAGCAGCGGGCGGCGGCTCGGGCCCCGCCGTGGCTCCCGGCCGAGAGGACGAGTCCCTGCACGCTGGCTCGCTGTCCCCGCAGACGGGTCGACCCGAACGCAGCAGCGGGCACCGCCCGTGCTCCTCGGGCGACAGGAGGAGCCCTTGTACGCTGGCCCGCTGTCCCCGCAGACGGGTCGACCTGAAGTCGATGTGCAGGGGGCGACCTCTCGCCCGAGGAGCACGGGCGGTGCCCGCTGCTGCGTTCGGGTCGACCCGTCTGCGGGGACCGCGGCCCAGCGTGCAGTAACTCGTCCTCTCGGCCGGGAGCCACGGCCCGAGCCGGGGCCCTAAACCCACGGTGTTTCTTCGACAAGTTTTCAACGCAAATTGGATACAGGTTTTCCGTACTACTAACGGGGTGGGTGTTACGTCTACTATAGGCGGTAGGTAGTCCTCGAGCCCGAAATAGGAAAAATTTCACCGGCCAGCGGACGGGACCAGACTCTGGGACGGGCTCGAGGGGGATGCCGGTCGGCCCACGCCGCCAGCTGGGAGACGTCGGGCAAGCCTCGCGCGGTCCTCCAGTAGCAGCCAGCGCCCGCTCCTGCGTTCGGATCGACCCGTCTACGGGGACCGCGAGCCAGCGTGCAGGGACTCGTCCTCTCGGCCTAGAGCCACGGCCCGAGCCGGGGCCCAAACCCCACGGTGTTTCTTCGACAAGTTTTCAACGCAAATTGGATAGAGTTGTTCCGTACTACCAACGGGGTGGGTGTTACGTCTACTATAGGGGGTAGTCCTCGAGCCCGAAATAGGAAAAATTTCAGCGGCCAGGGGACGAGAGCCGACTCTGGGACGGGCTCGAGGGGGATGGCGGTCGGCCCCCGCCGCCAGCTGGGAGACGTCGGGAAGGCCCCCTCGGTGTCCTCCAGTAGCAGCGGGCGCCGGCTCGGGCCTCGCCGTGGCTCCCGGCCGAGAGGACGAGTCCCTGCACGCTGGCTCGCGGTCCCCGCAGACCGGTCGACCCGAACGCAGCAGCGGGCACCGCCCGTGCTCCTCGGGCGAGAGGAGGAGTCCTTGTACGGGTCGACCTGAAGTCGATGTCCAGGGGGCGACCTCTCGCCCGAGGAGCACGGGCGGTGCCCGCTGCTGCGTTCGGGTCGACCCGTCTGCGGGGACCGCGAGCCAGCGTGCAGTAACTCGTCCTCTCGGCCGGGAGCCACGGCCCGAGCCGGGGCCCAAACCCCACGGTGTTTCTTCGACAAGTTTCCAATGCAAATTGGATAGAGGTGTTCCGTACTACCAACGGGGTGGGTGTTACGTCTACTATAGGGTGTAGGTAGTCCTCGAGCCCGCTGAGTACTGAGTACTGCTGCTGAGTACTGTGCCCCAGTCTGGTGCCGCAGTCCACATGTAAAAAAGCTCGACACTGCCCTCAATGAAGCCCTACGTACGGTCTCCGGATGCCTACGAGCCACCCCAACCCACCAACTACCTGTCCTAGCTGGAATCGCCCCAGCCGAGGTCAGACGGGAGGGAGCCATGCTGGCTCTTGCTCAGAAGGCACAGAGGAGTGAATCCCACCTCCTCCACAAGACCATCACGGAGAGACCGCAGCGCAAGCGCCTCAAATCCCGCCAGCCATTTGCCATACATGCCCAGGAATTGCTCAGCACTACACCAGCTGACACCAGCAGAGCTTCCTGGGTCAAGGCCAGATGGACGGAACAGTGGAGAGCAGCAGTACCATCCAGACTCCACCGCTACATTGAGGATCCCACAGATGTCCCCGGCGAGCACCTACCCCGCAAGCAGTGGACAACCCTCAACCGCCTGAGGACAGGTGTGGGACGCTTCGGAGAATCGATGCAGCGGTGGGGCCTTGCGGACAGCGCCCACTGTGAATGTGGAGACCCCCTACAGACTGTAGATCACGTCCTGACCAGCTGTCCCAAACACAGGCCACCAAATGGCGACCTTGGCATAACGAACCTGGACGACGAGACGCTGGAATGGCTTGCTACAACCGAGCTGAGGATCTAAAGACATACGCAAGAAGAAGAAGAGCCCGAAATAGGAAAAATTTCACCGGCCAGCGGACGGGACCCAACTCTGGGAAGGGCTCGAGGGGGATGGCGGTCGGCCCCCGCCGCCAGCTGGGAGACGTCGGGAAGGCCCCCTCGGTCTCCTCCAGTAGCAGCGGGCGCCGGCTCGGGCCCCGCCGTGGCTCCCGGCCGAGAGGACGAGTCCCTGCACGCTGGCTCGCGGTCCCCGCAGACGGGTCGACCCGAACGCAGCAGCGGGTAGCGCCCGTGCTCCTCGGGCGAGAGGAGGAGTCCTTGTACGCTGGCCCGCTGTCCCCGCAGATGGGTCGACCTGAAGTCGATGTCCAGGGGCGACCTCTCGCCCGAGGAGCACGGGCGGTGCCCGCTGCTGCGTTCGGGTCGACCCGTCTGCGGGGACCGCGAGCCAGCGTGCAGGGACTCGTTCTCTCGGCCGAGAGCCAAGGCCCGAGCCGGGGCCCAAACCCCACGGTGTTTCTTCCACAAGTTTTCAACGGAAATTGGATAGAGGTGTTCCGTACTACCAACGCGGTGGGTGTTAAGTCTACTATAGGGGGTAGGTAGTCCTCGAGCCCGAAATTGGAAAAATTTCACCGGCCAGCGGACGGGACCCGACTCTGGGACGGGCTCGAGCGGGATGGCGGTCGGCCCCCCGCCGCCAGCTGGGAGACGTCGGGAAGGCCCCCTCGGTGTCCTCCAGTAGCAGCGGGCGCTGGCTCGGGTGCCGGCCGTGGCTCCCGGCCGAGAGGACGAGTCCCTGCACGCTGGCTCGCGGTCCCCGCAGACGGGTCGACCCGAACGCAGCAGCGGTCACCGCCCGGTCTCCTCGGGCGAGAGGAGGGTCCTTGCACGCTGGCCCGCTGTCCCAGCAGACGGGTCGACCCGAAGTCGGAGTCAGAGGGGTGACCTCGCGCCCAAGGAGCACGGGCGGTGCCCGCTCCTGCGTTCGGATCGACCCGTCTACGGGGACCGCGAGCCAGCGTGCAGGGACTCGTCCTCTCGGCCGAGCCACGGCCCGAGCCGGGGCCCAAACCCCACGGTGTTTCTTCGACAAGTTTTCAACGCAAATTGGATAGAGGTGTTCCGTACTACCAACGGGGTGGGTGTTACGTCTACTATATGGGGTAGGTAGTCCTCGAGCCCGAAATAGGAAAAATTTCACCGGCCAGCGGACGGGACCCGACTCTGGGACGGGCTCGAGGGGGATGGCAGTCGGCCCCCGCCCCCAGCTGGGAGACGTCGGGAAGACCCCTCGTTGTCCTCCAGTTGCAGCGGGCGCCGGCTCGAGCCCGGCTGTGGCTCGCGGCCGAGAGGATGAGTCCCTGCAAGGTACTAGCAACGGGGTGGGTGTTACGTCTACTATAGGGGGTAGATAGTCCTCGAGCCCGAAATAGGAATAATTTCACCGACCAGCGGACGGGACCCGACTCTGGGACGGGCTCGAGGGGGATGACGGTCGGCCCCCGCCGCCAGCTGGGAGACGTCGGGAAGGCCCCCCTCGGTGTCCTCCAGTGGCAGCGGGCGCCGGCTCGGGCCCCGCCGTGGCTCCCGGCCGAGAGGACGAGTCCCTGCACGCTGGCTCGCGGTCCCCGCAGACGGGTCGACCCGAACGCAGCAGCGGGCACCGCCCGGTCTCCTCGGGCGAGAGGAGGGTCCTTGCACGATGGCCCGCTGTCCCCGCAGACGGGTCTACCCGAAGTCGGAGTCCGAGGGGCGACCTCTCGCCCGAGGAGCACGGGCGGTGCCCGCTCCTGCGTTCGGATCGACCCGTCTACGGGGACCGCGAGCCAGCGTGCAAGGACTCGTCCTCTCGGCCGAGCCGCGGCCCGAGCCGGGGCCCAAACCCCACGGTGTTTCTTCGACAACTTTTCAACGCAAATTGGATAGAGGTGTTACGTACTACCAACGGGGTGGGTGTTACGTCTACTATAGGGGGTAGGTAGTCCTCGAGCCCGAAATAGGAAAAATTTCACCGGCCAGCGGATGGGACCCGACTCTGGGACGGGCTCGAGGGGGATGGAGGTCTGCCCCCGCCGCCAGCTGGGAGACGTCGGCAAGACCCCCTCGTTGTCCTCCAGTAGCAGCGGGCGCCGGCTCGAGCCCCGCCGTGGCTCGCGGCCGAGAGGACGAGTCCCTGCAACATACTAGCAATGGGGTGGGTGTTACGTCTACTATAGGGGGTAGGTAGTCCTCGAGCCCGAAATAGGAATAATTTCACCGGCCAGCGGACGGGACCCGACTCTAGGACGGGCTCGAGGGGGATGGCGGTCAGCCCCCGCCGCCAGCTGGGAGACGTCGGGAAGGCCCCCTCGGTGTCCTCCAATAGCAGCGGGCGCCGGCTCGCGCCCCGCCGTGGCTCCCGGCCGAGAGGACGAGTCCCTGCACGCTGGCTCGCGGTCCCCGCAGACGGGTCGACCCGAACGCAGCAGCGGGCACCGCCCGGTCTCCTCGGGCGAGAGGAGGGTCCTTGCACGATGGCCCGCTGTCCCCGCAGACGGGTCGACCTGAAGTCGGAGTCCGAGGGGCGACCTCTCGCCCGACGAGCACGGGCGGTGCCCGCTCCTGCGTTCGGGTCGACCCGTCTACGGGGACCGCGAGCCAGCGTGCAGGGACTCGTCCTCTCGGCCGAGAGCCACGGCCCGAGCCGGGGCCCAAACCCCACGGTGTTTCTTCGACAAGTTTTCAACGCAAATTGGATAGAATTGTTCCGTACTACCAACGGGGTGGGTGTTACGTCTACTATAGGGGATAGGTAGTCCTCGAGCCCGAAATAGGAAAAATTTCACCGGCCAGCGGACGGGTCCCGACTCTGGGACGGGGTCGAGGGGGATGGCGGTCGGCCCCTGCCGCCAGCTGGGAGACGTCGGGAAGGTCCGCTCGGTGTCCTTCAATAGCAGCGGGCTCCGGCTCGGGCCCCGCCGTGGCTCCCGGCCGAGAGGAGGAGTCCGTGCAAGCTGGCTCGCGGTCCCCGCAGACGGGTCGACCCGAAGTCGGAGTCCGAGGGCCGACCTCTCGCCCGAGGAGCACGGGCGGTGCCCGCTCCTGCGTTCGGGTCGACCCGTCTACGGGGACCGCGGGCCAGCGTGCATGGACTCGTCCTCTCTGCCGAGAGCCACGGCCCGAGCCAGGGCCCAAACCCCACGGTGTTTCTTTGACACGTTTTCAACACAAATTGGATAGAGGTGTTCCGTACTACCAACCGGGTGGGTGTTACGTCTACTATAGGGGGTAGGTAGTCCTCGAGCCCGAAATAGGAAAAATTTCACCGCCCAGCGGACGGGACCCGACTCTGGGACGGGCTCGAGGGGGATGGCGGTCGGCCCCCGCCGCCAGCTGGGAGACGTCGGGAAGGCCCCCTCGGTGTCCTCCAGTAGCAGCGGGCGCCGGCTCGGGCCCCGCCGTGGCTCCCGGCCGAGAGGACGAGTCCCTGCACGCTGGCTCGCGGTCCCCGCAGACGGGTCGACCCGAACGCACCAGCGGGCACCGCCCGTTCTCCTCGGGCGAGACGAGGAGTCCTTGTACGCTGGCCCGCTGTCCCCGCAGACGGGTCGACCTGAAGTCGGAGTCCGAGGGGCGACCTCTCGCCCGACGAGCACGGGCGGTGCCCGCTCCTGCGTTCGGGTCGACCCGTCTACGGGGACCGCGAGCCAGCGTGCAGGGACTCGTCCTCTCGGCCGAGAGCCACGGGCCCGAGCCGGGGCCCAAACCCCACGGTGTTTCTTCGACAAGTTTTCAACGCAAATTGGATAGAATTGTTCCGTACTACCAACGGGGTGGGTGTTACGTCTACTATAGGGGATAGGTAGTCCTCGAGCCCGAAATAGGAAACATTTCACCGGCCAGCGGACGGGTCCCGACTCTGGGACGGGGTCGAGGGGGATGGCGGTCGGCCCCCGCCGCCAGCTGGGAGACGTCGGGAAGGCCCCGCGCGGTCCTGCAGTAGCAGCGGGCGCCGGCTCGGGCCCCGCCGTGGCTCCCGGCCGAGAGGACGAGTCCCTGCACGCTGGCTCGCGCTCCCCGCAGACGGGTCGACCCGAACGCAGCAGCGGGCACCGCCCGTGCTCCTCGGGCGAGAGGAGGAGTCCTTGTACGCTGGCCCGCTATCCCCGCAGACGGGTCGACCCGAAGTCGGAGTCCGAGGGGCGACCTCTCGCCCGAGGAGCACGGGCGCTGCCCGCTCCTGCGTTCGGATCGACCCGTCTACGGGGACCGCGAGCCAGCATGCAGTGACTCGTCCTCTCGGCCGGGAGCCACGGCCCGAGCCCGGGGCATAAACCCACGGTGTTTCTTCGACAAGTTTTCTACGCAAATTGGATAGAGGTATTCCGTACTACCAACGGGGTAGGTAGTCCTCGTGTCCGAAATAGGAAAAATTTCACCGGCCAGCGGACGGGACGCGACTCTGGGACGGGCTCGAGGGGGATGGCGGTCGGCCCCCGCCGCCAGCTGGGAGACGTCGGGAAGGCCCCCTCGGTGTCCTCCAGTAGCAGCGGGCGCCGGCTCGGGCCCCGCCGTGGCTCCCGGCCGAGAGGACGAGTCCCTGCACGCTGGCTCGCGGTCCCCGCAGACGGGTCGACCCGAACGCAGCAGCGGGCACCGCCCAGTCTGCTCGGGCGAGAGGAGGGTCCTTGTACGCTGGCCCACTGTCCCCGCAGACGGGTCGACCCGAAGTCGGAGTCAGAGGGGCGACCTGTCGCCCGAGGAGCACGGGCGGTGCCCTCTGCTGCGTTCGGGTCGACCCCTCTGCGGTGACCGCGAGCCAGCGTGCAGTGACTCGTCCTCTCGGCCGGAAGCCACGGCCCGAGCCGGGGACCTAAACCCACGGTGTTTCTTCGACAAGTTTTCAACGCAAATTGGATATAGGTATTCCGTACTACCAACGGGGTGGGTGTTACGTCTACTATAGGGGGTAGGTAGTCCTCGAGCCGGAAATAGGAAAAATTTCACCGGCCAGCGGACGGGACCCGACTCTGGGACGGGCTCGAGGGAGATGGCGGTCGGCCCCCGCCGCCAGCTGCGAGACGTCGGGAAGACCCCCTCGGTGTCCTCCAGTAGCAGCGCGCGCCGGCTCGGGCCCCGCCGTGGCTCCCGGCCGAGAGGACGAGTCCCTGCACGCTGGCTCGCGGTCCCCGCAGACGGGTCGACCCGAACGCAGCAGCGTGCACCTCCCGTGCTCCTCGAGCGAGAGGAGGAGTCCTTGTACGCTGGCCCGCTGTCCCCGCAGACGGGTCGACCTGAAGTCGGAGTCCGAGGGGCGACCTCTCGCCCGAGGAGCACGGGCGGTGCCCGCTGCTGCGTTCGGATCGACCCGTCTGCGGTGACCGCGAGCCAGCGTGCAGTGACTCGTCCTCTCGGCCGGGAGCCACGGCCCGAGCCGGGGAGCTAAACCCACGGTGTTTCTTCGACAAGTTTTCAACCCAAATTGGATATAGGTATTCCGTACTACCAACGGGGTGGGTGTTACGTCTACTATAGGGGGTAGGTAATCCACGAGCCCGAAATAGGAAAAATTTCACCGACCAGCGGACGTGACAAGACTCTGGGACGGGCTCGAGGGGGATGGCGGTCGGCTCCCGCCGCCAGCTGGGAGTCGTCGGGAAGGCCCCGCGCGGTCCTCCAGTAGCAGCGGGCGCCGGCTCCGGCTCGGGCCGTGGCTCCCGGCCGAGAGGACGAGTCCCTGCACGCTGGCTCGCGGTCCCCGCAGACGGGTCGACCCGAACGCAGCAGCGGGCACCGCCCGTGCTCCTCGAGCGAGAGGAGGAGTCCTTGTACGCTGGCCCACTGTCCCCGCAGACGGGTCGACCCGAAGTCGGAGTCAGAGGGGCGACCTCTCGCCCGAGGACCACGGGCGGAGCCAGCTGCTGCGTTCGGGTCGACACCTCTGCGGTGACCGCGAGCCAGCGTGCAGTGACTCGTCCTCTCGGCCGGAAGCCACGGCCCGAGCCGGGGACCTAAACCCACGGTGTTTCTTCGACAAGTTTTCAACGCAAATTGGAAATAGGTATTCCGTACTACCAACGGGGTGCGTGTTACGTCTACTATAGGGGGTAGGTAGTCCTCGAGCCCGAAATAGGAAAAATTTCACCGGCCAGCGGACGGGACCCGACTCTGGGACGGGCTCGAGGGGGATGGCTGTCGGCCCCCGCCGCCAGCTGGGAGACGTCGGGAAGGCCCCCTCGATGTCCTCCAGTAGCAGCGGGCGCCGGCTCGGGCCCCGCCGTGGCTCCCGGCCGAGAGGACGAGTCCCTGCACGCTGGCTCGCGGTCCCCGCAGACGGGTCGACCCGAACGCAGCAGCGGGCACCGCCCGGTCTCCTCGGGCGAGAGGAGGGTCATTGTACGCTGGCCCGCTGTCCCCGCAGACGGGTCGACCTGAAGTCGGAGTCCGAGGGGTGACCTCTCGCCCGAGGAGCACGGGCGGTGCCCGCTGCTGCGTTCGGGTCGACCCGTCTGCGGTGACCGTACCGCGAGCCAGCGTGCAGTACCTCGTCCTCTCGGCCGAGAGCCACGGCCCGACCCGGGGATCTAAACCCACGGTGTTTCTTAGACAAGTTTTCAACGCAAATTGGATAGAGGTATTCCGTACTACCAACGGGGTGGGTGTTACGTCTACTAAAGGGGGTAGGTAGTCCTCGAGCCCGAAATAGGAAAAATTTCACCGGCCAGCGGACGGGACCCGACTCTGGGACGGGCTGGAGGGTGATGGCGGTCGGCCCCCGCCGCCAGCTGGGAGACGTCGGGAAGACCCCCTCGGTGTCCTCCAGTAGCAGTGGGCGCCGGCCGGCCCTCATGGCTCCCGGCCGAGAGGACGAGTCCCTGCACGCTGGCTTGCGGTCCCCGCAGACGGGTCGACCCGAACGCAGCAGCTGGCACCGCCTGTTCTCCTCGGGCGAGAGGTGGAGTCCTTGTACGCTGGCCCGCTGTCCCCGCAGACGGGTAGACCTGAAGTCGGAGTCCGAGGGGCGACCTCTCGCCCGAGGAACACGGGAGGTGCCCGCTGCTGCGTTCGGGTCGACCCGTCTGCGGCGACCGCGAGCCAGCGTGCAGTGACTCGTCCTCTCGGCCGGGAGCCACGGCCCGAGCCGGGGCCCTAAACCCACGGTGTTTCTTCGACAAGTTTTCAACGCAAATTAGATAGAGGTATTCCGTACTACCAACGGGGTGGGTGTTACGTCTACTATAGGGGTTAGGTAGTCCTCGAGCCCGAAATAGTAAAAATTTCACCGGACAGCGGACGGGACCCGACTCTGGGACGTGCTCGAGGGGGATGTCGCTCGGCCCCCGCCGCCAGCTGGGAGACGTCAGGAAGGCCCCCTCGGTGTCCTCCAGTAACAGCAGGCGCCGGCTCGGGCCCCTACCGTGGCTCCCGGCCGAGAGGACGAGTCCCTGCATGCTGGCTCGCGGTCCCCGCAGACGGGTCGACCCGAACGCAGCAGCGGGCACCGCCCGGTCTCCTCGGGCGAGAGGAGGGTCATTGTACGCTGGCCCGCTGTCCCCGCAGACGGGTCGACCCGAAGTCGGAGTCAGAGGGGCGACCTCTCACCCGAGGAGCACAGGCGGTGCCCGCTCCTGCGTTCGGATCGACCCGTCTACGGGGACCGAAAGCCAGCGTGCAGGGACTCGTCCTCTCGGCCGATAGCCACGGCCCGAGCCGGGGCCCAAACCCCACGGTGTTTCTTCGACAAGTTTTCAACGGAAATTGGATAGAGGTGCTCCGTACTACCAACCGGGTGGGTGTTACCTCTACTATAGGGGGTAGGTAGTCATCGAACCCAAAAAAGGAAAAATTTCACCGGCCAGCGGACGGGACCAGATTCTGGGACGGGCTCGAGGGGGATGGCGGTCGGCCCCCGCCGCCAGCTGGGAGACGTCAGGAAGACCCCCTCGGTGTCCTCCAGTAGCAGCGGGCGCCGGCTCGGGCCCCGCCGTGGCTCCCGGCCGAGAGGACGAGTCCCTGCACGCTGGCTCGCTGTCCCCGCAGACGGGTCGACCCGAACGCAGCAGCGGGCACCGCCCGGTCTCCGCCCGGTCTCCTCGGGCGAGAGGAGGAGTCCTTGTACGCTGGCCCGCTGTCCCCGCAGACGGGTCTACCTGAAGTCGGAGTCCGAGGGGCGACCTCTCGCCCGAGGAGCACGGGCGGTGCCCGCTGTTGCGTTCGGGTCGACCCGTCTGCGGTGACCGCGAGCCAGCGTGCAGTGACTCGTCCTCTCGGCCGGGAGCCACGGCCCGAGCCGGGGCCCTAAACCCACGGTGTTTCTTCGACAAGTTTTCAACGCAAATTGGATAGAGGTGTTCCGTACTACGAACGGGGTGGGTGTTACGTCTACTATAGGGGGTAGGTAGTCCTCCAGCCCGAAATAGGAAACATTTCACCTGCGAGCGGACGGGACCCGACCCTGGGACGGGCTCGAGGGGGATGGCGGTCGGCCCCCGCCGCCAGCTGGGAGACGTCGGGAAGACCCCTTCGGTGTCCTCCAGTAGCAGCGGGCGGCGGCTCGGGCCCCGCCGTCTCTCCCGGCCGAGAGGACGAGTCCCTGCACGCTGGCTCGCAGTCCCCGCAGACGGGTCGACCTGTCGACTCCAGTAGCAGCGAGCGCCGGCTCGGGACCCGCCGTGGCTCCCGGCCGAGAGGACGAGTCCCTGCATGCTGGCTCGCGGTCCCCGCAGACGGGTCGACCCGAACGCAGCAGCGGGCACCGCCCGTGCTCCTCGGGCGAAAGGAGGAGTCCTTGTACGCTGGCCCGCTCTCCCCGCAGACGGGTCGACCTGAAGTCGGAGTCCGAGGGGTGACCTCTCGCCCGAGGAGCACGGGCGGTGCCCGCTCCTGCGTTCGGATCGACCCGTCTGCAGGGACCGCGAGCCAGCGTGCGGGGACCTCGTCCTCTCGGCCGATAGCACGGCGCGAGCCGGGACCCAAACCCACGGTGTTTCTTCGACAAGTTTTCAACGCAAATTGGATATGGGTATCCGTACTACCAACCGGGTGGGTGTTACGTCTACTATAGGGGGTAGGTGGTCCATCGAACCCAAAAGGAAAAATTTCACCGTCCAGCGGACGGGACCATACTCTGGGACGGGCTCGAGGGGGATGGCGGTCGGCCCCCGCCGCCAGCTGGGAGACGTCGTGAAGGCCCTGCGGGGTCCTCCAGTAGCAGCGGGCGCCGGTTGGCCCTGCCGTGGCTGCCGACAGTCGCTGCATGCTGGCTCGCGGTGGATCCGAACGCAGCAGAGGGCAGCGCCCGTGGCTCTCGGGCGAGAGGAGGAGTCCTTGTACGCTGGCCCGCTGTCCCCGCAGACGGGTCGACCCGAAGTCGGAGTCCGAGGGGCGACCTCTCGCGCGAGGAGCACGGGCGGTGCCCGCTCCTGCGTTCGGGTCGACCCGTCTACGGGGACCGCGAGCGAGCGTGCAGGGACTCCTCCTCTCGGCCGAGAGCCACGGCCCGAGCCGGGGCCCAAACCCCACGGTGTTTCTTCGACAAGTTTTCAACGCAAATTGGATAGAGGTGTTCCGTACTACCAACGGGGTGGGTGTTACGTCTACTATAGAGGGTAGGTAGTCATCGATCCCGAAATAGGAAAAATTTCACCGGCCAGCGGACGGGACCCGACTCTGGGACGGGCTCGAGGGGGATGGCGGTCGGCCCCCGCCGGCAGCTAGGAGACGTCTGGAAGGCCCCCTCGGTGTCCTCTAGTAGCAGCGGGCGCCGGGTCGGGCCCCGCCGTGGCTCCCGGCCGAGAGGACGAATCCCTGCACGCTGACTCGCGGTCCCCGCAGACGGGTCGACCCGAACGAACCAGCGGGCACCGCCCGGTCTCCTCGGGCGAGAGGAGGGTCGTTGCACGGTGGCCCGCTGTCCCCTTAGACAGGTCGACCCGAAGTCGGAGTCCGAGGAGCGACCTCTCGCCCGAGGAGCACGGGCGGTACCCGCTCCTGCGTTCGGATCGACCCGTCTACGGGGACCGCGAGCCAGCGGGGACTCGTCCTCACGGCCGATAGCCACGGCCCGAGCCGGGGCCCAAACCCCACGGTGTTTCTTCGACAAGTTTTCAACGCAAATTGGATAGTGGTGCTCCGTACTACCAACCGGGTGGGTGTTACCTCTACTATAGGGGTAGGTAGTCATCGAACCCAAAAAAGGAAAAATTTCACCGGCCAGCGGACGGGACCAGACTCTGGGACGGGCTCGAGGGGGATGGCGCTCGGCCCCCGCCGCCAGCTGGGAGACGTCGGGAAGGCCCCGCGGGGTCCTCCAGTAGCAGCGGGCGCCGGCTCGGGCCCTGCCGTGGCTCCCGGCCGAGAGGACGAGTCCCTGCATGCTGGCTCGCGGTCCCCGCAGACGGGTCGACCCGAACGCAGCAGCGGGCACCGCCCGGTCTCCTCGGGCGAGAGGAGGGTCATTGTACGCTGGCCCGCTGTCCCCGCAGACGGGTCGACCCGAAGTCGGAGTCAGAGGGGCGACCTCTCGCCCGAGGAGCACGGCCGGTGCCCGCTCCTGCGTTCGGATCGACCCGTCTACGGGGACCGCGAGCCAGCGTGCAGGGACTCGTCCTCACGGCCGATAGCCACGGCCCGAGCCGGGGCCCAAACCCCACGGTGTTTCTTCGACAAGTTTTCAACGCAAATTGGATAGTGGTGCTCCGTACTACCAACCGGGTGGGTGTTACCTCTACTATAGGGATAGGTAGTCATCGAACCCAAAAAAGGAAAAATTTCACCGGCCAGCGGACGGGACCAGACTCTGGGACGGGCTCGAGGGGGATGGCGCTCGGCCCCCGCCGCCAGCTGGGAGACGTCGGGAAGGCCCCGCGGGGTCCTCCAGTAGCAGCGGGCGCCGGCTCGGGCCCTGCCGTGGCTCCCGGCCGAGAGGACGAGTCCCTGCATGCTGGCTCGCGGTCCCCGCAGACGGGTCGACCCGAACGCAGCAGCGGGCACCGCCCGGTCTCCTCGGGCGAGAGGAGGGTCATTGTACGCTGGCCCGCTGTCCCCGCAGACGGGTCGACCCGAAGTCAGAGGGGCGACCTCTCGCCCGAGGAGCACGGCCGGGTGCCCGCTCCTGCGTTCGGATCGACCCGTCTACGGGGACCGCGAGCCAGCGTGCAGGGACTCGTCCTCACGGCCGATAGCCACGGCCCGAGCCGGGGCCCAAACCCCACGGTGTTTCTTCGACAAGTTTTCAACGCAAATTGGATAGTGGTGCTCCGTACTACCAACCGGGTGGGTGTTACGTCTACTATAGGGGGTAGGTAGTCATCGAACCCAAAAAAGGAAAAATTTCACCGGCCAGCGGACGGGCCCAGACTCTGGGACGGGCTCGAGGGGGATGGCGGTCGGCCCCTGCCGCCAGCTGGGAGACGTCGGGAAGGCCCCGCGGGGTCCTCCAGTAGCAGCGGGCGCCGGCTCGGGCCCTGCCGTGGCTCCCGGCCGAGAGGACGAGTCGCTGCATGCTGGCTCGCGGTCCCCGCAGACGGGTCGACCCGAACGCAGCAGCGGGCACCGCCCGGTCTCCTCGGGCGAGTGGAGGGTCATTGTACGCTGGCCCGCTGTCCCCGCAGACGGGTCGACCCGAAGTCGGAGTCAGAGGGGCGACCTCTCGCCCGAGGAGCACGGCCGGTGCCCGCTCCTGCGTTCGGATCGACCCGTCTACGGGGACCGCGAGCCAGCGTGCAGGGACTCGTCCTCACGGCCGATAGCCACGGCCCGAGCCGGGGCCCAAACCCCACGGTGTTTCTTCGACAAGTTTTCAACGCAAATTGGATAGTGGTGCTCCGTACTACCAACCGGGTGGGTGTTACCTCTACTATAGGCGGTAGGTAGTCATCGAACCCAAAAAAGGAAAAATTTCACCGGCCAGCGGACGGGACCAGACTCTGGGACGGGCTCGAGGGGGATGGCGCTCGGCCCCCGCCGCCAGCTGGGAGACGTCGGGAAGGCCCCGCGGGGTCCTCCAGTAGCAGCCGGCGCCGGCTCGGGCGAGCCGTGGCTCCCGGCCGAGAGGACGAGTCCCTGCACGCTGGCTCGCGGTCCCCGCAGACGGGTCGACCCGAACGCAGCAGCGGGCACCGCCCGTGCTCCTCGGGCGCGAAGGAGGTCGTGCACGCTGGCCCGCTGTCCCCGCAGACGGGTCGACCCGAAGTCGGAGTCGAAGGGGCGACCTCTCGCCCGGGAGCACGGCGGTGCCCGCTCCTGCGTTCGGGTCCACCCCGTACGGGGACCGCAAGCCAGCGATGCAGGGACTCGTCCTCACGGCCGAGAGCCACGGCCCGAAGCTGGGCCAAAACCCCACGGTGTTTCTTCGACAACTTTTCAACGCAAATGGATAGAGGTGTTCCGTACTACCAACGACATGGGTGTTACGTCTACTATAGGGGGTAAGTAGTCCTCGAGCCCGAAATAGGAAAAATTTCACCGGCCAGCTGACGGGACTAGACTCTGGGATGGGCTCGAGGGGGATCGCGGTCGGCCCCCGCCGCCAGCTGGGAGACGTCGGGAAGGCCCCCTCGGGGTCCGCCAGTAGCACCGGGCGCCGGCTCGGGCCGCGCCGTGTCTCCCGGCCGAGAGGACGAGTCCCTGCACGCTGGCTCGCGGTCCCCTCAGAAGGGTCGACCCGAACGCAGCAGCGGGCAGCGTCCGGTCTCCTCGGGCGAGAGGAGGTTCCTTGCATGCTGGCCCGCTGTCCCCGCAGACGGGTCGACCCGAAGTCGGAGTCCGAGGTTCGAACTCTCGCCCGAGGAGCACAGGCGGTGCCCGCTCCTGCGTTCTGGTCGACCCGTCTACGGGGACCGCGAGCCAGCGTCCAGGGACTCGTCCTCTCGGCCGAGAGCGACGGCCCGAGCCGGGGCCCAAACCCCACGGTGTTTCTTCGACAAGTTTTCAACGCAAATTGGAAAGAGGTGTTCCGTACTACCAATGGGGTGGGTGTTACGTCTACTATAGGGGGTAGGTAGTCCTCGAGCCCGAAATAGGAAAAATTTCACCGGCCAGCAGACGGGACCAGACTCTGGGACGGGCTCGAGGGGGATGGCGGTCGGCCCCCGCCGCCAGCTGGGAGACGTCGGGAAGGCTCCGCGTGGTCCTCCAGTAGCAGCGGGCACCGGCTCGGGACCCGCCGTGGCTCCCGGCCGAGAGGACGAGTCCCTGCACGCTAGCTCGCGGTCCCCAAAGACGGGTCGACCCGAACGCAGCAGCGGGCACCGCTCGGTCTCCTCGGGCGAGAGGAGGGTCCTTGCACGCTGGCCCGCTGTCCCCGCAGACGGGTCGACCCGAAGTCGGAGTCCGAGGGGCGACCTCTCGCCCGAGGAGCACGGGCGGTGCCCGCTCCTGCGTTCCTATCGACCCGTCTACGGGGACCGCGAGCCAGCGTGCAGGGACTCGTCCTCTCAGCCGAGAGCCACGGCCCGAGCCGGGGCCCAAACCCCACGGTGTTTCTTCGACAAGTTTTCAACGCAAATTGGATAGAGGTGTTCCGTACTACCAACGGGGTGGGTGTTACGTCTACTAGGGGGGAAGGTGGTCCTCGAGCCCGAAATAGGAAAAATTTCACCGGCCAGCGGACGGGACCCGACTCTCGGACGGGCTCGAGGGGGATGGCGGTCGGCCCCCGCCGCCAGCTGGGAGACGTCGGGAAGGCCCACTCGATGTCCTCCAGTAGCAGCAGGCGTCGGCTCGGGCCCCGCCGTGGCTCCCGGCCGCGAGGCCGAGGCCCTGTACGCTGGCTCGCGGGTCCCCAAGACGGGTCGACCCGAACGCAGCAGCGGGCAGCGCCCGGTCTCCTCGGGCGAGAGGAGGGTCCTTACACGCTGGCCCGCTGTCCCCGCAGACGGGTCGATCCGAAGTCGGAGTCCGAGGGGCGACCTCTCGCCCGAGGAGCACGGGCGGTGCCCGCTCCTGCGTTCGGGTCGACCCGTCTACGGGGACCGCGAGCCAGCGTGCAGGGACTCGTCCTCTCGGCCGGGAGCGACGGCCCGAGCTGGGGCCCAAACCCACGGTGTTTCTTCGACAAGTTTTCAACGCAAATTGTATAGAGGTGTTCCGTACTGCCAACGGGGTGGGTGTTAAGTCTACTATAGGGGGTAAGTAGTCCTCGAGCTCGAGCCTAGGGAAAAAATTTCACCGGCCAGCGGACGGGACCTGACATCCTGGGACGGGCTCGAGGGGATCCAGGTCGGCCTCGCCGCCAGCTGGGAGACGTCGGAAGGCCCCTCGTGTCCTCCAGTAGCAGCGAGGCGTCGGCTCGGGCCCCGCCGTGCTCCCAGCCGAGAGACGAGTCCCCGTGGCACGCTGGCTCGCGGTCCCCGCAGACGGGTCGACCCGAACGCAGCAGCGGGCAGCGCCCGGTCTCCTCGGGCGAGAGGAGGGTCCTTACACGCTGGCCCGCTGTCCCCGCAGACGGGTCGATCCGCAGTCGGAGTCCGAGGGGCGACCTCTCGCCCGAGGAGCACGGGCGCTGCCCGCTCACGCGTTCGGGTCGACCCGTCTGGCTCGCGAGCCAGCGTGCAGGGACTCGTCCTCTCGGCCGGGAGCGACGGCCCGAGCTGGGGCCCAAACCCACGGTGTTTCTTCGACAAGTTTTCAACGCAAATTGTATAGAGGTGTTCCGTACTGCCAACGGGGTGGGTGTTAAGTCTACTATAGGGGGTAAGTAGTCCTCGAGCTCGAAATAGGAAAAATTTCACCGGCCAGCGGACCGGACCAGATTCTGGGACGGGCTCGAGGGGGATGGCCGTCGGCCCCCGCCGCCAGCTGGGAGACGTCGGGAAGGCTCCGCCTGGTCCTCCAGTAGCAGCGGGCGCCGGCTCGGGACCCGCCGTGGCTCCCGGCCGGGAGGACGAGTCCCTGCACGCTAGCTCGCGGTCCCCAAAGACGGGTCGACCCGAACGCAGCAGCGGGCACCGCCCGGTCTCCTCGGGCGAGAGGAGGGTCCTTGCACGCTGGCCCGCTGTCGTCCCCGCAGACGGGTCGACCCGAAGACGGAGTCCGAGGGGCGAGCTCTCGCCCGAGGAGCACGGGCGGTGCCCGCTCCTGCGTTCGGATCGACCCGTCTACGGGGACCGCGAGCCAAAGTGCAGGGACTCGTCCTCTCGGCCGAGAGCCACGGCCCGAGCCGGGGCACAAACGCCACGGTGTTTCTTCAACAAGTTTTCAACGCAAATTGGATAGAGGTGTTCCGTACTACCAACGGGGTGGGTCTTACGTCTACTATAGGGGGTAGGTAGTCCTCGATCCCGAAATAGGGAAAATTTCATCGGCCAGCGGACGGGACCCGACTCTGGGACGGGCTGGAGGGGCATGGCGGTCGGCCGCCGCCGCCAGCTGGGAGACGTCGGGAAGGCCCACTCGATGTCCTCCAGTAGCAGCGGGCGCCGGCTCGGGCCCCCCCCCTGTGGCTCCCGGCCGAGAGGACGAGTCCCTGCACGCTGGCTCGCGGTCCCCGTAGACGGGTCGACCCGAACGCAGCAGCGGGCAGCGCCTGTTCTCCTCGGCCGAGAGGAGGGTGCTTGCACGCTGGCCCGCTGTCCCCGCAGACGGGTCGACCCGAAGTCGGAGTCCGAGGGGCGACCTCTCGCCCGAGTAGCACGGGCGGTGCCCGCTCCTGCGTTCTGGTCGACCCGTCTACGGGGACTGCGAGCCAGCGTGCAGGGACTCGTCCTCTCGGCCGAGAGCGACGGCCCGAGCCGGGGCCCAAACCCCACGGTGTTTCTTCGACAAGTTTTCAACGCAAATTGGAAAGAGGTGTTCCGTACTACCAACGGGGTGGGTGTTACGTCTACTATAGGGGGTAGGTAGTCCTCGAGCCCGAAATAGGAAAAATTTCACCGGCCAGCGGACGGGACCCGACTCTGGGACGGGCTCGAGGGGGATGGCGGTCGGCCCCCGCCGCCAGCTGGGAGACGTCGGGAAGGCCCACTCGGTCTCCTCCAGTAGCAGAGGGCGCCGGCTCGGGCCCCGCCGTGGCTCCCGGCCGAGAGGACGAGTCCCTGCACGCTGGCTCGCAGTCCCCGCAGACGGGTCGACCCGAACGCAGCAGCGGGCACCACCCGTGCTCCTCGGGCGAGAGGAGGAGTCCTTGTACGCTGGCCCGCTGTCCCCGCAGACAGGTCGACCTGAAGTCGGAGTCCGAGGGGCGACCTCTCCCCCGAGGTGCATGGGCGGTGGCCGCTGCTGCGTTCGGGTCGACCCGTCTGCGGGGACCGCGAGCCAGCGTACAGTGACTCGTCCTCTCGGCCGGGAGCCACGGCCCGAGCCGGGGCCCTAAACCCACGGTGTTTCTTCGACAAGTTTTCAACGCAAATTGGATAGAGGTATTCCATACTACCAACGGGGTGGGTCATACGTCCACTATAGGGGGTAGGTAGTCCTCGAGCCCGAAATAGGAAAAATTTCACCGGCCAGCGGACGGGACCAGACTCTGGGACGGGCTCGAGGGGGATGGCGGTCGGCCCCCGCCGCCAGCTGGGAGACGTCGGGAAGGCCCCCTCGGGGTCCTCCAGTAGCAGCGGGCGGCGGCTCGGGCCCCGCCGTGTCTCCCGGCCGAGAGGACGAGTCCCTGCACGCTGGCTCGCGGTCCCCGCAGACGGGTCGACCCGAACGCAGCAGCGGGCACCGCCCGCTCTCCTCGGGCGAGAGGAGGGTCCTTGCACGCTGGCCCGCTGTCCCCGCAGACGGGTCGATCCGAAGTCGGAGTCCGAGGGGCGACCTCTCGCCCGAGGAGCACGGGCGGTGCCCGCTCCAGCGTTCCTATCGACCCGTCTACGGGGACCGCGAGCCAGCGTGCAGGGACTCGTCCTCTCGGCCGAGAGCCACGGCCCGAGCCGGGGCCCAAATCCCACGATGTTTCTTCGACAAGTTTTCAACGCAAATTGGATAGAGGTGTTCCGTACTACCAACGGGGTGGGTGTTACGTCTACTATAGGGGGTAGGTAGTCCTCGAGCCCGAAATAGGAAATATTTCACCGGCCAGCGGATGGGACCCTAATCTGGGACGGGCTCGAGGGGGATGGCGGTCGGCCCCCGCCGCCAGCTGGGAGACGTCGGGAAGGCCCCCTCGGGGTCCTCCAGTAGCAGCGGGCGCCGGCTCGGGCCCTGCCGTGTCTCCCGGCCGAGAGGACGAGTCCCTGCACGCTGGCTCGCGGTCGCCGCTGACGGGTCGACCCGAACGCAGCAGTGGGCACCGCCCGGTCTCCTCGGGCGAGAGGAGGGTCCTTGCACGCTGGCCCGCTGTCCCCGCAGACGGGTCGACCCGAAGTCTGAGTCCGAGGGGCGACCTCTCGCCCGAGGAGCACGCGCGGTGCCCGCTCCTGCTTTCGGATCGACCCGTCTACGGGAACCGCGAGCCAGCGTGCAGGGACTCGTCCTCTCGGCCGAGAGCCACGGCCCGAGCCGGGGCCCAAACCCCACGGTGTTTCTTCTACAAGTTTTCAACGCAAATTGGATAGAGGTGTTCCGTACTACCAACGGGGTGGGTGTTACGTCTACTATAGGGGGTAGGTAGTCCTCGAGCCCGAAATAGGAAAAATTTCACCGGCCAGCGGACGGGACCCGACTCTGGGACGGGCTCGAGGGGGATGGCGGTCGGCCCCCGCCGCCAGCTGGGAGACGTCGGGAAGGCCCCTTCGGTGTCTTCTAGTAGCAGTGGGCTCTGGCTCGGGCTCCGCCGTGGCTACGGGCCGAGAGGACGAGTCCCTGCACGCTGGTTCGCGGTCCCCGCAGACGGGTCGACCCGAACGCAGCAGCGGGCACCGCCCGTGCTCCTCGGGCGAGAGGAGTAGTCCCTGCACGCTGGCCCGCTGTCCCCGCAGACGGGTCGACCCGAAGTCGGAGTCCGAGGGGCGACCTCTCGCCCGAGGAGCACGGGCGGTGCCCGCTCCTGCGTTCGGGTCGACCCGTCTACATACCGCGAGCCAGCGTGCAGGGACTCGTCCTCTCGGCCGGGAGCCACGGCCCGAGCCGGGCCTCAAACCCCACGGTGTTTCTTCGACAAGTTTTCAACGCAAATTGCATAGAGGTCACGGCCGTTCAACCCTATATACGCTCAGCGTTAAAAATTTCATTCCCATTCGTCCGAGCGAGTTTTCATATCTCCAATAACGGCAAAGTCATTACGTCATCCATATAAGTTGAATTCAAGATGGCGGTGAAAATTCCGTGAAAATAAATCATACAAAAGGGGCAATAAAATCAGCAATACCAGGAGTTTTACTTTACAACAATCATTGTTAATCATGTAATCAGTGACAAACATGAGACTTGTCATGTTTTTAAATATAATTTAAAATGCCTGTCTAAAATAATCCGTGAAATGTGTGTTTTGTTTACGTTCTGTGTGTGACCATATTTTCCGTCAACGTTTGGAACGGTCATGAAATTCCCGTATTTGTTTTCTCTTATATTAAAAAGCTCAAAGTTTACCCGTAATAGGTATTTTAATTTCTGATAAATAAGTAAATTTCCCAACTGCCGTCAAACTCTAGATAAAAGGCCAGCGGTAGGTTTTTACATTTTAGACAACGTAAATTTGTATTTTTACAGATGCGGCGGAGAGGGACGTACTATGTACATAGTACACACATACATACGTGGACGTGTACGGTAGCTACGTGGTGCTATTCATCGTATACGATACTACTATGTACTACCTGTGTGTGTACAGTACGTGTACGGTGTGGCGCGCGTAAACATACATAATTATGTACTGAGTGGCGCGAACTTTGAAATGCAAAATATTGACAAATTCGCCATACACACATGGGATGTGTGTATATATGCATTAGAAAATTGCAGATCGTCAGAGCTGCGTGTGGGATGCACATGGAGGACATAAAATAAATAACTCTTGAGACAAGTATAGTATAGTTTTCAATATTTCTCCTTTTATTTAAAGTTAGGCTACATCAAGTCAACTGTTTTCTTAACAATGTTATAAAATCATGAGTTTCATTTTGCATCAAGAAGTCCTAAATAAACTGTGTAGAGTGTGTGGGCGATTAACAACAATAGCTTTACATAAGAATAGTTCTACAGTTTGTACAAAATACACTAAGGAGTCTGAAAGAGCATTTAAGATTAATGTATGGCAAGATGATGCCCTGGTTCACCCTCGTTATTTGTGCTGGAGGTGCATAAGGTTTTTGAGACATGAGGCCAGTGATTCAAGAAGTGGACCCAGGGAGACAACGATAATAACTTGGGACAAACACTCACGAACAGGAAAATGTGACACATGTGAGCTGTACAGAAATCACCGCAAGGGGGGCCGTCCTATAAAGCGGAAAAGGAGTGGCTACGGTCTTCCTAATTGTACAAGAACACAAGATGTTGGCGCTGAGACCAGCCCCTGTTTAACTTTAAATATACCGCCATACATCAGTGAGCCAGTTCCACATTATTTGGATATTTTACATTCAGCAGCAGAGGCCAACCTTTTCATCTGCGCCATATGCCAATGTATCTTAGGTTTACCAACTGTTCAAACAACATGTGAACACAATTTTTGTGCTGACTGTTTGCTAGGTTGGTTTGAGTACAGACAGAGCAACAATGTGCCCTGTCCTATCTGTAACACACAAGTTTATATTGGAGATGTTACTCTATGCCCAAGGGTTCTGCGTGTTCAACTGACAACACTCCCAACAGTCTGTTCCAACTGCGGAACCATTGGAAAATTAGTTCCAATGAAAAGTCATGCTTGCCCCCTACAAACCCCCAGACCTAGAGCAGCTGTGTACTACCCACCTTCCTCCCCAAATAAAAGTCAAGAAAGCTATAAGACAGAAGCAACACAAGCAGCTCGTTTGCTTAAGTCAATGGCAACTAAACATGTCAAAGGTACTCCCATCCCTCCAGAGATTGAGGAAGCAGCTGACAGATGGACTTGGCTCAAACTCAAGCAATCCCAGAATGTCAGACTCAAAACTCTTGGCAGGGTAAGTTTAATCGACTTTGTTACAGCTCATGCATTAAATTCACTGAATCCTGTTTATGTTATTCTCTTTTTCTTTTTTTGGACGGCGGGGGGGGGGGGGGGGGTAGACAAATGGCATGTGTTTTTATTAAGTGTTTATTGTTTTTGTCTCACTCAGCCAGCCTATGCTAAACTCATATGTCATGCAAAGGCAAAGGAACTGGATGAGCCTGTAAGTGAGCCACAACCAAGTGTTGATGACAACAGCTGTATGAGTGCCAACCTGTCCCTAGCTATGATGCGGGATTGTCAGCTAGCATGGGAGCAACTGCGGAAGCTTCGCAGGTAATTTGAAAATATTGTTAACAAATATTGCCTCAAAAAACTAACGCAGCTCTTTAATGAATTTATATGGAATGGATACATGTACATGTATTGTAGTTTGTTTTTGGGAGTTGGAGGAGGTGAAATGTGATGCATTAGTTTGTTTATCTATAAATTTGTGTGGGCCCTAGATTTATCCAAGGCGCCTATGTCCCCCCCCCCCCCAAAAAAAAAACTTTTGAAAATGAAACTAATTTCATTAATTGTGTTGGTTGCCATGATACATTTTTAGTATGAAATTATTGCATTTATACCTATCTATTCAACGCAAATCATTCCTAAATTGCGCAAATCCCCAATTTACGCAGCATCATCGAGATTGAGCATGCAATATGCAGATTGCGTTGTGCGATCGATTGTGCAGATTTTTGTGCAATCTATAGATCTATAGATTAGGCATAGATTGAGCAGAGCAATCTGCAGATTGTGCAAATCCCTAAATTGCTCTCAACATATACATTCACAGCTTCCTTACAACAAATTAAAGACATTGTTTAAATTATATTTCAAAAGACATACCTTAAGACATCACAGCGTAGTGGACCGATGACAAATTTGAACAACTTTCACAATTTACGAGAAATTATTCCAACAAGTTTTAAGAAATATTCTTGATTTTTATCACTCAGATACCTAGGAAATATGGGAGTGCCAATTCCTTCAGAGCATTCCATGAGGAAGCAAGAGACAGCACTCCTCAAAGATAACATTGTAGGCAAGCTGATTCCTCTCCTCTTCAAATCTTCCAGTGCCAAGGGGCTTGATGGGATGGAGACTCGGCAGGTACCATGTGTTGTTGTCAATGACATAAGTAGCATGGTCTTTGATTATCTGGATAGGCATGACATGTGAGTATTCCTTCCTTGTATGCAGTGACTACTTGATGTGTAATACTTGTGATTGCCTGTAATTAAATATAACAATTCAACATAAGTACATGTACATACATATACCAAAAACTAATTGATATTTGTTTACTACCAGATATTTGTTTGAGCTACATAACTTATTTTTGATTTTCACACTTTCTATTTAGTGCATGACCACTAGTTATCTGATGAACTTATTATTTATCAGTGTCGGAATAACAAAACTTGTTGATTTTGTATATATACATGTATATTGCAGAAATGGTTCACTGACATGGCACAGTGTTATTCCAAGTAATGAAATCTGGCTGAAAATTGGGGGTGACAAGGGGGGAAACTCATTCAAGATGTGCTACCAGATAGTCAACACTCATCATCCCAACTCTAAGAAAAATACTGTTGTATTTACATGTTTCGAGGCAGCTGACTCAACTGTGAATTTACATCGTACACTACCCCCAATCATGGAGAAAGTAGCTGAACTACAAAAGCAGACTTGGAGGTACGTAACTGACATAATCTGACTTTACCCAGATCAGCATTAAAATCAATTAGTCAACAGTTTCAAAGTCTGTAATGCTTGCGTTCAATATTTTGTACAAGCATAAGTTTATTTTAAATAATGACTTACTCTATGCAATGAATCTTTCCAGATAGTTGTATTGGCTTGAAGCACAGGGATGTTTATTTGTAGGGGAACACCACTGGTATAATACGTCCCGTGAAGCAGATTATGTTGAACTCGTAATAAATGCAAATCAGAAAAACAAAGTGTCAGTGTTTTGAATGCAGTTAAATGATAAAATATGTTTGTTTTTTGTGATTTAAACCAGGGGAAAGTCCATTAAGCTATTCTTCTTTGGAGATTACGAGCTCATCACCAAGATGTATGGAATATGCAGTTGTAATGGTAGGTACATTTCTCTATGGTACATTGTAAACTTCTAAGAAGATATAACACATTTGTCAAAGGTGGGGCTTATGTAGGCATGTCGGAAAGTGGGGGAGAGGGACAGGCCTTCCACTTGTTGCCATGACATGTATAAAAAGGCAATGTAAAAATAAATAAATAAATGCTACCTATGGAAATGGGGTTTAATTCAACACAAACTCAGTAGATATTGTAACCAAAATCATCAATCACAATTCTGTAAATGCTTATAAATTATGTAACAAACCTTTTGTAATTCTTTGAAGCCCGGTATTGCTGCCTGTATTGCCTAGCCTCACGGGAACAGATGCAAGTGTCACATACAGAGCGGGGGGATTGTTCACCTCGGTCCCTTCATTCAATGCAGGTGGACTACGCTGCATATTGTGCTGATGGCTCAAGAAAGTCCCGAGCCAAAGATGTGTCCCATAGTGTCATTGCACAGCCAATGCTCATGCTACCAGTTGACCAGGTAAGTGTACATTAGGTGCAGATCCAGTTCCAATGCTTCTTATTAGGAGTTCTGTTTATGGGCGTATGGTGAGCTGTTATAGTTGAGTGCAGATTGGACATTCCCCCTCCCATCTGAATCCTCTTCTAAGCAGACATGGTGTTGTGTACTAGTCACTGTGTTAAAAACAGAGTACATAATATAATACAAGATTATAACATAATTATTAGAAAATGAATATTTAGACATATCTAATGGAAGTTATTTGTCTTTTGGTGAATCAGGTTGTGTTACCTAGCCTGCACATGTCATTGGGTATATTTAAGAAGCTATTTGACATGTTGGAAGCACAATGCCATGAACTTGACATGAAGCTCTTCTCGCTGTGTGTGACAAATACTGATGAAGACGATGATGACGCTTCACCAGAGTGTAATTTTGACCAGCAAGTGAATGCCGAGTACAAGCGCCAAATAGCACTTAAAGAGGAAAAGCAGAAGAAAGAAGAGGAGCTGGAGCAGGTAGAGGAGGAATTGCCACTCCATCTACTGCAGAATAATCTTCAGGCTATAGACCAAACCTTTCAAGACATGGCAAAGAGAGCATTCACACTTCGCCAAGAGTTACAAGAGTTGGTGAGTTTATTTTTACAATTTGTTATTGTATTTATTTCTATTTATTTTCATTTTATTTGTTTTTTTTATTTGTTTATTTATTTATCATAATTTACATCTGATGCATGTTCAAATAAGCTTATCCCTTCAATAATGTTATTTATATTTACATGTATGTAGGACAACATTCACATGAGACTTCCCCTGGGAACAGGACCAGTGGTTGGTTGCTTGGATGATGTACTCCAAGATTTCAAGGTTATGCGACAGGCCTATCACGGGAAGTCATTTGTGGGCAATCATGTCCATAGATGTTGCCAGGTGAAACAAATTATTTTTTGATGTTATATTGTGTAATATTCAAGTTTATAAACAAATATTCATGGTTCACGTATTTAATTTATGGCTTAAACACTTACCATAATACTACTTTATCCTCAATTAGGTTGATGTTATCCAAGCACTCACGGCAGCCCCACGTAAGGTCCTTCAGGAAATGCCTTGTGATAACATTCCTGTTGCTCAACATCAGGCACTTGTCAGAAATGCTGCTCAAGTTGGGGCTATATTCAGTGAAACCTTCTTGAAGTTTGCAGACGTGCATCACGCAATCAACCACTCAAAGCCAATCAAACACGATGACCTAATAAAAATTGGTAAGAAAAAGTTAGTTTAAATACTCTCCATAAACTTCACTTCCTTATTCTAACAATGTGCATTAATTTGTAGTGTAAGTTTTAAGGGAGTACATTGTCACCAAACCTCTATATGCTTGACTCCATTTTAAGAAGGAAAGGTAAACCATACTTCATTACATTGCAAGACACCATGATTTCATGTGTATACAGTACTAAACCTACCTTTAAATTAATGTTCTGATGATTTATTCACTGCAGACACCTGTATAAAGAGCTTTATGGCCTGCTACAGAAGTAACTTCCCGACTGCATCAATAACCCCAAAACTGCATCTCCTGGAGGACCATACAGTCGGTCAACTTCAGCGGTTTGGTGTTGGTTTTGGCCTTCTTAATGAGCAAGGTGGTGAGCTCATACACACAGAGTTCAACCGTACTGGCCGAGTTGTGTGTGGGATGAAAGACCCCCTTCAGCGCCTTATTACAATAGTAAAGCGACACCATCTTAGCACAACTCCTGAAATCCAAAAACACACAATCACAAAGTTTCATAAGAAAGAGGAATGATTAAAAATACCATGAATTACAAAAAATAAATATAAACAAAAATAAATAAAAACAGTTTTGCTTTATGTATCCAGCATACATGTTCTGTATGACTTGATCATGTACATGTACGTGTACATGATCCAGTAGGCCTAATGTAAACATGAAAAAAAACATTGTGACCAACATGTACATGTAACTTATAATAACAGTAAATGCATGTACGTATACAGTATTAGGCAGCATAATATATTTTTAAGCATGATGATGACCATTCATGAAGTGACCAGTGTTCATACATAATTATGTGCATTTATCAAACATGTATTTATTGCAATGTTCCGCATCCATGGTCATTGCTATTAGTAGTATGTTAGATGGGGGTTCTAGGCCACCTACTTTAAAAAATGATTTTTAGGGGGTATTTCCCTTTTGAGTAGGTGGGCCACCTACTTTAAAAAATGATTTTTAGGGGTATTTCCCTTTTGAGTAGGTGGGCCACCTACTCAAAGTGGGCGTGGTCGACGACAAAAGAGGGAGGTGGTCTGGGTTAATAAGAACTCATAAAAAGAGATTAAGAAGCCGATGCAGCGTCGCGCAGTCGCGAATCGTGACGTCATCAAAAATTAATGACGTCATCAAAAAACCGCCGGTAACCGGCGGTTTTGAGTGTATTTTAAAAATCTTACAAAAAACGGAGATAAAACATTTTTAAAAAACCAAAAAATTATCTAGTTTAATAATAAAGATGACAACAAAATATTTATCGAAATGGACATTACCAGAATTGAAAGAGTTTGCGCGAGAACACATTGGTCGAATAATTATCATGCAAAACAACAAGAATAAAGTAGATAAACGCAGTTATTACAACGCGACGAAAAAATATTTTAAACGACAAAAACAAAAACCATTATATAAATTAAATTTAGCCGAATTGAGAGAGCGTATAGCGGTTGAAAATATTGAGCTGCCACCACACGGCGCGGGAGCGAGAGCGCGGTTGATAAAAAAAGACGACATCGGCGCTATTAAAAGGTTTCACGGACGAGAAACAGAGTTGAGATTTAACTCGTCAAAAGACGGTGGCAGATATTTACGCGAACGAACAATGACGGTTCCGCTGAATCACAGCAAAGAAAAAGATTTAAATATATTTTGGCGAGCGGTAAAACCAAAGATTATTACCAAGTTGGCTTTAGACTTGCGAGAATTTACCGCGTACAAGTTTATGATATTTATGCGCGTTAAATTACGTAAAGAAAAATTAGACGGCACGATCGATTTCGCCGAACCAAATTTTCATAATAATAAGCAAATTGTTTTATTGAATTTAGATGATATCGAAAATATACTCGATACTGTTTTTTCACAAATTGTAGAGGCTTTAGAAAAATGGACTCAAGAGGGCAGCGGATGGGAGGTAGATCGTATCGTAGAAATGAATATCGCCGTCGCGAAATATCAACCTTTGAGAGGCGGTTCTTATATCGAGCTATGCGACTACATACAAAATAAAAAAGCGTGCATCAACGTAAAAAACAACGATGACGATTGTTTGCGATGGGCGCTTCGCAGCGCTCTTTTCCCCGTGAAAATTCATCCAGAAAGAACGAGTAAGTACCCGACAGAGGATGGTTTAAATTTTAATAATATCGAGGCTCCTACTCCAATCAGCCAAATAAAAAAAGTAGAAAAACAAAACAATATAGCGATAAACGTTTTCGGTTGCGAATCAAAAACGATACTAGTTTACGAGCTCAGCGATCAGCCCGCGAGACTGGATCGTATAAATTTATTATTGATTCATAAAGAAGCTAGATCTCACTACGTTTGGATAAAAGATGTGAATAAATTACTTTACGATCAAACGAGTCACAAAGAACGTAAACATTTTTGTTTGAGATGTTTACAGGGTTTTTCAGCAAAAGCGTATCTCGAAAATCACGTAAAAATGTGCGAGGGAATAAACGACAGACCGACGACGGTTGTGATGCCGGAAAAGGGTAAAAACGATACGGTTAAATTTATAAATCTTCATAAAAAGATGCGAGTTCCTTTCGTAATATACGCCGACTTTGAAAGTATTATTAAAAATGTTGTAGATGTAAACTCTACTAATACTACGAGACTACAAGAACACGTCGTTTGCGGTTATTCGTACGTCGTCGTTCGTTGCGACGGTAAAACTAGCGATCCAGTTACGTATAGGGGAGAAGATGCGGCTAAACATTTTTTAAACGAATTAGAAAAAGAATCAAAAACCATCAACGAGATATTTAAAAATCCTCAAAAATTAAACATGACTAAAGAAGACGTAGAAGATTACAACTCTGCTAGCGAGTGTTGGATATGCGAAAAGAAGTGTGATGAGAAGGTAAGAGATCACTGTCACATTACTGGAAAATATAGAGGCGCTGCGCACAATAATTGTAATTTAAAACTAAGTCTAAAACCAAACAGAACTTTTATTCCGGTCGTATTTCATAATTTGCGAGGATACGATTCTCATCTCATTATGCAAGCTGCTAGTCAAACGACTGGAAATTTAACGTGTATTCCAAACAATATTGAAAAATATATTTCTTTTAGTATCGGACAACTACGATTTATCGACAGCGCTCAATTTTTACTAGCTTCGTTGGATAAACTCGTAAAATCAAACAATTATTTTCCAATTACAATAAAACTCGAACCCGATTTAGAAAAAATTAATCTGTTAAAATGCAAGGGTATTTATCCTTACGAGTACATGGATAGTTTTGAAAAAATTTAAAGAGACGCGCCTTCCTCTTATAGAATCTTTTTACAGCAGTTTAAACAGCCAACACATTACCAAAGAACAATACGAGCACGCAAAGAACGTATTTCATACCTTTAATTGTAAAAATTTAGGAGATTATCACGATTTATACGTGCGTACCGATACTTGTTTATTGGCGGACGTATTTGAAAATTTTCGCGCTACTTGCGTTAAACAATACGGTTTAGACCCGGCTAATTATTATACTAGTCCGGGTCTGAGTTGGGACGCTTTATTGAAACATTCGAAAGAAACTTTAGAATTGCTCACGGACGTCGACATGCATTTATTTATAGAAAAAGGTACGCGCGGAGGAACGTGCATGGCGAGTAAACGATACGCTAAAGCGAACAATGTCTACTTACAAGACTACGACGAATCGAAACCATCGAGTTACATTATGTATTTAGACGCTAATAATTTATACGGATACGCGATGAGTCAACCTTTGCCGACGGGTAAACAAACTCGAGAAACAAGGACCTAACAAAGGTAAAGGATGTGTTTTAGAAGTCGATTTACAATATCCAACTATTTTACACGATTCTCACAACGTGTTTCCACTCGCGCCAGAGTCATTGATAGTACCGAAAGAGTGGATGAGCGAGTATCAAAAAAAGTTATTAAAAGACGAGCAGGCTCCAAACGTCGTAAAATTAGTTCCAAATTTATACGATAAAAAAAATACGTGCTCCATTATCGTAATTTGCGATTGTATTTACAACTAGGTATGAAATTGACTAAAATTCATCGCCTTTTAGAATTTGACGAAGCACGTTGGATGAAATCGTACATCGATAAAAACACTCTGCTCAGAAAACTCGCGACGAGTGATTTTGAAAAAGATTTATACAAACTCATGAACAATTCAGTTTTTGGAAAGACGATGGAAAATGTACGAAAACGCGTCATCGTAAATTTGAAGCGGTTAAACGACGAAAAAGCGGAAAATCAAATTCGTTCGCTCATCGCGAAACCAAATTTTGCAGAGGCGAGGATTTTCGATAACGATCTAGTAGCGATTCACATGCACAAAACAAAACTCGTTCTCAACCGCCCGGTCTACATAGGAATGAGCATACTGGATTTATCTAAAGCTTTTATGTACGATTTGTATTACAATCGTTTAAAAAAGAAATACAACTACGAGTGCGAGTTGGTATACACGGATAGGGATAGCTTGTTGTTGGAAATTAAAACTAAATATGTTTATAAAGATATGAAAAAAGACAAGCATTTATACGATTTTAGTAATTATAAACGAGGTCATTTTCTATTTTCTGAAGAAAATAAAAAAGTGATCGGTAAAATGAAAGACGAGACCGCGGGAACTCTAATCTCCGAAATTGTATGTTTAAGACCAAAAATGTACTCGTTGCAGCTATCCCAAGGAGAAAATATAAAAAAAAGCTAAAGGCGTTAAAAGACAAGTTTTAATACAAGATATTAAACACGAAAACTATAAACAAGTTTTATCGTTGAAAAATACTCTACATCACAGTAGTATATGAGCCGCATCACACTATGGATTGTGGTGGAGCAGGAGGAGGAGCGGAGGTGGAGCCATTACAAACTGCACAAAATCAAACTGAGGTGGGATTGAGCAATCTGAGGTGGGATTGAGCAATGTGGTGGTGGGAGCACCATAATTTTTTTTTTGATGGCCAACTTCCATTTTTTTTCTTCTTCCATTTTTTTTTTATGACGTCATTTCGGCCAAGTAAAAAAAAAAAAAAAAATGGAAGAAGAAAAAAAATTGAAGTTGGCCATCAAAAAAAAATTATGGTGCTCCCACCACCACATTGCTCAATCCCACCTCAGTTTGTCTGCAGTTTGTCTGCAGTAATTTTGTGCAGTTTGTAATGGCTCCACCTCCGCTCCTCCTCCTGCTCCACCACAATCCATAGTGTGATGCGCCTCACAACGTACGAAGACAGACAAAAGAACGACTGTACATGAAGCTTGACCTTGGTTCAACTTTGACCTTTCAACTTTGACCTTGGATTGCTCCATTGCACTGATTGCTCCATGGTGCACTGTGTGGTATTGCCATTGCAAACTGCACAAAATCACTGGCACACAAATTGCACTTTGCTCCACCACAAACATGGCATGATTTGCTGTTCACATGATTGAAATTGTTTTTTCAAATTTTTTTTCAATTTTTTTTTTTTTTTTTTAACCACAATTTTACCACTGCACACAAACTGCACACACAAATCTCCTCCACATTGCTCCATTGCACTGTGGTGCACTGTGTGGTATTGCCATTACAAACTGCACAAAATCACTGGCACACAAATTGCACTTTGCACGGTGGAGGTGTGCAGTTTGTGTGGAGGGAGTAGTGCTGAGACACGTCTGGGCGCGCGCGCGTGAGACACGTCTGGGCGCGCGCGTAACATTGCACTGAGGAGGGATGAGGAGGATTGCCATTACAAACCTTTTGGGCTACAATCATTCGTTTCACAGAAGTATAAAATCCACCCCGGCGTGTTTTCATCCCTTTTGTAATGTTTTTTTATTTTATTATATTTTTTATATTATTTTATATTCCTTAAGGGAAGTAGAAAGGGGAGGGACAACAACGTACGAAGACAGACAAAAGAACGACTGTACATGAAGCTATTCAAGTATGATTTGTTAAATTTAATTTTAACACCAACAGCAATCTTTGACATCAATATATTTACAGATGGTTTTTATATTGGTTTTAAATTGGAAAACATTTGATAAACTGAAAACATTAAGTATTATTATTATTATTATTATTATTATTATTATTATTATTATTATTGTTATTTAAAATTCTAACAAATTCGGGGCTTTTAGAACATTTTGGCATGTGTTAAATTTAATTTTAACACCAACAGCAATCTTTGACTCATTGAGTCTCTACTCATTGAGTCTCTACTCATTGAGTCTCTACTCAGTGAGTCTCTACTCATTGAGTCTCTACTCATTGAGTCTCTACTCATTGAGTCTCTACTCATTGAGTCTCTACTCATTGAGTCTCTACTCATTGAGTCTCTACTCATTGAGTCTCTACTCATTGAGTCTTTACTCATTGAGTGTTTACTCATTGAGTGTTTACTCATTGAGTCTCTACTCATTGAATCTTTACTCATTGAATCTTTACTTATTGAATATTTACTCATTGAGTCTTTACTCATTCAGTCTTTACTCATTCCGAAATGAGTAGTTATAGGCCTATATATAAACTATTTCTTCCGTTTCTTGTCAATCGGAGATTAAGCATCAGAGATTCAACATGAATGTTATTTCTGCTGTCAAACCCCATGCTTGTCACCAGTGCGGCAAAAGCTTTGGACGGAGATATAACCTACGGAGGCATGCAGAACATGTACATAATGAAGAGAAATCTAAAATAGATGAAGTTGACGATGATTCTGAAATTAAAGCTATCCAATCTGACAATTGTGACATCGATAATTCTAAACCCGATGTTAAAAAGCGTAGATTTGAAGATTCGGAAATAGAAACTTGTGAAACTGAATCTACGCAGGATGAAGACAAAGATTTCGAGGAAGATGATTCAGAATCCGATACGGAGGTGGAATATGACGAATCATCGGAAGAGGATGAGTCTAGTTCTGAACTGGAAGACAATACCACTTTTCGAGACTGGTTGGAAGAGGCTAAAGTGGCTACCGAAGAGATGTGGTGTGAAAAATATGAAAAGTACGTCAACGGGGGTATGAGTGAAGACCAAGCCAAGGAAAAAGCCAATAGGAAAACTCTTTGGGCAGTCAAGCGAATCATTTTCAACAATTACAAGGATTTTTTGTCAAGTTACCTACATCTGAAAGATAATGGGACTCATCAGGATATTGCGGAAGATCTCGAAGAAAAAGTAAATAAAGGCATGGAAGTAAGCAAAGCTCTGAACAGAGTAATGCCTAAACACCATACCAAATTTGACGGACTACTACTTCAACTAAATGAGGATGAAGAGAACGAGGATGAAGAGAACGAGGATGAAGAGAACGAGGATGAAGAGAATGAGGAAGAGTGATAATGAAAGACCAGATGTTTCAGAAAGACTACTGTAATTAAAAAAAAAAACATATATAATAGTGTTTTTTGGTAGGAATAAAAAATCTATAAAATAACCACCTCTGTTAGTCTTACAGTAATCCTTTATGGTTATTTTACACTATTACGTTACATCAAGGGCAGTGACAACTTAATTTCGAAGAAAATGAGTGCCTCTGCATGGGTTCTAAACTTCTGGGTGACTTTCTATTCATCTTTAAATAGACAGTGTATTGTGAACTACAGGCCTGACATTCTAAAGCGGGCCGTTGTTTCATGTAAGTTAGATCAATGAGTAGAGACTCAATGAGTAGAGACTGAATGAGTAGAGACTGAATGAGTAGAGACTCAATGAGTAGAGACTCAATGAGTAGAGACTGAATGAGTAGAGACTCAATGAGTAGAGACTCAATGAGTAGAGACTTAATGAGTAGAGACTGAATGAGTAGAGACTGAATGAGTAGAGACTGAATGAGTAGAGACTCAATGAGTAGAGACTGAATGAGTAGAGACTGAATGAGTAGAGACTCAATGAGTAGAGACTCAATAAGTAGAGACTCAATGAGTAGAGACTGAATGAGTAGAGACTCAATGAGTAGAGACTCAATGAGTAGAGACTCAATGAGTAGAGACTGAATGAGTAGAGACTGAATGAGTAGAGACTAAATGAGTAGAGACTCAAGGAGTAGAGACTGAATGAGTAGAGACTGAATGAGTAGAGACTCAATGAGTAGAGACTCAATGAGTAGAGACTGAATGAGTAGAGACTGAATGAGTAGAGACTCAATGAGTAGAGACTCAATGAGTAGAGACTCAATGAGTAGAGACTCAATGAGTCAAAGATTGCTGTTGGTGTTAAAATTAAATTTAACAAATGCCAAAATGTTCTAAGGGCCCCGAATTTGTTATAATTTAAAATAACAATAATAATAATAATAATAATAATAATAATAATAATAATAATAATAATAATAATAATAATAATAATAATAATAATGATAATAATAATAATAATAATAATAATAATAATAATAATAATAATAATAATAATAATACTTAATGTTTTCAGTTTATCAAATGTTTTCCAATTTAAAACCAATATAAAAACCATCTGTAAATATATTGATGTCAAAGATTGCTGTTGGTGTTAAAATTAAATTTAACAAATCATACTTGAATAGCTTCATGTACAGTCGTTCTTTTGTCTGTCTTCGTACGTTGTTGTCCCTCCCCTTTCTACTTCCCTTAAGGAATATAAAATAATATAAAAAATATAATAAAATAAAAAACATTACAAAAGGGATGAAAACACGCCGGGGTGGATTTTATACTTCTGTGAAACGAATGATTGTAGCCCGAAAGGTTTGTAATGGCAATCCTCCTCATCCCTCCTCAGTGCAATGTTACGCGCGCGCCCAGACGTGTCTCACGCGCGCGCGCCCAGACGTGTCTCAGCACTACTCCCTCCACACAAACTGCACACCTCCACCGTGCAAAGTGCAATTTGTGTGCCAGTGATTTTGTGCAGTTTGTAATGGCAATACCACACAGTGCACCACAGTGCAATGGAGCAATGTGGAGGAGATTTGTGTGTGCAGTTTGTGTGCAGTGGTAAAATTGTGGTTGAAAAAAAAATAAAAATAAATAAAATTTGAAAAAAAAATTGCAATCATGTGAACAGCAAATCATGCCATGTTTGTGGTGGAGCAAAGTGCAATTTGTGTGCAAGTGATTTTGTGCAGTTTGTAATGGCAATACCACACAGTGCACCACAGTGCAATGGAGCAATCAGTGCAATGGAGCAATCCAAGGTCAAAGTTGAACCAAGGTCAAGCTTCATGTACAGTCGTTCTTTTGTCTGTCTTTGTACGTTGTGAGGCGCATCACACTATGGATTGTGGTGGAGCAGGAGGAGGAGCGGAGGTGGAGCCATTACAAACTGCACAAAATCACTGCAGACAAACTGCAGACAAACTGAGGTGGGATTGAGCAATGTGGTGGTGGGAGCACCATAATTTATTTTTTTGATGGCCAACTTCAATTTTTTTTCTTCTTCCATTTTTTATTTTTTTTACTTGGCCGAAATGACGTCATAAAAAAAAAAATGGAAGAAGAAAAAAAATGGAAGTTGGCCATCAACAAAAATAATTATGGTGCTCCCACCACCACATTGCTCAATCCCACCTCAGATTGCTCAATCCCACCTCAGTTTGATTTTGTGCAGTTTGTAATGGCTCCACCTCCGCTCCTCCTCCTGCTCCACCACAATCCATAGTGTGATGCGGCTCATATACTACTCATCATCCTATGAATTTTATTAGGCACGAAAAACATCGACTATTATATACGACTCGAATAAATAAAATATCGTTAGCGCCTTTAGACACAAAGAGACACATTTCAGAAAACGGAATAGATACTCGCGCTTACGGTCATTTCGGTCTCAACGACTAACGACTAACGTTTTACAATAGGGGGATTTTCTGTGTCTCGAGGAATAATTTGTAATTCTTCCTTTACAAAACTACGAGCGGGACCCGCGTCTAAATAATACAAAATGGGTTGATTAGCGGCTTTCATCGTTTTAGATATTCTATAAATTTTTATACTCCATATAGGATCTGTGGCTCTTCGTCTCGTATCTTTTTCAGCTTCACCGGGTGCGTATAGATACCGAACTACGCTGTTGCTCGGGATTCTTTTTTCGTTCTTTACAACAACTGGCGAGGCTGGATTTTGCTCGACACTACGTAATTTAATCGCGTCTTTAGGTTTTAAATTAATGAGTCTCGTCGTCTCGTTGTTTAACGCTTTTACGACCGCCGGCAATCTTTTAACCCATTCTCTATTTCTCGTATCAGTCGCTATTTCTTGCGCGTATTGATGCGAAAATAATCTTTCGCTCAAAGTTCTATTAAATCGCTCCACTATACCCTGAGCTCTATGATTACCAACCTCACCTCTTTGTATTACGACATGTTGTTTGCTCATTGTTACGTTTACGCTGCTCATAAATTCTTTTCCAGGATCGACTTGCAGAATTTTAGGCCAAGTTAACGGCGAACGTTTATAAATTTTTATAAATGCGTTACTTACTTGAACGGCGGTTTTATCGGTTAACGGTTCAGCTTCTTTATATCTGCTGGCTTCATCTACGACGGTTAACGCGTACTTGTACGTTTTTTTATTAACCGTATCGTGCGGAAGAAACAATAAATCCGCTTGATGAACTTCATTCGGTTTTTCTAACGTACTGTTTGATGAAGTTGGTCTTGGAACGTATTTAGGATAGGGTAAATACATTTGCCACAACGCTTGCTTTTTATCCATCGTGGAACTAATTTTACATTTACTTGGGTTTCTTTAGCTAATTTATTAATCGCGTCGAGACCTTTGTAATATCCTCGTGGACTATAATAAGCGTTAGATAGCTTTAGTTTTACTCGCTCGTTCATTTTAATATTTATAAATATAAAACAAATTATTCGGCGGGCATAAGCGAAGCTGGTAAAATTCCTTGTTAAACCAACCACATTTGCGTCATCGAAGATAATCCGAGCGTCGCGTTTAGTTTTAACCCATCGTTTATATCCAATTTATTTAAATTGGCCGGTTCTACGCTTAATACTTTTTTACCGAGCATGCTGTATAAAACGACTAAAAGAGTCAAAACGCTGCTGTGATAAACCGAATCGGCGATTGTTTTCGTATTCATCGTATTTTATACTCTACTATATAATATTTAAAAAAAAACGTTTATTCCATTTCAAAAACAACTCGTTGTTCTCTCATTGTCTGCGAGACAAGTGGTTCTCTAGCGATTGCGGGCTCATTTATAAATGTCGGTTTTGCTTCGCTCGGTTCACTAAACAAGAAACAAGCGATACCCCCGATAGATAAACCAACAGCTATGTAGTAGTAATAGCTCGTTTCGTTGCTCGTTTCTTTTTGAGTAAAATTCGTCTCGCTATCGCTAGACGTTTTGACGCTTTTTGCGGGTTTAGCGAGTTGCAGTTTTTTTCTTTCTATTAATTTCGGCGAGTCTTTTTCCAGCCGCGACTCTGTTTGGGTTTTTTGGTTTAGTCGCTGGTTTGGTTACGGTCAACGGTACAGCTGGTTTCTTTTCTACAACTCGCGTTGCAGCTTGCGGTTGCGCATTCTCCGACTCGTTCGTTTCCATCGCTTTCATTATCTACGCAAGATTCTTCTTTTCTTTTTAAATGTTTTGCCGTAATTAGCGAAGCGCTGAGCGGAGCGATCAACATGCCGTACTTGTAGTATATTTCACACGCTACGGCACCAAGCATGCTAGAAATGAACGGATCTTTTTCTAAATCTGAAATTAATTTACCTTCATCGTCAATTTGAAATTTATGACCGTACAAATCTATACGATTTAAACTAAATCCTAATAGTTTAGCGTTTATAATGGCGCTACCTAAAGACTGAGTAATATCGCGACCTAATTTAGTTTCGTATTGCGTGTGTAGCGCGTCTCGCTCTTCGGTAGACAAAGCTTCAATATCGCTAACGCTTAGTTCTTTACCGAAAAACTTTTTCGAATCTCCTCCCACTACAACCGATAAAAGACGTACTTTTTGTTTCAACGACGTATCATCGTTAGTATCGCTAGCGTCGTCCGCGAGTGTCGCCCGTGGATTTTCGTTTAATAGTTTATGTACTTCTTCCATTTATTATACGTACTTATAGAATAATCGGTTAAATTTATAAAAAAATATAGAAACCAATAATTAACTTTAGATAACCCATCGGTGTTTAAAAGTTCCTTAAGATTAAACATTAGATCTTTTACTTGTTCAGCAGATATACTCGTAAATATACATTTTACTTTTTCAGTATTCTCGTTTAAAACTTGTACTTGGTTTTTTCTTTCTTTTTCAGTATTGAGAAGTTGGTTAAGATTATATATAAAATCATTTACTCGTTCAGCAGATATATTCGTAAATATAACTTTTACTCGTTCAGCGTTCATATTTATAAATAGATTTTATAATATTTATTAAAATACGAGACAACCTATGGGTAATTACTAGACGACCTATGTGTAACCTATGGGCAACCTATGAGTAATTGCTCTTAACCTATGAGCCCTATGAGTAATTGCTCTTAACCTATGAGCCCTATGGGTAATTGCTCTTAACCTATGAGTAACCTATGGGTAACCTATGAGCCCTATGGATAATTGCTCTTAACCTGTGAGTAACCTATGAGTAATTGCTCTTAACCTACGAGTAATTGCTCTTAACCTGTGAGTAACCTATGGGTAATTGCTCTTAACCTATGAGTAATTACTAAACAACCTATGAGTAACCTATGAGTAATTGCTCTTTACCTATGAGTAATTGCTGAGTAACCTATGTGTAATTACTAAACAACCTATGAGTAACCTATGAGTAATTGCTCTTTACCTATGAGTAATTGCTGAGTAACCTACGAGTAATTGCTCTTAACCTATGAGTAACCTATGTGTAATTACTAACGACTTAGTGGGTAACCTATGTGTAACCTATGGGTAATCACTAAACGACTTGGAGTAATTACTAACGACCCTTAGTCACGTATTTCATAATCGGTAGGCTGATCCGTTTTTAAAATCAAATTGCGATGTAAAACTCGTTTTAGTTGCTCGCGCGCTCGCTCTCGTAACTCAGCCGTCGGAATAACATCATTTTCTCTCAGACAATTCTCGTACGAGTCTCTATCTTTACAATAAAATAAACACACCCATTTGAGTTGTTCTCTAAAATCTTTTAATACGCTATTATATTTTTGAGAAAGAATCCAACAGCTGTGTTTAACGTGCCTACCGCTAAACGCGAGGTTGGTAATCATACATCTATTATTCTCGTCGTATTTTTTATAATGCAACTGTTTATTAGCGCTGCAATCGTCTATAATAAACAACGTTTCCTCCGTTTTGAAAACAGCGCTATAAATTTGTATAGCTCGGTTTAACGATATGTCGTTTAAATCGTTAACGTGCACGTTATCGTCGTTTAGAACCCATTTTCTATTTTTGTACGTATCGTTGTCGAAGATGGTGGGGCATAATATAACGATATTTTTTAAATATTTAAAATATTCTTTTTCTAATAAATTTAAAACAAATTCAGTTTTTCCGCATCCCGTTTGTCCACAAATTTACGCGGCGTGTGGATATTTAGGTAACATTTTCTTTTAATATTAGTCAAGATGCTAATAATCGACGGATTCAAAACGCCCGTTTCTTATGTTTAGTTGCGCGTCCATGATAATAAAAGTATACATGTTTAGTTCGCCCGCGGATTCCGCTTCTTTTTTTATTTGAATGGTAATTCCTTCGCTCAAGTTTTGTACTCGTCTTCCGCTTCCGTGTAATTTATTGTCGACGGTAGTTCTTAAATCTAAAAATAAACCGTATCGATTTAGTAAATAATTCGCTGGTTTGACGTTAGATAAATTTAGAGCTTGTACGACTCGTATAGCGTGTTGTTTTCTCGAATCGCCGAAATATTTTGAAATCTCTTCCCAATGTTGATACCTTTTCATCCCGTGCGCGTAGAGTTGATTGGGAACGCCTTCGATGGTAATCGAAACTTTATCAATTTTCGGATTATAAAACTCGTTGCTTTCTTTCGTTGTGGGTTCTCTGAATAAAAACAATATTCCTTTCATACTTTTTGGCGGAGTATTTAAGTTTATATTCCACGTCGTATCGCGTTTGTTGTACGGAGTCACGCTCTGTCTCAGTACGCGATCAAACAATATACTTAGTCTATTACTATATTGATTTTTAATCGTTCGAGCGAGTTCCGGCATATGAACGACCTCAAATTCTAAAGAAATTCCGCTTATGATATATTTCGCGTTATCGTCGGTGCTTTTAATCACGTTACTGAATTTATTAAACACGAGTTCGTAAGTCAATCGATCTCCGATGCCCGACTGATAATAAGGTTGATGATCGGTCAACAATTCAAAATCCAGCGGAATGTAATATCTATTTTTATAAGTGTCCGCGACGGCTTTATCTTTTCCTCCGTTACCACCTAAATCTTTATCGCTAGCGTCTATTCTTAATTTAGTCACGTTTGCATCTTCGATTCCTTGATAAGTTAAATTTTCGCGTTGATCTTTGGTCAACCATTCGTCCTTGTAACAATTGAACACATCCGCGTCGTCCAAACTAAATATTTCATTTCCTTCCATTTTAATAATTATATGTTTTACGATGGCTCTACCTATATTTTGTACCAACGTTCTATGTTCATCGTCCGAGCTAACGAGTTCTATATTAAACGCTAATCGCGACGTATTCGGAACGATGACGTCGTTTACTCCTAAATTTGGAAAACGAACCGTCAACAATTGATTTTCGGTAATGGTACTCGGATTGTTTGTGATGACGACTTTTTGACGTATACCTTTTACGCCTCTAGGTTCTCTTATTCGCCTGTATGGATCCAACACATCTCCGTACGTATTATTAGCTATATATTTTATAGTAACAAATATAATAATTTTTATCTTTTTAAAAATAAAATGGTATCTATATCGATGATGATCGGGGGCGCGGTAATCAATGCGTTGGCGTTTACCGGATCGAATTTTGTATTTAGTAATTTACGTGGTAACGACGCTGAACAAGAACGTAAAAGGCATGATTTAGCGCTAGAGCAACTTTCGAAAGCTAGAGATGAATTTAGTAAAAAGCGTTTAAAAATATATAGATTATTTAAACGAAAAAATACAAAAAGAATCGAACGCCAATAAAACGTTTAATGCCATTGACGATGCGATGAATGAATATTCTCGCATTACGGGTAATCAATTTAATTTACCGCTAAATTTACGCAACGAACCGCAACTAAACGATTTTTACGTTCCTAGCAAAGATCAAAAAACGCTAGAAATTTTATTTATCTTGATTGGTATGAGCGTCGTAGGTTACGCGAGTTATAAATTATTAAAAAAATATAAAAAGTAATTATAAAATGGCGCATGGAGGGCGAGATCTAATAGAGGCGGATCCTTTATTACAAGATCTTGATGATGACGATGTAGACTTAGATGAAATGTTTGATGGTGAAGATGATGAAGAAGTAGCAACAATAAACGAGCAAGTTGCTAAAACGTCTTCTAGTGAACCTACTTTTTCTCAAAAAAATAGATTTATTAGATCTGTAGTCGATGGTTTTTATGATTCGCGTAAAAAAGGTAAACCAAGCACGATAGATTATAATGATTTCTTCGTTGCTAATGAAAAAGGAAGAAATGTACTCTATTTTAAAAAAGGTGATAAATATTTACTATTATCTAAACCCAAAGGTGGATTTTACGCGGAATCTACTTTAAAAAATAAAGTGGGGTTAACCGATAAAGATTTATATAAATTTGATGAACGTGAAAAAAACATAATAAATGTTATAGAAGAAGCTAAAAAACCGATCGAAGAGAAAACAATCAGTGGTAGAAGATTACCAACTCCACCGTTACTACTTGTAGAACAATCTAAAAAAGTAGAAGAAGCTGTTGAAATGGTGGTGATAGAGCATATGAGAGATAAAGAAATTCAAACAGAATCAAGCTTTCCATCGCGAGAAACACAAACGGATTTTGTATTTCCACATCGAGAAATATTGGGACTCGATAGAGCTTTACGAATGACTCGAGGTCAACTTGAATTAAATTTAGCTAAATTGAGCCAACTCGACGAAGAAATATCTAATCTTGAAAAAGAATACGTAAGCGCTCGAGATCGAGACGATGAAGATGTAGATGAAACGGCAAAACTACGTAAACTACTGCTAGAAAAAAATGATGAAAGACGAATGAGATTAGAAGCCGCGAGTGAGAACGAAAACATTCTTCGTAGTCAAATCAATAGAATTATAGAAACGTTTCAAAAAATGTTAACAAGAGACGTTACGTTGGGAGAAAGAATTAGAACTTTATTTAGAGAACAAGGCGTAACGATAGTCAGTATATTAACGGCTTTTAGTATGGCCATCGCTTTTATCATTGAAGCGTTCGGTAATGTTGTAAATTCTGTTATACCACCCACACCACCGACTCCAAAACCACCAACTCCAAAACCACCTAGCGGCGGCGGCGTAAAAGAGTGGATAGAAAAAACATTAAAAAAAATTGCGAATGTATTATCTAAACTAGGTGCGAAAGCTTTAGCCGCTTTACCAGCCATTATAGGAACGGTTGTAAGTTGGTTATTTAAAACAGCGTCTAACGTCGTTACGTGGGCGGCTGAACATTTATGGCTAGCGCTAAGTGGAGTTGGAGTATTAGTTTTAGCCTATACGCAGAAAATGTTAAAATAACAATTCGTAAATCATAACGGTTACACCGGCTAAAATCGCAAAACCAAGTATTAAATAATTGTTTTCTTCTTGATGACTAGCATCGCTAAAAACAACATCTTCTTTTATTGTATCTTCTTTTATTGTATCTTCTAACGCGTGTGCGGGTGAAGAAGGATCATTTAATTCTTGTACGTGTTTAGCAGTTTGTGGTAGTTGCGTTTGTTCTAGCGGTAGAATAGGAGGAACAACGGGTGTTGAATTTGTATCTAAATTTGAACCCAACGATAAATCACTCGTCGCGATTAATATATTATTGTTGTATGATGCATACGTGCATATTCGTAAATTCATATCGCTAGGCATCATGTATAGATTTTCTCCAAGACAAAAGTTTAATTGACTGCGAGCGTATTGTAAAACATCTTGATATCGTTGAATACTAGATTGTAAATCAACCGGAGAGTCAATCTCGGCTTCAGTTATATTTATAAATTCACGTTGCGCGTCTAAACCGGTACCACCCGCTAAAAATGAGCTTTTTGCTTGCGCTTGAGCCCCCAATATCGCGTAAACGAACGTTCTTATAGAGTTGTTTATTCGTTGTGTACCAACGTCTGTAAAACCTCTAGACTCGCTGATTATAAATTTTGACCAAGCGAGCTCCGTAGAAGATTGTAAAACGAATGCGATCGTATAGGTTGAAGGATGATCTCCAAAACTCATTTTCGTCGCGGTTTTGTAATAATCGTAATCAGTCACCTCGGTAGAAACAACGTTCAAACTACTTTTATCGTAGTTTTTTCCGGGTACCGCTTTGTAACCGTTATCGTAATAGTAAGCCGTTCCTAATCCGTTTGAATTTAAATCGACTCGTTGTTTCCAATTGGAGACTTGTGAAAGGTGAAATTCTTTACATGTGTTTTTGTACGCGCTTACGTCTATATTATTAGCAAACGCGTCATAAAAATTTGGAAATGATGTAGGACAGCTCATTTCTTTGAGCAATCGTCTAATTTGATAATAGACGTGAAATCTAAAAAAAACTACGAATCATCGGGTTTAAATGATTTAAATGTTGATAACTCACACCGCATCTCGTTGTAGCGCAGTACGTTGCAAAATTTATTTGATTTTGATAAAATTTTAGCGGGTTAGAATACCAATCATCAACAACTGCGTCGCTTTTAACGCGAGGTAGCTTGTAGTTGCTAAAAACATTATTGAAATGAACGTTAAAAAACTCGTTCTTGTTTATGTAAATGTTTATACTCGTTAAATCGCTATCGTTAAAATCAAGAGGTTGTTTAAAATCTCCAGATTGCTCGTATGAATACGCAAAATTACTCTCGAATGCTAATGGAACGTCATTTTATTATATTAAATTATAATAAAATGTATCATACGTTCGAAATCGAAATTGGTAAAGAAGGCGGATCTATTCAATTAGATAACGTTATCGATAATCGACGAGACAATCTCTGGATTATATTACACAGCGTAAACATGTGGGTGGGATATTACAATGTACGTAAAAAAGAAAGAATAATAGTTCGCACGACGTTGTAAAATTTATCGAACCCGGGCTTTACAACATTAACGAAATTATCGACGCTATAACTAGAGACGCGCCTTGGATCACGTTTATCGTCGATAAAAAGACGGGCGTATTCTCGTTAAATATAACTCAAGCGAACAAGTCTATTAAATTTACTAGCGGGTTGTCTAATTTACTGGGGTTTCACAACGAATTTCTAACCGTGGGAGAATACAGCAACAAAATCGACGTGCAACTTTTTAAAATTTTATACATTCATTGCGATCAAATTTCTACGACCGATAATTATTTCAACGGTAAACCTTGCACTATTTTAAACGCTTTTCCTTTGCAAGACGCGTCGTTCGGTGAAAGCATGTACATGGAATATAAAAATCCGTCGATGAAAAAATTACGAGTCGGCACTTTTAACGAGTTGACTTTTCGAGTCAGAGATAGTAAAAGCAGGGATATACATAATCACGGTTTCCCCATTATTTTAAATATAGAAATACTATAAATAATGGCGAGCATTTACGGACCTAGTCGAACGAGCGACGGTGATGTTGCTAGCGTAGCCTCTAAAGACGAAATTGCACGAACATCGTCTAGCGAACATCATGGATATTTAAACAGAGATGAAATTTTACAAAGAACTATTCTCATCGAAAAATATAACGTTATACTCGGATGGCACGCTACGTTTAAACAACCTTTTTTCATGTTTAACGTTTCACCTACATACTCCAGTATTTTTACGCAATTTATAAAAACTAATAGTTTTGCTACGCATTCAGTAACGCGTGATTATGCGCCCAACATTTATTACATTCCTTCGCCAGAACGAAATGAAAAATTTCATTTTATCGATAATGAAACACAGCATCTCAAGTACGAAATGTGTTTTAAAATACGTGGCGTTCAAAAAGTTGTTGTAGAGGCGACTTTTTTCGGCGCTTTAAATTCTAAAATCTGTTATAATATAAAAATTAAAAGTTTACCGTTAAATTAATGATTTTATACTGTAAATAATGGCGAGTATTTACGGACCTAGTCGAACGAGCGTGTCAGTTGCACCTAAAGTTAACAACGCTTACACTATTGAAAAAAGTGGACATATAAATAATGTTTCGTCTTCTTGAACATTATACGAATATGAAAATATAATTTGGTTCCAGTGGCATGGACAAAGTGGACCGGGTTTTTATGTCTTTGCACTAATAACAGATTGCACAACTTATTTTAAAATAACTACTAATAATAACTCACAATCATACGTTTCAAAACGTATAATTGAACCAGGAGCGCCAGATTTTTTTGCAACATTTTTAGATTTAGTTTATTCTGATAATGAGCCAAAGCGTTTAGAATGCAACATTTGCTTCAAAATAGAAAGCACTACTATTAACAGAAATTGTTTTGCTCAATTTGTTTTTTTCGGCTCTCTAGATACTGGAATCTGTTACGATATGAAAATTGTTGTTAGCTAATAAATTAAAAAAATTAAAATATTTTTCTATTAATAAAAAAAGATGAGCGTGCCTATAGAATCAACGAATGTACTCTATCCGAATTTACCCTCTATGACGGATGATGCTAAATCATTTCGATTGCAAAAAATCGACGATATTCAAAAAGAATTACGAATAGAAATAAACGAACGTGAAGCCGTATAAAAAAAATATAATAAAATCATAAACGCTTGTAATATTATAGAAACTCTCGCAGAAATGGGCTGTATGGCAGCAGGGGCTATCGGAATAGCCAGTATCGCTAGCGTCGTGTCGTCGCCGGTAGGATTCGCTTTAGAAGGTTTAGCTTTGGGGTTGGGCGGCGCAGCTTTCGCTCTCAGATACGCGAAAAATAAATTGTATAAAAAAGCTAAAAAACACGATGAAATACGAATTTTAGCATTGAGTAAACTCAACACGATCGAAAACCACGTTAGTAAAGCCATCGAAGACGGTTACATCAGTAAAGAAGAATTTGTACTCGTATGCGAAGAGCGAGATAAATATTATAAAATGAAAGAAAAAATACGTAATGTACTCGTTAAACCGACGACTTTACCGTCAAAAACGGAAATTAAACCCGATAATGTAAATTCAGAAAAAAAAGTTCTTATAGAAAAACTTTTGAGTTTAAAGTGAGTGTAAATAAATCTTATTATAATCCTTCGCGAGTAGCGGAGCGGGTAAAAACAACGTGTAGACCTCCACCGTATGCCCCAACGATGTAAACTCTGTAATTCAAATTTAAATTTATAAACGTATTGTTGTCTCTAACAACTCTTTCATCACGCTATTAAACGAGCGAATAGCTTTTCCTTTTGATTGTTTAAAACTTTGTACGTTTAATATCTTTGCGCATTTCGTATACAAACTTATTTTTGTTTTTGTACCTTTTTTACATCTTCTACACTCTGTTGGTATACTCTTTCCACATTTAAGTTTCCATTTATGTAAGCCACAATATACTGTATTAGGCGAGCTAAGTATACAACACTTGTCCGTTTTGCCTACTAATAACCATTCGCAAGGAACTACTTTTTCTTTTCTCTCCATTTGTTATTAAACTAGATAATATTTTTTTGTTTTTTTTAAATTTTTTATCTCAGTTTTTTGTAAGATTTTTAAAATACACTCAAAACCGCCGGTAACCGGCGGTTTTTTGATGACGTCATTAATTTTTGATGACGTCACGATTCGCGACGGCGCGACGCTGCATCGGCTTCTTAATCTCTTTTTATGAGTTCTTATTAACCCAGACACCTCCCTCTTTTGTCGTCGACCACGCCCACTTTGAGTAGGTGGGCCACCTACTCAAAAGGGAAATACCCCCTAAAAATATTTTTTTAAAGTAGGTGGCCTAGAACCCCCATCTAACATACTACTCTATTTTATTTGTATAATTTGGTAGTGGTAAGTAGGTACACACATTAAGCAATTATTTTTCTTGTTTTGCTTTCAACCTATTGTGAGCATAGAGCAATGACGTGAGTCATGATTGTAAATATGATTATGAATAAATAGCAACACATTTTTTTTCTCCCATGTAAACAACTAGCTGTCCCATGACATGAGGCAACGTGCAAGTCAAAAGAGCCTGAAATCCACTATCTGAGCCAATTTTTTGTTTTCGCCAACTACAATAATTTCAGATTTAGTCCTAGACTTGCAAGTTGAAAATGTTTTTATGGAAACAAATAAAATAAATTATAGGTCTAAAAGTTATAGAAAAATTATATTATTTTAAGTTACGTTACCATGTTTTGAGTCAAATTATTAAATTTGTGTCTGCTTCAACAAGTTAGACATGGTCTCTGAGGTGACTTGTGATTTTTTCTAGATTCTAACGTTCGTTAAGTAGGCCTACTACTACTACTAGTACTAACGTTAGTACTAACGTTTTAAAAGTTTATTTTGATATTATTATATTATTATATCGTTTTTATGGAGATAGCTTATGCTTATAGTTATATCATTATCATGGAGGAAGTTCCTTAGTTATGTACATGTTTAATATTTCATCCATGTTTCAATGTACATGTACATGTACATGTTTGTATACACGCATGTCCATGTTCTGTACATGTACTATATACATAATCCACATGTGGGCCACATGTACATGTACGCTGTGCATGTATACGTCGCTAGCTTGGAGTGTCGTGGCCGAGCGGTCTAGCGCACCGAACTCAAGTTCTGGTGTTGCCAGCAGCAGGGTGTGGGTTCGAGCCCCGGTCGTGACACTTGTGTCCTTGAGCAAGGTACTTAACCATAATTGCTTCGTCCTTCGGATGGGACGTAAAGCCGTAGGTCCCGTGTGTTGCATAATGCACGTAAAGTGGATTGTCGTGCGGTCTAGCGCACTGAACTCAAGTTCTGGTGTTGCCAGCAGCAGAGTGTGGGTTCGAGCCCCGGCCGTGACACCTGTGTCCTTGAGCAAGACACTTAACCATAATTGCTTCTCTCCACCCAGGGGTTAAATGGGTACCTGTGAAGGCAGAGATGGTTTGCTCTATATGCGCTAGAAATGGCAGCAATTGAGCTGTATACTCCCCAGGGAGCTCAGATGGTTTCAGGAATGATTTATGAGCCTATTGAGCCTTATGAGCAGGGATAATAATATAATGCGCCTTGAGCGCCACTTAGTTGGTGGATACGTGCGCTATATAAATCTATACATTATTATTATTATTAGCTACGTGACATGCCTTGAAAAAGAAAACAACAAAAACTCCCCTCAAACGCATACTTTATTTCCAAAACTACCGCTGGCCTTACCATGTCATTCATGTGGTTGGTGGAACTATCTGAGATCTGATTGTGGTTGAAAATACTGTATCAGCCAAAACTTTAGTTCTGATGAAAAATTACTTTTAATAATGAGAAGTTTTACACGTGGTTTCAAGACGCCAAATAACCCCTTATCGTGTCGGGGCTCGACATAGGTCAAATGTTATCATGCAAATATATTTTAATGTCATTTGCGTAAGAAATGAATATTTATATATCTTCCAACTACGTAAAAATTGTTTACTTGATTATATTTTACTTTAACCAATCAAAACATGTCATAAAAACAACAACATCAATATTTTTAAATACGTTTATATTACGCCCATTGATCGAGCCTAATTTGCATATTCTTGGTCGTACGAATGCCGCGAGCTATTCCAACAACAGAGGGCGCTATTTTTTAAAAGGAGAACGGCCGTGAGGTGTTCCGTACTACCAACGGGGTGGGTGTTACGTCTACTATAGGGGGTTGGTAGTCCTCGAGCCCGAAATAGGAAAAATTTCACCGGCCAGCGGACGGGACCCAACTCTGGGACGGGCTCGAGGGGGATGGCGGCCGGCCCCCGCCGCCAGCTTGGAGACATCGGGAAGGCCCCCTCGGTGTCCTCCAGTAGCAGAGAGCGCCGGCTCGGGCCCCGCCGTGGCTCCAGGCCGAGAGGACGAGTCCCTGCACGCTGGTTCGCGGTCCCCGCAAACGGGTCGACCCGAAGTCGGAGTCCGAGGGGCGACCTCTCGACCGAGGATCACTGGCGGTGCCCGCTGCTGCGTTCTGGTCGACCCGTCTGCAGGGCCCGCGAGCCAGCGTGCAGGGTCTCGTCCTCTCGGCCGGGAGCCACGGCCCGAGCCGGGGCCCAAATCCCACGGTGTTTCTTCGACAAGTTTTCAACGCAAATTGGATAGAGGTGTTCCATACTACCAACGGGGTGGGTGTTACGTCTACTATAGGGGGTAGGTGGTCCTCGAGCCCGAAATAGGAAAAATTTCACTGGCCGGCGGACGGGACCCGACTCTGGGACGGGCTCGAGGGGGATGGCGGTCGGCCCCCGCCGCCAGCTGCGAGACGTTGGGAAGGCCCCCTCGGTGTCCTCCAGTAGCAGCGGGCGCCGGCTCGGGCCCCGCCGTGGCTCCCGGCCGAGAGGACGAGTCCCTGCACGCTGGTTCGCAGTCCCCGCAGACGGGTCGATCCGAACGCAGCAGCGGGCACCGCCTGTGCTCCTCCGGCAAAAGGACGAGACCCTGCACGCTGGCCCGCTGTCCCCGCAAACGGGTCGACCCGAAGTCGGAGTCCGAGGGGCGACCTCTCGCTCGAGGAGCACTGGCGGTGCCCGCTGCTGCGTTCTGATCGACCCGTCTGCGGGGACCGCGAGCCAGCGAGCAGGGACTCGTCCTCTCGGCCGGGAGCCACGGCCCGAGCCGGGGCCCAAACCCCACGGTGTTTCTTCGACATATTTTAAATGCAAATTGGATAGAGGTCTTCCATACTACCAACGGCGTGGGTGTTACGTCTACTACAGGGGTAGGTGGTCCTCGAGCCCGAAATCGGTAAAATTTCAGAGTCCAGCGGACGGGATCCGACTCCGGGACGGGCTCGAGGGGGACGGCGGTCGGCCCCTGCCGCCAGCTGGGAGACGTCGGAAAGGCGCCGCGAGGTCCTCCAGTAGCAGCGGGCGCCGGCTCCGGCCCCGCCGTGGCTCCCGGCCGAGAGGACGAGGGCCTGCACGCTGGCTCGCGGTCCCCGCAGACGGGTCGACCCGAACGCAGTAGCGGGCACCGCCCGGTCTCCTCGGCGAGAGCAGGAGTCCTTGCACGCTGGCCCGCTGTCCCCGCAGACGGTTCGACCCGAAGTCGGAGTCCGAGGAGCGACCTCTCGCCCGAGGAGCACGGGCGCAGCCCGCTCCTGCGTTCGGGTCGACCCGTCTACGGGGACCGCGAGCCAGCGTGCAGGGACTCGTCCTCTCGGCCGAGAGCCACGGCCCGAGCCGGGACCCAAACCCCACGGTGTTTATTCGACAAGTTTTCAACGCAAATTGGATAGAGGTGTTCGGTACTACCAACGGTGTGGGTGTTACGTCTACTACAGTGGTAGGTGGTCCTCGAGCCCGAAATCGGTAAAATTTCAGAGTCCAGCGGACGGGATCCGACTCTGGGACGGGCTCGAGGGGGATGGCGGTCGGCCCCTGGCGCCAGCTGGGAGACGTTGGGAAGGCCCCGCGGGGTTCTCCAGTAGCAGCGGGCGCCGGCTCGGGCCCCGCCGTGGCTCCCGGCCGAGAGGACGAGTCCCTGCACGCTGGCTCGCGGTCCCCGCATCAATATCAATATTTTTAAATACGTTTATATTACGCCCATTGATCAAGCCTAATTTGCATATTCATGGTCGTACGAATGCCGCGAGCTATTCCAACAACAGAGGGCGCTATTTTTTAAAAGGAGAACGGCCGTGAGGTGTTCCGTACTACCAACGGGGTGGGTGTTACGTCTACTATAGGGGGTTGGTAGTCCTCAAGCCCGAAATAGGAAAAATTTCACAGGCCAGCGGACGGGACCCAACTCTGGGACGGGCTCGAGGGGGATGGCGGTCGGCCCCCGCCGCCAGCTTGGAGACATCGGGAAGGCCCCCTCGGTGTCCTCCAGTAGCAGAGGGCGCCGGCTCGGGCCCCACCGTGGCTCCAGGCCGAGACGACGAGTCCCTGCACGCTGGTTCGCGGTCCCCGCAAACGGGTCGACCCGAAGTCGGAGTCCGAGGGGCGACCTCTCGACCGAGGATCACTGGCGGTGCCCGCTCCTGCGTTCTGGTCGACCCGTCTGCAGGGCCCGCGAGCCAGCGTGCAGGGTCTCGTCCTCTCGGCCGGGAGCCACGGCCCGAGCCGGGGCCCAAATCCCACGGTGTTTCTTCGACAAGTTTTCAACGCAAATTGGATAGAGGTGTTCCATACTACCAACGGGGTGGGTGTTACGTCTACTATAGGGGGTAGGTGGTCCTCGAGCCCGAAATAGGAACAATTTCACCGGCCAGCGGACGGGACCCGACTCTGGGACGAGCTCGAGTGGGATGGCGGTCGGCCCCCGCCGCCAGCTGGGAGACGTTGGGAAGGCCCCGCGGGGTCCTCCAGTAGCAGCGGGCGCCGGCTCGGGCCCCGCCGTGGCTCCCGGCCGAGAGGACGAGTCCCTGCACGCTGGTTCGCAGTCGCCGCAGACGGGTCGATCCGAACGCAGCAGCGGGCACCGCCTGTGCTCCTCCGGCAAAAGGACGAGACCCTGCACGCTGGCCCGCTGTCCCCGCAAACGGGTCGACCCGAAGTCGGAGTCCGAGGGGCGACCTCTCGCTCGAGGAGCACTGGCGGTGCCGCGCTGCTCTGATCGACCCGTCGGCGGGGACCGCGAGCCAGCGAGCAGGGACTCGTCCTCTCGGCCGGGAGCCACGGCCCGAGCCGGGGCCCAAACCCCACGGTGTTTCTTCGACATATTTTAAATGCAAATTGGATAGAGGTGTTCGGTACTACCAACGGTGTGGGTGTTACGTCTACTACAGGGGTAGGTGGTCCTCGAGCCCGAAATCGGTAAAATTTCAGAGTCCAGCGGACGGGATCCGACTCTGGGACGGGCTCGAGGGGGATGGCGGTCGGCCCCTGGCGCCAGCTGGGAGACGTCGGGAAGGCCCCGCGGGGTCCTCCAGTAGCAGCGGGCGCCGGCTCGGGCCCCGCCGTGGCTCCCGGCCGAGAGGACGAGTCCCTGCTCGCTGGCTCGCGGTCCCCGCAGACGGGTCGACCCGAACGCAGCAGCGGGCACCGCCCGGTCTCCTCGGGCGAGAGGAGGAGTCCTTGCACGCTGGCCCGCTGTCCCCGCAGACGGTTCGACCCGAAGTCGGAGTCCGAGGAGCGACCTCTCGCCCGAGGAGCACGGGCGCAGCCCGCTCCTGCGTTCGGGTCGACCCGTCTACGGGGACCACGAGCCAGCGTGCAGGGACTCGTCCTCTCGGCCGGGAGCCACGGCCCAAGGCGGGGCGCGAACCCCACGGTGTTTCTTCGACAAGCTTTCAAGCCAAATTGGATAGAGGTGTTCCGTACTACCAACGGGGTGGGTGTTACGTCTACTATAGGGGGTAGGTGGTCTTCGAGCCCGAAATAGGAAAATTTTCACCGGCCAGCGGACGGGACCCGACTCTGGGACGGGCTCGAGGGGGATGGCGGTCGGCCCCCGCCGCCAGCTGGTAGACGTCGGGAAGGCCCGCGAGCCAGCCTGCAGGGACTCGTCCTCTCGGCCAAGAGTCACGGCGGGGCCCGAGCCGGAGTCCGCTGCTACTAGAGGACACCGTGGGTGCCTTCCCGACGTCTCCCAGCTGGCGGCGGGGGCCGACCTCCATCCCCCTCGAGCCGGTCCCAGAGTCGGGTCCCGTCCGCTGGCCGGTGATATTTTTCCTATTTCGGGGTCGAGGACTACCTACCCCCTATAGTAGACATAACACCCACCCCGTTGGTAGTACCGAACACCTCTATCCAATTTGCGTTGAAAACTTGTCGAAGAAACACCGTGGGGTTCGGGCCCCGGCTCGGGCCGTAGCTTCCGTCCGAGAGGACGAGTCCCTGCACGCTGGCTCGCGGTCCCCGCAGACGGGTCGACCCGAACGCAGCAGCGGGCACCGCCCGTGCTCCTCGGGCGAGAGGTCGCCCCATCGGACTTCGACTTCGGGTCGACCCGTCTGCGGGGACAGCGAGCCAGCGTGCAGGGACTTCTCCTCTCGCCCGCTGCTGCTGGAGGACCCCGCGGGGCCTTCCCGACATCTCCCAGCTGGCCGCGGGGGCCGACCGCCATCCCCCTCGAGCCCGTCCCAGAGTTGGGTCCCGTCCGTTGGCCGGTGAAATTTTTCCTATTTCGGGCTCGAGGACTACCTGCCCCCTATAGTAGACGTAACACCCACCCCGTTGGTAGTACGGAACACCTCTATCCAATTTGCGTTGAAAACTTGTCGAAGAAACACCGTGTGGTTTGGGCCCCGGCTCGGGCCGTGGCTCCCGACCGAGAGGACGAGTCCCTGCACGCTGGCTCGCGGTCCCCGCAGACGGGTCGACCCGAACGCAGCAGCGGGCACCGCCCGTGCTCCTCGGGCGAGAGGTCGCCCCTCGAACTCCAATTTGCGTTGAAAACTTGTCGAAAAAACACCGTGGGGTTCGGGCCCCGGCTCGGGCCGTGGCTCCCGGCCGAGAGGACGAGTCCCTGCACGCTGGCTCGCGGTCCCCGCAGACGGGTCGACCCGAACGCAGCAGCGGTCACCGCCCGTGCTTCTCGGGCGAGAGGTCGCCCCTCGGATTCCAACTTCGGGTCGACCCGTTTGCGGGGACAGCGGGCCAGCGTGCAAGCACTCCTCCTCTCGCCCGAGGAGCCCGGGCGGTGCCCGCTGCTGCGTTCGGGTCGACCCGTCTGCGGGGACCGCGAACCAGCGTGCAGGGACTCGTCCTCTCGGCCGGTAGCCACGGCGGGGCCCACGGCTGTTTCAGCCCCATAGGCCGTGCGTAATAAAGTGTCCACTGTGCGGTTGTTGGTTTTTCGTCACTCTAATAATGAAACGTGACGTCACTTGCTAGCTTCGTTAATATGGCGACACACGTTCAGAAAAAAAATAACGTTAACAAACTCAATTTCCGATCAAAATTCCACTCTTACAACCCAAGACTATCATTTTTGAAAGTAAATATCGATGAGCCATTAAAAGTTATATATTTTTTTGCCGTTGTTGATTTTTTTCTTTAATGTAATTAAACATTTGAGGAGATTTGTGTGTGTAAAAAGCGTCGCGAAATGGTCAATTAAAGTATATCACTTGAATTATATAATGTTGAAAAATGATAACTTTTTTATTGATTGGAATTTTTTAAATTGAAAATGAAGACGCATTCATTTAGAAAATTACATATTTCATATCTTTTAACTTGTTTGATTCGTGGGCAATGACGGAAATTTTCAATATAAACGACTTTTTCAGTCCTAAAATATGGGTCGTGTGCTTACGTGAATCTACACAGTGCGCGACTAGTCTGCATCATGTGTGTGCATAGTCGTATTATAGCGCGCGTGTACGTATGTACCGTACATGTACACATACATACAAATCGCGCGAATATTGAGCACAGTAATAATCACAGTACATATACGATAGTCAATACACACACGTTGAGTACATGTATTTTACATACAATACATTCACGTTAATGAATAGTTTTTCATTGTTACATCAAATCTCTAGAAAATCTTTCATTGGTCAAGTAGTTCAGGGCCTATTTACTTACATTTTGGGGTCCATGTATCTAAAAATGCAATATAAAAATAAAGGGAATGTACAACATTGGTATATGGTACTAACACACATCCTTGTAAAAAAATATAAACAAAAACTGTTACATGTATTTTTTCCCGTTTTTGACAACGATTCCTCTTTTCTCTAACATAAAAACCAAATCATTTCTCAGGATGATTGATTTATAGGTTTTTAGATTTACCATTATTGTAACTTCCCTATACAGCAATTTCATGGTACAGTTTTACACATACAATAAATAAGTCATGGGAGTACTTTGGATTCACATCTTCTTACATTTATTTCAATTTTCTTTTCCTACTTTCAGTTGTTTTGTTTTTACTATCACAAAAATATTAATTGTTAAAAAGTAATCACAGCCCTATAATATTTTCTCTGGCAACATTGTCACATTAACAGTCTGCAGTCTTTATGCGAACATAACTTTCAGGTACTGAACAGTGCATCAAAACCCTTTATTTTCAAATAATACATCATAAATTAACGTGGCTATGCAAGTTTAATCACATTAAGTGCTTACGTTTTTGATACCACAAACGTTGTTTCAGCCAGCCCACACAAAACAAGTTCATGGGTATAACTATAAACTAAGCAGCACTGATATTGGGCCTAGGTGAGTACACAGAAAAATAGTTTCAAGAATATTTTGAATCATGATGTACTGATGAACAGCGTTAAGCTCCAAAAGTACGAAAAATAAGAGAGCAGAGCCCTAGATGCAAATCAGGCCTTGGCAATGATGATTAACCCTTTCAGTACCACACCATTTCTGTCTTGTGCACCCCTCAGTACCATAGTACAAACAGACACACTACCAGCTCAATACCACACCTAAATTGGTCAATGTCCTTGCATACTGCCCTCTACAGTTTGCATTGGTCTAGTGCTCCAGCCTTGGAGTGTATGCAATGTATAAAGCAACATTTCCACTGTGAAAGGAAGTATACTTGAAACACTACAGCTAACAATTACGGAAAGAATTCCATATCTCACTGCCACTTTGTTGTCCTTAATATTACTTGACAACTACCAAGAAGTGTAAATCTGAAGAAACGCCAAATCAGGAGTGAGACAATTTAAAGTTTTTATAAGAAAATACTTGGACATTTTCTGTCATGGCCCATAGACTTTACACGAGGTCTAAGGTGGCGGTGAGATATGGAATTTTTTTCCACAAGTACAACAAACTTTCAAAAACTACATGCAATTGGAAAAATGTGTAAATTATCTTTTTTTTCCCCACTCGGTTGACAATAAATTATGGAACATTCTCCCTTTGCCCAAATAGAAATGCTTTTGTGACCCCCCCCCCCCCCGCTTCAATGTTGGCACACGACCATCGCGCGCCGACCTTCCACACAACATTGAACCGGGGGGGGGGGCGCTCGGAGTAGGATTGTTTCGGTTGCATTAAATAAGTTGTAATAGTATTTAGTGTGACCAATAACTCTCGAGAATTCAAGGGGAGTGAAATTTCTCAAAACACCCAATGACACACATGGGCTTATCACACCGTTTGCAAATCGTGCGGGTTTGCCTTCTCTGAGCTTTTGTGCTACAAACAATGCAGTCGCGCTTCTTCCCAGTTACATTTTTGCCAGGGAAATGTTGTGCACCTTCTGAAACACATGGATTGCTCATTTGGACATGTGTGACAGGGCCGTTTTTCCAGGTCAACAGCAGACCTTGGATCAAATACATCCTAAAGTCCAGATTTGACAGTGTGCGGTTTGTGTGAATGCTATTATACAGTATTCTGGCATTTAGTACACATATGTCTAGAATGGCCAAAATACCCTTTTTCCACCACTTGACCGATCTGTGTGCATGTGCATAGTACACGCATTGCTGTCCTGCAAGATCAGTTCCTCCCATGTGCTTGTTGTACTCAATGACACCATTGGGTTTGCTAATGTCACGGTAACCTGTGGGACTCTTCTTACAACGAATTTGCTTACTTGTAACACTACAGTCCCATAGTTTGACAAGAGTGTCACACGCTTCTTGTCCTGCCAGGTAACACACAATTGTCCGGACTTTTCATAAAAGCGAGGATTCTGTCCTTTAGCCATGGGAAACTTCTTTGGGTTAGCAAAATTGGAACTCCTTGAGTGGTGTACCGCACAGTTCCGCAAAAGCCAAATCCACGCTGTGTCAACTTGTTGACAAGAGCAGGGCTGGTGTACCAATTGTCTGCAAAGATGCAATGACCCAGATTGTCCAATCCGTTCAAAAGTTCCAAGACAACTTGGCTGGGTACAGGTACTCTAGCGGGATGGTCTGCTTCTTTGTCTCTCCGAGTCTGCAGTTGTTGCTGGCTGTGATTGTGACCCTGTGTAAATCTGCCATGCACACGTGTACCCCGTGTCAGACCTCGTTCAGAGAGAAACATTTGATGCCCCATTTGGTGGGCTTTTTTGGCATATACTGTTTGAACAATAGTCTTCCCTTGAATTTTATCATAGTTTCGTCTGGAGAAAGGTTTTGGCCAGGTTTGTAATGACAAAGAAAAGAGGGTACTATCATCTGAATGAATTTGCGAACCTTGACCAGCTTGTCAGGAGAGCTGTCCTTACTTTTCGAGCTTCTTCGTTGTTGGCCAGATGGAAGAAATTCAGGATTGCCTGAAATCGGTTGCGAGACATGGTTGCTGGATAGATGGCACTGTGTAGTATGTCCCATTTGCTCCAGTACATATTGTACTGAGGCCGCCTGTTTATACCCATGCACATCAGCAGCGCTACGAAGGCCATCATTTCCGGAATAGTTGTTGGAGTCCACTGACTTTGGTGGCTGGTTGATTTCTCCGATAGACTCTGTTCAGCATAACGATTGGTTTCACTCACTATCAACTCCCACACTGCTTGCGAGAAAAACAGCTGGAAGATCTGCATTGGTGTGAAATCTCCATTCTTGAACACGAGTTGCTCCTGGGTGTCCTGTGATAGACAACAAAAACATGCGAGGGCGCTATTCAGTGACAGTATTTCAGTTTCATCGCCACTTTGACCCATGACCACTTTTGCCCCATTTCCTGGCAGTAATTACTGCAGTGGCGGAGATTTGTGTCCAAATGTGGGGGCGATGATCAACATATTCCCCAGAATTACGACCAAAGTGAACCTCCAAAACAATTCACCCTTGAGAATATTTTGATAAGTGGGGGAGAATTACTGAACACTTGAGGGCGCTCTTCAAAACGCATATCATTGCTACATGTGCAGCTCTAAACATGCAAATTTGGGGGAATGATTCTATTGGTCATCCTCCTGGACAAAAAGCGGGGGTATAATATATCCTCATCACCCCCGGGATCTCCGCCCATGAATTAGTGTGACCGTATTTTAATGTCAAGTGACACCTTTTTATTTTCTTCCGCATTGTTTTGCTTATTTTACCAATTCAACATCAGATGTTTCATTTCTGAAAAATATGGCATGACATTGATTCTGTGAAACTTTTCATTTCGCTTTAGCCTTAGAAAAAGATGCAAGCAATATAAAGGGTGGGGAGCAATGGTCAACTTCTCAATTCTTGCCAACTAATGAATCAATGTGTTCATGATCATTTAGTACATGTAGGTTGCCTACCTGTGTATACAGGTGCATTTTGACGCCACGTTGGTCCAGCTTCCTCCATCCACGTCGAAAATCGGGCTTTGCCTTTTTTCGGCTTCTTTGACTTCCTTGCTGAGAACTCGGGTACACAGTCGTCTTCACTGTCGTCTTCACTGTCGTCTGTCTCGGTGACTGCGTCGCTAGTTTCGGACGACATTTCAGAGTCACTATCCGCTAACAATTCGTGCAATAATTCATCATCTTCCATGATACTCATGTGTTTGTCGACTTGCATCCACAGTACCCACCACCGGAGATGCGCAGGAAAATGAACAGCGCGTACCCCACGCTCTCAAATACAATATATCAAAGATGCGCTCGTGCCATCGAGCTACCAATCAGAAAGGTGTGCTCAACTGAGGGGGCTATTATGCTTTTAGAAACCTTTGCGGTTGGATTGTTCCAAATGGCACATCGGTGGCGAAGGGGTTGAAAATGTTCGTGCCAAATTGGCACCGTGGTACGGGAGGGTATTAACATATTTGTGCCAATTTGGCTCAATGGGAGTGAAAGGGTTAAGGTACGAAATAATTATCCAAATTCAAAAGTATGGTGTTTTTCTGAAAGGGGAGAACCTAAGCTTTAATTTAGATATAAAATTATCGGCCTCCCTTGAAAACTTTAAAAGTTATTCCCAACCATAGAAATGTTTTTTTGTAACACTGTATAGTGCTGTATTGTTTGCGGTGAAACCGCATGCAAGTTGACAGTATTTACAGAGGGCTAAGTGTCCATGGAGGCCGTTTAAAGGGACGAAATAATTATCCAAATTCAAAAGTATGGTGTTTTTCTGAAAGGGGAGAACCTAAGCTTTAATTTAGATATAAAATTATCGCCTCCTTGAAAACTTTAAAGTTATTCCCAACCATAGAAATGTTTTTTTTGTAACACTGTATAGTGCTGTATTGTTTGCGGTGAAACCGCATGCAAGTTGACCGTATTTTACAGAGGGCTATGTGTCCATGGAGGCCGTTTAAGGTACGAAATAATTATCCAAATTCAAAAGTATGGTGTTTTTCTGAAAGGGGAGAACCTAAGCTTTAATTTAGATATAAAAATTATCGCCTCCTTGAAAACTTTAAAGTTATTCCCAACCCTAGAAATGTTTTTTTGTAACACTGTATAGGGCTGTATTGTTTGCGGTGAAACCGCATGCAAGTTGACGGTATTTTACAGAGGGCTATGTGTCCATGGAGGCCGTTTAAGGTACGAACTAATTATCCAAATTCAAAAGTATTGGGTTTTTCTGAAAGGGGAGAACCTAAGCTTTAATTTAGATATAAAATTATCCGCCTCCCTTGAAAACTTTAAAAGTTATTCCCAAGCATAGAAATGTTTTTTTTTGTAACACTGTATAGTGCTGTATTGTTTGCGGTGAAACCGCATGCAAGTTGACCGTATTTTACAGAGGGCTAAGTGTCCATGGAGGCCGTTTAAGGTACGAAATAATTATCCAAATTCAAAAGTATGGTGTTTTTCTGAAAGGGGAGTAACCTAAGCTTTAATTTAGATATAAAATTATCGGCCTCCCTTGAAAACTTTAAAAGTTATTCCCAAACCCTAGAAATGTTTTTGTAACACTGTATAGTGCTGTATTGTTTGCGGTGAAACCGCATGCAAGTTGACGGTATTTTACAGAGGGCTATGTGTCCATGGAGGCCGTTTAAGGTACGAAATAATTATCCAAATTCAAAAGTATTGTGTTTTTTTTGAAAGGGAGAACCTAAGCTTTAATTTAGATATAAAATTATCGGCCTCCCTTGAAAAATTTAAAAGTTATTCCCAACCATAGAAATGTTTTTTGTAACACTGTATAGTGTTGTATTGTTTGCGGTGAAACCGCATGCAAGTTACGGTATTTACAGAGGACTATGTGTCCATGGAGGCCGTTTAAGGTACGAAATAATTATCCAAATTCAAAAGTATGGTGTTTTTCTGAAAGGGAGAACCTAAGCTTTAATTTAGATATAAAATTATCGGCCTCCTTGAAAACTTTAAAAGTTATTCCAACCATAGAAATGTTTTTGTAACACTGTATAGTGTTGTATTGTTTGCGGTGAAACCGCATGCAATTGACCGTATTTACAGAGGGCTATGTGTCCATGGAGGCCGTTTAGGTACGAAATAGTTATCTAAATTCAAAAGTATGGTGTTTTTTTGAAAGGGGGGAACCTAAGCTTTTAAATTTTGATATAAAATTATCCCTCCTTGAAAACTTTAAAGTTATTCCCAACCTAAAAAGTTTTTTTAACACTGTATAGTGTTTTA
>CM055824.1:36085764-36197007 GCA_029582265.1 Zoroaster sp. YZ-2022 | reverse complement strand
TTTTCGAGATGGTCACACTAAATACTATTATAAACTTATTTAATGCACCAGTGCCTAACTTACTTGAGTGCCCTGGTTCAATGTTGCAAGGTCTGCGCGCGATATCAAAACAACATTGAAGGGGGGCCATGCTATTTCTATCGGGGTATGGGAGAATGTTCTACAATTTATTGTCAACTGAGTGGGAAAAAAGATAATTTAATAATACTTTTTCCAATTGCATGTAGTTTTGAAAGTTTGTTAGGCCTAGTGGGAAAGAATTCCATATCTCACTACCTTATGGTCTTTTGCAAAGTCTATGGCCATGATGGAAAATCGTCCAAGTATTTCTTATAAAACTTTCGAAATTGTCCTCTTACCTCCTGATTTGGCGTTTCTTCAGATTTACACTTCTTGGTAGCTGTCAAGTCACAAATATTAAGGACAACAAAGTGTATAGTGAGATATGGAATCCTTCTTCCGTAATTAAGGCTGTTCGCAGTGTTCTGCAAGTATACTTCCTTCCTCACAGTGGAAATGTTGCAGTTTTATACATTGCATACACCTCCCAAGGCTGGGAGACTAGACCAATGCAAACTGTAGAGGGCAGTATGCAAGGACACACCGAATTTAGGTGTGGTATTGAGCTGGTAGTGTGTCTGTTCTGTACTATGGTACTGGAGGGTGTGCACAAGACAGAAATGTCGGTGTGGTACTGAAAAGTGGTTAATCATCATTGCCAAGGCCTGATTTGCATCTAGGCTCTGCTCTCTTTATATTTTCGTACTCTTTGGAGCTTAACGCTTGTTCATCAGTACATCATGATTCAAAATATTCTTGAAACTATTTTTCTGTGGTAACTCCACCTAGTGCCCAATATCAGTGCTGCTTAGTTTATAGTTATACCCATGAACTTGTTTTGTGTGGCATGGCTGAAACAACGCTTTGTGGTATCAAAAACGTAAGCACTTAATCGTGATTAAACTCCTGTATAGCCACGTTAATTCTATGAGATGCTGTATTATTTGGAAAATAAAGGGTTTTGATGTACCACTGTTCAGTACCTGAAAGTTATGTTCGCATAAAGACTGCAGACTGTTAAATGTGACAATGTTGCCAGAGAAAATATTATAGGGGCTGTGATTACTTTTTAACAATTATTAATATTTGTGATAGTAAAACAAAACAACCTGAAAGTAGTGAAAAGAAAATTCTAGAAATAAATGTCAAGAAGATGAATCCACAAGTACCCCTACGACTTATTTCCATTGTATGTGGTAAAAACTGTACCATGAAATTAGCTGTATAGGAAGTTACAATGGTGAAATCTAAAAACCCATAAATCAACTCTCTATCCTGAGAAATGATTTGGTTTTTATGTTAGAGAAAAGAGCGAATCGTTGTCAAAACGGGAAAAAATACAATGTAACAGCTTTTTTGTTTACTTATATTTTTTTTACAAGGATGTGTGTTATACCATTTGATACCAATGTTGTACATATCTCCTTTCATTTTTATATTGGGTATTTTAGACAATACATGGACAATCCTAAAATGTAAGTAACAGGCCCTGAACTACTTCTGGACCAATGAAAGATTTTCTAGAGATTTGATAACAATGAAAAACTATTCATTAACGTGGAATGTATTAGTATGGTAAAATACATGTACTCAACAGTGTGTATAATTATTGACTATCGTATATGTAGCCCTGTGATTATTACTAGTGCTCAATATTCGCAAGCGATTTGTATGTATGTGTACATGTACGGTACATACGTACACGCGGCGCTATAATACGAGATCTTATGTACACACACAGATGGGCAGACTAAGTCAGCGCACTGTGTAGATTCACGCTATTAGCACATGACCGCATATTTTAGGACTGAAAAAGTCGTTTAGTATTGGAAAAATTTCTCGTCATTGCTCACGAATCAAACAAAGTTAAAAGATATGAAATTGATGTACTTTTCTAAAATGAATGCGTCTTCATTTTCAATTTAAAAATTCCAATCAATAAAAAGTTATCATTTTTCAACATTATATAATTCAAGTGATAGCCTCTTTAATTGACCATTTCGCGACGCTTTTACACACACAAATCTCCTCAAATGTTTAATTACATTAAAGAAAAAATCAACAACGGCAAAAAAAATATATGAACTTTTAATTTGGCTCATCGATATTTACTTTCAAAAATGATAGTCTTGGGTTGTAAGAGTGGGAATTTTGATCGGAAATTGAGTTTGTTAACGTTATTTTTTTCTGGAACGTGTGTCGCCATATTAACGAAGCTAGCAAGTGCGACGTCACGTTTCATTATTAGGAGTGACGAAAACCAACAACCGCACAGTGGACACTTTATTACGCACGGCCTCATGGGGCTGAAACAGGCCGTGGGCCCCGCCGCGGTTACCGGCCGAGAGGACGAGTCCCGCACGCTGGTTCGCGGTCCCCGCAGACGGGTCGACCCGAACGCAGCAGCGGGCACCGCCTGCTCTCGGGCGAGAGGAGGAGTGCTGCACGCTGGCCCGCTGTCTTGTCCCGCAAACGGGCTCGACCCGAAGTTGGAATCCGAGGGGCGACCTCTCGCCTGAGAAGCACGCTGGCGGTGACCGCTGTTGCGTTCGGGTCGACCCGTCATGCGGTGACCGTGAGCCAGCGTGCAGTAGGGACTCCGTCCTTCCGGCTGGGAGCCACTGGGCTCGGAGCCGGGGCCCGAACCCCACGGTGTTTTTTTCGACAAGCCAACGGGTCAAATTGAGTTCGAGGGGCGACCTCTCGCCTGAGGAGCACGGGCAGCCTGCTGCCGTTCGGTCGACCCGTCTGCGGGTGTGACCGCGAGCCAGCGCAGGGACTCGATCCTCTCGGTCGGAGCCAGCGGCCGAGCCGGGGCCCAAACCACACGGTGTTTCTTCCGACAGGTTAACGCAGCCCATTCGATAGACTACCATTATCGGGGTGTGTTACGTCTACAATAGGGGCAGGTCCTCGAGCCCGAAATAGGAAATTTCACCGGCCAGCAGACGGGACCCAACTCCTGGGACGGGCTCGAGGGGATGGCGGTCCGCCCCTGCCGCCAGTTGGGAGACGTCGTCGGGAAGGCCCCTGCGGGTTCCTCCAGTAGCAGCGGGCGAGGCAAGAAGTCCCTCACCGCTGGCCCGCTGTCCCCGCAGACGGTCGACCCGAAGTCGAAGTCCGAGTGGCATGACCTTGCCCGGAGTGAGCACGGGCGGTGCCTGCTGCTGCCTCGGTCGCGACCCGTCTGCGGGACCGCGGAGCCAGCGCGTGCAGGACTCGTCCTTCTCGGACGGAAGTTACGGTGCCTCGAGCGGAAGCCTGAATTATACGGATGGCAGTTTCTTCGACAAGTTTTCAAACGCAAATTCGATGAGAGTGTTCAGACATTAACGGCAGGTTTGCATACATAGGGGTAGGTGGTCCTCGACCTGAAATAGGAAAATACTGCACGGTCAGCCAGGACGGGGACCTGACCCTGGGACCGGCTCTGAGGGGATGGAGGTCGGCCATCCGCCGCCAGCTGGGAGATTCGTCGGGAAGGCACCCACTGGGTGTCCTCCTTAGGGCAGCAGTGGACTCCGGCTCGGGGCCCCGCTGTGACTCTTGGCCGAGAGTGACGAGTCCCTGCAGGCTGGCTCGCGGGGCCTTCCCGACGTTCACCTAGCTGGCGAGTGCGGGGCCGACCGCCAGTCCCCCTCGGAGCCCCGTCCCAGAGTCGGGTCCCGTCCGCTGGCCGGTAGAAAATTTTCCTATTTCGCCTCGAAGACCACACCACCCCCAGTAGTAGTAGACGTAACACCTCCACCTGTTGGCAGTAAGTAGTGGCTGGAACACCTCTATCCAATTTGGCTTGAAAGCCTTTGTCGAAGAAACACCGTGGGGGGTTCGCGCCTCGCCTGCTGGCCGTGGCTCCTGGCCGAGGTGACGAAGTCCCTGCATCGCTGAAAGTCAGGTCCCTGCAGACGGGTCGACCTGAACGCAGTGGAGCGGGCTGCGCCCGTGCCTCGGGCGAGGAGAGGGTCGCCTCGGACTCCGACTTCGGGTCGAACCGTCTGCGGCGGACAGCGGGCCAGCGTGCAAGGACCCTCCCTCTCGCCCGAGGAGACGCGGGCAGCCTGCTGCGTTCGTCGACCCAGTCTGCGGGGACCGCGAGCCAGCGAGCAGGGACTGTCCTCGGCTGGAGCCACGGCGGGGCCTGCCCGGCGCCGCGTTACTGCCAGTCAGAGTGACCCTGCGGGGCCTTCCCGACGTCTCTCAGCTGGCGCCAGGGGCCGACCGCCAATCCCCCTCGGTTTCCCGTCCCAGAGTCGTGATCCCGGGTCCGCTGGACTCTGAAATTTTACACTGATTTCGCCCGGAGGACCACCCACCCCTGTAGTAGACGTAATATTCCACACCGTTGCTGTAGTACCGAACAGTTCCCCATCCAATTTGGCATTTAAAATATGTCGAAGAAACACTGTGGTCGTTTGGTCCTGAAAGCTCAGCCCTGTTTTGCTCGGAGAGGACGAGTCCCTGCTCGTTGGCTCGCGGTCCCCGCAGACGGGTCGATCAGAACGCAGCAGCGGGCACCGCCAGTGCTCCGAGCTGGAGAGGTCGCCTCGACCTGGACTTCGGGTCAGACCCGTTTGCGGGGACAGCGGGCCAGCGCAGGGTCTCTGTCCTTTTGCCGGATGGGAGCACAGGCGGTGCCCGCTGCTGCGTTCGGATCGACCCAGTTCTGCAGGCGACCGTGAACCAGCGTGCAGGGACTCGTCCTCTCGGCTGGGAGCCAAGCTGGGGGGCCCCGAGCCGGCGCCCGCCGTGGGCTACTGGATGACTTCGCGGGCCTTCCCAACGTCTCCCCAGCTGGCATGGCGTGGGGGCCGACCGCCATCCCACTCCGGAGCTCGTCCCAGAGAAGTCGGGTCCCGTCCGCCGGCCGGTGAAAATTGTTCCTATTTCGCCTCGCTGAGGACCACCTTCACTCCCTATAGTAGACGTAACACCCACCCCAAGTTGGTAGTATGGAACACCTCTATCCAATTTGCGTTGAAAACTCTGTTGTCGAAGAAACACCGTGGATTTGGGTTCTGGCTCGGCCGGGGCCAGGCTCCCGGCCGAGAGACGACGACCCCGTACGCTGGCTCTGCGGGCCCTGCAGACGGGTCGACCAGTGAACGCAGTGAGCGGGCACCATGCCAGTGATCCTCGGTCGAGAGGTCGCCCTCGGACTCCGACTTCGGGTCGATTCCCGTTTCGCGGGGGACCGTGAACCAGCGTGCAGTGGGGACTCCGTCAAGTCTCGGCCTGGAGTCACGTAGTAAAGGCCCTGGAGCTATGCCTTCGTTACTGGAGTGACACCTGAGGGGCCTTCCGACAGTCCTTCCAAGCTGGCGGCGGGGGCCGACCCGCCATCCCCCTCGCTGGAGCCTGTCCCAGAGTTGGGTCCCGTCCGCTGGCTCTGTGAAATTTTTCCTATTTCGGGCTTGGAGTGACTACCAACCCTATAGTAGACGTAACACCCACCCTGTTGGTAGTACGGTGAACACCACGGCCTGTTCTCCTTTTAAAAATAGCGCCCTCTGTTGTTGGAATAGTCGCGGCATCTGCCCGTAATACGACCATGGAATATGCAATTAGGGCTTGATCAATGGGCGTAATAGAACGTATTTAAAAAATATTGATATTGATGCGGGGGACCGGCGAGCCAAGCTGCTAGGGATTCTCGTCCTCTCGGCTGGGGAGAGCCACGGCGGGGCCCGAGCCGGCGCCCGCCGTTACTGGAGAACTTCTGCGGGGCCTTTCCCCAACGTCTCCCCAGGCCGCTGGCGCCAGGGCCGACCGCCATCCCCTCTTCGAGCCCGTCCCAGAGTCGGATCCCGTCCGCTGGACTCTGAAATTTTACCGATTTCGGGCTCGAGGACCGTTCCTTACCACTGTGTAGTGTGTAGACGTAACTGTTACCTGTATACAATTGCCGCTGGTAGTACCCGAACACCCTATCCAATTTGCGTTGAAAACTTGTCGAATAAAACACCGTGGGTTCTGGGTCCCGGCTTCGCCGTGGCCTCGGTCGGTCCGAGAGGTGACGAGTCCCCGCATCGCTGGCTGCGGCAGGTCCCCGAGACGGTCGACCTGAACGCAGGAGCGGCTGCGCCCGTGCTCCTCGGGCGAGAGGTCGCCTCGGACCTGACTTCGGGTCGAACCGTCTGCGGGACAGCGGGCCAGCGTGCAAGGACCTGCTCGCCGAGGAGACCGGGCGGTGCCCGCTACCGCGTTCGGGTCGACCCGTCTGCGGGGACCGCGAGCCAGCGTGCAGGCCCTCGTCCTCGGCTGGAGCCACGGCGGGCCGGAGCCGGCGCCCGCTGCTACTGGAGGACCTCGCGGCGCCTTTCCGACGTCTCCCAGCTGGCGGCAGGGCCGACCGCCGTCCCCTCGAGCCCGTCCTGAGTCGGATCCCGTCCGCTGGACTCTGAAATTTTACCGATTTCGGGCTCGAGGACCACCTACCCCTGTAGTAGACGTAACACCCACGCCGTTGGTAGTATGGAAGACCTTCATCCAATTTGCATTTAAAATATGTCGAAGAACACTGTGGGGTTTGGGCCCGGCTCGCCGTGGCTCCCCGGCCGAGAGGACGAGTCCCCTGCTCGTTGGCTCGCGGTCCCCGCAGACGGGTCGACCAGAACGCAGCAGCGGGCACCGCCAGTGCCTCGAGCGAGAGGTCGCCTCGGACCTGACTGGTCGACCCGTTTGCGGGGACAGCGGGCCAGCGTGCAGGGTCTCGTCCTTTGCCGGAGGAGCACAGGCGGTGCCCGCTGCTGTTCTCGATCGACCCGTCTGCGGGGACCGCGAACCAGCGTGCAGGGGACTCGTCCCTTCGGCCGGGAGCACGGCGGGCCTGAGCCGGCGCCCGCTGCTACTGGAGGACACCGAGGGGCCTTCCCAACGTCTCGCAGCTGGCGGCGGGGCCGACCGCCATCCCCTCGAGCCCGTCCCAGAGTCGGGTCCCGTCCGCCGGCCAGTGAAATTTTTCCTATTTCGCCTCGAGGACCACCTACCCCCTATAGTAGACGTAACACCCACCCCGTTGGTAGTATGGAACACCTCTATCCAATTTGGTGAAAACTTGTCGAAGAAACACTGTGGATTTGGGCCTTCGGTCGTGGCCTGGCCGAGAGGACGAGACCCGCACGCTGGCTCGCGGGCCCTGCAGACGGGTCGACCAGAACGCAGCAGCGGGCACCGCCAGTGATCCTCGGTCGAGAGGTCGCCCCTCGACTCCGACTGGTCGACCCGTTTGCGGGGACCGCGAACCAGCGTGCAGGGACTCGTCCTCTCTCGGCCTGAGCCACGGCGGGGCCTGAGCCGGAAGCGCTTTCTGCTACTGGAGGGACACCTCGCAGGGGCCTCTCCTGATGTCTCCAAGCTGGCGGCAGGGCCGGCCGTCATCCCCTCGAGCCCGTCCCAGAGTTGGGTAATCCCAGTCCGGCTGGCCGGTGAAATTTTTCTTTTCCTATTTCGGGCTCGAGGACTACCAACCCCCCATAGTAGACGGTAACACTCCACCTGTTGGTGGTGTACGGAACACCTCACGGCCGTTCCTCCTTTAAAAATAGCGCCTCTGTTGTTGGAATAGCTCGCGGCATTCGTACGACCCAAGAATATGCAAAATTCAGGGCTGATCAATGGGCGTAATATAAAACGTATTCTAAAATATTATTATGTTGCTAAGCTTGTTTTTATGACATGTTTTACCATTGGTTAAAGTAAAATATAACTGCAAACACATTTTTACGTAGTTGGAAGATATATAAATATTTCATTTCTTACGCAAAATGACATTAAAATATATTTGCATGATTATATTTTGACCAGCATGTCGAGAGCCCTGACACGATAAGGGTTGTTATTTGGCGTCTCTGAAACCACGTAAAACTTCTCATTATTAAAAGTGCAATTTTTCATCAGAACTAAAGTTTTGGCTGATACAGCATTTTCTTCAACCACAATCAGATCTCAGATAGTTCCACATCAAACCACATGAATGACATGGTAAGGCCAGGCGGTAAGTTTTGGAAATAAAGTATGGCGTTCTCTGAGGGAGTTTTTGTTGTTTTCTTTTTCAAGGCATGTCACGTAGCTAACAATAATAATAATGTATAGATTTATATAGCACGTATCCACTCAATCTGGAAGTGGCGCTCAAGGCGCATTATTATTATTATCCCTGCTCATAAAGGCCCACACAGGCGTCATAAATCTATTCCTGAAACCATCTGAGCTCCCCTGGGGAGTATACAGCTTCAATTGCTGCCATTTCTAGCGGCGCATATAGAGCAAAACCATCTCTGCCTTCACAGTAAGTACCCATTTAACCCCTGGGTGAGAGGAAGCAATTATGGTTAAGTGTCTTGCTCGGACACAGGTGTCACGGCCGGGGCTCGAACCCACACTCTGCTGCTGGCAACACCAGAACTTGAGTTCAGTGCGCTAGACCGCACGACAATCCACTTTACGTGCATTATGCAACACACGGGACCTACGGCTTTACGTCCCATCCGAAGGACGAAGCAATTATGGTTAAGTACCTTGCTCAAGGACACAAGTGTCACGACCGCCTCGAACCCACACCTGCTGCTGGCAACACCAGAACTTGAGTTCGGTGCGCTAGACCGCTCGGCCACGACACTCCAAGCTGAAGGACGTATACATGCACAGCGTACATGTACATGTGGCCCACATGTGGATTATGTATAGTACATGTACAGAATATGGACATGCGTGTATACAAAACATGTACATGTACATGTACATTGAAACATGGATGAAATATTAAACATGTACATAACTATGAAACTTCCTCCATGATAATGATATAACTATAAGCATAAGCTATCTCCATAAAACGATATAATAATATAATAATATCAAAATAAACTTTAAAACGTTAGTACTAACGTTAGTACTAGTAGTAGTAGTAGGCCTACTTAACGAACGTTAGAATCTAGAAAAATCACAAGTCACCTCAGAGACCATGTTCAACTTGTTGAAGCAGACACAAATTCTAATAATTTGACTCAAAAACATGGTAACGTAACTAAAATAATATAATTTTTCATAACTTTTAGACCTATAATTTATTTTATTTGTTTCCATAAAAACATTTTCAACTTGCAAGTCTAGGACTAAATCTGAAATTATTGTAGTTGGCGAAAACAAAAAATTGGCTCAGATAGTGGATTTCAGGCTCTTTTGACTTGCACGTTGCCTCATGTCATGGGACAGCTAGTTGTTTACATGGGAGAAAAAATGTGTTGCTATTTATTCATAATCATATTTACAATCATGACTCACGTCATTGCTCTATGCTCACAATAGGTTGAAAGCAAAACAAGAAAATAATTGCTTAATGTGTGTACCTACTTACCACTACCAAATTATACAAATAAAATAGAGTAGTATGTTAGATGGGGGTTCTAGGCCACCTACTTTAAAAAAATATTTTTAGGGGGTATTTCCCTTTTGAGTAGGTGGCCCACCTACTCAAAGTGGGCGTGGTCGACGACAAAAGAGGGAGGTGTCTGGGTTAATAAGAACTCATAAAAAGAGATTAAGAAGCCGATGCAGCGTCGCGCCGTCAGTGAATCGTGACGTCATCAAAATTAATGACGTCATCAAAAAACCGCCGGTTACCGGCGGTTTTGAGTGTATTTTAAAAATCTTACAAAAAACTGAGATAAAAAATTTAAAAAAAACAAAAAAATATTATCTAGTTTAATAACAAATGGAGAGAAAAGAAAAAGTAGTTCCTTGCGAATGGTTATTAGTAGGCAAAACGGACAAGTGTTGTATACTTAGCTCGCCTAATACAGTATATTGTGGTTTTCACATAAATGGAAACTTAAATGTGGAAAGAGTATACCAACAGAGTGTAGAAGATGTAAAAAGGTACAAAAACAAAAATAAGTTTGTATACGAAATGCAAAGATATTAAACGTACAAAGTTTTAAACAATCAAAAGGAAAAGCTATTCGCTCGTTTAATAGCGTGATGAAAGAGTTGTTAGAGACAACAATACGTTTATAAATTTAAATTTGAATTACAGAGTTTACATCGTTGGGGCATACGGTGGAGGTCTACACGTTGTTTTTACCCGCTCCGCTACTCGCGAAGGATTATAATAAGATTTATTTACACTCACTTTAAACTCAAAAGTTTTTCTATAAGAACTTTTTTTTCTGAATTTACATTATCGGGTTTAATTTCCGTTTTTGACGGTAAAGTCGTCGGTTTAACGAGTACATTACGTATTTTTTCTTTCATTTTATAATATTTATCTCGCTCTTCGCATACGAGTACAAATTCTTCTTTACTGATGTAACCGTCTTCGATGGCTTTACTAACGTGGTTTTCGATCGTGTTGAGTTTACTCAATGCTAAAATTCGTATTTCATCGTGTTTTTTAGCTTTTTTATACAATTTATTTTTCGCGTATCTGAGAGCGAAAGCTGCGCCGCCCAACCCCAAAGCTAAACCTTCTAAAGCGAATCCTACCGGCGACGACACGACGCTAGCGATACTGGCTATTCCGATAGCCCCTGCTGCCATACAGCCCATTTCTGCGAGAGTTTCTATAATATTACAAGCGTTTATGATTTTATTATATTTTTATACGGCTTCACGTTCGTTTATTTCATTCGTAATTTTTTTGAATATCGTCGATTTTTGCAATCGAAATGATTTAGCATCATCCGTCATAGAGGGTAAATTCGGATAGAGTACATTCGTTGATTCTATAGGTACGCTCATCTTTTTATTAATAGAAAATATTTTAATTTTTTAATTTATTAGCTAACAACAATTTTCATATCGTAACAGATTCCAGTATCTAGAGAGCCGAAAAAAACAAATTGAGCAAAACAAATTATGTTAATAGTAGTGCTTTCTATTTTGAAGCAAATGTTGCATTCTAAACGCTTTGGTTCATAATCAGAATAAACTAAATCTAAATTTTCTATAAAACAATTTGGTACCCCCGGATCAATTACACGTTTTGAAATGTATGATTGTGAGCTATTATTAGTAGTTATTTTAAGATAAGTTGTACAATCTGTTATTAGTGCAAAGGCCTAAAAACCCGGTCCACTTTCTCTATGCCACTGGAACCAAATTATATTTTCATATTCATATAATGTTCAAGAAGACGAAACATTATTTATATGTCCACTTTTTCAATAGTGTAAGCGTTGTTAACTTTAGGTGCAACTGACACGCTCGTTCGACTAGGTCCGTAAATACTCGCCATTATTTACAGTATAAAATCATTAATTTAACGGTAAACTTTTAATTTTTATATTATAACAGATTTTAGAATTTAAAGCGCCGAAAAAAGTCGCCTCTACAACAACTATTTGAACGCCACGTATTTTAAAGCACATTTCGTACTTGAGATGCTGTGTTTCATTATCGATAAAATGAAATTTTTCATTTCGTTCTGGCGAAGGAATGTAATAAATGTTGGGCGCATAATCACGCGTTACTGAATGCGTAGCAAAACTATTAGTTTTTATAAATTATGCAAAATACTGGAGTATGTAGGTGAAACGTTAAACATGAAAAAAGGTTGTTTAAACGTAGCGTGCCATCCGAGTATAACGTTATATTTTTCGATGAGAATAGTTTTGTAAAATTTCATCTCTGTTTAAATATCCATGATGTTCGCTGACGATGTTCGTGCAATTTCGTCTTTAGAGGCTACGCTAGCAACATCACCGTCGCTCGTTCGACTAGGTCCGTAAATGCTCGCCATTATTTATAGTATTCTATATTTAAAATAATGGGGAAACCGTGATTATGTATATCCCTGCTTTTACTATCTCTGACTCGAAAAGTCAACTCGTTGTGCCGACTCGTAATTTTTTCATCGACGGATTTTATATTGCATGTACATGCTTTCACCGAACGACGCGTCTTGCAAAGGAAAAGCGTTTAAAATAGTGCAAGGTTTACCGTTGAAATAATTATCGGTCGTAGAAATTTGATCGCAATGAATGTATAAAATTTTAAAAAGTTGCACGTCGATTTTGTTGCTGTATTCTCCCACGGTTAGAAATTCGTTGTGAAACCCCAGTAAATTAGACAACCCGCTAGTAAATTTAATAGACTTGTTCGCTTGAGTTATATTTAACGAGAATACGCCCGTCTTTTTATCGACGATAAACGTGATCCAAGGCGCGTCTCTAGTTATAGCGTCGATAATTTCGTTAATGTTGTAAAGCCCGGGTTCGATAAATTTTACAACGTCGTGCGAACTATTATTCTTTCTTTTTTACGTACATTGTAATATCCCACCCACATGTTTACGCTGTGTAATATAATCCAGAGATTGTCTCGTCGATTATCGATAACGTTATCTAATTGAATAGATCCGCCTTCTTTTACCACTTTCCCGATTTCGAATGTATGATACATTTTATTATAATTTAATATAATAAAATGACGTTCCATTAGCATTCGAGAGTAATTTTGCGTATTCATACGAGCAATCTGGAGATTTTAAACAACCTCTTGATTTTAACGATAGCGATTTAACGAGTATAAACATTTACATAAACAAGAACGAGTTTTTTAACGTTCATTTCAATAATGTTTTTAGCAACTACAAGCTACCTCGCGTTAAAAGCGACGCAGTTGTTGATGATTGGTATTCTAACCCGCTAAAATTTTATCAAAATCAAATAAATTTTGCAACGTACTGCGCTACAACGAGATGCGGTGTGAGTTATCAACATTTAAATCATTTAAACCCGATGATTCGTAGTTTTTTTTAGATTTCACGTCTATTATCAAATTAGACGATTGCTCAAAGAAATGAGCTGTCCTACATCATTTCCAAATTTTTATGACGCGTTTGCTAATAATATAGACGTAAGCGTACAAAACACATGTAAAGAATTTCACCTTTCACAAGTCTCCAATTGAAACAACGAGTCGATTTAAATTCAAACGGATTAGGAACGGCTTACTATTACGATAACGGTTACAAAGCGGTACCCGGAAAAAACTACGATAAAAGTAGTTTGAACGTTGTTTCTACCGAGGTGACTGATTACGATTATTACAAAACCGCGACGAAAATGAGTTTTGGAGATCATCCTTCAACCTATACGATCGCATTCGTTTTATTAATCTTCTACGGAGCTCGCTTGGTCAAAATTTATAATCAGCGAGTCTAGAGGTTTTACAGACGTTGGTACACAACGAATAAACAACTCTATAAGAACGTTCGTTTACGCGATATTGGGGGCTCAAGCGCAAGCAAAAAGCTCATTTTTAGCGGGTGGTACCGGTTTAGACGCGCAACGTGAATTTATAAATATAACTGAAGCCGAGATTGACTCTCCGGTTGATTTACAATCTAGTATTCAACGATATCAAGATGTTTTACAATACGCTCGCAGTCAATTAAACTTTTGTCTTGGAGAAAATCTATACATGATGCCTAGCGATATGAATTTACGAATATGCACGTATGCATCATACAACAATAATATATTAATCGCGACGAGTGATTTATCGTTGGGTTCAAATTTAGATACAAATTCAACACCCGTTGTTCCTCCTATTCTACCGCTAGAACAAACGCAACTACCACAAACTGCTAAACACGTACAAGAATTAAATGATCCTTCTTCACCCGCACACGCGTTAGAAGATACAATAAAAGAAGATACAATAAAAGAAGATGTTGTTTTTAGCGATGCTAGTCATCAAGAAGAAAACAATTATTTAATACTTGGTTTTGCGATTTTTAGTGTAACCGTTATGATTTACGAATTGTTATTTTAACATTTTCTGCGTATAGGCTAAAACTAATACTCCAACTCCACTTAGCGCTAGCCATAAATGTTCAGCCGCCCACGTAACGACGTTAGACGCTGTTTTAAATAACCAACTTACAACCGTTCCTATAATGGCTGGTAAAGCGGCTAAAGCTTTCGCACCTAGTTTAGATAATACATTCGCAATTTTTTTTAATGTTTTTTCTATCCACTCTTTTACGCCGCCGCCGCTAGGTGGTTTTGGAGTTGGTGGTTTTGGAGTCGGTGGTGTGGGTGGTATAACAGAATTTACAACATTACCGAACGCTTCAATGATAAAAGCGATGGCCATACTAAAAGCCGTTAATATACTGACTATCGTTACGCCTTGTTCTCTAAATAAAGTTCTAATTCTTTCTCCCAACGTAACGTCTCTTGTTAACATTTTTGAAACGTTTCTATAATTCTATTGATTTGACTACGAAGAATGTTTTCGTTCTCACTCGCGGCTTCTAATCTCATTCGTCTTTCATCATTTTTTCTAGCAGTAGTTTACGTAGTTTTGCCGTTTCATCTACATCTTCATCGTCTCGATCTCGAGCGCTTACGTATTCTTTTCAAGATTAGATATTTCTTCGTCGAGTTGGCTCAATTTAGCTAAATTTAATTCAAGTTGACCTCGAGTCATTCGTAAAGCTCTATCGAGTCCCAATATTTCTCGATGTGGAAATACAAAATCCGTTTGTGTTTCTCGCGATGGAAAGCTTGATTCTGTTTGAATTTCTTTATCTCTCATATGCTCTATCACCACCATTTCAACAGCTTCTTCTACTTTTTTAGATTGTTCTACAAGTAGTAACGGTGGAGTTGGTAATCTTCTACCACTGATTGTTTTCTCTTCGATCGGTTTTTTAGCTTCTTCTATAACATTTATTATGTTTTTTTCACGTTCATCAAATTTATATAAATCTTTATCGGTTAACCCCACTTTATTTTTTAAAGTAGATTCCGCGTAAAATCCACCTTTGGGTTTAGATAATAGTAAATATTTATCACCTTTTTTAAAATAGAGTACATTTCTTCCTTTTTCATTAGCAACGAAGAAATCATTATAATCTATCGTGCTTGGTTTACCTTTTTTACGCGAATCATAAAAACCATCGACTACAGATCTAATAAATCTATTTTTTTGAGAAAAAGTAGGTTCAACAGAAGACGTTTTAGCAACTTGCTCGTTTATTGTTGCTACTTCTTCATCATCTTCACCATCAAACATTTCATCTAAGTCTACATCGTCATCATCAAGATCTTGAATAAAGCGATCCGCCTCTATTAGATCTCGCCCTCCATGCGCCATTTTATAATTACTTTTATATTTTTAATAATTTATAACTCGCGTAACCTACGACGCTCATACCAATCAAGATAAATAAAATTTAGCGTTTTTGATCTTTGCAGAACGTAAAAATCGTTTAGTTGCGGTTCGTTGCGTAAATTTAGCGGTAAATTAAATTGATTACCCGTAATGCGAGAATATTCATTCATCGCATCGTCAATGGCATTAAACGTTTTATTGGCGTTCGATTCTTTTTGTATTTTTTCGTTTAACAATCTATATTTTTAAACGCTTTTTACTAAATTCATCTCTAGCTTTCGAAAGTTGCTCTAGCGCTAAATCATGCCTTTTACGTTCTTGTTCAGCGTCGTTACCACGTAAATTACTAAATACAAAATTCGATCCGGTAAACGCCAACGCGTTGATTACCGCGCCTCCGACCATCATCGCTATAGATACCATTTTATTTAAAAAAAGATAAAAATTATTATATTTGTTACTATAAAATATATAGCTAATAATACGTACGGAGATGTGTTGGATCCATACAGGAGAATAAGGGAACCTCGAGGCGTAAAAGGTATACGTCAAAAAGTCGTCATCACAAACAATCCGAGTACCATTACCGAAAATCAATTGTTGACGGTTCGTTTTCCAAATTTAGGAGTAAACGACGTCATCGTTCCGAATACGTCGCGATTAGCGTTTAATATAGAACTCGTTAGCTCGGACGATGAACATAGAACGTTGGTACAAAATATAGGTAGAGCCATCGTAAAACATATAATTATTAAAATGGAAGGAAATGAAATATTTAGTTTGGACGACGCGGATGTGTTCAATTGTTACAAGGACGAATGGTTGACCAAAGATCAACGCGAAAATTTAGCTTATCAAGGAATCGAAGATGCAAACGTGACTAAATTAAGAATAGACGCTAGCGATAAAGATTTAGGTGGTAACGGAGGAAAAGATAAAGCCGTCGCGGACACTTATAAAATAGATATTACATTCCGCTGGATTTTGGAATTGTTGACCGATCATCAACCCATTATCAGATCGGGCATCGGAGATCGATTGACTTACGAACTCGTGTTTAATAAATTCAGTAACGTGATTAAAAGCACCGACGATAACGCGAAATATATCATAAGCGGAATTTCTTTAGAATTTGAGGTCGTTCATATGCCGGAACTCGCTCGAACGATTAAAAATCAATATAGTAATAGACTAAGTATATTGTTTGATCGCGTACTGAGACAGAGCGTGACTCCGTACAACAAACGCGATACGACGTGGAATATAAACTTAAATACTCCGCCAAAAAGTATGAAAGGAATATTGTTTTTATTCAGAGAACCCACAACGAAAGAAAGCAACGAGTTTTATAATCCGAAAATTGATAAAGTTTCGATTACCATCGAAGGCGTTCCCAATCAACTCTACGCGCACGGAATGAAAAGGTATCAACATTGGGAAGAGATTTCAAAATATTTCGGCGATTCGAGAAAACAACACGCTATACGAGTCGTACAAGCTCTAAATTTATCTCACGTCAAACCAGCGAGTTATTTACTAAATAGATACGGTTTATTTTTAGATTTAAGAACTAGCGTCGACAATAAATTACACGGAAGCGGAAGACGAGTACAAAACTTGAGCGAAGGAATTACCATTCAAATAAAAAAAGAAGCGGAATCCGCGGGCGAACTAAACATGTATACTTTTATTATCATGGACGCGCAACTAAACATAAGAAACGGGCGTTTTGAATCCGTCGATTATTAGCATCTTGACTAATATTAAAAGAAAATGTTACCTAAATATCCACACGCCGCGTAAATTTGTGGACAAACGGGATGCGGAAAAACTGAATTTGTTTTAAATTTATTAGAAAAAGAATATTTTAAATATTTAAAAATATCGTTATATTATGCCCCACCATCTTCGACAACGATACGTACCAAAAATAGAAAATGGGTTCTAAACGACGATAACGTGCATCGTTAACGATTTAAACGACATATCGTTAAACCGGAGCTATACAAATTTAGCTGCTTTTTCAAAACGGAGGAAACGTTGTTTATTATAGACGATTGCAGCGCTAATAAACAGTTGCATTATAAAAATACGACGAGAATAATAGATGTATGATTACCAACCTCGCGTTTAATAGTAGGCACGTTAAACACAGCTGTTGGATTCTTTCTCAAAAATATAATAGCGTATTAAAAGATTTTAGAGAACAACTCAAATGGGTGTGTTTATTTTATTGTAAAGATAGAGACTCGTACGAGAATTGTCTGAGAGAAAATGATGTTATTCCGACGGCTGAGTTACGAGAGCGAGCGCGCGAGCAACTAAAACGAGTTTTACATCGCAATTTGATTTTAAAAACGGATCAGCCTACCGATTATGAAATACGTGACTAAGGGTCGTTAGTAATTACTCCAAGTCGTTTAGTGATTACCCATAGGTTACACATAGGTTACCCACTAAGTCGTTAGTAATTACACATAGGTTACTCATAGGTTAAGAGCAATTACTCGTAGGTTACTCAGCAATTACTCATAGGTAAAGAGCAATTACTCATAGGTTACTCATAGGTTGTTTAGTAATTACATAGGTTACCCAGCAATTACTCATAGGTAAAGAGCAATTACTCATAGGTTACTCATAGGTTGTTTAGTAATTACTCATAGGTTAACCAATTACCATAGGTTACTCACAGGTTAAGAGCAATTACTCTGTGGGTTAAGAGCACCACTCATAGGTTACTCAGGTTAAGAGCAATTATCCATAGGGCTCATAGGTTACCCATAGGTTACTCATAGGTTAAGAGCTATACCCATAGGGCTCATAGGTTAAGAGCAATTACTCATAGGGCTCATAGGTTAAGAGCAATTACTCATAGGTTGCCCATAGGTTGCCAATATAGGTCGTCTAGTAATTACCCATAGGTTGTCTCGTATTTTAATAAATATTATAAAATCTATTTATAAATATGAACGCTGAACGAGTAAAGTTATATTACGAATATATCTGCTGAACGAGTAAATGATTTTATATATAATCTTAACAACTTCTCAATACTGAAAAGAAAGAAAAACCAAGTACAAGTTTTAAACGAGAATACTGAAAAGTAAAATGTATATTTACGAGTATATCTGCTGAACAAGTAAAAGATCTAATGTTTAATCTTATGAACTTTTAAACACCGATGGGTTATCTAAAGTTAATTATTGGTTTCTATTTTTTATAAATTTAACCGATTATTCTATAAGTACGTATAATAAATGGAAGAAGTACATAAACTATTAAACGAAAATCCATGGGTGACACTCGCGGACGACGTTAGCGATACTAACGATGATACGTTGTTGAAACAAAAAATACGTCTTTTATCGGTTGTAGTGGGAGGAGATTCGAAAAAGTTTTTCGGTAAAGAGTATAGCGTTAGCGATATTGAAGCTTTTGTCTACCGAAGAGCGAGACGCGCTACACACGCAATACGAAACTAAATTAGGTCATGATATTACTCAGTCTTTAGGTAGCGCCATTATAAACGCTAAACTATTAGGATTTAGTTTAAATCGTATAGATTTGTACGGTCATAAATTTCAAATTGACGATGAAGGTAAATTAATTTCAGATTTAGAAAAGATCCGTTCATTTCTAGATGCTTGGTGCCGTAGCGTGTGAAATATACTACAAGTACGTGGCATGTTGATCGTTCCGCTCAGCGCTTCGCTAATTACGGCAAAACATTTAAAAGAAAAGAAGAATCTTGCGTAGATAATGAAAGCGATGGAAACGAACGAGTCGGAGAATGCGCAACCGCAAGCTGCAACGCGAGTTGTAGAAAAGAAACTAGCTGTACCGTTGACCGTAACCAAACCAGCGACTAAACCAAAAACCCAAACAGAGTCGCGGCTGGAAAAGACTCGCCGAAATTAATAGAAAGAAAAACTGCAACTCGCTAAACCCGCAAAAGCGTCAAACGTCTAGCGATAGCGAGACGAATTTTACTCAAAAGAAAACGAGCAACGAAACGAGCTATTACTACTACATAGCTGTTGGTTTATCTATCGGGGGTATCGCTTTGTTTCTTGTTTAGTGAACCGAGCAAGCAAAACCGACATTTATAAATGAGCCCGCAATCGCTAGAGAACCACTTGTCTCGCAGACAATGAGAGAACAACGAGTTGTTTTTGAAATGGAATAAAAGTTTTTTTTTAAATATTATATAGTAGAGTATAAAATACGATGAATACGAAAACAATCGCCGATTCGGTTTATCACAGTAGCATTTTGACTCTTTTAGTCGTTTTATACAGCATGCTCGGTAAAAAGTAAGCGTAGAACCGGCCAATTTAAATAAATTGGATATAAACGATGGGTTAAGAAACTAAACGCGACGCTCGGATTATCTTCGATGACGCAAATGTGGTTGGTTTAACAAGAATTTTACCAGCTTCGCTTATGCCCGCCGAATAATTTGTTTTATATTTATAAATATTAAAATGAACGAGCGAGTAAAACTAAAGCTATCTAACGCTTATTATAGTCCACGAGGATATTACAAAGGTCTCGACGCGATTAATAAATTAGCTAAAGAACCCAAGTAAATGTAAAATTAGTTCCACGATGGATAAAAGCAAGCGTTGTGGCAAATGTATTTACCCTATCCTAAATACGTTCCAAGACCAACTTCATCAAACAGTACGTTAGAAAAACCGAATGAAGTTCATCAAGCGGATTTATTGTTTCTTCCGCACGATACGGTTAATAAAAAAACGTACAAGTACGCGTTAACCGTCGTAGATGAAGCCAGCAGATATAAAGAAGCTGAACCGTTAACCGATAAAACCGCCGTTCAAGTAAGTAACGCATTTATAAAAATTTATAAACGTTCGCCGTTAACTTGGCCTAAAATTCTGCAAGTCGATCCTGGAAAAGAATTTATGAGCAGCGTAAACGTAACAATGAGCAAACAACATGTCGTAATACAAAGAGGTGAGGTTGGTAATCATAGAGCTCAGGGTATAGTGGAGCGATTTAATAGAACTTTGAGCGAAAGATTATTTTCGCATCAATACGCGCAAGAAATAGCGACTGATACGAGAAATAGAGAATGGGTTAAAAGATTGCCAGTGGTCGTAAAAGCGTTAAACAACGAGACGACTAGGCTCATTAATTTAAAACCCAAAAACGCGATTAAATTACGTAGTGTCGAGCAAAATCCAGCCTCGCCAGTTGTTGTAAAGAACGAAAAAAGAATCCCAAACAACAGTGTAGTTCGGTATTTATACGCACCCGGTGAAGTTGAAAAAGATACGAGACGAATAGCCATGATCCTATATGGAGTATAAAAATTTATAGAATATCTAAAACGATGAAAGCCGCTAATCAACCCATTTTGTATTATTTAGACGCGGGTCCTGCTCGTAGTTTGTAAAGGAAGAATTACAAATTATTCCTCGAGACACAGAAAATCTATTGTAAAACGTTAGTCGTTAGTCGTTGAGACCGAAATGACCGTAAGCGCGAGTATCTATTCCGTTTTCTGAAATGTGTCTCTTGTGTCTAAAGGCGCTAACGATATTTTATTTATTCGAGTCGTATATAATAGTCGATGTTTTCGTGCCTAATAAAATTCATAGGATGATGAGAGACGCATCACACTATGGGATTGTGGATGGAGCAGGAGGAGGAGCGGGTGAGCCATTACAAACTCGCACAAAATCAAACTGAGGTGGGATTGAGCAATCTGGTGGATTGTAGGTGGTGGGAGCACCATATATTTTGTTGATGGTCAACTTCCATTTTTTCTTCTTCCATTTTTATTTATGACGTCATTTCGGCCAAGTAAAAAAACAAATTAAAAAAAAGAAGAAAAAATTGAAGTTGGCCATCAAAAATAAATTATGGTGCCCCACCACTACTGCTCAATCCCCCACCTCAGTTTGTTCTGCAGTTTGTCTGCAGTGATTTTGTGCAGTTTGTAATGGCTCCACCTCCGCTCCTCCCTCCTGCTCCACCACAATCCATAGTGTGATGCGGCCTCACAACGTACAAAGACAGACAAAAAGAACGACTGTACATGAAGCTTGACCTTGGTTCAACTTTTGACCTTGGATTGCTCCATTATACTGATTGCCCATTGCACTGTGGTGCACTCAGGTATTACATTACAAACTGCACAAAATCACTTGCACAAATTGCACTTTGCCCACCACAAACATGGCATGATTTGCTGTTCACATGATTGCAATTTTTTCAAATTTTATTTTTTTTTTTTTTCAACCACAATTTTACCACTGCACACAACTGCACACACAAATCTCCTCCATATTGCTCCATTGCACTGTGGTGCACTGTATTGCCATTACAACTGCACAAAATCACTGGCACACGTGCACTTTGCTATGGAGGTGTGCAGTTTGTGTGAGGAGCTGTGAGACACGTCTGGCGCGCGCGCGAGAGCACGTCTGCGCGCGTAACGATGCACTGAGGAGGATGAGGAGGATTGCCATTACAAACCTTTCTGGCTACAATCATTCGTTTCACAGAAGTATAAAATCCACCCCATACCTTTTGTAATGTTTTTGTTTTATTATATTTTTTATATATTTTTTTAAATATATTATTTTATATTCCTTAAGGGAAGTAGAAAGGGAAGGGACAACAACGTACGAAGACAGACAAAAGAACGACTGTACATGAAGCTATTCAAGTATGATTTGTTAAATTTAATTTTAACACCAACAGCAATCTTTGACATCAATATATTTACAGATGGTTTTTATATTGGTTTTAAATTGGAAAACATTTGATAAACTGAAAACATTAAGTATTATTATTATTATTATTATTATTATTATTATTATTATTATTATTATTATTATTATTATCATTATTATTATTATTATTATTATTATTATTATTATTATTATTATTATTATTAATTATTATTATTATTATTAAATGTTATTTTAAATTATAACAAATTCGGGGCCCTTAGAACATTTCCTTGGCATTTTGTTAAATTTAATTTTACTTACCAACAACAGCAATCTTTTGACTCATTGAGTTCTCTACTCATTGAGTCTCTACTCATTGAGTCTCTACCTCATTGAGTCTCTACTCATTCACCGTCTCTCACTCATTCAGTCTCTACTCATTGAGTTCTCTACTCATTGAAGTCTCTCACTCATTCAGTCCTCTACTCATTCAGTCTTCTCTACTCCTTGAGTCTCTACTCATTTAGTCTCTACTCATTCAGTCTCTACTCATTCAGTCTCTACTCACTATTGAGTCTCTACATCATTGAGTCTCTCACTCATTGAGTCTCTGCTCATTCAGTCTGCTACTCACTATACTGAGTCTCTACTTATTGAGTCTCTCACTCATTGAGTCTCTACTCATTCAGTCTCTCTACTCATTCAGTCTCTACTCATTACGGAGTTCTACTCATTCAGAGTCTCACTCATTCAGTCTCTACATCATTCAGTCTCTACTCATTAAGTCTCTACTCATTGAGTCTCTACTCATTGAGGTCTCTCACTCATTCAGCTCCTCTACTCATTGAGTTCTCACTGCATTAGAGTCTCTACTCATTCCAGTCTCTACTCATTCAGTCTCTCACTCATTGAGTCTCTACTCATTGGATCTAACTTATATGAAAGCAATTCGGCCCGCTTTAGAAACGTGTCAGGCCTGTAGTTCACAATACACTGTCTATTTAAAGATGAATAAGAAAGTCACCCAGGAAGTTTAAGAACCCATGCAGAGGCACTCATTTTCTTCTGAAATTAAGTATGCTGTCACTGCCCTTGATGTAACGTGCAATAGTGTAAAATAACCATACAAAGGATTACTGTAAGACCAACAGAGGTGGTTATTTTTATAGATTTTTTATTCCTACCAAAAACACTATTATATATGTTTTTTTTTAATTACAGTAGTCTTTCTGAGAACATCTTGGTTCTTTTCATTATCACTCTTCCTCATTCTCTCTTCATCCTCGTTCTCTTCATCCTCGTTCTCTTCATCCTCGTTCTTCTTCATCCTCATTTAGTTGAAGTAGTAGTCCGTCTAAATTTGGTATGGTAAGTTTAGGCATTACTCTGTTCAGAGCTTTGCTTACTTCCATGCCTTTTTATTTTACTTTTTCTTCGAGATCTTCCGCAATATCCTGATGAGTCCCATTATCTTTCAGATGTAGGATAACTTTGGACAAAAAATCCTTTTGTAATTGTTGAAAATGATTCGCTTGACTGCCCAAAGAGTTTTCCTATTGGCTTTTCCTTGGCTTGGTCTTCACTTTCATACCCCCGTTGACGTACTTTTCATATTTTTCACACCACATCTCTTCGGTAGCCACTTTAGCCTCTTCCAACCAGGGATCTCTGAAAAAGTGGTATTGTCTTCCAGTTCAGAACTAGACTCATCCTCTTCCGATGATTCGTCATATTCCACCTCCGTATCGGATTCTGGAATCATCTTCCTCGAAATCTTTGTCTTCATCCTGCGTAGATTCAGTTTCACAAGTTTCTATTTCCGAATCTTCAAATCTACGCTTTTAACATCGGGTTTAGAATTCTTATCGGATGTCGTACAATTGTCAGGATTTCGGGATAGCTTTAATTTCAGAATCATCGTCAACTTCATCTATTTTAGATTTCTCTTCATTATGTACATGTTCTGCATGCCTTCCGTAGGTTATATCATCTCCGTCCAAAGCTTTTTGCCGCACTGGTGACAAGCATGGGGTTTGACAGCAGAAATAACATTCATGTTGAATCTCTGATAGCTTAATCTCCGATTGACAAGAAACGGAAGAAATATGGTTTATATATAGGTTTATAACGCATCATTTCGGAATGAGTAAAGCACTGAATGAGTAAAGACTCAATGAGTAAATATTCAATAAGTAAAGATTCAATGAGTAAAGATTCAGCCGATGAGTAGACTCAATGGTAAACACTCAATGGAGTAAACACTCAATGAGTAAAGACTCAATGAGTGAGAGACTCACGATGAGTAGAGACCTCAATGCAGTGAGAGACTCAATGAGTAGAAGACTACAAGTAGTAGACTCCAATGAGTAGAGACTCAATGAGTGAGAGACTCACGATGAGTATTCAAGACTCACCGAGTAGGAGACTCAATGAGTAGAGACTCCAATGAGTAGAGACTCAATGGAGATCAAAGATTGCTGTTGGTGTTAAAATTAAATTTAACACATGCCAAATGTTCTAAAAGCCCCTGAATTTGTTAGGAATTTTGAAATAACAATAATAATACATACATAATTAATAATAATAATAATAATAATAATAATAATATTTAATGTTTTCAGTTTATCAAATGTTTTCCCAATTTAAAACCACATATAAAAACCATCTGTACAAATATATTGATGTCAAAGATTTGCTGTTGGTAAGTTAAAATTAAATTTAACAAATCATACTTTGAATCAGCTTTCATGTACAGTCGTTCTTTTGTCTGTCATGCAACGTTGTTGTTCCTCCCCTTTCTACTTCCCTAAGGAATATAAATAATATAAAAATATAATAAATAAAAAAACATTACAAGGGATGGAAAACACGCCGGGTGGATTTTATACTTCTGTGAAACGAATGATTGTAGCCCAACGAAGGTTTGTGAATGGCAACTTCTCCCCTCATCCCTCCTCAGTGCAATGTTACGCGCGCGCCCAGACGTGTCTCACGCGCGCGCTCCAGACGTGTCTCAGCATCATTTTCTCTGACACACAAAGCTGCACACACTCCACGCAAAGTGCAAAAATGCACCTAGGTGCCCAGTCTGATTCTTGTGCAGTTTAGGTCGGCAATAACATTACAGTGCACCACAGTGCAATGGAGCAATGTGGAGGAGATTTAGTGTGCAGTTTGTAACAGTGCAGTGGTAAATTGTAGGTTAAAAAAAAAATTGAAAAAAATTTGAAAAAACAACGTTTTCAATCATGTGAACAGCAAATCATGCCATGTTTGTGGTGGAGCAAAGTGCAATTCTAGGTGCTAGTGATTTTGTGCAGTTTGCAATGGCAATACCACACAGTGCACCATGGAGCAATCAGTGCAATCGGAGCAATCCAAGGTCCAAAGGATTGAAAGGTCAAAGAGATTGAACCAAGGTCAAGCTTCATGTACAGTCGTTCTTTGTCTGTCTTGCGTACGTTAGAGGCGCACATCACTATGGATTGTGGTGGAGCAGGAGGGAGCGGAGGTGGAGCCATTACAAACTCGCACAAATTACCGCAGACAAACTGCAGACAAACTGAGGTGGGATTGAGCAATGTGGTGGTGGGAGCACCATAATTTTTTTTTTTGATGGCCAACTTCAATTTTTTTTCTTCTTCCATTTTTTATTTTTTTTACTTGGCCGAAATGACGTCATAAAAAAAAAATGGAAGAAGAAAAAATTGAAGTTGGCCATCAAAAAAAATTATGGTGCTCCCACCACCACATTGCTGTCAATCCCACCTCAGATTGCATGCTCAATCCCACCTCTCAGTTTGATTTTTGTGCAGTTTGTAATGGCTCCACCTCCTGCTCCTCCTCCTGCTCCACCACAATCCATAGTGTGATGCGGCTCATATACTACTGTGATGCCGTAGAGTATTTTTCAACGATAAAACTTGTTTATAGTAGTTTCGTAAGTTTAATATCTTTGTATTAAAACTTGTCTTTTAACGCCTTTTAGCTTTTTTTTATATATTTTTCTCCTTGGGATAGCTGCAACGAGTACATTTTTTGGTCTTAAACATACAATTTCGGAGATTAGAGTTCCCCGCGTGGTCCTCGTCTTTCATTTCTACCGATCACTTTTTTATTTTCTTCCAGAAAATGAGAAAATGACCTCGTCGTTATAATAATACTAAAATCGTTATAAATGCTTTGTCTTTTTTCATATCTTTATAAACATAGTTTAGTTTTAATTTCCAACAACAAGCTATCCCTTATCCGTGTATACCAAATCGCACTCGTAGTTGTATCTTTTTTTAAACGATTGTAATACAAATCGTACATAAAGCTTTAGATAAATCCAGTATGCTCATTCCTATGGCGTAGACCGGGCGGTTGAGAACGAGTTTTGTTTTGTGCATGTGAATCGCTACTAGATCGTTATCGAAAATCCTCGCCTCTGCAAAATTTGGTTTCGCGATGAGCGAACGAATTTGATTTTCCGCTTTTTTCGTCGTTTAACCGCTTCAAATTTACGATGACGCGTTTTCGTACATTTTCCATCGCTCTTTCCTCAAAAAAACTGAATTGTTCATGAGTTTGTATAAATCTTTTTCAAAATCACTCGTCGCGAGTTTTCTGAGCAAGAGTGTTTTTATCGATGTACGATTTTCATCCAACGTGCTTTCGCTCAAATCTCTAAAAGGCGATGAATTTTAAGTCAATTTCATACCTAGTTGTAAATACAATCGCAAATTACGATAATGGAGCACGTATTTTTTTTTATCGTATAAATTTGGAACTAATTTTACGATCGTTTTGGAGCCTGCTCGTCTTTTTAATAACTTTTTGATACTCGCTCATCCACTCCTTTTCGGTACTATCAATGACTCTTGGCGCGAGTGGAAACACGTTGTGAGAATCTGTGTAAAATAGTTGGATATTGTAAATCGACTTAAAACACATCCTTTACCTCTTTGTTAGGGTCCTTGTTTCTCGAGTTTGTTTACCCGTCGGCAAAGGTGCTGACTCATCGCGTATCCGTATAAATTATTAGCGTCTAAATACATAATGTAACTCGATGGTTCTCCGGTTGATTCGTCGTAGTCTTGTAAGTAGACATTGTTCGCTTTAACGTATCGTTTACTCGCCATGCACGTTCCTCCGCGCGTACCTTTTTCTATAAATAAATGCATGTCGACGTCCGTGAGCAATTCTAAAGTTTCTTTTCGAATGTTTCAATAAAGCGTTCCCCAACTCAGACCCGGACTAGTATAATAATTAGCCGGGTCTAAACCGTCATTGGGCATTTAACGCAAGTAGCGAAGAAATTTTCAAACACGTCCGCCAATAAACAAGTATCGGTACGCACGTATAAATCGTGATAATCTCCGTAAATTTTTACTAATTAAAGGTATGAAATACGTCTTTTGCGTGCTCGTATTGTTCTTTTTGGTAATGTGTTGGCTGTTTAAACTGCTGTAAAAAGATTCTATAAGAGGAAGGCGCGTCTCTTTAAATTTTTTCAAAACTATCCATGTACTCGTAAGGATAAATACCTTTGCATTTTAACAGATTAATTTTTTTCTAAATCGGGTTCGAGTTTTATTGTAATTGGAAAATAATTGTTTGATTTTACGAGTTTATCCAACGAAGCTAAGTAAAAATTGAGCGCTGTCGATAAATCCGTAGTTGTCCGATACTAAAAGAAATATATTTTTCAATATTGTTTGGAATCACGTTACCAATTTCCAGTCGTTTGACTAGCAGCTTGCATAATGAGATGAGAATCGTATCCTCGCAAATTATGAAATACGACCGGAATAAAAGTTCTGTTTGGTTTTAGACTTGGGTTTTAAATTACAATTATTGTGCGCAGCGCCGCCTCTATATTTCTCCAGTAATGTGACAGTGACTTCTCTTACCTTCTTCATCACACTTCTTTTTCGCATATCCAACACTCGCTAGCAGAGTTGTAATCTTCACGTCTTCTTTAGTCATGTTTAATTTTTGAGGATTTTTAAATATCTCGGTTGATGGTTTTTGGATTCTTTTTTCTAATTCAGTTTAAAAAATGTTGTAGCCGCATCTTCTCCCCTATACGTAACTGGATCGTTAGTTTTTACCGTCGCAACGAACGACGACGTACGAATAACCAGCAAACGACGTGTTCTTGCGAAGTCTCGTAAGTATTAGTAGAGTTTACATCTACAACATTTTTAATAATACTTTCAAAGTCGGCGTATATTACGAAAAGGAACTCGCATCCTTTTATGAAGATTTATAAATTTAACCGTATCGTTTTTAACCCTTTTCCGGCATCCACAACCGTCGTCGGTCTCGTTCGTTTATTCCCTCGCACATTTTTACGTGATTTTCGAGATACGCTTTGCTGAAAAACCCTGTAAACATCTCAAACAAAAATGTTTACGTTCTTTGTGACTCGTTTGATCGTAAAGCTAATTTATTCACATCTTTTATCCAAACGTAGTGAGATCTAGCTTCTTTATGAATCAATAATAAATTTATACTGATCCAGTCTCGCGGGCTGATCGCTGAGCTCGTGAAGCTAGTATCGTTTTTGGATTCGCAACCGAAAACGTTTATCGCTATATTGTTTTGTTTTTCTACTTTTTATTTTGGCCGATTGAGAGTAGGAGCCTCTGATATTATTAAACATTTAAACCATCCTCTTTCCGGTACTTACTCGTTCCAACTTTTCTGGATGAATTTTCACGGGGAAAAGAGCGCTGCGGCGCGCCAGGTCGCAAACAATCGTCATCTCGTTGTTTTTTACGTTGATGCACGCTTTTTATTTTGTATGTAGTCGGTCATGCTCGATATAAGAACCGCCTCTCAAAGGTTGATATTTCTGCGACGGCGATATTCATTTCTGGCTGATACGATCTACTCACTCCATCCGCTGCCCTCTTGAGTCCATATTTTTCTAAAGCCTCTACAATTCTGTGAAAAAAAACGGTATCGAGTATATTTTCGATATCATATAAATTCAATAAAACAATTTGCTTATTATTATGAAAATTTGGTTCGGCGAAATCGATCGTGCCGTCTAATTTTTCTTTACGTAATTTAACGCGTATAATATCATAAACTTGTACGCGGTGAAATTCTCGCATAAGAATCTATAGCCAACTTGGTGATAATCTTTGGTTTACCGCTCGCCAAAATATATTTAAATCTTTTCTTTTGCTGTGATTCAGCGGAACCGTCATTGTTCGTCTGTTCGCGTAAATATTCTGCCACGTTCAAATGTTTGACGAGTTAAATCTCAACTCTGTTTCTCGTCCGTGAAACCTTTTAATAGCGCCGATGTCGTCTTTTTATCAACCGCGCTCTGCTCCCGCGCGCGTGTGGTGGCTTGTTCAATATTTTCAACCGCTTATACGCTCTCTCAATTCAGCTAAATTTAATTTATATAATGGTTTTTGTTTTTGTCGTTTAAAATATTTTTTTTCGTCGCGTTGCTAATAACTGCGTTTATCTCTACTTTATTCTTGTTTGCTTTTGCATGATAATTATTCGACCAATGTGTTCTCGCGCAAACTCTTTCAATTCTGGTAATGTCCATTTCGATAAATATTTTGTTGTCATCTTTATTATTAAACTAGATAATTTTTTGGTTTTTTAAAAATGTTTTATCTCCGTTTTTTGTAAGATTTTTAAAATACACTCAAAACCGCCGGTTACCGGCGGTTTTTTGATGACGTCATTAATTTTTGATGACGTCACGATTCGCGACTGCGCGACGCTGCATCGGCTTCTTAATCTCTTTTTATGAGTTCTTATTAACCCAGACCACCTCCCTCTTTTGTCGTCGACCGCCCCATTTAGTGGGTGGCCCACCACCTACTCAAAGGAAATACCTAAAAAATCATTTTTAAAGTAGGTGGCCCACCTACTCAAAAGAAATACCCTAAAATCATTTTTAAAGTAGGTGACCTAGAACCCCCATACAACATACTATGTAATGACCATGGATACGGAACATTGCAATAAATACATGTTTGATAAATGCACATAGTATGTATGGTACTGGTCACTTCATGAATGGTCATCATTGCTTAAAAATATGTATGCTGCCTAATACTGTATACTTTGTGCATTTACTGTTATTATAAGTTACATTACATGTTGGTCTAATGTTTTTTCATGTTTACATTATTTGGATCATGTACACGTACATGTATGATCAAGTCATACAAATTTATGTATGCTGGATACATAAAGCAAAACTGTTTTTTATTTATTTTTGTTTTATATTTATTTTTTGTAATTCATGGTATTTTTAATCATTCCTCTTTCTTGTAAAACTTTGTGTTTGTGTGTTTTTTTTTTTTTTTTTTTATTTTTTTTAGTTTCAGGGAGTTGTGCTAAGATGGTGTCCTTTACTATTGTAATAAGGCGCTGAAGAGGGTCTTTCATCCACACACAACTCGGCCAGTACGGTTGAACTCTGTGTATGGAGCTCTACCTTGCTCTGAAGGCCAAAACCAACAAACCAAACATGAAGTTGACCGACTGTATGGTCCTCAGGAGATGCGGTTTTGGGTTATTGATGCAGTCGGGAAGTTACTTCTGTAGCAGGCCATAAAGCTCTTTATACAGGTGTCTGCAGTGAATAAATCATCAGAACATTAATTTAAAAGGTAGGTTTAGTACTGTATACAATGAAATGTGGTGTCTTGCAATGTAATGAAGTATGGTTTACCTTTCCTTCTTAAAATGGAGTCAAACATATAGAGGGTTTAGTGACAATGTACTCCCTTAAAACTTACACACTACAAATTAGCATGCACATTGTTAGAATAAGAGTAAGTTTACAAGAGTATTTAAACTAACTTTTCTTACCAATTTTAGGTCATCGTGTTTAGTTGACACAGGTGGTTGATTGCGTGATGCACGTCTGCAAACTTCAAGAAGGTTTCTGAATATAGCCCCAACGAGCAACATTTCTGACAAGTGCCTGATGTTGAGCAACGGAATGTTATCACAAGGCATTTCCCTGAAGGACCTTACGTGGGGCTGCCGTGGTGCTTGGATAACATCAACCCCTAATTGAGGATAAAGTAGTATTATGGTAAGTGTTTAAGCCATAAATTTAAAATACGTGAAACCCATGAATATTTGTTTATAAACTTGAATATTACACAATATAACATCCAAAAAAAATAATTTGTTTCACCTAGCAGCATCTATGGACATGATTACCAAATGACTTCCCGTGGAGCCTGTCGCATAACCTTGAAATCTTGGAGTACATCATCCAAGCAATAACCACTGGTCCTGTTCCCGAGGGGAAGTCTCAGCATGAATGTTGTCCTACATACATATACTAATACTAAATAACATTATTGAAGGGGGAATAAGCTTGTTTGAACATGCATCAGATGTAAGTGCTGATAAATAAACAAATAAAAAAAATAAATAAAAATAATATAAATGAAATAAATACAATAACAAAATTGTAAAATAAACTCACCAACTCTTGTAACTCTTGGCGAAGTGTTATGAATACTCTTTGCCATGTCTTGAAAAGTTTGGTCTATAGCCTGAAGATTATTCTGCAGTAGATGGAGTGGCAATTCACTCCTCTACCTGCTCCAGCTCACCTCTTCTTTCTTCCATATTTTCCTCTTTAAGTGCTATTTGGCGCTTGTACTCGGCATTCGCGCTGGTCAAGGTACACTCTGGTGAAGCGTCATCATCGTCTTCATCGGTATTTGTCTACACAGCGAAAACTTCATGTCAAGTTCATGGCATTGTGCTTCCAACATGTCAAATAACTTAAATACTTAGCGGCGTATTGCAGGCTAGGTAACACAACCTGATTCACCAAAAAAGACAAATAACTTCCATTAGATATGTCTAAATATTCATTTTCTAATAATTATGTTATAATCTTGTATTATATTATGTACTCTACTTTTAACACAGTGACTAATTTTTAAAAACACCATCATCTGTGAAAAGGGGATTCAGATGGGAGGAATGTCCAATCTGCACTCAACTATAACAACTCACCGCGCCCAAATAAACAGAACTCGTAAACATTGGAACTGGATCTGCACCTAATGTACACTTACCTGTCAACTGGTAGCATGAGCATTGGCACCGTGCAATGACTTACTATGGGACACATCTTTGGCTCGGGACTTTCTTGAACCATCAACTGCAATATGCAGCGTAGTCCCCTGCATTGAATGAAGGACCGGTGAACAATCCCCGCTCTGTATGTGACACTTGCATCTGTTCCCGTGAGGCTAGGCAATACGGAACGCAATACCAAAGGCTAAGAATTACAAAAGGTTTGTTACATAATTTATAAGCATTTAAAATTGTGATTGATTTTGGTTTACACAATGTCTACTGGTTGTTTGAATTAAACCCCATTTCCATAGGTAGCATTGTTGTTATTTTTTACATTGCCTTTTTATACCATGTCATGGCAGCAAGTGAAGGCCTGTCCCTCTCCCCACTTTCGACATGCTACATAAGCCCTGCGACAAATGTGGTATATCTTCTTAGAAGTTTACAATGTACCATAGAGAAATGTACCTACCATTACAACTGCATATTCCGCATATCTTGGTGATGAGCTCGTAATCTCCAAAAGAAGAATAGCTTAATGGACTTTCCCCTGGTTTTAAATCACAAAAACAAACATATTTATCCCATTCAACTTTGCATTCAAAGCACTGACACTTTGTTTTGGTTGCATTTATTGCAGTTCAACATAATCTGCTTGCAGGGACGTATTATACCAGTGGTGTTCCCCCTACAAATAAACATCCCTGTGCTTCAAGCCAATACAACTATCTGGAAAAGATTCATTGCATAGAGTAAGTCATTATTTAAAATAAACTTATGCTTGCAAAATATTGAACGCAAGCATTACAGACTTTGAAACTGTTGACTAATTGATTTTAATGCTGATCTGGGTAAAGTCAGATTATGTCAGTTACGTACCTCAAGTCTGCTTTTTGTAGTTCCCCTTCTTTCTCCATGATTGGGGGTAGTGTACGATGTAAATTCACAGTTGAGTCCAGCTGCCTCAAACATGTAAATACAACAGTATTTTTTCTTAGAAGTTGGGATGATGGTGTTGACTATCTGGTACTTTATCTTAGACAATTTCCCCTTGTCACCCCAATTTTCAACCAGATTTACATTACTTGGAATAACACTGTTATATGTCAGTGAACATTCTGCAATACATGTATATACAAAAATCAACAAGTTTTGTTATTCCGACACTGATAAATAATAAGTTCATCAGACGCTAGTGGTCATGCACTAAATAGAAATTAATAATCAAAATAGTTGTAGCTCAAACAAATATCTGGTAGTAAACAAATATCAATTAGTTTTGGTATATGTGTACATGTTACTTATGTTGGGTGTTATATTTAAATTACAGGCAATCACAAGTATTACATCAAGTAGTCTGCATACAAGGAAGGAATACTCATGTCATGCCTATCCAGATAATCCAAAAGACCATACTACTTATGTCATTGACAACATACATGGTACCTGCCGAGTCTCCATCCCATCAAGCCCCTTTGGGCTGGGAAAGATTTGAAGAGGAGAGGAATCGCTTGCCTACAATGTTATCTTTGAGGAGTGCTGTCTCTTGCTTCCTCATGGAATGCTCTGAAGGAATTGGCACTCCCATATTTCCTAGGCCCATCTGAGTGATAAAAATCGAATATTTCTTCATTTTGTTGGAATAATTATAAATAAGAAATTGTAAAGTTGTTCAAATTGTCATCCAGTCCACTACGCTGTGATGTCTTAAAGGTATGTCTTTTGAAATATAATTTTAAACAATGTCTTTAATTTGTTGTAAAGGGAAGCTGTGAATATTATGTCAATTTGAGAGCAATTTAGGGATTTGCACAATCTGCAGATTGCTCTGCTCAATCTATGCCTAATCTATAGATCTATAGATTGCACAAAATCTGCACAATCGATCACTAACACAATCTGCATATTACATGCTCAATCTCGATGATGCTGCGTAAATTGAGTTGCGCAATTTAGGAATGATTTTGCGTTGAATAGATGGAAATTGCTCATCAATAATTTCATACTAAAAATGTATCATAACAGTAACTAATTAATAAAATTAGTTTTCATTTCAAAGTTTTTTTTTGGGGGACATAGGCGCCTTATGGATAAATCTAGGGCCCACACACAAATTTATAGATAAACAAACTAATGCATCACATTTCACCCTCCTCCAACTCCCAAAAAACAAACACAATACATGTGCATGTATCCATTCCATATAAATTCATTAAAAAGAGCTGCGTTGGTTTTTGAGGGCAATATTTGGTAACAATATATTTTCAAATTACCTGCGAAGCTTCACCAATTCCTCCATGCGTGACAATCCCGCATCATATTTAAAGGGACAGGTTGGCACTCATACAGCTGTTGTCATCAACACTTGGTTGTGGCTCGCACGAGAGCTCATCCAGTTCCTTTGCGCTGCATGACATGTATGAGTTTAACATAGGCTGGCTGGAGTGAGACAAAACAATAAACACTTAATAAAACACATGCCGTTTGTCCCCCGCGTCCAAAAAAGAAAAAGGAATAACATAAGCAGGATTCAGTGAATTTAATCGCGAGCTGTAACAAAGTCGATTAAACTTACCCTGCCAAGGTTTTGAGTCTGACATTCTGGGATTGCTTGAGTTTGAGCCAAGTCCATCTGTCCAGCTGCTTCCTCAATCTCTGGAGGGATGGGAGTACCTTTGACGGTACAGTTGCCATTGACAAGCAAACGAGCTGCTTGTGTTGCTTCTGTCTTATAAACTTTCTTGACTTTTATTTGGGGAGGAAGGTGGAAGCTAGTATCACAACTGCTCTGGGTCTGGGGGTTTGTGAGGGGCAACATGTTTTTCGTGGAATAATTGCAATGGTTCCTGATTGGAACAGACTGTTGGAGTGTTGTCAGTTGAACACATAAGACCTTGAGCATAAATAACATCTCCAATATAAACTTGTGTGTTACAAATGGACAGGGCACATTGTTGCTCTGTCTGTACTCAACAAGCTAGCAAACAGTCAACACAAGTGTGTGTTCACATGTTGTTTGAACAGTTGGTAAACCTAAGATACATTGGCATATATGGCGCAGATGAAAAGGTTGGCCTCTGCTGCTGAATAAAATATCCAAATAATGTGGAACTGGCTCACTGATGTATGGCGGTATATTTAAAAGTTAAACAGGGGCTGGTCTCAGCGCCAACATCTTAATGTTCTTGTACAATTAGGAAGACCATAGCCACTCCTTTTCCCCCTTTATGGGGCCCCCTTGCATTGATTTCTGTACAGCTCCCTGTGTCACATTTTCCTGTTCGTAGTGTTTGTCCCAAGTTATTATCGTTGTCTCCCTGGGTCCACTTCTTGAATCACTGGCCTCATGTCTCAAAAACCTTGTACTCAGCACAAATAACGAGGGTGAACCAAAGTGTCATCTTGCCATACATTAATCTTAAATGTCTTTCAGACTCCTTAAGTGTATTTTGTACAAACTGTAGGGTATTCTTATGTAAAAGCTATTGTTGTTAATCATACACACTCTACACAGTTTGTTAGGACTTCTTGATGCAAAATGACTCATGATTTTTATAACATTGTTAGAAAAACAGTTGACTTGATGTGGCCTAACTTTTAAATAAAAGGAGAAATATTGAAAACTATACTATACTTGTCTCAAAATTTTATTTTATGTCACTCCATGTACCATCCCACACGCAGCTCTGACGATCTACCAATTTTCTAATGCATATATACATCCCATGTGTGTATGTGAACTAATCAATATTTTGCATTTCCAAAGTTCGCGCCACTCAGTACATAATTATGTATGTTTACGCGCGCCACACCGTACGTACTGTACACAGGTAGTACATAGTAGTATCGTATACGATGAATAACACCACGGCAGCTACCGTACACGATACGCCATGTATGTGTACTATGTACATATGCGTCCCTCTCCGCCGCATCTGTAAAAATACAAAATTTACGTTGTCTAATGTAAAAACCTACCATGACGCATCAGGTTTGACGGGTTGGGAAGTTACTTATTATTCGAAATTAAAATACCTATTACGGGTAAACTTTGAGCTTTTTAATATAAGAGAAAACAAATACAGGGAAATTTTTCGACCGTTTCAAACAAACGGAAAATATGGTCCACACACAGAACGTAAACAAAACACATTTCACGGATTGTTTTGACAGGCATTTTTAAGTATATTTAAAAACATGACCAAGTCTCATGTTGTTCACTGATTCATGATTAACAATGATTGTTGTGGTAAAACTCCTACGTATTGCTGATGATTTATTTACCCCTTTTGTATGATTTAGGGAAATTTTCACCGCCATCTTGAATTTCAACTTATATGGATGACGTAATGACTTTGCCGTTGAAATATTAAAACTCAACTCCCGGACGAATGGGGAATGAAATTTTTTAACGCTAGCCAGGCGTATATAGGGTTGAACAGCCGTGACCTCCTTTAATTTGCGTTGAAAACTTGTCGAAGAAACACCGTGGGTTTGAGGCCCGGCTCTCAGACCGGCTCCCCGGCCGAGGACGAGTCCCTGCACGCTGGCTCGCGGTCCCCGTAGACGGGTCGACCCGAACGCAGGAGCAGGCACCGCCCGTGCTCCTCGGGCGAGAGGTCGCCCTCGGACTCCGACTTCGGGTCGACCCGTCTGCGGGGAGCAGCGGCCCAGGCGATGGGGACTACTCCTCTCGCCCGAGGGAGACACGGGCGGTGCCCGCTGGTTGCGTTCAGGGTTGAAAGCCGACTGCTTTGGGGACCGCGACACCCGAGCTAGCGATGCAGGGGACTCGTCCTCTCGGCCCGTAGTTTTCACGGCGGAGCCCAGAGCCGGTGCCGCTGCACCTGGAGGACCACGCGGAGCCTTCCCGACGTCTCCCAGCTGGCGGCGGGGCCCGACGCCATCCTGAGCCCGTCCAGAGTCTGGTCCCGTCTGCTGGCCGGTTGAAATTTTTTCCTATTTCCGGGCTCATGAGGGACTACCTACCCTATAATAGTAGACATTAACACCCACCCGTTGGTAGTACGGGAACACCTCTGTTCCAATTTGCGTTGGCTTGTCGAAGAAACACCGTGGGGGTTTGGGCCCCAGCTCGGGCCGTCGCTCGGCCGAGAGCGAGGGATCCCTGTCCTGGACGCGGCTCGCGGTCCCCGTAGACGGGTCGACCAGAAGCGCAGGAGCGCAGGACACCTGCCTGTGCTCCTCGGGCGAGGTTCGCCCCTCGGACTCCGACTTCATGGGTCGACCCGTCTGCGGGGACAGCGGGCCAGCGTGCAAGGAACACTCCTCCTCGCCCGAGGAGACCGGGCGCTGCCCACTGCTGCGTTCCGGGTTCGAGGCCAACTTCTCAGCGAGGACGACCGCGAGCCAGCGTGCAGGGACTCGTCCTCTCGGCCGGGAGACACACGGCAGCGGCCCAGCCGGCGCCGGTGCTACTGGCGGACCCCGAGGGGCCTTCCCGACGTCTCTCCCAGCTGGCGGCGGGGGCCGACCACCCGATCCTCCGAGCCGTCCCAGATCTGGTCCCGTCAGCTGGCCGGTGAAATTTTTCCTATTTCCGGGCTCGAGGACCACTTACCCCCTACCCCTAGTAGACAACGTAACGCACCCATGTCGTTGGTAGTACGGAACACCTCTATCCAATTTGCGTTGAAAGTTGTCGAGAGAAACATCGTGGGATTTGGGCCCGGCTCGTGCCGTGGCTCTCGGCCGAGAAGGACGAGGTCCTACACGCTGGCTTGCGGTTCCCGTAGACGGGTGGACCCGAACGCAGGAGCGGGCACCGCGTGCTCACTCTGGGCGAGAGGTCGCCTCGGACTCCGACTTCAGGATCGACGTCTGCGGGGATGGGCCAGCAGACTTCATGACATCCTGAACCTCTCTCGCCCACGAGGAGAGCGGGCAGCTGCCCGCTGCTTTGCGTTCGGTCGACCCCGTCTGCGGGGACCGCGAGCCAGCGTGCGGGACTCGTCACTACTCGGCCGGGGGCCACGGCGGGGCCCCACTCCGGCGCCCGCTGCTACTGGAGGACCCCGGGGGTCTTCCCGACGTCTCCAGCTGGCGGCGGGGCCGACCGCCATCCCCTCGAGCCGATCCCAGGTCGGGTCCCGTCCGCTGGCCGGTGAAATTTTTCTATGGCTCGGGCTCGGGGACTACCTACCCCCTATAGGTAGGACGTAGCTTGACACCCGTCTGCAGGGACTGCGGAGCCAGCGTGCAGGGGACTCGTCCTCTCGGCCGGGAGCCACGGCGGGGCCCAGGCAGCGCCCGCTGCTACTGGAGGAGACCGGGGGGCGCTTCCCGACGTATCACCCAGCTGGCGGCAGAGGGCCCGACCCGCCATCCTCTCAGAGCCCGTCCAGGTCGGGTCCCGTCCGCCTGGCCGGTGAAATTTTCTATTTCGGGCTCGAGGACTACCTGCCATATAGTAGGACGCCAAACACCCCACCCGTTGAGTAGTACAGAACACCTCTTTCAATTTGCGTTGAAAACTTGTTGAGAAGAAACACCGTGGAGCGGTTTTTGGGCTTGAGAGCCAGAGCTCGGGCCGACCGCTCTCGGCCGAGAGGACGAGTCCTACGCGCTTGGCTCACGTGGTCCCCAGCCTAGACGGGTCCGACCCAGGAACGCTGGAGAGCGAGGCACATCGCCGTGCTCCTGGGAGAGTCTTATGGCCCTCGGACTTCTTCCGGGTTGACCGTACGGCGGGGACAGCGGGCCAACGATGCAAGGACCCTCTCGCCGGGGGAACTCGATTGACTGATGCCCGCTGCTGCGCACGTTCGGGTCGACCCGTCTACGGGGACCGCGAGCCAGCGTGCAGGGACTCGTCCTCTCGGCCGCGAGCCAGCGGGTCGAGCCGAGCCGGCGCGCGCACTGCTCAAGGGAGGACATCGCGGGGCCTTCCCGACGACGTCTCCAGCTGGCGGGGAGCGATGCCTTTCCCCTCGAGCCCCTGCCAGTCGGTCCTATTCCCTATTTCGGTAGCAGGACTACCTACCACCCCTGCTGGTAGAGGACGTAACACCCGGTTGGTAGTACGCAGGCACCACTATCAATTTGCGTTGAAAACTTGTTGTCGAAGAAAACACCGTGGGTTTATTGCCCCGGCTCGGGCCGTGCCTCTCCCGGCCGTGAGGGACGAGTCACCTACACGCTGGCTCGCCCGGTCCCCGTAGGCAGGTCGATCCGAACGCTGCAGGAGCGGGCACCGCTTAGTGCTCCTCGGGAAACGGAGAGGTCGGTGCCCTCTGGACTCCGTCTTCAGGTCAAACCGTCTGCCGGGGACGACAGCAACGTGCAGGTGCCCCTCCTCTCGCCCGAGAGACCGGGCGGTGCCCGCTGCTGCGTTTCGGGTCGACCCGTCTTTGGGGGACCACGAGCCAGCGTGCGGGGTTCGTCCTCTCGGCGACTGGCACGGGGCGCGTCCCGAAAGCCGGCGCCCGCTGCCTGGAGGGACCAGGCAGGGCCTTCTTCCCGACGTCTCCCGGCTGGCGGCGGGGGGATGACAGCCATCCCCCCCTCGAGCCCGTCCCAATACTGGATCCCGATCCGCTGGCCGGTGAAATTTTTTTCCTATTTGGAGTTCGTGACTGCCTACCTACCCTATGAGTAGACTTAACACCCACCCGGTTGGCAATTAGTACGGGCACCACTATACAATTTGCGTTGAAAACTTTTGTCGAAGAAACACCGTGGGGTTTGGGCCCCGGCTCGAGCCGTGGCTATCGGCCGTGAGGACGAGAATCCCTGCACGCTGGCTCGCGGTCCCCGTAGACGGGTCGATCCGAACGCAGGGCGGGCACCAACCGTGCTCCTCGGGCGAGAGGTCGCCTCCTGACTCCGACTTCGGGTCGACCCGTCTGCGGGGACAGCGGGCCCGGCGGCTGTGACCCTCCTCCTCTCGCCCGAGGAGACGGGCGGTGCCCGCTGCTGCGTTCAGGTCGACCGTCTGCGGACCGCGAGCCAGCATACGGGGACTCGTCCTCGGCCGGAGCCACGGCAGGGGCCCCGAGCCGGCGCCCGCTGCTACTGGAGGACCCGCGGGGCCTTCCCGACGTCTCCCAGCTGGCGGCGGGGGCCGAGCATATCCCTCAGGCCGTCCCAGAGTCTGGGTCCCGTCCGCTGGCCGGTGAAATTTTTCCTTTTGGGTTCGATGACTACCTACCCTATAGTAGAGGTAACACCCACCGGTTGGTAGTGCAGGCACCACTATCAGCCCCGTTGAAAACGTCGAAGAAACACCGTGGGGTTTGGGCCCAGCTCGAGCCGTGGCTATCGACCGTGAGGACGAGTCCTGCACGCTGGCTCGCGGTCCCCGTAGACGGGTCGATCCGAACGCAGGGCACCGGCCGTGCTCCTCGGGCGGTCGCCCCTCTGACTCCGACTTCAGGTCGACCCGTCTGCGGGACAAGCAGGCCCGGCGTACAATGACCCTCCTCTCGCCCGAGGACCGGGCGGTGCCGCTGCTGCGTTCGGGTCGACCCGTCTGCGGACCGCAGGCCAGCATGCAGGGGACTCGTCCTCTCGGCCGGGAGCACGGCAGGGCCCAGGCCGGCGCCCGCTGCTACTGGAGGACCCGCGGGGCCTTCCCGACGTCTCCCAGCTGGCGGCGGGGGCGAAACGCCATCCCCTCGACCCGTCCCAGGTCTGGTCCCCGTCCGCTGGCCGGTGAAATTTTTCCTTTTGGGTTCGAATGACTACCTATCCCTATAGTAGAGGTAACTTCCACCCGGTTGGTAGTACGGAGCACCACTATCCAATTTGCGTTGAAAACTTGTCGAAGAAACACCGTGGGGTTTTGGGCCCAGCTCCGGTACGTATTTTATCGGCCGTGAGTTGACGAGTCCCTGCACGCTGGCTCGCGGTCCCCGTAGACGGGTCGAACCGGACGCAGGCGCGGGCACCGGCCGTGCTCCTCGGGCGGAGGTCGCCTCTGACTCCGACTTCGGGTCGACCCGTCTGCGGGGACAGCGGGCCCGGCGTGACCCTCCACTCGCCCGAGGAGACCGGGCGGTGCCCGCTTTGCTGCGTTCGGGTCGACCCGTCTGCGGGACCGCGAGCCATGCAGCGACTCGTCCTCTCGGCCGGGAGCCACGGCAGGGCCCGAGCCGGCGCCCGCTGCTACTGGAGGACCCCGCGGGGCCTTCCCGACGTCTCCCAGCTGGCGGCAGGGGCCGACCGCCATCCCCCTCGAGCCCGTCCTAGAGTCTGGGCCCGTCCGCTGGCCGGTGAAATTTTTCCTTTTTTGGGTTCGATGACTACCTACCCCCTATAGTAGACGTAACACCCACCCGGTTGGTAGTACGGAGCACCTCTATCCAATTTGCGTTGAAAACTTGTCGAAGAAACACCGTGGGGTTTGGGCCCCGGCTCGGGCCGTGGCTATCGGCCGAGAGGACGAGTCCCTGCACGCTGGCTCGCGGTCCCCGTAGACGGGTCGATCCGAACGCAGGAGCGGGTACCGCCCGTGCTCCTCGGGCGAGAGGTCGCTCCTCGGACTCCGACTTCGGGTCGACCTGTCTAAGGGGACAGCGGGCCACCGTGCAACGACCCTCCTCTCGCCCGAGGAGACCGGGCGGTGCCCGCTGCTGCGTTCGGGTCGACCCGTCTGCGGGGACCGCGAGCCAGCATGCAGGGACTCGTCCTCTCGGCCGGGAGCCACGGCAGGGGCCCGAGCCGAGCGCCCGCTGCTACTGGAGGACCCGCGGGGCTGTTCCGACGTCTCCCAGCTGGCGGCGGGGCCGGCCGCCATCCCCTCGAGCCCGTCCCAGGTCTGGTCCCGTCCGCTGGCCGGTGAAATTTTCGCTTTGGGTTCGATGACTACCTATCCCTATAGTAGAAACACCCACCCGGTTGGTAGTACGGAGCACCACTATCCAATTTGCGTTGAAAACTTGTCGAAGAAACACCGTGGGGTTTGGGCCCCGGCTCGGGCCGTGGCTATCGGCCGTGAGGACGAGTCCCTGCACGCTGGCTCGCGGTCCCGTAGACGGGTCGATCCGAACGCAGGGCGGGCACCGGCCGTGCTCCTCGGGTCGCCCCTCTGACTCCGACTTCAGGGTCGACCCGTCTGCGGGGACAGCGGGCCAGCGTACAACTGACCCTCCACTCGCCCGGGGAGACCGGGCGGTGCCCGCTGCCGTTCGGGTCGACCCGTCTGCGGGGACCGCGAGCCAGCGTACGGCGACTCATCCTCGGCCAGGGAGCCACGGCAGGGCCCGAGCCACGGCGCCCGCTGCTACTGGAGGACCCGCGGGGCCTTCCCGACGTCTCCCAGCTGGCGGCGGGGCCGCCGCCATCCTCGAGCCCGTCCTAGAGTCTGGGCCCGTCCGCTGGCCGGTGAAATTTTTCCTTTTTTGGGTTCGATGACTACCTACCCCCTATAGTAGACGTAACACCCACCCGGTTGGTAGTACGGAGCACCTCTATCCAATTTGCGTTGAAAACTTGTCGAAGAAACACCGTGGGGTTTGGGCCCCGGCTCGGGCCGTGGCTATCGGCCGAGAGGACGAGTCCCTGCACGCTGGCTCGCGGTCCCCGTAGACGGGTCGATCCGAACGCAGGAGCGGGTACCGCCCGTGCTCCTCGGGCGAGAGGTCGCTCCTCGGACTCCGACTTCGGGTCGACCTGTCTAAGGGGACAGCGGGCCACCATCTGCTGACCCTCCTCTCTTGAGGAGACCAGGCGGTGCCGCTGGTTCGTTCAGGTCGACCCGTCTGCGGGACCGCAGGTCAGCGTGCGAGGTTCGTCCTCTCGGCCGGGCGCCACGGCGGGGCCCGACCCGGCGCCCGCTGCTACTAGAGGACACCGGGGCCTTCCAGACGTCTCCTAGCTGCCGGCGAGATGACCGCCATCCCCTCGAGCCGTCCGAGTCGGGTCCCGTCCGCTGGCCGGTGAAATTTTCTATTTCAGGATCGATGACTACCTACCCTCTATAGTAGACGTAACACCCACCCCGTTGGTAGTACGGAACACCTCTATCAATTTGCGTTGAAAACTTGTCGAAACACCGTGGGGTTTGGGCTAGCTCGGGCCGTGGCTCTCGGCCGGAGGAGGTCCCTGCACGCTCGCTCGCGGTCCCCGTAGACGGGTCGGCCAGGCAGGGCGGGCACCGCCCGTGCTCCTCGCGCGAGAGGTCGCCCCTCGGACTCCGACTTCGGGTCGACCCGTCTGCGGGGACAGCGGGCCAGCGTACAAGGACTCCTCCTCTCGCCCGAGAGCCACGGGCGCTGCCCTCTGCTGCGTTCGGATCCACCCGTCTGCGGGGACCGCGAGCCAACCGGCGCCCGCTGCTACTGGAGGACCCCGCAGGGCCTTCACGACGTCTCCCAGCTGGCGGCGGGGGCCGACCGCCATCCCCCTCGAGCCCGTCCCAGAGTATGGTCCCGTCCGCTGGACGGTGAAATTTTTCATATTTCGGGCTCGAGGACTACCTACCCCCTATAGTAGACGTAACACCCACCCCGTTGGTAGTACAGAATACCTATATCCAATTTGCGTTGAAAACTTGTCGAAGAAACACCGTGGGTTTAGGTCCCCGGCTCGCGCCGTGCCTCTCGGCCGAGAGGACGAGTCACTGCACGCTGGCTCGCGGTCACCGCAGACGGGTCGACCCGAACGCAGCAGCGGGCACCGCCCGTGCTCCTCGGGCGAGAGGTCACCCCTCGGACTCCGACTTCAGGTCGACCCGTCTGCGGGGAGAGCGGGCCAGCGTACAAGGACTCCTCCTTTCGCCCGAGGAGCACGGGCGGTGCCCGCTGCTGCGTTCGGGTCACCCCGTCTGCGGGGACCGCGAGCCAGCATGCAGGGACTCGTCCTCTCGGCCGGGAGCCACGGCGGGTCCCGAGCCCGGCGCTCGCCTGCTACTGGGTCGACAGGTCGACCCGTCTGCGGGGACTGCAGAGCCAGCGATGCGGGGACTCGTCCTCGGCCGGGAGAGACGGCGGGGCCCGAGCCGCCGCCCGCTGCTACTGGAGGACACCGAGGGGTCTTCCGACGTCTCCAGCTGGCGGCGGGGCCGACCGCCATCCTCGAGCCCGTCGGGGTCGGTCCCGTCCGCTCACCAGGTGAAATGTTTCCTATTTCGGGCTGGAGGACTACTACCCCTATAGTAGACGTAACACCCACCCCGTTCGTGTACGGAACACCTCTATCAATTTGCGTTGAAAACTTGTCGAAGAAACACCGTGGGTTTAGGGCCCCGGCTCGGGCCGTGGCTCCCGGCCGAGAGGACGAGTCACTGCACGCTGGCTCGCGGTCACCGCAGACGGGTCGACCCGAACGCAACAGCGGGCACCGCCCGTGCTCCTCGGGCGAGAGGTCGCCCCTCGGACTCCGACTTCAGGTAGACCCGTCTGCGGGGACAGCGGGCCAGCGTACAAGGACTCCTCCTCTCGCCCGAGGAGACCGGGCGGAGACCGGGCGGTGCCCGCTGCTGCGTTCGGGTCGACCCGTCTGCGGGGACAGCGAGCCAGCGTGCAGGGACTCGTCCTCTCGGCCGGGAGCCACGGCGGGGCCCGAGCCGGCGCCCGCTGCTACTGGAGGACACCGAGGGGGTCTTCCTGACGTCTCCCAGCTGGCGGCGGGGGCCGACCGCCATCCCCCTCGAGCCCGTCCCAGAATCTGGTCCCGTCCGCTGGCCGGTGAAATTTTTCCTTTTTTGGGTTCGATGACTACCTACCCCCTATAGTAGAGGTAACACCCACCCGGTTGGTAGTACGGAGCACCTCTATCCAATTTCCGTTGAAAACTTGTCGAAGAAACACCGTGGGGTTTGGGCCCCAGCTTCGGGCCGTGGCTATCGGCCGAGAGGACGGTCCCTGCACGCTGGCTTTCGGTCCCCGTGAGACGGGTCGATCCGAACGGGAGCGGGCACCGCCTGTGCTCCTCGGGTGAGAGGTCGCCTCTGGCTCTTCTGGTCGACCGTCTCTGCGGGGACAGCGGGCCAGCGTACAATGACCCTCCTCTCGCCCGAGGAGACCGGGCGGTGCCCGCTGCTGCGTTCGGGTCGACCCGTCTGCGGGGACCGCGAGCCAGCATGCAGGGACTCGTCCTCTCGGCCGGGAGCCACGGCAGGGCCCGAGCCGGCGCCCGCTGCTACTGGAGGACCCCGCGGGGCCTTCCCGACGTCTCCCAGCTGGCGGCAGGGGCCGACCGCCATCCCCCTCGAGCCCGTCCCAGAGTCTGGTCCCGTCCGCTGGCCGGTGAAATTTTACCTATTTCGGGCTCGAGGACTACCTAACCCCTATAGTAGACGTAACACCCACCCCGTTGGTAGTACGGAATACCTCTATCTAATTTGCGTTGAAAACTTGTCGAAGAAACACCGTGGGTTTAGGGCCCCGGCTCGGGCCGTGGCTCCCGGCCGAGAGGACGAGTCACTGCACGCTGGCTCGCGGTCGCCGCAGACGGGTCGACCCAGGCAACAGCGGAGCCTCCCGTGTTCCTCGGGCGAAGGTCGCCCCTCGGACTCCGGCTTCAGGTCTACCGTCTGCGGGGTTGGCCAGCGTACAAGGACTCCACCTCTCGCCCGAGGAGAACAGGCGGTGCCAGCTGCTGCGTTCGGGTCGACCCGTCTGCGGGGACCGCAAGCCAGCGTGCAGGGACTCGTCCTCTCGGCCGGGAGCCATGGCGGGGCCCGAGCCGGCGCCCACTGCTACTGGAGGACACCGAGGGGGTCTTCCCGACGTCTCCCAGCTGGCGGCGGGGGCCGACCGCCATCACCCTCCAGCCCGTCCCAGAGTCGGGTCCCGTCCGCTGGCCGGTGAAATTTTTCCTATTTCGGGCTCGAGGACTACCTACCCCCTTTAGTAGACGTAACACCCACCCCGTTGGTAGTACGGAATACCTCTATCAATTTGCGTTGAAAACTTGTCTAAAAAACACCGTGGGTTTAGATCCCGGGTCGACCGTGGCTCTCGGCCGAGAAGGACGAGGTACTGCACGCTGGCTCGCGGTACGGTCTGCAGACGGGTCGACCCGAACGCAGCGTGAGCACCGCCCGTGCTCCTCGGGCGAGAGGTCACCCTCGGACTCCGACCAGGTCGACCCGTCTGCGGGGACAGCGGGCCAGCGTACAATGACCCTCCTCTCGCCCGAGGAGACCGGGCGGTGCCCGCGCTGCTGCGTTCCGGGTCGACCCGTCTGCGGGGAACCACAATAACGTGCAGGCTCATCCTCGACTAGAGGCACAACGAGCTTAACCGGCGCCGCTGCTACTGGAGGACATCGAGGGGCCTTCCCGACGTCTCCCAGCTGGCGGCGGGGCCGACAATATCCTCGAGCCCGTCCAGAGTCGGGTCCCGTCCGCTGGCCGGTGAAATTTTTCCTATTTCGGGCTCGAGGACTACCTACCTATAGTAGACGTAACACGCACCCCGTTGGTATTGCAGGAATACCTATTTCAATTTGCGTTGAAAACTTGTCGAAGAAACACCGTGGGTTTAGGTCGCTCGGGCCGTGGCTTCGGCCGAGAGGTTAGTCACTGCACGCTGGCTCGCGGTCACCGCAGAGGGTGTCGACCCGAACGCAGCAGCTGGCTCCGCCCGTGGTCCTCGGGCGAGAGGTCGCCCCTCTGACTCCGACTTCGGGTCGACCCGTCTGCGGGGACAGTGGGCCAGCGTACAAGGACTCCTCCTCTCGCTCGAGGAGCACGGGCGGTGCCCGCTGCTGCGTTCAGGTCGACTCCGTCTGCGGGGACCGCGAGCCAGCGATGGGGACTCGTCCTCTCGGCCGGGAGCCACGGCGAGCGGGCCAGCGCCCGCTGCTACTGGAGGGACCGCGCGGGGCCTTCCGACGACTCCCAGCTGGCGGCGGGGCCGACCGCCATCCCTAGAGCCCGTCCCAGGGTCTTGTCACGTCCGCTGGTCAGGTGAAATTTTTTCCTATTTCGGGCTCGTGGATTACCTACCTATAGTAGACGTAACACCACCCCGTTGAGTAATGCAGATACCTATATCAATTTGGGTTGAAAACATGTCGAAGAAACACCGTGGGTTTAGCTCCCCGGCTCTCGGGCCGTGGCTCCCAGCCGGAAGGACGAGTCACTGCACGCTGGCTCGCGGTCACCAGGGCAGGTCGATCGAACGCAGCAGCGGGCACCGCCCGTGCTCCTCGGGCGAGGTCGCCCCTCGGACTCCGACTTCAGGTCGACCCGTCTGCGGGGACGGGCCAGCACAAGGACTCCTCCTCTCGCTCCGAGGCACGGAGGTGCACGCTGCTGCGTTCAGGTCGACCCGTGCAGGGACCGCGAGCCAGCGTGCAAGGGACTCGTCCTCTCGGCCGGGAGCCACGGCGGGCCCGAGCCGGCGCGCTGCTGGAGGACACCGAGGGGTCTTCCCGACGTCTCGCAGCTGGCGGCGGGGCCGACCGCCATCTCCTCGAGCCCGTCCAGAGTCCGGGTCCCGTCCGCTGGCCGGTGAAATTTTCCTATTTCCGGCTCGAGGACTACCTACCACCTATAGTAGACGTAACACCCACCCGTTGGTAGGAATACCTATATCCAATTTGCGTTGAGCTTGTCGAAGAAACACCGTGGTTTGGGTCCCCGGCTCGGGCCGTGGCTTCCGGCCGAGAGGACGGGTCACTGCACGCTGGCTCGCGGTCACCGCAGAGGGGTCGACGAACGCAGCAGAGGCTGCCCGTGCTCCGCGGGCGACAGGTCGCCCCCCGGACGCCGCCTTGGGGTCGACCCGTCTGCGGGGACAGTGGGCCAGCGTACACGGACCCTCCTCTCGCCCGAGCAGACTGGGCGGTGCCCGCTGCTGCGTTCGGGTCGACCCGTCTGCGGGACCGCGAGCCAGCGTGGGACTCGTCCTCTCGGCCGGGAGCCACGGCGGGGCCCGAGCCGGCGCCCGCTGCTACTGGAGACACCGGGGGGCCTTCGACGTCTCCCAGCTGGCGGCGGGGCCGTGCCCTGAGCCCGTCCCAGAGTCGCGTCCCGTCCGCTGGCCGGTGAAATTTTTCCTATTTCGGACACGGGGACTACCTACCCGTTGGTAGTACGGAATACCTCTATCAATTTGCGTAGAAAACTTGTCGAAGAAACACCGTGGGTTTATGCCCCGGGCTCGGGCCGTGGCTCCCGGCCGAGAAGGACGGTCACTGCATGCTGGCTCGCGGTCCCCGTGAACGGGTCGATCCGAACGCGGGCAGGCGGCGCCCGTGCTCTCCTCGGGCGAAGGTCGCCCCTCGGACTCCGACTGGTCGACCGTCTGCGGGGATAGCGGGCCCAGCCTGGACTCCTCTCGCCCGAGGAGCACAGGCGGTGCCACTGCTGCGGATGGTCGACCCGTCTGCGGGGAGCGCGAGCAAGCGTGCAGGGACTCGTCACTCTCGGCCGGGAGCCACGGCGGGCCCGAGCCGGCGCCCGCTGCTGCTGCAGGACCGCGCGGGGCCTTCCCGGCGTCTCCCAGCTGGCGGCAGGGGCCGACATAACATCCCCCTCGACCCGTCCCAGAGTCGGGACCCGTCCGCTGGCCGGTGAAATGTTTCCTATTTCGAACAAAGGGACTACCTATCTATAGTAGACGTAACACCCACCCGTTGGTAGTACGGAACAATTCTATCAGTACGTTGAAAACTTGTCGAAAACACACCGTGAGGTTTGGGCCCCGCTCGGGCCGTGGCTCTCGGCCGAGAAGGACGAGTCCCTGCACGCTGGCTCGCGGTCCCCGTGGTGGGTCGACCGAACGCAGGCAGGCACCGCCCGTGCTCGTCAGGCGGGGTCGCCCTCGGACTCCGACTTCAGGTCGACCCGTCTGCGGGACGGCGGGCCAGCGTACGAGGACTCCCTCGTCTCGCCGGGGAGAACGGGCGGTGCCCGCTGGTGCGTTCAGGTCGACCCGTCTTACTGAACCGCAGGCCCGCGTGCGGACGTCTCGGCCAGGAGCCACGGCAGGGGCCGAGCCGCGCCCGCTGCTACTGGAGGACACCGAGGGCCTTCCCGGCTGTCCCAGCTGGCGGCGGGGGCCGACCGCCATCCCACGAGCCCGTCCCAGAGTCGGGTCCCGTCCGCTGGGCGGTGAAATTTTTCTATTTCGGGCTCGGACTACCTACCCCTATAGTAGACGTAACACCACCAGGTTGGTAGTACGGAACACCTCTATCCAATTTGTGTTGAAAACTGTGTCAAGAAACTACCGTGGGGTTTGGGCCCTGGCTCGGGCCGTGGCTCTCCGGCAGAGGACGAGGAATCCATGCACGCGCTGGCCCGCGGTCCCCGTAGACAGGTCGACCCGAACGCAGGAGCGGGCACCGCCCGTGCTCCTCGGGCGAGGTTAAGCCCTCGGACTCCGACTTCAGGTCGACCCGTCTGCGGGGACCGCGAGCCAACACACGGACTCCTCCTCTCGGCCAGGGGTACAACGGAGCAACCGGAGCCGCTGCTATTGAGGACACCGGGCGGACGCTTCCGACGTCTCCCAGCTGGCGGCGGGAATGACCATATCCCCCTCGACCCCGTCCCAGAGTCGGGACCCGTCCGCTGGCCATTGGTACCTATTTCGGGCTCGAGGACTACCTATCCCTATAGTAGACGTAACACCCACCCGTTGTGTGCAGGAACAATTCTATCAATTTGCGTTGAAAACTTGTCGAAGAAACACCGTGGGGTTTGGGCCCCCAGCTCGGGCCGTGGCTCTCAGCCGGAAGGACAGTCCTGCACGCTGGCTCGCGGTCCCCGTAGACGGGTCGATCCGAACGCAGGGCAGGCACCGCCCGTGCTCGTCAGGGCGAGAAGGTCGCCCTCGGACTCCGACTGGGTCGACCCGTCTGCGGGGACAGCGGGCCCATCGTGCAGGACCCTCTCGCCCGAGGAGAACCGGGCGGTGCCCGCTGCTGCGTTCAGGTCGACCCGTCTGCGGGACCGCAGGCCAGCGATGCGGGGACTCGTCCTCTCGGCCGGGAGCCACGGCGGGCGCAGCCGGCGCCCGCTGCTGTTGGAGGACACCGAGGGGGCCTTCCCGACGTCTCCCAGCTGGCGGCGGGGGCTGACCGTCATCCCCTCGAGCCGTCCCAGAGTCGGGTCCCGTCCGCTGGCCGGTGAAATTATTCCTATTTCGGGCTCGAGGGACTACCCTATAGTAGACGTAACACCACCCGTTGCTGTAGTACCTTGCAGGACTCATCCTCTCGGCCGACCTGGCACGGCGGGGCTCGAGCCGGCGCCGCACTGCTACTGGGACAACGGGGGTCTTCCCGACGTCTCCCAGCTGGGGGCGAGGCCGACCTCCATCCCCTCGAGCCCGTCCAGGTCGGGTCCCATCCGCTGGCCGGTGAAATTTTTCCTATTTTCGGGCTCGGGGACTACCTACCCCCTATAGTAGACGTAACACCCACCCCGTTGGTAGTACGTACCTCTATCAATTTGCGTTGAAAACTTGTCGAAGAAACACCGTGGGTTTGGGCCCCGGCTCGGGCCGTGGCTCTCGGCCGAGAGGACGAGTCCCTGCACGCTGGCTCGCGGTCCCCGTAGACGGGGCGATGCGAACGCAGGGCAGGCACCGCCCGTGCTCCTCAGGCGAAGGTCGCCCTCTGACTCCGACTTCGGGTCGACCCGTCTGCGGGGACAGCAGGCCCAGCGTGCAAGACCCTCCTCTCTCGCCCGAGGAGACCGGGCGGGGCCCGCTGCTGCGTTCGGGTCGACCCGTCTGCGAGGACCGCGAGCCAGCGATGGGGACTCGTCCTCTCGGCCGGGAGCCGGCGGGCGAGCCAGCGCCCGCTGCCTGGAGGACACCGAGGGGCCTTCCCGACGTCTCCAGCTGGCGGCGGGGGGACGACCGCCATCCCCTCGAGCCCGTCCCAGGTCGGGTCCCGTCCGCTGGTCGGTGAAATTTTTCAATTTCGGGCTCGGACTACCTACCCCCTATAGTAGACGTAACACCACCCGTTGCTGGTACCGTGCAGGACTCATCCTCTCGCCCGCCTCTCGGCCGGGCTCGAGCCGGCGCCCGCTGCTACTGGAGGGACAACGGGCCTTCCCGACGTCTCCCAGCTGGCGGCGGGGCCGACCGCCATCCCCTCGAGCCCCTTCCCAGAGTCGGTCCCGTCCGCTGGCCGGTGAAATTTTCCTATTTCAGGCTCGGACTACCTATCTTATAGTAGACTTTGTAACACCACCCGTTGGTACGGATCAGCCTCTATCAATTTGCGTTGACTTGTCAGAAGAAACACCGTGGGAGTTTGGGCCCCGGCTCGGGCCGTGGCTCTCGGCCGAGAGGACAGTCCCTGCACGCTGGCTCAGGCGGTCCCCGTAGACGGTTGTCCACTGCTTGCGGGAGCGGGCACCGCCGTGCTCGCCGGGCGAAGGTCGCCCCTCGGACTCCGAATGTAGCAGGTCGACCCGTCTGCTGGGGACACTGCTGCCACTGCGTGAGACCCACTCTGGCCTTGACCGAGAGCTCTGCTGGTGTCAGCTGGTGCCCGCTGCTGAGCAATTCCTGGGTCGACCGTCTGGCGGGATTTACAGCGCTTGCGCTGCAGTCTCTCCGTGATCTCGGTCTTGTGGAGCCAGGTGGGATTCACTCCTCTGTGCCTTCCTGAGCAAGAGCCAGCATGGCTCCCTCCCGTCTGACACCGGCTGGGGCGATTCCCGACGTCTAGGACAGCTGGCGGCGGGGGCCGACCGCCATCCCCTCGGAGACCGTACGTCGGGCTTCATTGAGCTGGCAGTGTCGAGCTTTTTTACATTTCGGGCTCGAGGACTACCTACCCCACTATAGTAGACGTAACACCCACCCCGTTGGTAGTACGGAACACCTCTATCAATTTGCATTGGAAAACTTGTCGAAGAAACACCGTGGGGTTTGGGCCCCGGCTCGGGCCGTGGCTCTCGGCCGAGGACGAGTTACTGCACGCTGGCTCGCGGTCCCCACCAGACGGGTCGACCCGAACGCAGCAGCGGGCACCGCCGTGCTCCTCGGGCGAGGTCGCCCTCGGACATCGACTTCAGGTCGACCCGTACAAGGACTCCTCCTCTCGCCCGAGGCACGGGCGGTGCCGCTGCTGCGTTCGGGTCGACCGGTCTGCGGGACCGCGAGCCAGCGTGCGGGGACTCGTCCTCTCGGCCGGAGCCACGGCGGTGAGCCGGCGCCCGCTGCTACTGGAGGACACCGGGGGCCTTCCGACGTCTCCCAGCTGGCGGCGGGGCCGACCGCCATCCCCTCGAGCCCGTCCCAGAGTCGGCTCTCGTCCGCTGGCCGGTGAAATTTTTCCTATTTCGGGCTCGAGACTACCCCTATAGTAGACGTAACACCACCGTTGGTAGTACGGAACAACTCTATCCAATTTGCGTTGAAAACTTGTCGAAGAAACACCGTGGGGTTTGGGCCCCGGCTCGAGCCGTGGCTCTGAGCCAAAGGATGATCCCCTGCACGCTGGCTCGCGGTCCCCGTGAGACGGGTCGATCCGAACGCAGGAGCGGGCGCTGGCTGCTACTGGAGGGACCGCGCGAGGCTTGCCCGACGTCTCCCCAGCTGGCGGCGTGGGCCGACCAGCATCCCCCTCGAGCCCGTCCCAGAGTCTGGTCCCGATCCGCTGGCCGGTGAAATTTTTCACTATTTCGGGCTCGAGGACTCTACGCCTTTAGTAGACGTAACACCCACCCCGTTAGTAGTACGGAAAACCTGTATCCAATTTGCGTTGAAAACTTGTCGAAGAAACACCGTGGGTTTGGGGCCCCAGCTCGGGCCGTGGCTCCCGGCCGAGGAGGACGAGTTACTGCACGCTGGGCCCGCGGTCCCCGCCAGACGGAAGTCGACGAACGCAGCAGCGGGCACCGCCCGTGCTCCTCGGGCAGGGAGGTCGCCCCTGCACATCGACTTCAGGTCGACCCGTCTGCGGGGACAGCGGGCCCAGCGGCAAGAACTCCTCCTGTCGCCCGAGGAGCACGGGCGGTGCCACTTTGCTGCGTTCAGGTCGACCGTCTGCAGGGACAGCGAGCCAGCGATGCGGGACTCGTCCTCTCGGCTCGGGGAGCCACGGCGGGAGCCAAGCCGCCGCCCACTATACTGGGAGGACACCGAGGGGCCTTCCGACGTCTCCCAGCTGGCGGCGGGTTGCAACCGCTCATCCCCTCCGAGCCGTTTCCCAGAGTCGGGTCCCGTCCCTGGCCGCTGAAATTTTTTCTATTTCGGGCTCCGAGGACTAACTACCCCCTATAGTAGACGTAACTTTACCCACCCCGTTGGTAGTGCGTGTCTATCCAATTTGCGTTGAAAACTTGTCGGAAAAACACCGCGCAGGGTTTTTGGGCCCCGGCTCGGGCCGTGGCTCTGAGCCGAGGAGGACGAGGACCTGCACGCTGGCTCGCGGTCCCCCATGCCCAGGCGGGTCGAGCCGAACGCAGGAGCAGGAACCGCCCGTGCTCCTCGGGCGAGAGGTCGCCCCTCGGACTCCGACTTCGGGTCCCGAACCCGTCTGCGGGACAGCAGGCCCCAGCGATGCCGGACCCTCCTCGCCCGGGGAGACCGGGCGCTGCCCGCTGCTGCGTTCAGGTCGACCCGTCTGCGGGACCGCGAGCCAGCGATGCAGGGACTCGTCCTCTCGGCCACAGGAGCCACGGCGGGCCCCCGAGCCGGCGCCACTGCTGGAGGGACATCAGAGGGGTCTTCCCGACGTCTCCCCCAGCTGGTGGCGGGGCCGACCGCCATCCGCTCGAGCCCGTCCAAGAGTCCGGGTCCCGTCCGCTGGCCGGTGAAATTTTCCTATTTCGGGCTCGAGGACTACCTACCCCACTATAATGAGACGTAACACCACACCCCGTTGGTAGTACGGGGCACCTCTATCCAATTGCGTTGAAAACTTGTCGAAGAAACACACCCGTGGGTTTAGGGGCCCCGGCACGGGCTCGTGGCGCTGCCGAGCCAAGAGAGGACGAGTCACTGCACGCTGGCTCGCGGTCCCGCAGACAGGTCGACCGAACGGCAGCAGCGGGCACACGGTTGTTTCACGTATAAAAAGTACGCCCTCTGTTGGTCCGATTTGTGCCAGCGTTGCAAAATGCATTCGTGACGTCATGATGGCTTTTTCTGCAACTTATAAAGAGCGTTCGACCCCTTTCGTTTTTCGATTTCTGATTGGCAGCTAATTTAAAAAATTTGCATAATATGTTAAGAAGATTAATGAATATTGATAAAAGATCATGAACCAACGGTTTTACCGGGGAGCAACGGTGTTTACAATAGAATCTTGGCAGGTCTAAAGGTCATGTGGAACCGCGCTGTGCAAAATGGATAGAGTCATTGAAATCACTCGTTTTAGATCGTTTTTCCACCATCGCCGCCAATACTGATGACAATTGATGACTACCTACGGTTGGATAAGGTGTTCTGGATACATTTTACACACTCAAAGGTAAGAAAGGGGCCAATAAGATGTAGATGGTTATCGATGGTTCGGAATTGGTCATAATTTCAGTTTCGTGTTTTACGCTAAATATAATAGCACTAGTTTGTGCACGATTTGTGTATGCTCACTGTACAAATGTTGCATGTACGTGGCCAATGTGTAGCATGTGAGAAAGTACTACTCACACACATGCGTATTGCGATATGTGCGTTTTCCGTATGATTTTTAAATTTTCATTCGGGGAATTAGCCTAACTAATGTTCATGTTTTAGGCCCGCCAAAAATTGATGAAGACAGATGGGGGCCCAACTTTAACTGACGTTAATTTGAATCCAAATCCAATAGGTATACAGAAAATATGTTTGGCAAAAAAAATAATAAATTGAGACAAAAAAATATTTGCATGACTTCTACAATTCATTCTCTTTTCTTTCTTTTTTTTTTTGGTGGGTTTAAAATAACAAAGAAAGCATGTACACGTGTTACATGTAAAGACCGATGTTAAGAGTAGATCCAATTTTGTATTAGGACAAAAACGAAACAGAAAAATTCATTGAACAAACTTCCCTTCAAGTTCAACGTAAATAAGTTTGTTTTGAAATTTAATCTGAAAATAAAACATACATGTACATGTGCACTAAAATGGTAGTAGTACTACTACAACTAGGGCACCATAACTTCAATAATACGTGCATGCCTGCAAGGCATGGCCTTGTTAATATTTGAGTTGAAATGAAGCTATTTTACCAAATATAATAATTTAAAAGTAAATATTCATATATTGCACACACAATTACAGCCTGCCTTAATAGAGAAAGGTGACCGGGTGTAAATCATCAGACATGGTGGTCCTCACACCACGGGTAACCTTAATACATGTACAATGTCCAACCAAACAAAGCATTTGCGATGATCAAAGATTGTCACCTCGCCTGGGACCAGCTACGCAAGATCAGACGGTAATTATACAGTTCTGGCCTAATCAGAATAATATAATTAAACTGTGAACATATTTACATTTATTTAATTACAATAGGTCACATTCAAACATATTTAATTACTCATACATAAACTTATTAACCATGTATTCTCACATAAGTACCCGACTGTTGAAAAGTTTATACATTTGTATTCAGATAAAACAATATTCAGAATAAACAAGCCAATTATACAAGTTAATATAAATTGTGAAAATGTTTTTAAATATTTTCTCTTTGAATTTGTACTACATGTAGGTACCTCGGTACTAACTTTGGGTGACATCTGAAAGGAAGATGGGCATCATCAAAATCTGTAAGGATTGTAACCTACAAGGAGAGCTGGCCAACCTTTTGTTTCCCTCCACAAGCGGGTGGAATCAATGGCTTTATAACAGAGAAACCCCATTGTTTACATCAACAATCTGAGTAGTATGATTCTGGACTACCTGGACCGTCTTGACAAGTTAGTAAATTCAACTTGGAATGTACCTTTTTAAAAATTGTACACCTATACATGCTCGTTTGATGCATAAATATGTGCACCACAATCACATGATTACCAAATGAATTTTCTGTTTTGTTTTCTTTCTAGAAATGGATGTAACTTGGCACAATGATGTTATTCCCTCAACCGAGATTTGGGTGAAAATAGGAGGGATAAGGGAGGACGTCATTCAAGTTAAATTTCAAATCGTCAATGTGCATCACCCAAATTCACTAGCTAACACAGTAGTGTTCTGTTGCTTCGAAATGACTCTCTCAACCAATGCAATGCACTCTCCCAAAGATCATGGACCAGGTAGCCACATTGTCCAACAACCAAGTGGCGAGGTTTTTAGTTGCTATTCATTTCAGCTCAGCAAATACATGCTCGTTGTATAAAAGTATCAAAATTAAATGACACAACAAACTTGTATTTTGTTTCACTGTACAAAACTAGTCTAATTTTGATTGTTTTCTTTGTTTATTACGTAACAGTGACAAGACAATCCGACTCTTCTGTTTCGGGATTACGAGCTCCTGAACAAGATGTGGTCTTTTGGATGCAATGGTAAGTAGTGCAGAGGATGCACAAATAAATCCCGCATCTGTGTACATCTACATGTTTGCAGTACATGTACATGTACATGTTGAACTACCTGTACATATGGGCTACATGTACAAGAAGTAGTGTTATGCAGATTTGACTAATTCTTCAAATTGAACTTTGTTTTATTTCTTTTTTAACAGCTCGCTATTGTTGCATCTACTGTACTGCTTTAAAGGAAATGATGCAGCAACCATATAAACAACGTGGACCATCGTGGCTCATACCCTACAGACCATAAGGAACAACTACGGCGTCTTTACTAATGACGGTGCCAAAAGGAATCGAGCAAAGATGTTTCTGTTAGTGTTGTTAATGAGCCCATGATTTCACTTGAACTAGACCATGTAAGAACATTGTATACTGTTTTTTTATTAAGTGCAGACACTCATTTGAATAAAATAGGAACAACTACATGTATAACATAATGTTTTAGTAATACATGTACAATGGTGTATAGGCAGTGTACGTGCATGAACTACAAGACCAAATATTTGAGCAACATGTTTACATGTACATGCACTACATGACTTGTATTTAAGTTTGTTGATAATTATCAGTTCAACTTTACATCCACACTGTGTTACTGCTAACCCTTTAAGAATTCCCACAAATGTTACACAGTGTGGTTTTGGAAAAAATAAGTTCCATAAACCATGAGATGAGCATCCATGTGTAATTCACTGAAGGATTATCTCAATTCAGGAGTCAACTCAAATCCAGACTCAAGTAAAACAATCAGTTATTATGTACATGTACATGTATACATGTAGTAACATTCACTGATTTACCCCATACTACAGGTCATTCTCCCAAGTTTGCACATCTCATTGGGAGTGTTCAAAAAAGCTGTATGACCTCTTCGAGGGTGAATGTCATGACTTAGACAGTCATCTGTTCAAGTTGCGAGCTGATGCAGAAGTTGATACTGACGAGGACGATCTTGAAGTCAACATTTTTTGACGCACAAGTCTCAGCAAGCATCAGCAAACAACATAATATATCCAAGCAGTTACGAGACAAGCAGGCCCGACTGGAGAAATTGAAGATGACCTACCTTGCGTCCTTCAGAACACGACACAGCAGGATGCCAGTGCTGAATTTTTGTCAGATGGCAATGGAGGCAGTCCAGTTGCGGAATTGACGTGCAGAATTTGGTAATTAATCTCAATTTCCAATCAAAATATTGATCAGATAAAACATGTTGGCAAGTACAATCTGCACTAGATATTGCATCTTACAGCAGTAAATTTTTAAATATTTTTTTTCTCCACAGGAAAAGCTGGCCAATAGTGCTGACCTTGCCTTTGGCACTGGTCCCGTGTCAGCTCTTTAGAAAAGGGTGCTTTCCAAATTTAACGTGCAACATAAGCCTACCATGGTAAAGCCTTCATTGGGAACCACGTACACAAATGCTGTAAGGTAATCCATATAAGGTTTAATCCACAGATAATCTGATCATGAGATGCACACATGACACATGTACTCACTGGAGTATTTGAAAATTCTGCAGTGAATTTGTATTCAAAAAGTAATTTTTCCTTCCTCTTCTAGGTTGAAGTCATTGACGCTCTTACTGACGCCCCTCGGCGAGCTGTAATCGAGCACATGACTGATGTCTTACCACTCGCCTGTCAAAATCGCCTCATGAGAGGCTTTGACAGTGAAGCATAAAATATCGTGACATTTTCCTTAAATTTGCGGATGTACATCAAGGCATCAACCATGCAAATCCTTTCATCTGAAAAATCCAACATAGGTAATTACTGTACATTAAGTAAATCGGTACTCACTTCTGCCATTCCATATTTTCTTTCACTTTCCATTCTGACATATCGTTTGAGCTTTGTAGATGATTTCATCCTTTGTGATTCTGTTATAAATCTATAATTCCTTCTCTTGAATATCTGTATCAAGGACCTCCTGGACACATATCGGCGTATGTTCCCCGGCCAAAACATCACCCCAAAACTTCATCTTCTGGAAGACCATGCGGTACAACAGCTCTCTAAGTTCCGAGTTGGGTTTGGACTCCTTAATGAACAAGGTGGATAATTGATCCACACACACTTCAACCGTACTGGGCGAATAGTTCATGGGATGTGTGACAATTTGCAACGGTTGATGGCCATAATGAGAAGACATCTCACCAGCACAATACCAGACATCCGAGCTAGCACTGTAGAACCTTGGAGGAAACATGAAAACTAGCATTAAAATAAAATAAGTAACATCATATGCAAATAAATAATTTTATTGTGCAGTGACGTAACTGTGCGGTAGGATGCAAGAATCCACCACAAGGCTAGTAGCGACCCCAGCTCAAATTCTTATCTGCTCAGACACCTGCTCAGAGTTATTAAAACAAGTACGTAAAGCGCTTCCCCTTCCCCACCACCCCCCCACGAAAATAATTGTTCTTTCTAGGTGACCACTGCCCCATCCCCAGTTATGCTGCTATTTTGTGATTGTTAAAGACAAAAAACAAAATTACAAGGTTTACAAAAAAATTGTGGATGGTTTATCAAAAATTGTGGATGATTTCTTATATCCATATGAATGGTAGTTTAGCAGTAACCGCAATTTGATTGTTGTTTAATGTACTATTATTTGAAAATAAATATGAGTAGTATGTTAGATGGGGGTTCTAGGCCACCTGCTTAAAAATGATGTTAAGTAGGTGGCCTAGAACCCATCTAACATAAAATTTAAAAATGATTTTAGGGGGTATTTCCCTTTTAAGTAGGTCTATAAAGAGGGCGTGGTCGATGACAAAAGAGGGAGGCTCGTAAAAGAGATTCAGCGTTGCGAATCGTGACGTTATCAAAAAACCGCCGGTAACCGGTGTATTTTAAAAATCTTACAAAAAACTGAGATAAACAATTGAAAAAAACAAAACAATATTATCTAGTTTAATAATAAAGATGACAACAAAATATTTATCGAAATGGACATTGCCAGAATTGAAAGAGTTTGCTCGAGAACACATTGGTCGAATAATTATTGTGCAAAACAACAAGAATAAAGTATATAAACGCAGTTATTACAACGCGACGAAAAAATATTTAAAACGACAAAAACAAAAACCATTATATAAATTAAATTTAGCCGAATTGAGAGGCGTATAGCGGTTGAAAATATAAATCTACCAAGAACGCGGCGCGGGGCAAGAGCGCAGTTGTTTAAAAGACTATATTGCCGCTATTAAAAGGTTTCACAACCGAGAAGAAGAGTTGAGATTTAAACCACCGATCGACGGTGGCAGATATTTACGCGAACGAATAATGGTGGTTCCGCTGAATCACAGCAAAGAAAAAGATTTAAATATTTTTTCACAAGCGGTAAAACCAAAGATAATCACCAAGTTGACTATAGACTTGCGATAATTTACCGCGTACAAGTTTATGATATTTATACGCGTTAAATTATGTAAAGAAAAATTAGACGGCACGATCGATTTTGCCGAACCAAGATTTCATAATAATAAGCAAATTGTTTTATTGAATTTAGATGACATCGAAAATATACTAGTTACAGTTTTTTCACAGATTCAAGAGGCTTTAGAAAAATGGACTCAAAAGGGTTCTGGATGGGAGGTAGATCGTATCGTTGACATGAATATCGCTGTCGCGAGATATCAACCTTTGAGAGGCGGTAGTTATATCGAGCTATGCGACTATATTAAAAATAAAAAAGCCTGCATCAACGTAAAAAACAACGACGACGATTGTTTACGTTGGGCGTTGCGCAGCGCTCTTTTACCCGTGACAATTCATCCAGAAAGAACGAGTAAGTACCCGATTGAAGACGGTTTTAATTTTAATAATATCGAGGCTCCTACACCAATCAGCCAAATTAAGCAATTAGAGAAACAAAACAATATAGCGATAAACGTTTTTGGTTGTGAATCAAAAACGATACTAGTTTACAAACTCAGCGATCAACCCGGGAGACTGGATCGCATAAATTTATTATTGATTCATAAAGAAGCTTAGATCTCACTACGTTTGGATAAAAAGATGTGAATAAATTACTTTACGATCAAACGAGTCACAAAGAACAAAACAGGGTTTTTGACAAAGCGTATCTCGAAAATCACGAAGAAATGTGTAAGGAATAAACGACAGACCGACGACGGTCGTGATGCCGGAAAAAGGGTAAAAAACGATACGGTTAAATTTATAAATTTTTCATAAAAAGATGCGAGTTCCTTTCGTAATATACGCTGACTTTGAAAGTATTATTAAAAATGTTGTAGACGTGAATGCAACTAATACTACGAGATTACAAGAACACGTCGTTTGCGGTTATTCGTACGTCGTCGTTCGTTGCGACGGTGAAAGTAGTTCTCCCATTACGTATAGGGGAGAAGATGCGGCTAAACATTTTTTTAAAGAATCAAAACAAATTAACGAGATATTTAAAAATCCTCAAAAATTAAACATGACTAAAGAAAATGTAGAAGATTACAACTCTTCTAGCGAGTGTTGGATATGCGAAAAAGTTTTTGAACGTGATGAGAAGGTAAAGAGATCATTGCCACATTACCGGAAAATATCGAGGCGCGGCGCATAATTATTGTAATTTAAAACTGAGTTTAAAACCGAGTAAAACTTGTATTCCGGTCGTATTTCATAATTTGCGAGGCTACGACTCTCATCTCATTATGCAGGCCGCGAGTCAAACGACGGGAAATCTAACGTGCATTCCAAACAATATCGAAAAGTATATTTCTTTTTCAATCGGGCAACTACGATTTATAGACAGCGCTCAATTTTTATTGGCGTCGTTGGATAAACTCGTTAAATCAAACAATTCTTTTCCAATTACAATAAAACTCGAACCCGATTTAGAAAAATGTAATCTGTTAAAAAGCAAGGGTATTTATCCTTACGAGTACATGGATAGTTTTGAAAAATTTAAAGAAAAACAACTTCCTTCGATAGAATCTTTTTACAGCAGTTTAAACAACCAACACATTACCAAAGAACAATACGAGCACGCAAAGAATGTATTTCATACATTCGATTGTAAAAACTTGGGCGATTATCACGATTTATACGTGCGTACCGATACTTGTTTATTGGCGGACGTATTTGAAAATGTTCGCGCTACTTGCACTAAACAATACGGTTTAGTTCCGGCTAATTATTATACTAGTCCGGGTCTGAGTTGGGACGCTTTATTGAAGCATTCAAAACAAACTTTAGAATTGCTCACGGACGTCGACATGCATTTGTTTATTGAGAGTGGTACGCGAGGAGAAACGTGCATGGCGAGTAAACGATACGCTAAAGCAAACAATGTCTACTTACAAGACTACGACGAATCGAAACCATCGAGTTACATTACGTACTTGGACGCGAATAATTTATACGGATACGCGATGAGTCAACCTTTACCGACGGGTAATTTTAAATGGATGACTAGTAAACGAATAGACAAACTCGAGAGCGAGGGACCTAAAAAAGGATGTATTTTAGAAGTCGATTTAGAATATCCCAAAGATTTTACACGATTCTCACAACGCGTTTCCACTCGCGCCAGAGTCGTTGATAGTGCTGCGAAAAGAATGGATGAGCGACTATCAAAAGAATTTACTAAAAGACAAGCCGTCTCCAAACGTCGTGAAATTAGTTCCAAATTTATACGAAAAAAAAAACTACGTGCTCCATTATCGTAATTTACGATTGTATTTACAACTAGGTATGAAACTAACTCAAATTCATGGCGTTTTAGAATTTGACGAATCGTGTTGGATGACATCGTACATTGATAAAAACACTCAACTCAGAAAACTCGCGACAAGCGATTTTGAAAAAGATTTATACAAACTCATGAACAATTCAGTTTTTGGAAAAACGATGGAAAATGTACGAAAACGCGTCAACGTAAATTTGAAGCGGTTAAACGACGAAAAAGCGGAAAATCAAATTCGTTCGCTCATCTCGAAACCAAATTTTGCAGAGGCAAGGATTTTCGATAACGATCTAGTAGCGATTCACATGCACAAAACAAAACTCAACCGCCCGGTCTACATAGGAATGAGCATACTAGATTTATCTAAACATTTAATGTACGATTTTTATTACAATCGTTTAAAGCTAAAATACAAAGACGAGTGTGAGTTGGTATACACGGATACAGATAGCTTGTTGTTGGAAATTAAAACTCGTGATGTTTTTAAAGATATGAAAAAAGACAAACATTTATACGATTTTAGTAATTATGAACGAGGTCATTTTTTATTTTCTGAAGAAAATACCAAACATGTACTCGTTGCAGCTATCTCAAGGAGAAAATATAAAAAAAGCTAAAGGCGTTAAAAGACAAGTTTTAATACAAGATATTAAACACGAAAACTATAAACAAGTTTTATCGTTGAAAAATACTCTACATCACCCTATGAATTTTATTAGGCACGAAAAACATCGATTATATACGACGCGAGTAAATAAAATATCGCTATCACCTTTAGACACAAAGAGACACATTTTAGAAGACGGAATAGACACTCACGCTTACGGTCACTATAGCCTCATCGTTTAACATTACAATTACGATCGTTTAAACAATAGGGGGATTTTCTGTATCTCGAGGAATAATTTGTAATTGCTCTTTTACAAAACTACGAGCGGGACCCGCATCTGAATAATACAAGATGGGTTGATTAGCGGCTTTTATCGTTTTATCTATTCTATAAATTTGTATACTCCATATAGGATCGGTCGCGCGGCGTCTCGTATCTTTTTCAGCTTCACCGCGCGCGTATAAATACCGAACTACGCTGTTGTTTGGGATTCTTTTTTCGTTCTTTTTACCTGGCGAGGCTGGATTTTGCTCGACACTACGTAATTTAATCGCGTCTTTAGGTTTTAAATTAATGAGTCTCGTCGTCTCGTTGTTTAACGCTTTTACGACTAGCGGCAATCTTTTAACCCATTCTCTATTTCTCGTATCAGTCGCTATTTCTTGCCCGTATTGATGCGAAAATAATCTTTCTGCTAACGTTCTATTAAATCGCTCCACTATACCCTGAGCTCTATGATTACCAACCTCACCTCTTTGTATTACAACATGTTTGTTTGCTCATTAATACGTTTACGCTAGACATAAATTCTTTTCAGGATCGACTTTTTATAATTTTAGGCCAAGTTAACGGCGAACGTTTATAATTTTTTCAAATGCGTTACCGACTTGAACAGCGGTTTTATCTGTTAACGGTTCTGCTTCTTTATATCTACTGGCTTCATCAATAATTGTTAACGCGTACTTGAACGTTGTTCTTTGACTTTTACCAACCGTATCGTGCGGAAGAAACAATAAATCTGCTTGATGAACCTCATTTGGTTTTTCTAACATACTGTTTGATGAAGTTGGTCTTGGAATGTATTTAGGATAGGGTAAATAAATTTGCCACAGCGCTTGCTTTTTTATCCATCGTCGAATTAATTTTACATTTACTTGGGTTTCTTTAGCTAATTTATTAATCGCGTCGAGACCTTTGTAGTATCCTTTAGGACTATAATAAGCGTTAGATAGTCGTTTATCCATTTTTATATTGTACAATATAAAAAATTTATTCAACAGGCATGAGCGAGTTTTTGTAAAATTCCTTGTTTAACTAACCACATTTGCGTCACACCAGATAATCCAATCGTCGCGGTGAGTTTTAACCCGTCTTTTATACCCAACTTTCCTAAATCGGCTGGTTTCATTTAAATATTTTTTCACCCAACATGCTGTATAAAACGACTAAAAGAGTCATAACGGCGCTGTAATAAGCTGAATCGGCGATTGTTTTCGTATCTATCGGCATTGAAGACATATTTTATAGTCGTTAAATATAATATTTAAAAAACACACTTTTATTCCATTTCAAAAACTCTCGTTGTCTGCGAGGGTGAGTGGTGAAACAGATTCTATAGCGAGTTTAACTGGAGTGGGTTTAATCGGCTCGTTTATAAATGTTGGTTCTTCTTTGCTAGGTTCACTAAACAATAAATAAGCGATACCCCCAATAGCTAAACCAATAGCTATATAGACAAAATAGCTCGTTCCATTGCTCGATGAGCTCATCGCCGCTTCGCTATCGCGAGGCGTTTTGACGCTTTTGCGGGTTTAGCGAGTTGCAGTTTTTCTTTCTATTAATTTCGGCGAGTCTTTTTCCAGCCGCGACTCTGTTTGGGTTTTGGTTTATTCGCTGTTTTCGTTACGGTCAACGGTACAACTGGTTTCTTTTCTACAACTTGCGGTTGCGCATTCTCTGTCTCGTTGGGTTTCCATCGCTTTCATTATCTACACAAGATTCTTCTTTTCTTTTTTAAATGTTTTGCTGTAATTAGCGAAACATTTCACACTTCGGTACTAAGCATGCTAGAAATGAACGGATCTTTTCTAAATCTGAAATTAATTTACCTTCATCGTCAATTTGAAATTTATGACCGTACAAATCTATACGATTTAAACTAAATCCTAATAGTTTAGCGTATAGCGTTATAAAGCGCTACCTAAAGACTGAGTAATATCACGACCTAATTTAGTTTCGCATTGCGTGTGTAGCGCGTCTCGCTCTTCGGTAGACAAAGCTTCAATATCGCTAACGCTTGGTTCTTTTCCGAAAAACATTTTCGAGATCTCCTCCCACTACAACCGATAAAAGACGTAGTTTTGTTTCAACGACGTATTATCGTTAGTGTCGCTTGCGTCGTCCGCGAGTGTCATCTGTGGATGTTCGTTTAATAGTTTATGTACTTCTTCCATTTTATTATACGTACTTATAGAATAATCAGTTAAATTTATAAAAAATATAGAAACCAATAATTAATTTTAGATAACCCATCGGTGTTTAAAAGTTCGTTAAGATTAAACATTAGATATTTTACTTGTTCAGCAGATATACTCGTAAATATACCTTTACTTTTCAGTATTCTCGTTTAAAACTTGTACTTGGTTTTTTCTTTCTTTTTCAGTATTGAGAAGTTGGTTAAGATTATATATAAAATCATTTACTCGTTCAGCAGATATACTCGTAAATATAACTTTTACTCGTTCAGCATCCATATTTATAAATAGATTTTATAATATTTATTAAAATACAAAACAACCTATGAGTAACCTATGAGTAATTGCACTTAACCTATGAGTAATTGCTAACGACTTAGTGGGTAACCTATGGGTAATTGCTATTTACCTATGAGTCCTATGAGTAATTACTAACGACTTGGAGTAATTGCTCTTAACCTATGAGTAATTACTAACGACTTGGAGTAATTACTTAACAACCCTTAGTCACGTATTTCATAATCGGTAGGCTGATCTGTTTTTAAAATCAACTTGCGATGTAAAACTCGTTTTAGTTGCTCGCGCGCTCGCTCTCGTAACTCAGCCGTCGGAATAACATCATTTTCTCTAAGACAATTCTCGTACGAGTCTCTATCTTTACAATAAAATAAACACACCCATTTGAGTTGTTCTCTAAAATCTTTCAATACGCTATTATATTTTTGCGAAAGAATCCAACAGCTGTGTTTAACGTGTCTACCGCTAAAAGCCAATTGTGTAATCATACATTTATTGTTCTCGTCGTATTTTTTATAATGCAACTGTTTATTAGCGCTGCAATCATCGATGATAAACAACGTTTCCTCAGATTTAAAAGCATCGCTATCAATTTGTATAGCTCGGTTTAACGAGATGTCGTTTAAATCGTTAACGTGTACGTTATCGTCGTTTAGAACCCATTTTCTATTTTTGTACGTATCGTTGTTGAAGATGGTGGGGCATAGTATAACGATATTTTTTTAATATTTTAAATATTCTTTTTCTAATAAATTTAAAACAAATTCAGTTTTTCCGCATCCCGTTTGTCCGCAAATTAACGCGGCGTGTGGATATTTAGGCAACATTTCCTTTTACAATAGTCTCTAATTTTAATAATCGACTGATTCAAAACGTGAGTTTCTTATATTTAGTTGCGCATCCATGATAATAAAAGTATACATGTTTAGTTCACCCGCGGATTCAGCTTCTTTTTCAATTTGAATGGTGATTCCTTCGCTCAAGTTTTGTACTCGTCTTCCGCTTCCGTGTAATTTATTGTCGACGCTCGTTCTTAAATCTTAAAATAAACCGTATCGATTTAGTAAATAATTCGCTGGTTTCATAAATTTAAACTTGTACGACTTATATAGCGTGTTGTTGTTTAGAATGGCCAAAATATTTTGAAATCTCTTCCCAATGTTGATACCTTTTCATTCCGTGCGCGTAGAGTTGATTGGGAACGCCTTCGATGGTAATCGAAACTTTATCGATTTTCGGATTATAAAATTTGTTGCTTTCTTTCGCGGTGGGTTCTCTGAACAAAAACAATATTCCTTTCATACTTTTTGCGGGGGTATTTAAATTTATATTCCACGTCGTATCGCGTTTGTTTAACGGAGTCACGCTCTGTCTCAGTACGCGATCAAACAATATACTCAACCGGTTGCTGTATTGATTTCTAATCGTTCGAGCGAGTTCCGGCATATGAACGACCTCAAATTCTAAAGAAATTCCGCTTATGATATATTTCGCGTTATCGTCGGTGGTTTTAATCACGCTCGAAAATTTATTAAACACGAGTTCGTAAGTCAATCGATCTCCGATGCCCGATTGGTAGTAGGGTTGATGATCGGTCAACAATTCAAAATCCAGAGGAATGTAATACCTATTTTTATACGTATCCGCGATAGCTTTATCTTTTCCTCCGTTACCACCTAAATCTTTATCGCTAGCGTTCATTCTTATTTTAGTTATGTTAAAATCTTCGATTCCTTGATACGCTAAATTTTCGCGTTGATCTTTCGTTAACCATTCGTCCTTGTAACAATTGAACACATCCGCATCGTCTAATGAAAATATTTCATTTCCTTCCATTTTAATAATGATATGTTTTACGATGGCTCTGCCTATATTTTGTACCAACGTTCTCGTATCGTCATCCGCGCTAACGAGTTCTATATTGAAAGCTAATCGCGATGTATTCGGAACGATGACGTCGTTTACTCCTAAATTTGGAAAACGAACCGTCAACAATTGATTTTCGGTAATGGTACTCGGATTGTTTGTAATGACGACTTTTTGACGCATACCTTTTACGCCTCTAGGTTCTCTTATTCTTCTGTATGGATCCAGCACATCTCCGTACGTATTATTAGCCATAGTTTATAGTTTTAAAATATAATAATTTTTTTATAAAAAAAGTAATTATAAAATGGTATCTATAGCGATGATGATCGGAGGTGCGGTAATTAACGCGTTAGCATTTACCGGATCGAATTTTTTATTTAGTAATTTACGTAACGACGCTGAACAAGAACGTAAAGGCATGATTTAGCGCTAGAGCAACTTTCAAAAGCTAGAGATGAATTTAGTAAAAAGCGTTTAAAATATATAGATTATTTAAACGAACAAATACAAAAAGAATCGAACGCCAATAAAACGTTTAATGACATTGACGATGCGATGAATGAATATTTTAACATTACAAACGAGCGAATAAATTTACCGCTAAATTTACGCAACGAACCGCAACTAAACGATTTTTACGTTCCTAGCGAAGATCAAAAAACGCGTGAAATTATATTTATCTTGATTGGCATGAGTATAGTCGGTTACGCGAGTTATAAATTATTAAAAAAAGATAAAAAGTAATTATAAAAGGCGCACGGAGGACGCGATCTTGTGGAGACAGATCCGGCTTTTAATCGACCCGAAGAGGAAGATGAATATATGGATGATGAAATAAGTGGTAACAACTTGGGTGATAGTGCGATTGAACAAGAACCGTCTTATTCACCACCACCGCCTTTATTTCAAAGAACTAGATTTAGTAGAACTATAGTAGATGATTTTTATGGTTCGCGTAAAAAAGGTAGACCAAGCACAATAGATTATAATGATTTCGGTTATACCAAAGATGAAAAAGGAAGAACTACACTCTATTTTAAAAAAGGTAATAAAAATATACTATTAAGTAAACGCGACGGCGGATTTTACGCAGAATCTACTTTAAAAAGTAAAGGATTATCCTATATAGATCTATATAAATTTGACGAACATGTAGAAGCGATAAAAAATGTTATAGAAGAAGCGGAAAAACCAATAGAAGAGCAAACGAGTAGTGGTAGAAGGTTACCATCTATACCGATTCAACGGGTAGAAAAATCTGTACATGTACAAGAAGCTATCGAAACGGCGATTATAGCTCTTTCGAGAGATCGAGAAACTCAAACGGAATTTAATATAGAATGGCGAGAAATAGAATCGCTCGACAAAATCATGACTACGAATCGAGGAGAACAATGAAGTCTTTTAACTAAATTAAAAGTAGTCAATCAAAAATCGATGATAATCAAGAATTAGTTAGCGATGCAAAGAAAGAGGATTTGAGGTTGATGAAAAAGATCAACGAGAATTACAAAAACTAAAAGATGAGAAACAAGTTTTAATAGAACAAATAGACGCGCATGATTACGTTCTTCGTAGTCAAATCAATAGAATTAAAGAAACGTTTCAAAAAATGTTAACGAGAGACTTTACGTTAGGAGATAAAATTAAAACTTTATTTAGAGAACAAGGCGTAACGATCGTTAGTATATTAACAGCTGTTAGTATGGTTATCGCTTTTATCGTCACATCGCTCGGTAATGTTGTAAATTCAGTTATACCGCCCGCTCCAAAACCTATACCTCCCAAACCCGCACCACCAACTCCAAAACCCATTCCACCAGATAGTGGTGGTGTAAGCGAGTGGATAGAAAAAACATTTAGCTGTTTTATCTAAACTAGGAGCGAAGGCTTTAGCCGCTTTACCGGCTATTATCGGTACGGTTGTAAGTTGGTTATTTAAAACAGCGTCTAACGTCGTTACGTGGGCGGCGGAACATTTATGGCTAGCACTAAGTGGAGTTGGAGTATTAGTTTTAGCTTATACGCAGAAAATGTTAAAATAACAATTATCGTACTATCAATGAGCGCTGTAGGATACGCGAGTTATAAATTATTAAAAAAGATAAAAAGTAATTATAAAATGGCGCACGGAGGACGCGATCCAGCTTTTAATCAACCCGAAGAGGAAGATGACGATTATGATGATTTTACGGATGATGACATAATCGATGATGATTTGGGTGATCAACCAAAAGAGCAAGTTTATGTACCTTCTTTTGATTTCTCTTTTTCTTTAAGAGAAAGGGTGCTTAGAGCAACGGTCGATGATTTTTATGCGAGTATAGGTTATAAAAACGTTACAATAGACTATAGCAAGTTTAAACAATCAGATAGTAAAAAAAGAAATATACTCTATTTTAAAAAAGGTGTTAAAGAAATACGTTTAACGAATCTAAGAAAAGGTGGTACCTTTTTAAAAGTAAGTGATATAAGCGGTTTAACTTTAAAAGATTTACTACCATTTAGCAAAATAGAAATAGCTTTATTAGAGGGTATAAAAGAGGTGAAAAAAACGCGAAAACAAGCGGTATAGCACCTTCGCCTTTACACGTAGAAAGAGACGCGACGTTAGGAGATAAAATTAAAACTTTATTTAGAGAACAAGGCGTAACGATCGTTAGTATATTAACAGCTGTTAGTATGGTTATCGCTTTTATCGTCGAATCGCTCGGTAATGCCGTAAATTCAGTTATACCCCCCGCGCTTAAACCTATACCCCTCACACCCGCGCTTCCCCCAAAGCCTGTACCTCCAGAACCCGCTCCAAAACCTATACCTCCCAAACCCGCTCCAAAACCCATTCCACCAGATAGTGGTGGGTGGATAGAAAAAACATTAAACAATTTAGGAGATGTATTATCTAAACTAGGGCAAAGCTTTAGCCGCTTTACCGGCTATTATCGGTACGGTTGTAAGTTGGCTATTTAAAACAGCGTCTAACGTCGTTACGTGGGCGGCTGAACATTTATGGCTAGCGCTAAGTGGAGTTGGAGTATTAGTTTTAGCTTATACGCAGAACATGTTAAAATAACAATTCGTAAATCATAACACCTACACCGGCTAAAATCGCAAAACCAAGTATTAAAGAATTGTTTTCTTCTTGATGACCATCTAACGTAGATTCTAATACGTAGTCTTCTTTTATCGTATCTTCTTTTATCGTATCTTCTAACGCGTGTGCAGGATATTCTAAATCATTTAATTCTTGTACGTGTTTAGCAGTTTGTGGTAGTTGCGTTTGTTCTAGCGGTAGAATAGGAGGAACAACGGACGTTGAATTTGTATCTAAATTTGAACCCAACGATAAATCACTCGTCGCGATTAATATATTATTGTTGTATGATGCGTACGTGCATATTCGTAAATTCATATCGCTAGGCATCATGTATAGATTTTCTCCGAGACAAAAGTTTAATTGACTGCGAGCGTATTGTAAAACATCTTGATATCGTTGAATACTAGATTGTAAATCAACCGGAGAGTCAATCTCGGCTTCAGTTATATTTATAAATTCGCGTTGCGCGTCTAAACCGGTACCACCCGCTAAAAATGAGCTTTTTGCTTGCGCTTGAGCCCCCAATATCACGTAAACGAACGTTCATATAGAGTCGTTTATTCGTTGCGTACCAACGTCTGTAAAACCTCTAGACTCGCTGATTATAAATTTTGACCAAGCGAGCTCCGTGGAAGATTGTAAAATGAATGCGACCGTATACATGTAGGTTGAAGGATGATCTCCAAAACTCATTTTAGTCGCGGTTTTGTAATAATCGTAATCAGTCACCTCGGTAGAAATAACGTTCAAACTACTTTTATCGTAGTTGTTTCCGGGTACCGCTTTGTAACCGTTATCGTAATAATAAGCCGTTCCTAATCCGTTTGAATTTAAATCGACTCGTTGTTTCCAATTGGAGACTTGAGAAAGGTGAAATTCTTTACATGTGTTTTTGTACGCGCTTACGTCTATATTATTGGCAAACGCGTCATAAAAATTTTGGAATGATGTGGGACAGCTCATTTCTTTGAGCAATCGTCTAATTTGATAATAGACGTGAAATCTAAAAACTACGAGATCATCGGGTTTAAATGATTTAAATGTTGATAACTCACACCGCATCTCGTTGTGGCGCAATACGTTGCAAAATTTATTTGATTTTGATAAAATTTTGTGGGTTAGAATACCAATCATCAACAACTGCGTCGCTTTTAACGCGAGGTAACTTGTAGTTGCTGAAAACATTATTGAAATGAACGTTAAAAACTCGTTCTTGTTTATGTAAATGTTTATACTCGTTAAATCGCTATCGTTAAAATCAAGAGGCGCTTTAAAACTTCCAGATTGCTTGTACGAATACGTAAAATTACTCTCGAATACTAATGGAAACGTCATTTTATTATATTAAATTATAATAAAATGTATCATACGTTCGAAATCGAAATTGGTAAAGAAAGGCGGATCGGTTAAATTAGATAACGTTATCGATAATCGACGAGACAATCTCTCGATTATATTACACAGCGTAAACATTTGGGTGGGATATTACAACGTGCGTAAAAAGGAAAGAATAATCGTTCGCACGCAGGGTGGGATAGATGATGTTATTAAATTTATCGAACCCGGGCTTTACAACATAGTCGAAATTATCGACGTTATAACTAGAGACGAGCCTTGGATCACGTTTACGATCAATAAAAAGACGGGCGTCTTTTTGTTAAATATAACTCAAGCGAACAAGTCCATTAAATTTACTAGCGGGTTGTCTAATTTATTGGGATTTCACAACGAATTTCTAACCGCGGGAGAATACACCAACAAAATCGACGTACAACTTTTTAAAATTGTATACATTCATTGCGATCACATTTCTACGACCGATAATTATTTCAACGGTAAACCTTGCAACATTTTAAACGCTTTTCCTTTGCAAGACGCGTCGTTCGGCGAAAGCATGTACATGGAATATAAAAATCCGTTGATGAAAAAATTACGAGTAGGCACTTTTAACGAGTTGACTTTTCGAGTTAGAGATAGAAAAAGCAGAGATATAGATAATCACGGTTTCCCAATTATTTTAAATATAGAAATAATATAAATAATGGCGAGTATTTACGGACCCAGTCGTATAACGAGTAACGTTGTCGCTAGAGAGAGTGCTAGCGACGGAGCATCGTTTAGTGAAATTTACGAACATCATGGTTATCTAAATAGAGATGAAGTTTTACAAAAAGTAGTTTTAATTGAAAAATTTGACGTTAGTCTTGGATGGCACGATACGCTTAAACAGCCCTTTTTCATGTTTACGGTCGCGCCTACGTATTGTAGCATTTTTACGCAGTTTATAAAAACTAATAGTTTTGCAACGCATTCAGCGACGCGTGATTACGCTCCCAACATTTATTATATTCCTTCTCCGCAACGAGATGTAAAATTTCATTTTCTCGATCATGAAATTCAACATTTAAAATATGAAATGTGTTTTAAAATGCGAAACGTTCAAAAGGTTTTTGTTGAAGCGAGTTTTTTCGGTTCGCTAAATTCAAAAATCTGTTTCAATATTAAAATTAAAAGTTTACCGTTGTTTTAAAATTAATACTATAATAAATATGGCGAGCATTTACGGATCTAGTCGTACAAGAGAGAGTAGCGTTGTTGCTAGCGTGGGCGGTAGATATCAAATTAACCAACCTCACACGGTTGAAAAAAGCGGACATATAAATAATGTTGATGAAAACGAAATATTATATACGTATGAAAATATAATTTGGTTTCATTGGTTTAGTCGAAGGAGCTTGGGTTTTTATGCTTCTTTACCGCTAACGGATTTTACAACTTGGACTAAAATAACTACTAATGGTAACTCACAATTGTTCGTTTAAAAACACGACATTAACCTGGACGCGGTAGAATTTTTTGTAGAAGATTTAAGTTTGGTTTATTTCGATAATAACCCAAATCTTTTAGAATGTGGCATTTGCTTTGAAATAGAACCCGCTACCGTAGTTTTTGGTAAAAACCCACCGATAACGGTTGGTAGTAAAATATTTGCTCAATTTGTTATTTTCGGCTCTCTAGATACCAGAATCTGTTACGATATTAAAATTAATAATATTCCGGTAAATTAAATTAATACTATAATAAATATGGCGAGCATTTACGGACCCAGTCGAACGAGCAACAGTATCGCTAAAGAGAGTTATAATAATAAAAACACCCGACTTGAAAAAACTGGATTTGCCAATAATGTTGGAGGAAATGAATATTTATACAATTATGACAACATAATTTTGATTACTTGGGATAGTGTATATGGCATAAATTTAGGCGCTTATAATCTAGTAACAGACTGCACAACTTGGTTTACAAATAATGGTTCGCAAGCGCGCTTTTTTGTACGTGATATTGATCCGCGTGTTTCACCATTCTTTTTTCCAGAATGGCAAGAACTGCTCGCTTTTGATAATGAACTAAAGCTTTTAGAATGCGGTATTTGCTTTAAAACGGAATATAACAACTACAAGAAAAAAAGTTTTTGTACGAGCGGTATTTTTCGGCTCTTTAAACACTGGAATCTGTTACGATGTCAAAGTTAATACTTGGCCGTTAAATTAAAAAAATAATAATCTTTTTCTATTAATAAAAATGAGTGTGCATATAGAATCAACGAATGTACTTTATCCAAATTTAACAGTTTTAACGAATGACTCTGACGCGGAGCGTGCCAAAGCATTTCGTTTGCAAAAAATCGACGATATTCAAAAAGAATTACGAATCGAAATTAACGAACGCGAAGCCGTATATAACAAATATAATAAAATTATCAACGCTTGCAATATCGTAGAAACTCTCGCGGAATTGGGCTGTATGGGAGCGGGAGCCATCGGAATAGCCAGTATCGCCAGCGTCGTGTCGTCGCCGGTAGGATTCGCTTTAGAAGGTTTAGCTTTGGGTTTGGGCGGCGCAGCTTTCGCTCTCAGATTTGCGAAAATAAATTATACACGATCGAAAACCACGATCGAAAACCACGTTAGTAAAGCCATCGAAGACGGTTACATCAGTCAAGAAGAATTTGTGCTCGTGTGCGAAGAGCGAGATAAATATTATAAAATGAAAGAAAAAATACGTAATGTACTCGTTAAACCGACGACTTTACCGTCGAAAACGGAGGTTAAACCCATCGATGTAAATGCAGAAAAAAAAGTTCTTATAGAAAAACCTTTGAGTTTAAAGTAAACTTGAGTGTAAATAAATCTTACTATAACAATCAAAAACCCGCTTCGCGAGTAGCGGAGCGGGTAAAAACGTTTGATAGACCTCCCCCGTACGCTCCAGCGATGTGAACTCTGTAATTCAATTTTTAATTTATAAACGTATTGTTGTCTCTAACAACTCTTTCATCACGCTATTAAACGAGCGAATAGCTTTTCCTTTTGATTGTTTAAAACTTTGTACGTTTAATATCTTTGCGCATTTCGTACACAAACTTATTTTTGTTTTTGTACCTTTTTTACATCTTCTACACTCTGTTGGTATACTCTTTCCACATTTAAGTTTCCATTTATGTAAGCCACAATATACTGTATTAGGCGAGCTAAGTATACAACACTTGTCCGTTTTGCCTACTAATAACCATTCGCAAGGAACTACTTTTTCTTTTCTATCCATTTATTATAGAACGAGATAATATTTTTTTGTTTTTTTCAATTTTTTATCTCAGTTTTTTGTAAGATTTTTAAAATACACCGGTTACCAGCGGTTTTTTGATAACGTCACGATTCGCAACGCTGAATCTCTTTTACGAGCCTCCCTCTTTTGTCATCAACCACGCCCTCTTTATAGACCTACTTAAAAGGGAAATACCCCCTAAAATAAATTTTAAATTTTATGTTAGATGGGGGTTCTAGGCCACCTACTTAAAATCATTTTTTAAGTAGGTGGCCTAGAACCATCTAACATACTACTATGTCAACTTGTATACTGTACGCCTTTGACTAACAAATTGAAAATCTTCCACAGGCTATACATGTACATTATCTGTAAACAACACTAGATTACTTACATGGTCAATACGTGACATTTCGAACACGATTCTCTTCATTTTGCTGATGATGAAAGCCTAAAGAAGAAGAAAAATAAAGACGCTGTATTAGGGTTATAAGTTACATGTAACAACACAATGGGGTAGGCCCTACACTGTAAATATTTTTAAAGAAATATAACAGGATGCCACTCAGTAACATACACTTTACCCTAATTATTAATCAACCCAATTTAGCATCCCTAATATTAATATTAAGTTAAAATAACAAGGTAGGGCTTTATCTACATAAACTTGTATTGGGCTCGCAACCACAGCACGCTAAGCTTGAGCGAGAACCTTTTCAAGTTGAAAAACGATTGAAAAACTAAAATCACAATGGTGGCGATTTATTGTGATGCTTGTAGAAGTACATACCTGTGCTTATTGGCTCTTAAGCAATCATGCGTAAATGAAAAATAATAATCGCGATACTATCGAAAAGCGTGATATAATTATGTTTTATGATATATCGTGGATGAACAAAATTGATATAGCCCAAGCCTACAGTACGCCATGGTTTTTTGTTCTCTCTCAATTTTTTTTTTAATGTCCTGTATAAATAGGTAGATCAAATCCTGGCTATAAAATTATATTGTATTAGCCTATATAGGGGCCTATATATATAAATATTGTATTTATTTTGGTAACAAAATAAAAATTACAATGCAAATCTTTATCTGTTTGTCGATCAGCTTCATTTTCTCAATAAATATTTATTCATTTTTAGTTTTACATGCTGTTTGAAAGGGTTTATCATGTATTGGCTGATTGGGATACAAAAAGGATTAATAAAAATAATATTTTTTCCCTCATCGCTAACCATGTGTCTGTTAGTGTTAATCATCTGAATTCATTTTGTATGTTCATTCTGAAGGCCGAGAGGCTAGCAAGTGATTATACAATGATAATAAATCATAAAGACAGAACGTGCATTAAATAGGCCTAAACAGTAATAGTATACAATAAACGAATACACGTGTGCACCACACCAGTGCATTTGCTCAACGTCGTTAGAGAATACATGTCCTTTTTATGGATACATATCCTTTCTATGCATTCAGAATACACACAATCGAAACGAGTTAACCGTGTACGGTGTACGTAAACACGTAATGCGTTACGATGGATGCACAGAACATGTATGTACGTTACACGCCATTACTTTGTACACAATAATGTTAAAACCAATCGCATAAACTGATTTTTTGGGGACAGTTTTTTAAAGGAAATAACCTTCTCCCAGACTTACTTTGTGGATAAAATAAAAGTAGATGCCATCATCGTTGATTTACTAGGTCGATTGTGCTTATCAAAAATTCGGACGTATCCATGACGACAGCTAGAAAAACGTCTTCAAATGTTCAAGGCAAAGACGACATTTAAATGGCTGCCTTCCACTACGTAGACTTCACCGGCAATTCCACAATGTAAACAGCCTCAATTTCGCGGGAAAAGCTATCATGTGACTGATTATTAAATAATCTTTGTATATTCATAAAATAATTGCATATTTAACTTGAAAACCAATCACAAGTAAGCAAAATGTAAACAAACCAAATATAGATTTGAACCACACACGTTCCCCTACGCGCGCGATGTATGAAAGACGGATCAAACGCCTCATTTGCATACTGTTTAACTTTCGACAACAGAGGGGGTACTTATTAAAAAGGAAAAACAGCCGTGGAGGAGGAGTCCTTGCACGCTGGCCCGCTGTCCCCGCAGACGGGTCGACCCGAACGCAGCAGCGGGCACCGCACGTGCTCCTCGGGCGAGAGGAGGAGTCCTTGCACGCTGGCCCGCTGTCCCCGCAGACGGGTCGACCCGAAGTCGGAGTCCGAGGGGCGTCCTCTCGCCCGAGGAGCACGGGCGGTGCCCTCTACTGCGTTCGGGTCGACCCGTCTGCGGGGACCGCGAGCCAGCGTGCAGGGACTCGTCATCTCGGCCGGGAGCCACGGCCCGAGCCGGGGCCAGAACCACACGGTGTTTCTTCGACAAGTTTTCAACGCAAATTGGATAGAGGTGTTCCGTACTACCAACGGGTGGGTGTTACGTCTACTATAGGGGTAGATAGTCCTCGAGCCCGAAATAGGAAACATTTCTGAGTCCAGCGGACGGGACCCGACTCTGGGACGAGCTCGAGGGGGATGGCGGTCGGCCCCCGCCGCCAGCTGGCAGACGTCGGGAAGGCCCCGCGGGGTCCTCCAGTAGCAGCGGGCGCCGGCTCGGGCCTCGCCGTTGCTCCCGGCCGAGAGGACGAGTCCATGCACGCTGGCTCGCGGTGCCCGCAGACGGGTCGACCCGAACGCAGCAGCGGGCACCGCCCGTGCTCCTCGGGCGAGAGGAGTAGTCCCTGCACGGTGGCCCGCTGTCCCCGCAGACGGGTCGAGCCGAAGTCGGAGTCCGAGGGGCGACCTCTCGCCCGAGGAGCACGGGCGGTGTCCGCTGCTGCGTTCGGGTCGACCCGTCTGCGGGCATCGCGAGCCAGCGTGCAGGGACTCATCCTCTCGGCCAGGAGCCACGGCCCGAGCCGGGGTCTGAACCCCACGGTTTTTCTTCGACAAGTTTTCAACGCAAATTGGGTAGAGGTGTTCCGTACTACCAACGGGGTGAGTCTTACGTCTACTATAGGGGGTAGGTAGTCCTCGAGCCCGAAATAGGAAACATTTCAGAGTCCAGCGGACGGGACCCGACTCTGGGACGGGCCAGAGGGGGATGCCGGTCGGCCCCCGCCGCCAGCCGGGAGACGTCGGGAAGGCCCCCTCGGGGTCCTCCAGTAGCAGTGGGCGCCGGCTCAGGCCCAGCCGTGGCTCCCGGCGGAGAGGACGAGTCCCTGCACGCTTGCTCGCGGTGCCCGCAGACGGGTCGACCCGAACGCAGCAGCGGGCACCGCCCGTGCTCCTCGGGCGAGAGGAGGAGTCCTTGCACGCTGGCCCGCTGTCCCCGCAGTCGGGTCGACCCGAAGTCGGAGTCCGAGGGGCGTCCTCTCGCCCGAGGAGCACGGGCAGTGCCCGCTGCTGCGTTCGGGTCGACCCGTCTGCGGGGACCGCGAGCCAGCGTGCAGGGACTCGTCCTCTCGGCCGGGAGCCACGGCCCGAGCCGGGGCCCAAACCCCACGGTGTTTCTTCGACAAGTTTTTAACGCAAATTGGATAGAGGTGTTCCGTACTACCAACGGGGTGGGTGTTACGTCTGCTATAGGGGGTAGGTAGTCCTTGAGCCCGAAATAGGAAAAATTTCAGAGTCCAGTGGACGGGACCCGACTCTGGGACGGGCTCGAGGGGGATGGCGGTCGGCCCCCGCCGCCAGCTGGCAGACGTCGGGAAGGCCCCGCGGGGTCCTCCAGTAGACAGCGGGCGCCGGCTCGCGCCCTGCCGTGGTTCTCGGCCGAGAGGACGAGTCCCTGCACGCTGGCCCGCTGTCCCCGCAGACGGGTCCACCCGAAGTCGGAGTCCGAGGGGCGACCTCTCGCCCGAGGAACACGGGCGGTGCCCGCTGCTGCGTTGGGGTCGACCCGTCTGCGGGGACCGCGAGCCAGCATTAAGGGACTCGTCCTCTCGGCCGGGAGCCACGGCCCGAGCCGGTGCCCGAACCCCACGGTGTTTCTTCGACAAGTTTTCAACGCAAATTGGATAGAGGTGTTCCGTACTAGCAACGGGGTGGGTGTTACCTCTACTATAGACGGCTGTTTCACGCGTATGTGACGCGCGTAAAGAAGTTTTCCCAGTCCGTAGCCACTCATGCATAATTCATATCAAAACGATGACGTCACGCCAATAATGGCTGTGCCCACAGATAACAGAGCTGACGAAAACAGGGTCGAAATATCAGCTAAATTAAACCTTCACACGAAAGAAATAGACGTTCTATTAAACTTTTCTGATGAATCATAATTAAATTATTCTCTTGTGGTTAGTGGGTGCTTACAACAATTTAAAAGCCTGAAAAGAAACAATTTTTACGTCGTATTCGTACATCGTCTTTTGTTGTTCGAAAGATTCAAACGACGTTCCAAAAACCTTCCTTTTTACTTAACAGGGGCTAGTTTTAACTTTTCAAAAAGGATTATTAAAACGAACTACTATGTTCACTTTTTAAACGTTTAATCTCATGTAGGACATTTCGTTTTTAAGTATTCAATACCGTTGTTGAAAACTTGTAAAAACCGAGGCCTAACAAAACTTCCATTAAAATCGTTTACGAACGTTCCGTGCAGACGGCCCAGCCGCAGTAACTTCTTCGCTGGTAATCCCATTAACTCTATCATTTTGTACGGTGTTGTGTGGGCACCGGTGATATACGTTAGAACGGCGCGCTATGTAAATACGACATAAAACACAATAAAGGGGGCTACTTTGCATCTGTCACGTTAGCAGTTTTTTTAAGTACCTGAAACCGACCAAAAAGTGTTTCAACATGTGAATGGACATGCAGGCTTATACTAGAACTAATTTGAGTTGATTTATTTTATTTTTTTATTTTTTTTTTTACCCTCAAATTTCCATAAAAATTGGACGAAAAAGTTACCGCACTTTTCCGTCCATTTGTTGATGGACATTTTAGGGTAATTAAAACAATAATAGTAATAATCAACTCAAATTATCTTTAGGATAAGCATGCATGTCTATTCAAATGTTGAAATTCTTTTTGGGTGGTTTCAGATATTAAACAAAAAATTACAACCATTAGAAAAACTGCTAACGTGACGGTAGGAAAGTGGTCCCCTTTATTGTGTTTTATGTCATACACTAGTTTACACAAAACTTTCATCAATATTCTACACAGTAGATTATACATATTTTATTCATTATTAGACCTGGACTTGGAAAATCTGATCATCATGTCGTCCACCTGCTGCCCAAGTACAAACAGAGATTGAAGAGTGAAAAACGATCTAAAAAGACAGTGCATGTATGGAACAAAAAATCAATTGAAAAGCTTCAAACAGCTTTCGAGATCACCGACTGGCAACTTCTTCTCAGTTCAGGTGAAGACATAAATGAGTGTACGGACATAATTAATAGCTATGTCAGTTTCTGTGAAAGTATTCACATTGAAACAAAGACAATTACTAGTTGTCCAAATAATAAGCCTTGGGCAACCCGAGAATTGAAACAAATAATACGAGGAAAAAGACAAGCTTTTGCAAGGGGTGATTTCGAAAAAGTCAAGGAGTTAAATCATAAACTCAAGCAAGAGATAAAAGGAGCTAAAGAAAGATATCGTGAAAAACTTGAAGGTTGTTTTCAGGCTAATAATCCAAGAGGTGCGTGGAATTGTTTAGAAATGATGACCGATTATAAAAAGCATAAGGAAAACGTTTTTCAAGGTACGGAAAATGCAAAACATAGGGCGGATGAGTTAAACAAATTTTATTGTCGGTTCGATACTCAAGACTTTTCAGACAAATTGAAGGATCAACTGAACACACTATGCTCACAGGATGATCCACCAATCGTCGTAGATGAGCAAGAAGTCTATAAGCATTTTATATCTGTGAATCCACGAAAAGCAAGCGGACCAGATGGAATATGCGGACGACTACTTAAAACATGTGCTCGTCAACTTGCTACTCCATACCGGCCACTATTCCAGATGTCACTTAATCAACAGCGCATTCCTTCATGTTGAAAATCTGCAGTCATTATGCCGGTTCCTAAAAACCAACGCCCTACTGAAAATAATGACCTTCGGCCAGTTGCACTAACATCGGTTGTCATGAAATCTCTTGAAAAAATTGTCCTGCATAACCTTATTCAGCCCATTCAAGAACGTATTGATACTTGCCAATTTGCATATCAGAGAAATAAGTCAGTGCAAGATGCGGTTTTGACACTCACGCAAGCTATTTATCAACACCTAGACAAGCAGCAGTGTTACGCAAGGGCACTGTTCATTGACTTTTCGTCTGCATTTAACACAATACAACCGGTCCGTTTGTTGGAGAAACTCAAGTCAGGCTAACGTGACAGATGCAAAGTGGCCCCCTTTATTGTGTTTTATGTCGTATTTACATAGCGCGCCGTTCTGACGTATATCACCGGTGCCCACACAACACCGTACAAAATGATAGAGTTAATGGGATTACCAGCGAAGAAGTTACTGCGGCTGGGCCGTCTGCACGGAACGTTCGTAAACGATTTTAATCGAAGTTTTGTTAGGCCTCGGTTTTTACAAGTTTTCAACAACGGTATTGAATACTTAAAAACGAAATGTCCTACATGAGATTAAACGTTTAAAAAGTGAACATAGTAGTTCGTTTTAATAATCCTTTTTGAAAAGTTAAAACTAGCCCTTGTTAAGTAAAAAGGGAGGTTTTTGGAACGTCGTTTGAATCTTTCGAACAACAAAAGACGATGTACGAATACGACGTAAAAATTGTTTTTTTTCCGGCTTTTAAATTTTTGTAAGCACCCACTAACCACAAGAGAATAATTTAATTATGATTCATCAGAAAAGTTTAATAGAACGTCTATTTCTTTCGTGTGAAGGTTTAATTTAGCTGATATTTCGACCCTGTTTTCGTCAGCTCTGTGATCTGTGGGCACAGCCATTATTGGCGTGACGTCATCGTTTTGACATGAATTATGCATGAGTGGCTACGGTCTGGGAAAACTTCTTTACGCGCGTCACATACGCGTGAAACAGCCGTGTATAGTAGACGTAACACCCACCCCGTTGGTAGTACGGAACACCTCCATCCAATTTGCGTTGAAAACTTGTCGAAGAAACACCATGGGGTTCGGGCCCCGGCTCGGGCCGTGGCTCCCGGCCGAGAGGACGAGTCCCTTAACGCTGGCTCGTGGTCCCCGCAGACGGGTCGACCCCAACGCAGCAGCGGGCACCGCCCGTGCTCCTCGGGCGAGAGGTCGCCCCTCGGACTCCGACTTCGGGTCGACCCATCTGCGGGGACAGCGGGCCAGCGTGCAAGGACTCCTCCTCTAGCCCGAGGAGCACGGGCGGTGCCCGCTGCTGCGTTCGGGTCGACCCGTCTGCGGGGACTGCGAGCCAGCGTGCAGGGACTCGTCCTCTCGGCCCGGATCCACGGCGGGGACCGAGCCGGCGCCGGCTGCTACTGGAGGTCCCCGAGCGGGCCTTCCCGACGTCTCGCGGCTGGCGGCGGGGGCCGACCGCCATCCCCCTCGAGCCTGCTGGACTCTGAATTTTTTCCGATTTCGGGCTCGAAGACTACCTACCCCCTATAGTAGACGTAACACCCACTCCGTTGGTAGTACGGAACACCTCTATCCAATTTGCGTTGAAAACTTGTCAAAGAAACGCCGTGGGGTTTGGGCCCCGGCTCGGGCCGTGGCTACCGGCCGAGAGGACGAGTCCCTTAGCGCTGGCTCGCGGTCCCCGCAGACGGGTCGACTCCAACGCAGCAGCGGGTACCGCCCGTGCTCCTCGGGCGAGAGGTCGCCCCTCGGACTCCGACTTCGGATCGACCCGTCTACGGGGTCAGGGGGCCAGCGTGCAGGGACTCCTCCTCTCGCCCGAGGAGCACTGGCGATGCCCGCTGCTGCCTTCGTTTCGACCCGTATACGGGTACCGCCAGCCAGCGTGCAGGAACTCGTCCTCTGGGCCGGGAGCCACGGCGGGGCCCGAGCCGGCGCCCGCTGCTACTGGAGGACCACGGGGGGCCTTCCCGACGTCTCCCAGCTCGGGGCGGGGCCGACCGCCATCCCCCTCTAGCCCGTCACAGAGTCGGGTCCCGTCCTCTGGACTCTGATTTTTTTTCCGATTTCGGACGCGAGGACCACCTACAGACGGCTGTTTCAAGCTTTAAAAAGTGCGCCCTCATTTGGTTATATTTTGCCAATGTGCTAAGTCAAGTGTATGACGTCATAATAATACTTCTATTTTTGGAACGCTGGGCGCTGAACGGCCAACGTTTGACAGCGTCTTTTAAAATGCTGGTTACTGATTGGCTGAACATTAGACGGTTGTTGTTTTTTAGCTAAAGGTCATTGGGGGTATTTTATCGTACGATATAGTCATTTACATGTGTTTGTGGATATGTTTTGTTTTTTTGCGTGACCTTTGGAAAGTGCAACACGTGTGGCACATAAGGCCTCTTGTGGTGAAAATAGGCTTAAATTTCGCTCTTTTTATGCAATTCGGAGCATTCAACAGGACCAAAGATGAAATGAGTCAAGAAATTAAGCATTATTCCTCATTTTTCAGTTGGTGGTAAGTGTGGGACATTTAATTTTATGACTAAAAAAAATCGTTTCAATCTCTGTGAATTTATTGTTTTTTTCACACAGTCAGAAGATCAACGTGTGTTAAAGCATAGAGAAAGGACATGTATTCTCTAACGTTGAGCAAATGCACTGGTGTGGTGCACACGTGTATTCGTTTATTGTATACTATTACTGTTTAGGCCTATTTAATGCACGTTCTCTCTTTATGATTTATTCTCATTGTATAATCACTAGCTAGCCTCTCGGCCTCCAGAATGAACATACAAAATGAATTCAGATGATTAACACTAACAGACACATGGTTAGCGATGAGGGGAAAAAATAATATTTTTAAAATTTTATTAATCCTGTTTGTATCCCAATCAGCCAATACATGATAAACCCTTTCAAACAGCATATACAACTAAAAATGAATAAATATTTATTGAGAAAATGAAGCTGATCGACAAACAGATAAAGATTTGCATTGTAATTTTTATTTTGTTACCCCAAAAAAATACAATATTTATATATATAGGGCCCTATATAGGCTAATACAATATAATTTTATAGCCAGGATTTGATCTAGCTATTTATACAGGACATTAAACAAATTTTGAGAGAGAGAACAAAAAACCGTGGCGTACTGTAGGCTTGGGCTATATCAATTTTGTTCATCCACGATATATCATAAAACATATATCACGCTTTTCGATAGTATCGCGATTATTTTTTTCATTTACGCATGATTGCTTAAGAGCCAATAACCACAGGTATGTACCCTTCTACAAACATCACAATAAATCGCCAGCGTTTAGCCGAGAGACACCTACAATCACGCCAATCGTGAGTGCACCATGGACATTGGCAAATTCGTTTACATAGTGTGTGTACTTTCTGTAATTTCTGACTCAACTCACAATTGTGATTTTAGTTTTTCAATCGTTTTTCAACTTGAAAAGGTTCTCGCCCAAGCTTAGCGTGCTGTGCTTGCGAGCCCAATACAAGTTTATGTAGATAAAGCCCTACCTTGTTATTTTAACTTAATATTAATATTAGGCATGCTAAATTGGGTTGATTAATAATTAGGGTAAAGTGTATGTTACTGAGTGGCATCCTGTTATATTTCTTTTAAAAATAATTACAGTGTAGGGGCCTACCCCCATTGTGTTGTTACATGTAACTTATAACCCTAATACAGCGCTCTTTATTTTTCTTCTTTTTAGGTTTTCATCATCAGCAAAAATGAAGAGAATCGTGTTCGAAATGTCACGTATTGACCATGTAAGTAATCTAGTGTTGTTTACAGATAATGTACATGTATAGCCTGTGGAAGATTTTCAATTTGTTAGTCAAAGGCATACAGTATACAAGTTGACATGTTTATTTTGAAAAATAGTACATTAAGGCCAACAATCAAATTGCGGTTACTGCTAAACTACCATTCATATGGATATAAGAAATCATCCACAATTTTTGATAAACCATCCACAATTTATTTGTAAACCTTGTAATTTTGTTTTTTGTCTTTAACAATCACAAAATAGCAGCATAACTGGGGATGGGGCAGTGGTCACCTGGAAAGAACAAATATTTTCGGGGGGGGGGGGGTGGTGGGGAAGGGGAAGCGCTTTACGTACTTGTTTTAATAACTCTGAGCAGGTGTCTGAGCAGATAAGAATTTGAGCTGGGGTCGCTACTAGCCTTGTGGTGGATTCTTGCATCCTACCGCACAGTTACGTCACTGCACAATAAAATTATTTATTTGCATATGATGTTACTAATTTAATTTTGATGCTAGTTTTCAAGTTTCCTCCAAGGTTCTACAGTGCTAGCCCGGATGTCTGGTATTGTGCTGGTGAGATGTCTTCTCATTATGGCCATCAACCGTTGCAAATTGTCACGCATCCCATGAACTATTCGCCCAGTACGGTTGAAGTGTGTGTGGATCAATTCTCCACCTTGTTCATTAAGGAGTCCAAACCCAACTCGGAACTTAGAGAGCTGTTGTACCGCATGGTCTTCCAGAAGATGAAGTTTTGGGGTGATGTTTTGGCCGGGGAACATACGCCGATATGTGTCCAGGAGGTCCTTGATACAGATATCTAAAGAGAAGGAATTATACATTTATAAGGGAATCACAAAGGATGAAATCATCTACAAAGCTCAAACGATATGTCAGAATGGAAAGTGAAAAAGAAAATATGGAATGGCAGAAGTGAGTACCGATCTACTTAATGTACAGTAATTACCTATGCGCTGGATTTCTTCAGATGAAAGGGGATTTGCATGGTTGATGCCTTGATGTACATCCGCAAATTTAAGGAAAATGTCACGATACTTATGCTTCACTGTCAAAGCTTCCCTCATGAGGCGATTTTGACAGGCGAGTGGTAAGTCATCAGTCATGTGCTCGATTACAGCCTGCCGAGGGGCGTCAGTAAGAGCGTCAATGACTTCAACCTAGAAGAGGAAGGAAAAAAGTCACTTTTTTGGAATACAAATTCCCCACTGCAGAATTTTAAATACTCCGGTGAGTACATGTGTCATGTGTGCATCTCCTGATCAGATTATCTATGGATTAAACCTTATATGATTACTTTACAACATTTGTGTACGTGGTTCCCAACGAAGGCTTTACCATGGTAGGCTTGGCGTTGCACGTTAAATTTGGAAAGCACCTTTTCTAAAGAGCTGACAATGGGACCAGTGCCAAAGGCAAGGTCAGCACTATTGGCCTCCTTTTCCTGTGGAGAAAAACATATTTAAAAATTTACTGCTATAAGATGCAATATCTAGTGCAGATTGCACTTGCCAACATGTTTTATCTGATCAATATTTTGATTGGAAATTGGAGATTAATTACCAAATTCTGCACGTCAATTCGAGTAGTATGTTAGATGGGGGTTCTGGCTCACCTACTTAAAAAATCATTTAAAAAAATGATTGTTTAAGTAGGTGAGCCAGAACCCCCATCTAACAAAGATTTAATGACGTCATGAAAGGGAATTCCTTTTTAAAATCATTTTTGGGGAGTTCCCTAAAATCATTTTTAGATTTTTTCAAAAATCTAAAAGTGGGCGTGGTTGTTTAAAAAAAAAGGAGGGTGACGCCACGAGAGAGTTTTTAAGCGTATAATAAAAATCTTACTTATAAAATTGAAATAATTAAATAATATTATATAGTTTAATAGTGAACGTGACAAACTATGGTTTAAAAAGTAAAGCTGAGCTAAAAGAGATTGTATTAAAAAATAATATTAAAATTGGCGCCGCATCTGGTAAATATGGAAAACTGAATAGGTGTGATTATTTAATAGCGGTAATAAAATATAAAGATGTATTACCGCAACTAGTAAACAGCTCGTGCGAATGGCTTTTAAATGGTTCGTTTAAAAAATGTAATAGGCCAAGCGTTGGCGAAAATGTATATTGCTCTATGCACGTGGCCGTATTAAACAAGGAAAATCTAAGACGGTTGCTTGTAAAAGATGTAAAATAGGTACAAAAGCAAAAGCGCAAATATGTACAAAATGCGCGTTTCTTGTTGAGAGAAAATTAGTTGTATATCTGGCTGAAACTCAAGCTAGAAAAAATTATAATTTTGTGATGAAAGAATTGATAAAGACAACAAAACGCTAAACATTAAAATTACATCGCTGGAGCGTACGGCGGTGGCCTACCCGTTGTTACTCGCTCCGCTACTTGCGAAGGATTATAATAATATTTATTTACGCTCACTTTAAACTCATAAGTTTTTCTATAAGAATTTTTTTTCTGCATTTACATCGGCAGTTTTAACCTCTGTTTTAACTGGTATAGTTGTTGAAACGAGTACATTACGTACTTTTTCTTTCATTTTATAATATTTATCTCGCTCTTCGCATACGAGCACAAATTCTTCTTGACTGATGTAACCGTCTTCGATGGCTTTCGAAACGTGGTTTTCGATCGTGTTGAGTTTACTCAATGCTAAAATTCGTATTTCATCATGTTTTTTAGCTTTTTTATCAAATTTATTTTTCACATATCTGAGAGCGAAAGCTGCGCCGCCCAACCCCAAAGCTAAACCTTCTAAAGCGAATCCTACCGGCGACGATACGATTGGGGTGATACTGGCTATTCCGATGGCTCCTGCTCCCATACAGCCCAATTCAGCCATTGTTTCTACAACGTTGCAAGCGTTGATGATTTTATTATATTTTTTATATACAGCTTCGCGTTCGTTTATTTCAATTCGTAATTCTTTTTGAATATCGTCGATTTTTTGCAATCGAAATTCTTTGGCACGCTCCGCGTCAGAGTCGTTCGTTATAACAGTTAAATTCGGATAAAGCACGTTCGTTGATTCACTCATTTTTATTAATAGAACAAGATTATTATTTTTTAATTTAACGGCCAAGTAATAATTTTGATCTCGTAACAGATTCCAGTTTCTAAAGAGCCTAAAAAAACTAAATGAATGAGAAATTTTCTGTTGTAGTTGTTGCTGTTTATTTTAAAGCAAATGCTGCATTCTATATACTTGGGTTCATTATCATTTAACCGAAATCTGTCGTTATCATCGGGTAAAAAAAGGGCGGTGAACATTGGCTTCAACTTTTGAAGATCGCTGCTCAATATAATTTCACGTTTTTCGACTCGTTGAAAAACGTTTTCACCGTCAATTATTTTACAAAGTTGTGCAATCCGTTATTGGTACAAAGGCATCAAAACTCGGCCCAAATACACTCCAAACGAACAGAATGTTATCATCTAAATTATAAAACGTTTTTATTTGTGTAGCGTCTTCGATAAGTCCACTTTTTCAAGAGTGTAAGCGTTGTTTTTATTTACACCGCTACTATAAAAACTCGTTCGCTCTCTGCGTGACCAGGTCCGTAAATACTCGCCATATTTATAGTCTAAAAATAAAATTAAATTTAACGGTAAACTTTAAATTTTTATATTATAACAGATTTTAGAATTTAACGCGCCGAAAAAGTCGCCTCTACAAAAACTTTTCGTATATTTCGCATTTTAAAACACTTTTCATACTTGAGATGCTGCGTTTCATTATCGATAAAATGAAATTTTTCATTTCGTTCCGGCGAAGGAATGTAATAAATGTTGGGCGCATAATCACGCGTTACTGCGTGCGTAGCAAAACTATTAGTTTTTATAAATTGCGTAAAAATACTGCAGTACGTAGGTGAAACGTTAAACATGAAAAAAGGTTGTTTAAACGTAGCGTGCCATCCGAGTACAACGTTATATTTTTCGATGAGAATAGTTCTTTGTAAAATTTCATCTCTGTTTAAATATCCATGATGTTGATAAATTTCGCTAGATGACGCTCGTGTAATTTCACCATCTCTAGCTACACCGCTACTATAAAAAACTCGTTCGCTCTCTGCGTGACCAGGTCCGTAAATACTCGCCATATTTATACAATTTCAAGATTTAAAATAATGGGAAAACCGTGATTATTTATATCTCTACCTTTTGAATCTTTAATTTGAAAGCTCAACGCGTTAAAAGTACCGACTTTTAATTTTTTAAATGATGGATTTGTATATTCTTTATACATACTATTTCCAAACGATTGTCCTTGCAAGGGAAAAGTGTTTAAAATGGTGCTAGGACTACCGTTGTAATAATTATCGGTCGTAGAAATTTGATTGCAATGAATATATAAAATTTTAAAAGGTAGTACATCAATTTTTTTACTATATTCTCCTACGGTTAGAAATTCATTGTGTAGTCCGAGTAAATTAGCTAACCCAGATGAAAATTTAATTGATTTATCGCTATCGTTTAACTTTAGCGTGTAAACACTCGTTGATTTATCGATCGTAAACGTTATCCAAGATTCGTTTTTGCTATAATATCTATAATGTTGTAAATGTTGTAAAGCCCCGGCTCGATAAATTTTACAACATTATCTAATCTCGTTGTACGATAGGTTATTCGTTCTTTTTTACGTACGTTATAATATCCTACCCACATGTTTGCGCTAAGTAATGATATCGTGAGAGTACCTTTACGATTATCGATAACGTTATCTAATTGAATAGATCCACCTTCTTTACCGATTTCGATTTCAAACGTATGGTACATTTTATTATTAAAAAGTTATGATTTTAATATAATAAAATGACGTTTCCATTAGCATTCGAGAGTAATTTTACGTATCCGTACGAGCAATCTGGAAATTTTAAAGCGCCTCTTTTTTTTAACGCTAGAGATTTAACGAGTTTTCAAATTTACGTCGGCGAAACAGAGTCATTTAGCGAGACGTTCGTTAACGTATTTCAAAAATATAAGTTACCTCACGTCGTCAGCAACGACGTTGTAAACGATTGGCGTAATAACCCGATGAAATTTTATCAAAATCAAATAAATTTTACGACGTATTGCGCTACAACGAGATGCGGTGTATGTTACGATCACAGCAACTCGATGATTCGTAGTTGTTTTTTTAGATTTCACGTATATTATCAAATTAGACGAATGCTCAAAGAAATAAGTTGCCCCACATCTTTTTCAATTTTTTTTGACGCGTTCGCAAACAATATAGACGTGAGCGCTTACAATAAATTATGTAGCGAATTTCATTTATTGATTAAAGACGATTGGAAACAACGAGTAGATTTAAATTCAAACGGATTGGGAACGGCTTATTATCTAAACATTTACGGCTACATTCCGGTGCCGGGCAACGACTACGACAATTCAAATTTACAACATCGGCGTGAGAAAAGGATGGATTTTGATAAAGAAAACGTCGATTTAAATTTAGTCAATAGCGACGACGATATCGGTGGTTCGTACGTCATCGAATACATTTCTCAAGATGCACGCGTTGAAACGGCGTGGACAAAGTTTATATTATCCTTAAAGTCGGCGAGAGGTTTTACAGACGTGGGTACCGAACGAATTAACGATTCTATAAGAACTTATGTGTACGCGTTATTGGGAGCTCAAGCGCGAGTTAAAAGCTCATTTTTTACGAGCGGTACCGGTTTAGACGCTCAACGCGAATTTATAGACATAGTAAACACCGAGATTGATTCTCCCGTAGATTTACAATCTAGTATTCAACGATATCAAGATGTTTTACTATACGCTCGCAGTCAATTAAACTTTTGTCTTGGAGAAAATTTATACATGATGCCGAGCGATATGAATTTACGAATAGGCACGTACGCGAACTACAACAATAATATTTTGATAGCGACGAGCGATTTAGCGTTGGGTTCAAATTTAGATACAAATTCAAAGGTCGTAGTTTCTCCTGTTTTACCGTTAGACGACGATGGTGTGAAGAGCGAAACGCAAACGCACGCGCAAGATGATGAAACATCAAACGTTACAATAGCGCATCCGCAAGACTCTTTAGAAGACGCTCAAAGCGAAACTCGAGACTCTTTAAAAGATAACCACCGAGAAGAAAAAAATTCTTTAATACTCGGTTTTGCGATTTTAACCGGACTAGGTATTATGATTTACGAATTGTTATTTTAGCGGGTTTTTTTTGCACGTAAGTTATAATTAAAACGCCGACCGCGGTCAAGGTTAACCATAAATGTTGCGCCGCGTACGCGACCACGCCGCTAACCGTTTTAAATAACCAGTTTATAATCGATCCGATAATGTTTGGTAAAGCGGCTAAAGCTTTCGCTCCTAGTTTAGCTAATACGTTCGCAAAGTTTTTTAACGTTTTTTTAATCCACTCGCTTACGCCGCCGCTCGGTTCTGGGGGGATAGGAGTTGGTTCTGGGAGAATAGGAGTGGGTGTGGGTGTTGGTGGTGTTGGTAAAACTGAACTTGCGGCGTTGACTACAGCTTCGACGATTAAACCGATAGCCAAACCAATCGCCGTTAATATACTAACGATCGTTATGCCTCGTTTTTTAAATAAACCTTTAATTTTTTCACCCAACGTGCGTTCTCTTCCATTTAACGCTTCCAACGTTTTTCCATTTCTATTGAAAACGTATTCAATATTTAAACCTATATTTCTTAAAGCTTCTTTCATAACATCAGATTCATCTGTTAGGTTTGCTCTTTCTTTACGTAGCGCATCTTCATCTCCTTCATTTTCATCGATTCTTTGTTTAATATCAGCTATTGCTTTTTGGTTATCTGCATATCTTAGTCGTAATTCTATTATCGCGCCTCGTTTCGTTCTCATAAATTTATCGATACTTTTTAAAGTTCTTAAATCGTAACTATCCTTTAAATCTGAGTTTTCTGAAAGAACGCTTATTGTTTTATCGTTAGTTTCTATTACTTCGTCTAGCGGTGTTGGTGGTAACTGACGAGCTCCTCCGCGATGAGGTGTTTTATCAACAACAACGGTAGGTTCTAACGATATAGTTTGCCTTTGCGCTTCTTCCACCGCATTAAAATTATCGTTTATTGCTTCTTGTTCACGCGGTGGTAATGGTTTTAGTTTATAATGGGTTATACCTAAATATAATCTTGCAAAACCGATGCCATATTTATTAATGAGAGTAGATAACTTTTAAAAATTACGTTTATCTTTTAAATTGGTTAAAACTAATTCTTTTCTACCTTTTTGAAAAACTAATAATTGTTCTTTATTTATTTTAAATTTAGAGTAATCTTTCACCGTTGGTTCGTACCCTATGCTCGCGTAAAAATCATCAACGTATATTTTAGTTAGCTCTTTTCTTTGCTTTGCAGTACTATTTTTTTATATTTCTTTATCTCTTTCTTTTTCTATTTCTCGTCGCGTTGCTCTTTCTTCTTCTCTTTTGCGGTTTCTTTCTTCTGCTTCTTTTTCTTCGTTATTGAACCAAGTTGTTGCAGGGCTTGTTGCTCCATCATCATCGCGACCTCCAAGATCTTCTATCGGAATATCACCTCCTTCCGCCATCTTATAATTACTTTTTTATCTTTTTTAAAGTTTTTTTACGCGTAAGTTATAATTAAAACACCGACCGCAGTTAAGGTTAACCATAAATGTTGCGCCACGTACGCGACCACGCCGCTAACCGTTTTAAATATCCAGTTTATAATCGATCCGATAATAGCGGGTAAAGCGGCTAAAGCTTTCGCTCCTAGTTTAGCTAATACGTTCGCAAAGTTTTTTAACGTTTTTTGAATCCACTCGCTTACGCCGCCGCTCGGTTCTGGAGATGGTGGTGCGGGTTCTGGTGGAGGTGGTATAACTGAATTTACAACATTACCGATCGATTTGATGATAAAAGCGATAGTCATACTAAAGGCTGTTAATACGCTAACGATCGTTATACCTTGTTCTCTAAACAAAGTTTTAATTCTTTCACCCAACGTTTTATCTATATTTTTTATTCTACAGGGCGACTCAAAAAAAAGGTAATCCACAAATAATGGGTTAATATGACCAGGTTATGAGATTTATGATTATAAACATGATTGCATCATGCGGTAGGAGCTATTAGCTTTCCATTGATACCATCCTTGCATTCATGCGATCACACATCACTGAGCACCATTGTCTTGAAAATGGAACATCAAATTCCAAAATGTGCAGGTTGGTGAATAATGGGCCCAATGGGCAAAAATTCAGAGGAATTGGGCTCATATCCAAACAGAGACAAGATACGTAGGCTCCAGGACACACATTTAAATGATTGAAAGAAAACATATCTTATTCATGATAATGATTTTATTTGATAAGATCATTAACCCTTTAGGCACCAACACCTTCCACATGTCCACCTCCTCTCTCCACACAAAGTCCACAGCGACGATGCATGTCTTGCACAGCTCTTCTCGCCATAGCTGGGTCATTGCGCAGAATGTTGACTTCGTGGGTGATACGATCCTGTAACTCATCAATATCTCGAGGACATGTGGAAGGTGTTGGTACGTGCCTAAAGGGTTAATGATCTTATCAAATAAAATCTTTATCATGAATAAGATATGTTTTCTTTCAATTATTTAAATGTGTGTCCTGTAACCTACGTATCTTGTCTCTGTTTGGATATGAGCCCAATTCCTCTGGATGTTTGCCCATTGGGCCCATTATTCACCAACCTGCACATTTTGGAATTTGATGTTCCATTTTCAAGACAATGGTGCTCAGTGATGTGTGATCGCATGAATGCAAGGATGGTATCAATGGAAAGCTAATAGCTCCTACCTCATGATGCAATCATGTTTATAATCATAAACTTACAACCTGGTCATATTAACCCATTATTTGTGGATTACCTTTTTTTTGAGTCGCCCTGTATATAACGTTTCTTTAATTCTATTGAGTTGGCTACTATTCTTATAATCAAACTTGGCAATTTGTTCTTTAAACGTATCAATTTCATCTAATAATTCTTGTTCTTGTTGAACGAGTTGTTCATCTCCCAGATTAAGAGCTATTCTTTCTCTAACCGTTGTTAATTCTTTGTTTCGCGCGTGCAATTCAGCTTCAAATTTTAATTTATGTCCTTGCGCCGTTTTCATAAGACTAACGTAACCCTTTAATTCACGGTATATATTCGCTTCCTCTAGAGTTGGTGCATCTCGCGTAAGAAAATCAAGAAATTCTTCAACCTTATCTATCGGTTTTTTTTACTTGTAAATCAATCATTTCAATGTTATCATTGGCGTAATCTTCTTCTTCTCCATATTCTTCTTCTTTTTCTTCTTCTTCATCTTGCAGTGGAGGTGGTGTTGGTAACTTTCGACCTGCTTCTCTACGAAGAGGCGTTTTATCGATAATAATTGTTGGTGATGGTGGTCGTGCTATCACTTTTAAAACTTCACCCGCTTTTTCTTGTACCTCTGGTGTTATTTTTGGTTTTGGTAAACCATAAAGTTCGTAAAAAGATCTTTACCTTGTTTTTTAAAAGTAGATTCTGCTAAAAAAATTCATATTTCCTTTTGGTTACTTAACCGTATTTGTTCACCGTCTTCTTTAATAAACCAAAGTACTGAGTAACTATATCTAAATCTACTATAGTCTTTTACAACGTTTGGTTTTTTGAGTTGATTGTAAAATGCATCAACGGCATCTTCTTTACTTTTATAATAGCTTGAGCTATCAACACGACTATGCGGACTAAAAGATGTTTCATCAACTTGCTCTCTTTCATCAACATCATCAAAGCTATACTCTTCATCTTCTTCATCGTCAAGATCTTGTAATAACGGATCTAGCTCCATAAGATCGCCTCCTTTTGCCATTTTATAATTACTTTTTATCTTTTTTTCAATAATTTATAACTCGCGTAGCCCACTGTACTCATACCGATCAAAATAAATAATATTTCTCGCGTTTTTTGATCTTCGCTCTCAACGTAAAAATCTTCTAGTTGCGGTTCGTAGCGTAAATCTTGCGGTAAATTTATTCGTTCGTTCGTAACTCGTGAATATTCATTCATCGCATCGTCAATGTTATCGAATGTTCTTTCAGCGCTCGATTCTTTTTGTATTTCTTCATTTAAATAATCTAGATATTTTAAACGCTCTTTCGAGTATTCATCTCTAGCTTTCGTGAGTCGTTCTATCGCTAAATCGTGTCGTTTTTGTTCTTCGTGGCCACCTTGACTAAATAAAAAATTCGATCCGTTAAACGCCAACGCGTTGACTACCGCGCCTCCGACCATCATAGCTATAGACACCATTTTATTTAAAAAAAGATAAAAATTATTATATTTGTTACTATAAAATATATGGCTAATAATACGTACGGAGATGTGGTGGATCCATACAGAAGAATAAGAGAACCTCGAGGCGTAAAAGGTATACGCCACCAAGTTGTCATTACAAACAATCCGAGTACCATTACCGAAAATCAATTGTTGACGGTTCGTTTTCCAAATTTAGGAGTAAACGACGTTATCGTTCCGAATACAACTCGATTAGCTTTCAATATAGAACTCGTTAGCTCGGACGATGAAAATAGAACGTTGGTACAAAACATTGGTAGAGCTATCGTAAAACATATAATTATTAAAATGGAAGGAAATGAAATATTTTCTTTAGACGACGCGGACATATTCAATTGTTACAAGGACGAATGGCTAACCAAAGATCAACGCGAAAATTTAGCTTATCAAGGAATCGAAGATGCAAACGTAACTAAATTAAGAATAGACGCCAGCGATAAAGATTTAGGTGGCAACGGAGGAAAAGATAAAGCTATCGCGGACACGTATAAAAATAGATATTACATTCCGCTGGATTTTGAATTGTTGACCGATCATCAACCTTACTATCAGTCTGGCATCGGAGATCGATTGACTTACGAACTCGTGTTTAATAAATTTTCTAACGTGATTAAAAGCACCGACGATAACGCGAAATATATCATAAGCGGAATCTCTTTAGAATTTGAAGTCGTTCATATGCCGGAACTCGCTCGAACGATTAAAAATCAATATAGCAACCGGTTGAGTATATTGTTTGATCGCGTACTGAGACAGAGCGTGACTCCGTACAACAAACGCGATACGACGTGGAATATAAATTTTACATACTCCGGCAAAAAGTATGAAAGGAATATTGTTTTTATTCAGAAAGTTTTATAATCCGAAAATCGATAAAGTTTCGATTACCATCGAAGGCGTTCCCAATCAACTCTACGCGCACGGGATGAAAAGGTATCAACATTGGGAAGAGATTTCAAAATATTTCGGCGATTCGAGAAAACAACACGCTATACAAGTCGTACAAGCTCTAAATTTATCTAACGTTAAACCAGCGAATTATTTACTAAATCGATACGGTTTATTTTTAGATTTAAGAACTAGCGTCGACAATAAATTACACGGAAGCGGAAGACGAGTACAAAACTTGAGCGAAGGAATTACCATTCAAATAGAAAAAGAAGCGGAATCCGCGGGCGAACTAAACATGTATACTTTTATTATCATGGACGCGCAACTAAACATAAGAAACGGGCGTTTTGAATCAGTCGATTATTAAAATTAGAGACTATTGTAAAATAAAATGTTACCTAAATATCCACACGCCGCGTTAATTTGCGGACAAACGGCATGCGGAAAAACTGAATTTTTTTTTAATTTATTAGAAAAAGAATATTTTAAATATTTTAAAAATATCATTATATTATGCCCCACCATCTTCAACAACGATACGTACAAAAATAGAAAATGGATTCTAAACGACGATAACGTACACGTTAACGATTTAAACGACATCTCGTTAAACCGAGCTATACAAATTTATAGCGATGCTTTCAAAACGGAAGAAACGTTGTTTATTATAGACGATTGCAGCGCTAATAAACAGTTGCATTATAAAAAATACGACGAGAATAATAGATGTATGATTACACAATTAGCTTTTAGCGGTAGACACGTTAAACACAGCTGTTGGATTCTTTCGCAAAAATATAATAGCGTATTGAAAGATTTTAGAGAACAACTCAAATGGGTGTGTTTATTTTATTGTAAAGATAGAGACTCGTACGAGAATTGTCTTAGAGAAAATGATGTTATTCCAACGGCTGAGTTACGAGAGCGAGCGCGCGAGCAACTAAAACGAGTTTTACATCGCAAGTTGATTTTAAAAACAGATCAGCCTACCGATTATGAAATACGTGACTAAGGGTCGTTAGTAATTACCACTAGGTCGTTTAGTAATTACCCATAGGTCGTTAGTAATTACACATAGGAATCATAGGTTACCCACTAAGTCGTTAGTAATTACCACTAAGTCGTTTGTAATTACCACTAAGTCGTTTGTAATTACTCATAGGTCGTTAGCAATTACTCATAGGTTGCACATAGGTTAAGAGCAATTACTCATAGGAATCATAGGTTAAGAGCAATTACTCATAGGTTACTCATAGGTTACACATAGGTTACCCACTAAGTCGTTAGCAATTACTCATAGGTTGTTTCATATTTTAAAAAATATTATAAAATCTATTTATAAATATGGATGCTGAACGAGTAAAAGTTATATTTACGAATATATCTGCTGAACGAGTAAATGATTTTATATATAAATCTTAACCAACTTCTCAATACTGAAAAAGAAAGAAAAAACCAAGTACAAGTTTTAAACGAGAATACTGAAAAAGTAAAAGGTATATTTACGAGTATATCTGCTGAACTAGTAAAAGATCTAATGTTTAATCTTAATTAACGAACTTTTAAACACCGATGGGTTATCTAAAATTAATTATTGGTTTCTATATTTTTTTATAAATTTAACCGATTATTCTATAAGTACGTATAATAAATGGAAGAAGTACATAAACTATTAAACGAAAATCCACGGGCGACACTCGCGGACGACGCAAGCGATACTAACGATGATACGTCGTTGAAACAAAAAATACGTCTTATATCGGTTGTAGTGGGAGGAGATTCGACCAAGTTTTTCGGTAAAGAGTATAGCGTTAGCGATGTTGAAGCTTTGTCTACCGAAGAGCGAGACGCGCTACACACTCAATACGAAATTAAATTAGGACGCGATATTACTCAGTCTTTAGGTAGCGCCATTATAACGCTATACGCCAAACTATTAGGATTAAGTTTAAATCGTATAGATTTGTACGGTCATAAATTTCAAATTGACGATGAAGGTAAATTAATTTCAGATTTAGAAAAAGATCCGTTCATTTCTAGCATGCTTGGTGCCGTAGCGTGTGAAATATACTACAAGTACGGCATGTTGATCGCTCCGCTCAGCGCTTCGCTAATTACGGCAAAACATTTAAAAAGAAAAGAAGAATCTTGTGTAGATAATGAAAGCGATGGAAACCAACGAGTCGGAGAATGTACAACCGCAAGCTGCAACGCCAAAGACCGTAACCCAACCAGCGACTAAAAAAGAAAAAAAAAAAAACAGAGTCGCGGCTGGAAAAAGACTCGCCGAAATTAATAGAAAGAAAAAACTGCAACTCGCTAAACCCGCAAAAATCGTCAAAACGTCTCGCGATAGCGAAGCGGTAACGAGTTACGATTCGTCGAGTAATGAAACGAGCTATTTTATCTATATAGCTATTGGTTTAGCTATTGGGGGTGTCGCTTATTTATTGTTTAGTAAACCTAGCGAAGAAGAACCAACATTTAAAAACGAACCTGTTATGGAACCGTCGACAACGAGTTCTCCCGTTGTTTTTGAAATGGAATAAAAGTGTTTTTTTTTAATATTATATTTAACGACTATAAAATATGTCTTCAATGCCGATAGATACGAAAACAATCGCCGATTCTGTTTATAAAAGCGTCGTTTTTGGAGTTTTTATAGTTGTATACATCATGATCGGTAAAAAAATATTAAGCGTAGAACCGGCCAACTTGGGAAAGTTGGGTTTAAAAGACGGGTTAAAACTCACCGTGACGGTCGCATTAGCCGGTGGAACTCAAATGGCGTTAGTTAAACAAGGAATTTTACCAGCTTCGCTCATGCCTAAAAATCCTAACGAATAAAAATATATTGTACAATATAAAAATGGAGAGTCAAAAGCTATCTAACGCTTATTATAGCGAAAGAGGATACTACAAAGGTCTAGACGCGATTAATAAATTAGCTAAAGAAACGCAAGTAAATGTAAAATTAGTTCGACGATGGATTAAAAAGCAAGCGATGTGGCAAATTTATTTACCCTATCCTAAATACATTCCAAGACAAACTTCATCAAACAGTACGTTAGAAACACCGAATGAAGTTCATCAAGCGGATTTATTGTTTCTTCCGCACGATACGGTTAATAAAAAAACGTACAAGTACGCGTTAACCGTCGTAGATGAAGCCAGCAGATATAAAGAAGCTGAACCGTTAACAGATAAAACCGCCGTTCAAGTAAGTAACGCATTTATAAAAATTTATAAACGTAGCTCGTTAACTTGGCCTAAAATTATAAAAGTTGATCCTGGAAAAGAATTTATGAGCAGCGTAAACGTATTAATGAGCAAACAACATGTCGTAATACAAAGAGGCGAGGTTGGTAATCACAGAGCGCAGGGTATAGTGGAGCGATTTAATAAAACTTTGAGCGAAAGATTATTTTCACATCAATACGCGCAAGAAATAGCGACTGATACGAGAAATAGAGAATGGGTTAAAAGATTGATGCTAGTCGTAAAAGCGTTAAACAACGAGACGACGAGACTCATTAATTTAAAACCTAAAGACGCAATTAAATTACGTAGTGTCGTGAAAAATCCAGCCTTACCAGCTATTGTTAAAAAGAATGAAAAAAGAATCCCAAACAACAGCGTAGTTCGGTATCTATACGCGCCCGGTGAAGCTGAAAAAGATACGAGACGCCGCGCGACCGATCCTATATGGAGTATAAAAATTTATAGAATATCTAAAACGATGAAAGCCGCTAATCAACCCATCTTGTATTATTTAGACGCGGGTCCCGCTCGTAGTTTTGTAAAGGAAGAATTACAAATTATTCCTCGAGATACAGAAAATCCCCCTATTGTTAAACGATTATAGCGTTAGTCGTTAAGACTGTAATGACCGTAAGCGCAAGTATCTATTCCGTCTTCTGAAATGTGTCTCTTTGTGTCTAAAGGTGATAGCGATATTTTATTTACTCGAGTCGTATATAATCGATGGTTTTCGTCTTTAATACAATTCATAGGGTGATGTAGAGTATTTTTCAACGATAAAACTTGTTTATAGTTTTCGTGTTTAATATCTTGTATTAAAACTTGTTTTTTAACGCCTTTAGCTTTTTTTATATTTTCTCCTTGGGATAGCTGCAAAGAGTACATTTTTGGTCTTAAACATACAATTTCAGAGATTAGAGTTCCCGCGGTCTCGTCTTTCATTTTACCGATCACTTTTGTATTTTCTTCAGAAAATAGAAAATGACCTCGTTTATAATTACTAAAATCGTATAAATGCTTGTCTTTTTTCATATCTTTATAAACATCTTTAGTTTTAATTTCCAACAACAAGCTATCCGTATCCGTGTATACCAAATCGCACTCGTCGTTGTATTTCTTCTTTAATCGATTGTAATAAAAATCGTACATTAAATGTTTAGATAAATCTAGTATGCTCATTCCTATGTAGACCGGGCGGTTGAGAACGAGTTTTGTTTTGTGCATGTGAATCGCTACTAGATCGTTATCGAAAATCCTCGCCTCTGCAAAATTTGGTTTCGCGATGAGCGAACGAATTTGATGTTCCGCTTTTTCGTCATTTAACCGCTTCAAATTTACGTTGACGCGTTTTCGTACATTTTCCATCGTCTTTCCAAAAACTGAATTGTTCATGAGTTTGTATAAATCTTTTTCAAAATCGCTCGTTGCTTCTTTTCTGAGCAGAGTATTTTTATCGATGTACGATTTCATCCAACGTGCTTCGTCAAATTCTAAAACGCGATGAATTTTAGTTAGTTTCATACCGAGTTGTAAATACAATCGTAAATTACGATAATGAAGCACGTATTTTTTTTTATCGTACAAATTTGGAACTAATTTTACGACGTTTGGAGCCGGTTTGTCTTTTAATAACCCTTTTTGATACGGTGACATCCATTCTTTCGGCACTATCAACGATTCTGGCGCGAGTGGAAACGCGTTGTGAGAATCGTGTAAATCTTTGGGATATTGTAAATCGACTTCTAAAATACATCCTTTTTTATTTTTTAATCCTTGTTTCTCTAGTCTATCAATTCGTTTACTAGTCATCCATTAAAAATTACCCGTCGGTAAAGATTGACTCATCGCGTATCCGTATAAATTATTAGCGTCTAAATACGTAATGTAACTCGATGGTCTCGATGAATCGTAATCGTCTAAATGAACATTGTTTGCTTTAGCGTATCGTTTACTCACCATGCACGTTCCTCCGCGCGTATCTTTTTCTATAAACAAATGCATGTCGACGTCTGTAAACAAATCTAAAGTTTGTTTTGAATGTTTCAATAAAGCGTCCCAACTCAGACCCGGACTAGTATAATAATTAGCCGGGTCTAAACCGTATTGTTTCGTGCACGTAGCGCGAAAATTTTCAAATACGTCCGCCAATAAACAAGTATCGGTACGCACGTATAGATCGTAATAATCTCCTAAATTTTTACAATCGAAGGTATGAAATACATTATTTGCATGCTCGTATTGTTCTTTGGTAATGTGTTGTTTGTTTAAACTACTATAACAAGATTCTATCAAAGGAAGTTGTTTTTCTTTAAATTTTTCAAAACTATCCATGTACTCGTAAGGATAAATACCCTTGCTTTTTAACAGATTAAAATTTTCTAAATCGGGTTCGAGTTTTATTGTAATTGGAAAATAATTGTTTGATTTAACGAGTTTATCCAACGACGCCAGTAAAAATTGAGCGCTGTCGATAAATCGTAGTTGTCCGATTGAAAAAGAAATATACTTTTCGATATTGTTTGGAATGCACGTTAGATTTCCCGTCGTTTGACTCGCGGCCTGCATAATGAGATGAGAGTCGTAGCCTCGCAAATTATGAAATACGACCGGAATAAAAGTTTTACTCTGTTTTAAACTCAGTTTTAAATTACAATAATTATGCGCCGCGCCTCTATATTTTCCGGTAATGTGACAATGGTCTCTTACCTTCTCATCACATTCAAAAAATGTCTTTTCGCATATCCAACACTCGCTAGCAGAGTTGTAATCTTCTACATCTTCTTTAGTCATGTTTAATTTTTGATGATTTTTAAATATCTCGTTGATGGTTTTTGATTCTTTTTCTAATTCGTTTAAAGAATGTTTAGCCGCATCTTCTCCCCTATACGTAACGGGAGAACTAGTTTCACCGTCGCAACGAACTCTAATATACGAATAACCGCAAACGACGTGGTCTTGTAGTTTTCAGTATTAGTAGAGTTTACATCTACAACATTTTTAATAATACTTTCAAAGTCGGCGTATATTACGAATGAAACTCGCATCTTTTTATGAAAATTTATAAATTTAACCGTATCGTTTTTACCCTTTTCCGGCATCACGACCGTCGTCGGTCTGTCGTTTATTCCTTTACACATTTTTACGTGATTTTTGAGATACGCTTTTGTTGAAAAACCCTGTAAACATCTCAAACAAAAATGTTTACGTTCTTTGTGACTCGTTTGATTGAAAAGTAATTTATTCACATATTTTATATAAACGTAGTGAGATCTAGCTTCTTTATGAATCAATAATAAATTAATACGATCTAGTCTCGCGGGTTGATCGCTGAGTTTGTAAACTATTATCGTTTTTGATTCGCAACCAAAAACGTTTATCGCTATATTGTTTTGTTTCTCTACTCGCTTAATTTGGCTGATTGGTATAGGAGCCTCGATATTGTCAAAATTTAAACCGTCCTCTGTCGGGTACTTGCTCATTTTATCAACATTCCTTTGTGTGGGAAAACGATGACCGCGCAAAGCCCATCGCAAACAATCGTCGTCGTTGTTTTTTACGTTGATGCACGCTTTTTTATTTTTTATGTAGTCGCATAGCTCGATATAACTACCGCCTTTCAAAGGTTGATATCTCGCGACGGTGATATTCATTTCTACGATACGGTCTACCTCCCATCCACTGCCCTTTTGAGTCCATTTTTCTAAAGCCTCTACAATTTGTGAAAAAACAGTATCGAGTATATTTTCAATATCATCTAAATTCAATAAAACAATTTGCTTATTATTATTATGAAAATTTGGTTCGGCGAAATCGATCGTGCCGTCTAATGTTTCTTTACGTAATTTAACGCGTATAAATATCATAAACTTGTACGCGTTAAATTCTTGCAAGTCTATACCCAACTTGGCGATTATCTTTGGTTCTGCCGCTCGCCAAAATATATTTAAATCTTTTTATTTGTTGTGATTCAGCGGAACCGTCATTGTTCGTTCGCGTAAATATCTACCACCGTCTTTAAACGAGTTAAATCTCAACTCTGTTTCTCGTCCGTGAAACCTTTTAATAGCGTTGATGTAGTCTTTTTTTATCAACTGCGCTCTCGCTCCCGCGCCGCGTTGTTGCAGCTCAATATTTTCAACCGCTATACGCTCTCTCAATTCGGCTAAATTTAATTTATATAATGGTTTTTGTTTTTGTCGTTTAAAATATATTTTCGTCGCGTTGTAATAACTGCGTTTATCTACTTTATTCTTGTTGTTTTGCACAAGAATTATTCGTGCAATGTGTTCTCGCGCTAACTCTTTCAATTCTGGCAATGTCCATTTCGATAAATATTTTGTTGTCATCTTTATTATTAAACTAGATAATATTTTTTAATTATTTCAATTTTATAAATAATATTATTTAATTATTTCAAAAGTAAGATTTTTATTATACGCTTAAAAACTCTCTCGTGGCGTCACCCTCCTTTTTTTTAAACAACCACGCCCACTTTTAGATTTTTGAAAAAATCTAAAAATTATTTTAGGGAACTCCCCAAAAATGATTTTAAAAGGGAATTCCCTTTCATGACGTCATTAAATCTTTGTTAGATGGGGGTTCTGGCTCACCTACTTAAAACATCATTTTTTTAAATGATTTTTTAAGTAGGTGATAAAACCATCTTTCTACTATTCGCAACTGGACTGCCTCCATTGCCATCTGACAAAATTCAGCACTGGCATCCTGCTGTGTCGTGTTCTCAAGGACGTACAAGGTTAGGTCATCTTCAATTTCCTCCAGTCGGGCCTGCTTGTCTCGTAACTGCTTGGATATATTATGTTGTTTGCTGATGCTTGCTGAGACTTGTGCGTCAAAATTGTTGACTTCAAGATCGTCCTCGTCAGTATCAACTACCATCAGCTCGCAACTTGAACAGATGACTGTCTAAGTCATGACATTCACCCTCGAAGAGGTCATTAACTTTTGAACACTCCCAATGAGATGTGCAAACTTGGGAGAATGACCTGTAGTATGGAAATCAGTGAATGTTACTACATGTATACATGTACATGTACATAATAACTGATTGTTTTACTTGAGTCTGGATTTGAGTTGACTCCTGAATTGAGATAATCCTTCAGTGAATTACACATGGATGCTCATCTCATGGTTTGTGGAACTTTTTTTTCTCCAAAACCACACTGTGTAACATTTGTTAATTCTTAAAGGGTTAGCAGTAACACAGTGTGGGGGTAAAGTTGAACTGATAATTATCAACAAACTTAAATACAAGTCATGTAGTGCATGTACATGTACACATATTTGCTCAAATATTTGGTCTTAGCCAGTTCATGCACGTACGCTGACAATTGGGCTATACACCATTGTACATGTATTACTAAGTACATTATGTTATACATGGTTGTTCCATATTAATTTTATTCAAATGAGTGTCTGCACTTAATAATAAAAACACAGTATACAATGTTCTTACATGGTCTAGTTCAATTGAAAATCATGGGCTCGTGCTGCTAACTAACGAAACATCTTTTGCTCGATTCCTTTTGGCACCGTCATTAGTAAAGACGCTGTAGTTGTTCCTTATGGTCTGTGGGGTACAGCTGATGATGGTGCACGTTGTTTATATGGTTGCTGCATCATTTCCTTTGAAGCAGTACAGTAGATGCAACAATAGCGAGCTGTTAAAAAAAGAAATAAAACAAAGTTTAATTTGAAGAATTAGTCAAATCTCTGCATAACACTACTTCTTGTACATGTGCAGCCCATATGTACAGGTAAGTTCAAGCTGTACATGTACATGTACATGTGCATGTACTGCACCTTATGAATGTACACAGAATATGGATTTATTGTGCATCCTCTGCACTACTTTCAAATTGCATCCACAGAGACCATACATCTTGTTCAGGAGCCTCATAATCCCCGAAACAGAAGAGGTCGGATTGTCTTGTCACTGTTACGTAATAAATGGAAGAAAAACAATCAAATTAGACTAGTTTGTGTACAGTGAAACAAATATACAAGTTTTGTTGTGTCATTTAATTCTGATACTTTACGCCTGTGACGCGTATTTGCTGAAATGAATAGCAACTAAAAAAACACTTACCGCCACTTGGTTGTTGACAATGTGACTGCCTGATCCATGATCTTTGGGAGAGTGGCTGAAGGTTGACTAGAGAGTCATTTCCCTCGACAACAGAACACTACTGTGTTAGCTAGTGAATTTGGGTGATACATTGACGATTTGGAAATTTAACGGATGACGTCCTCACTTATCCCCTCCTATTTTCACCAAATCTCCGGTTGAGGAATAACATCATTGTGCCAGGATAAGCATCCATTTCTGAAAAGAACAAAACAGAAAATTCATTTGCAATCATGTGATTGTGGTTGCACACATTTATGCATCAAACGAGTACATGTATAGTGTAAATTTTAAAGATACATTCAGGTTGAATTTTACCTAACTTGTCAAGACGGTCCAAGTAGTCCAGAATCATACTACTCAGGTTGTTGATGTAAACAATGGGGGTTTCTCTAGTTATAAAGCCATTGATTCCATCTGCCTTTGTGGAGGGGAACACAAGGTTGGCCAGCTCTCCTTATGAGTTCCTGGCAATCCTTAAAGTAGGATTTTTGATGATGCCTCATCTTCCTTTCAGATGTCACCTTAAAGCTAGTACCAAGGTATCTACATAGTAGTACAAATTCAAAGAGAAAATATTTAAAACATTTTCTAAAAATTTATATTTAACTTGTATAATTGACTTGTTTATTCTGAATATTGTTTATCTGAAGACAAATGTATAAACTTTTCAACAGTCAATCGGCACTTATGTTGAGAATATCATGTGATTGTATGTATGAGAGCATAATTAAATATGTTTGAATAGTGAGCTTCCATTGCAATGGTAAATAAAATGTAAATATTTTCACAGTTTGTTACTTATTCTGATTAGGCCAGAACATATAAATACCGTCTGATCTTGCGTAGCTGGTCCCAGCCGAGGTGATGATGCTTTCATCATCGCAAATAACTTTTGCCGCTTATGACATTGTACATGTATTGCTATCTATGTTGTGATGACCACTCATGTCTGATGATTTACACCCCGGTCACCTTTCTGTATTCAGGCGAAGGCTGTGGTGTGCAATATATGAATATTTATACTTTTAAATTATTAATATTTGGCAAAATGAAGCTTCATTTCAATTCAAATATAATTGTTTATTACGGTAATAATTTATAAAGTATCCTTATTCTCCGTAGAGGTCACATAATTATGTTTTTGTGTATTTTGTTATAATCTGTAACTGTACAGCACTTTTAAAACAACATATATTTATGAATTATTTTTTTTATATATGTATATTCAGTAGAATCCATTTATTCTGATGGTGCATTAAAACATTTTCACGATTCGGCATATTTGCTCATGCGAGAATTGGTGATGCAGAGAAAACCAAATGTAGAATTTTTATTATTATAATTCATATTTTATTTCAGTGAACATCGCCTCTACTTCTGTCCCCGGTGTGTGAGGAAAGCTTTTGCACTTTGTCTTCTTGAAGTTTTATCCACATCCAACGGTCAGTGGCCTGTTCAATTTCAATTGGTATGGGATTATATAACTAGGTAACTTTGATGCCAGAGCTTTTGAGAATTCGATGCAGCATTTGTTGCACCATTATCTTCAGAAATCGTGGGTCAACTTGCACTTGTCCCCAGGAATATTTAACTAACTGACAGCTTAGTGAGCATTTTATGTATGCACTGGGTGATTTACAAATTTACCCCATAGATTTTACCAATATTGTGACAGGTTATACATGCACCATCATCCAGATTGTCCTTTAGCTGTACAAAAGAACTCTTGGGCTTGCTGTCATATTGGTGACATGTATTGATACAAAAAGGCATGGGACTGGGCATTTAATTTTAGCAACCTCTTTTGTTGTGTGTAGAAATAATTGAACAGACAAACATGTGCGCATAAAAATATGTTGACAAGGTGTCTGTACCGATAGCTAACTCAATATGTACAGGGCAGATGTAGGCACATGTAAATAAGTTTGTTCATCATGTTCCAAAACACCTCAAGGTTGGAGGAGAACTTAAGCTGTTGGCCCGTGAGCGTGAAGCATTATCAAATCACTCAAATATGTTGCATGTGATCCAACACGTCAAGGAAGGTGCTAAGTATGACGCGGCTGTTAACTGTTCATTCTGTACATGGTGTGCCTGCCTCTCTTTGCTTTTTATTTACTGTTAGCCGACAATACCTTTGCTTGAGATGTCACTTAAGCTGCACACGTAACAGTATTGCCAGGTCACTCTGACAAGTTTGGCCGGTCCTCTCTGTATGTGTTGTGTGCCAAGTTGCCTAACAATGGTTTGAAGCCTGAGTCACCAGACCTCTGGTTGTCTCCCACTTTTCCTTGTGCAGGATTCCACACAAAATTATGTGGATGCTACTGTTCTGGAGAATCATCCCAGATGTTGATGTTAACGCGTTGTATCTCCCTTACAATGACCTGCAAATCGTGGGTTTTCCTATTTGTGATTTTGATCCTGTGAACATATTCTACATATTTTGGTTAAACCTAGCAGTGGGTGAGCTCATTTTGAAGAGTAATAAATATATTGAAAAAGAACGCTATGTGTACTGCTGTCATAACACACCTTTAGTTTGAGTACTACCAATAAAGACTGTCATACCCTTTAAAACACCGCCTGCTAACGTTAACGTTGGTGTTGCACAGACTTCGTACACATATACTGCGGTATCCTTTACTAATTCATAATACTGTACTGGCCACGTAAAATTGACATTGCGCGCGCTATTTGTGTTACTGGTGCCACAATCGGCCATGATGTTGAAGCAAGGGCATTTTTATAATAGGAACCAATGAAAACAACGATCGTGCAAACGAGTTTCATGACACGGTTATACAACGATTGAATATTAAATTGTCCGCGCAACTCACCGTTGCTATTAAATACAAATGTCCAGTTTAAACATAATTTATGTTTGTAAAAAAATATATTAAGAGCAACAGGAAAGGCATACGATGTTTTATTAGATAGCTGGTTTATTAATAATTCATATTTTTCTACTTACCGATGTTTTCAGATGATACGAAACAAGTTTAATCTGTCTAAAGTACAATTTAACAAATTTAATTCCTCTTTTACCCGATGTAAAATACCAAGCTTTATTTTAATTATCCCGTTGAAAGTATTTTGAGACTTTGTCACCAATGTTTCTGTAACATATCATAAATCAACTTTTTGTTATGAGTAAAGTTTTTGTCTCGAAACTGTCGTCCAAGCACTGTTTGTGCATGACGTCATTATAGTGGAAATTCATAAACACAACAAATGAACTTGGGGAACATATTCTACCCACGAATTGCATGCATGATGGGCTGACCGTGTACACCTATAGTAAGACTTACCCACCCCGTTGGTGAGTACGGAACACCTCTATCAATTTGCGTTGAAAACTTGTCGAAGAAACAGCGTGGGGTTTGGGCTGGCTCGAACCGTGGCTCCGGCGGAGAAGGACGGGTCACTTAACGCTGGCTTACGCGGTCCCCCGCAGACGGGTCATTAACACGGCGCGGCACCGCCCGTGCTCCTCGGGCGAGGTCGCCCCTCAGACTCCGGCTTCGGGTCGACTCGTCTGCCGGAACAGCGGGCCCAGCGTGCAGGGACTCCTTTCGTCCGGAGGCACGGGCGGGCGCTGCTGCGTTCAGGTCGACCCGTCTGCGGGGACCACCGGTAGCGATGCAGGACGTCTCTCGGCTGGGAAACCACGTCGGGGCGAAGCCGCGCCCTGCTTACTGGAGGACCCCTGGAGGGCCTTCCCGACGTCTCCCGGCTGACGGCGGGGACCGACCGCCATCGCCCTCGAGCCCGTCCCAGAGTCCGGGTCCCGTCCGCTGGACTCTGATTTTTCCGATTTGGGCTCGAGGACCACCTACAATCTACTGTAGACGTAACGCCTTTACCGTTGGTAGTGCAGGTACACCTCTATCCAATTTGCGTTGGCTTTGTCGAAGAAACACCGTGAGTTCGGGCCGCTCCTCCGGCCGTGGCTCCCGGCCGAGAGGACGAGTCCCTGCACGCTGGCTCGCGGTCCCGCACCGGAACGGGTCGACTTTAACACGGCAGCGTGCGCCGCCCGTGCTCCTCTGGCGAGAGGTCGCCCTCGGACTCCGACTTCGGGTCGACCCGTCTGGGGGACAGCGGGCCAGCGATGCAGGACTCCTCCTTTCGCCGGAGGAGCACGGGCGGTGCGATGCTGCTGCGTTTGGGTCGACCCGTCTGTGGGGACGGCGAACTAACGTCAGTGACTGTCTCTCGGCCGGCAACTCGGCAGGCCTGAGCCGTCGTTGCTTTACTGGAGGACCCCTGGGAGGGCCCGCTAACGACATCTCCCGTCTGACGGCGGAGGCCGACCGCCATACCCCTCGAGCCCGTCCCAGGGGTCGTGGTCCCGTCCGCTAGACTCGAGTACCGATTTCGGGCTCGAGGACCACCTACCCCTATTGCGGCCGTAACACACACCCTGTTGGTAGTACCCAGACACCTCTATCCAATTTGCGTTGTAAACGTGTCAACATAAATGAGGTTCTCGCGCTGGCTTTCGGACCGTGGCTCCCGGCCGAGGACGAGGCTCTGCACGCTGGCTCGCGGTCCCCGCAGACGTAGTCGATCCGAACGCAGCAGCGGGCTGCCCGTGCTCCTCCAGGCGAGGTCGCCCTCGGAGTCCGGCTTCGGATCGACCCTGCTGCGGGGACAGGGACCAGCGGTGCAGGGACCTCCTCCCTCGCCGAGGAGCCTGGGCGATGCCCGCTACTGCCCGCGTTTGAGTGGACCCGTCTGCGGGTAGCAACTGGGGGCGAGGGGCCGACCGCCATCCCCTCTACCCCGTCCCAGGGTCGGGTCCCGTCCGCTGGACGTCTGATTTTTTTCCGATTTCGGTTCAAGCACCACCAACACCCTATAGTAGACGTAACACCCACCCGTGGGTAGTACGGGTACCTCTATCCAATTTGCATTGAAATCTTGCGAATAAACACCGTGGGGTTTCTGGCCCTGGCTTTCGGGTCGTGACTCCCGGCCGAGAGACGAGTCCCTGAACGCTGGCTCGCGGATCCCGCAGACGGGTCGAAGCCGTACGCAGCAGCCGGGCACCGCCCGTGCTCACCTCCAGGCGAGAGGTCGCCCATCGGACTCCGACTTCTAACGGTCGACCCGTCGGCGGGGACAGCGGGCCAGCGTGCGGGTACTTTCCTCTCGCCGGAGGAGCACGGGCTGCCGCTGCTGCGTTTGAGTCGACCAGTCTGCGCAGACCGCGGTAAGCGTGTCAGGGACTCCGTCCTCTCGGCCGGGGAACCACGGCGGGGCCCAAGCTGGCGCCCGCTGCTACTGGAGGATCCCTGGGAGGGCCTTCCCGATGTCTCCCGGCTGACGGCGGAGGCCAGAAACCGCAATACCCCTCGATCCCGTCCCACATTCGTGTCCCTTCTGCTGGACACTGAAATTTTTTCCGATTTCGGGTTCGAGGACCACTCTACCCCTATAGTGGCCAAACACCAACCCGTTGGTGGTGCGGAACACCTCTATCCAATTTGCGTTAAAACGTGTCGAAAAAAAACGCCGAGGGGTTTCATGCCCCAGCTCGCTGTGGCTCCCGGCCGAGGACGAGTCCGCACGCTGGCTCGCGTTCCCGCAGACGGCGGGTCGATAGTGGGCCAGTGGGGATGATGGGCCAGCGTGGGGACCCT